>JAHZTW010000001.1:389721904-389921753 GCA_020283515.1 Alliaria petiolata
TCTAGGGTGTTTATTGGCAATTTAGAACTGAATCATCATGCTTGTTAGATTCCTTCTCACTAATGAAAGTTAGTTCTTGATTAGGATGATTAATGAAGGGATTAGTGCCATGAAAGTGGATTAGTCTAGCTATTGAGTTCTAAGCCTAGGGATTAGCTTATGTTGTGATTGTTTGGCATCAAAGATTGATTCTTGGAACACCTTAGGTTGATAACCCCATCCTTTGATTCGTTTCAGTAATTTGATAATCTTGATTAGTAGTTAATTAGCTTTAATTTTGCTTGATTAAGGTGTTAGTAACTCTTGTTCACTTGATTGATCACTTAGGTTGTTAGACAAACCTCAAAACTCATTTGCTAGCTTGAATTAAGAAGTTGTATGCATTCCTAGTGTCTTAACCACATCCATTATGGATTGATCCTCAAACACTACAATGACATGAGTAGAAGTTTGGGTAATTGTTAAGTACTATACCAGAAAAAAGACTAATCAATTTGGGTAAGTCTAGCCCTCAATGCCACAAAATCCTTTCGAGCCTCTTCGATGCGTCGCTTATCGGCCCGAGCATCAGCCTCGTAGCGAAGAAGGGTCCTATTGATCGAGGCGATAAACTGAAAGATGAATTCGCATAAAGTTTTTATCAGGGTTAACATATACGGTTTGGTAGCATGTTTGCCCCGGTTTGTAAGAATGCGAACGTCTCGGAAATATTATCTTCGTCCGGTAAAGCAACATGTCGCCGTATTTCTTTCTCTTAGTCAAGGTGTCAGGAGGAGGAAATCGGTCACCCAGACAGGTATTGATGGAATGAGTTCGGAATGGGAGCAAGAACAGGGCTCGCCTCGCTTCCTTTCTGTTTGGAGCTCACTTCACATTTCTTTTGTTTCTAGCCAACCTCGACCGTCTTCTGCTTCTTACTCTTCCTCTCAGCAGCATCTTTATCGACCGGAGCGGAGTGTTTTTGGGAGCTTTACCCTTCAGAACCTTATCTGGTATGGGTGCTTTGTTATTATGCGGGGTTAGGGCACAATCATTGGGCCTCGACACAGACTGGAGACCTACGATTACTATTTGACTTTCGGAAGGAACCTTAGATGGCTCAGTCATCCTGAGAGCACTAGACGGCTCGGAAGTTCCGGCCTAAGTGAGATTTGGCCTCGGCGTCTGGGTTGCAAGAGTATATTGAGCCGATCTGTTTTTCTCCTTGGCGGGTACTTTCTCCTTTAAAGCCATCTTCTCTCGAAATTCAACTTATTCGCCATTGCGATTCTAGGATCTTGTGGAAATGAACAAGGCGTTTTCGAATCACTAATTTCAAGGTCGAAATGAAGGGCTCGGTCGCGTTTAATTCGCTTCAGTGAATTCTTCTCGCGTTGAAGGCCTCGACGATATCAGACAAGTCCTCTGGACACTGAAGCACGAGCTGGCGAATTGCAAAGTCAAAGAAAAACGATGTCAAAGTTTGGAAAAAAAAATTCTAAGTCAAAAGCCTTTAAATTTGCTTCGGTTTGGCTACCAATGGGTCTCCAGTTTGTTTTGACCTTCCCGAGCAAGACACCATCCACCGACGCGTCGTTTAAAAGAACATAGAAGAACTAAAAATTCCAATCCGCATCTTTGCTCGGGAATCCGTGAATGATCCTTCTATTTTTCTTATTACCGATGTAAAACGTCTCGGTCTTAGCCCTTCTCCGAATTTCCAGAAGGTTTAGAAGGTGATTCATATTAAGCTCAATGTCACATTCATAGCTTAGATCCAGCAAGCCGACAAAATGACGCAATCCCCGAGTCGTAATTTGAGCCAGAGCCAGCCTATTCCTCCACAAGTATTCCATGATCAATCCAGGGATCATGAACCAAAGAAAGCACATGTAGAAGAAGCTCTCATAAACCGTTGAATAGTTCGGGTTGTTTGTCTGCTCGGTTCGTTGGGGATGGGAGCACAAATTCGACCGCTTCATTAATTCCGAAGTGACTCCTTAAATTGTGTAAACTGTCCTCTGTCGATAGAGTAGAGCCAGGCGGATCGTGAAAACTTTCCGACTCGCCGTTTTGACGAACCCGCTGTTTGGCTCCCCATCAAGAAGTCCAGGGTCCTCCAGTCCTCGGCAGGATCGAAACTCCAGTCCTAGCCTTCCGGTTTTACATCAAGCGGATTCGGCAACTGCTGCAAAACCCAATCCTGAAACGTTCGCCTCTATGCCCTTTGCTTCGGCCCTGTCCTCGGGTTCTGAGCCAGTCGCCTCGTCGCTACGGTTAGATTTTGAGCTGCTGTTTTTGGGTATGGCCAAAGGAGAGAGCACCACTTTACGACCAAGATACGTTGAAGAATCGGCCGAACCGACATAATCATCTAAATCTAACGCGTCAGCTCGGAAAGGTGTTGATGAATCCATGGATCATATATATGTTGGGAAAATCAGAGTAGATCGAGAAGTTTGAAGATGGATTGGGATGTTTGAAGATAGGTCGGAAAGTTTGAAGATAGGTCGGAAATTTTGAAGGTGTTGATCGGAAAATTAAAGGTGGTCGGCGGCGGAACAATAAATAACGATAGAATCCTAACAAAAAATTAAACATAAACAAGAAAGGATAGGAGAGAAGGGAGAGAGAACAAACCTTTTCAGTTTTTTTCGAAGTGGAGATAATGAGAAGGACTTGAGGGAGCCTCGGTATTTATAGACGTGAAAGCGCGTGGGGGCGCGTCGCTTCAGGAATCGACAGAAACGTTTGCGATTCCCGAGGCTGTTTCTAAATTTCTGGCAATCATGAGCTTTTGAGAGCAGGTTTGGGCCTAAATACGTTGAAGACGAAGCCCAAATCAATAGAAAAAAATCATTTGAGACGCATATGGCATAGTATTCCACGATAAGAGAAGTCACCGAGACGAGAGAAGTAACCAAGACGAGAGAACGACGAAGCAAGGAATTGACAAACCGAGGGATTGGCAAGCAGAGAAACGCCTCAGCAGGTAGGAAAATGTCTCGGCAAGCAGAGAAACGCCTCGGCAAGCAGAGAAACGCCTCAGCAAGTAAGGAAATGTCTCAGCAAGCAGAGAAACGCCTCGGCAATAGGAGAAGCACTTTGGCGGACGAAGAAGCGCCTCGGCAATAGGAGAAGCACCTTGGCGGACGAAGAAGCGCCTAGGTAATAGGAGAAACGCCTTGGCAGACGAAGAATCGTCTCGGTAATAGGAGAAGCATCTTGGCAAACGAAGAAGTGTCTCGACAACATGTCGCCTCTGAAACGGGGCAAGACGCCTCAGCAGCATATCATCTCAGAAACGAAGCGAGACGATTTGGGGCATTGATCTCATCCAATCTTGCATCTCGCCATACTCGCTTCGGAGTCCACCGAGCTGGGGGGCTAACTATTGGGGTCGGTTTTCACCCTACTGAGATCAATTCGGAAAAACGACTAAGTATAGAATGGGCCTGGCCAAACTTGCATCCGAACCAACATCTACATTAACGATTAGAGCTGAAAGCCCACGAGAAGATCCGGAACGTGATTCGCTCTAGAAGACGAGCCCTCATAAGGAACTCTGAAATGTCGTTTGCCCTAAAAGACGAAGTTTTGCGGAAGAAGGCGTTGTCAAGAGAAATGGAAGGAAATCCAAGAAAGTATACTTCGAGACTTTCAGCTAGGTGTTTGAAAGAACTTGCGTAAATAGGAGACAAAGTTCATTGTTTTAGGGACACACCTAGATAAATCCTTATACGCTTTATACCTTTTGTTTTACGAAACAACAATCAATAAAACCATCTTTGGATCTCCATACTTAAGTTTTTTCATAGAATTTTCTATTTCTCTCAAATTCGTAATAAATTCTATGGTGTGGATTCAAACACTCACAATTCTCTCGCTGAAAGACATGCTTTTATACTGAAATTTCAGAACTCGTAAATCATGTTTGTTTTTCGTCTTGCCTCTTGTTTTCGATTCCATTAAAAGTTGTAGTACACATTAATCCTATTATACGCCATTCAAACTGTTTGATTGATCGGTGACTTTTCGCCTCGTTTTATTGTATAATTTTATTTTAATTGTGGTTGTGAATGAACTTCGAACGCCAAAGTGACATTTGAACAACTCCTTAGGCTTTTTAATTTGTTTATTACACTAGCATTGCATAGTAAAAAGAACCAAACACTAATTAAGATTACAAGATAATAATACATACTTTATATCCTACTTATTGGAATTAAGAGAATAATACATACTTATTTTTTACGACAAAAAAAGAGACCTCGACTAGAAATTAAGACAGAACATTTGTTTTATTTTAAAGAATTACGTTTGCCATACAAATAAAATATACTTTTCCATTATGAAGTGTCTTATTGGTAATACATGTGAAATTCAATAAAATGTGTGTGTGGTTTTATTTCTTAAGCACGTGCGTGATGAGGCCAGGGATATGTATATTTGTGAGATAGTCTCCCCAGTTAATGCCTTTTGGGTCGAAATCAAACATCAATCCTTTTGAAGTTTTGCTCTCCTCTTCCTTTTGATTGGCACATAAGCTCTTAGTATTTCTATCGTCAAATCTGAGAAAAAAATATTTGTATTATGAAAATATAAATTAAATAATAATATTTCAAATTTATAAAAGAGTTCAGTGCCACGACATAAAATGATAAAACTATGAATTTGAAGCTAATACGTACATGCCCTTGAAGAGTACGTAAGGCTCGTAAAGCTCTACCAATCTCATCCCCAATTTGATTTTGCGGTTCTCGTCTCCGTATTTATCTCCGTTTCTCCAAGGATATATTAGGTCAATAATTTTCAATAACTGATTGAAAAAAAAAATTAACTATACATCAAAACACTATGACAAAAAAAAAAAATACACTACGAGAAAATATATATTTAACCATGTGCATCATAAACCAAACCACACACTAAACCTACAAGATTTATAGAAATTCAGGTTTCTTGCCACTAAAGACGTTTAGTGGTGGACATCTATGATTGAAATCGCATCAAGAGTGTTAAGAAACCCTGTCCTAAACCCACCCGGCGAATCCTAACAACCATTAGGTTACCACTAATATATTTAAATAGAAATTTCGACCGTATTAAAAAATATATATATATATGTTTAGTATTGTATATTTTAAAGATTTGGCTATATTAGTACCTGTAGAGGTAGTTTGAAACGTAGGGTCATGTAGAGGTTGAACAAACCCATGGTTGATATGAGCCTCATTTTTGAGACGGCTATGAGCGAGCCATTGCGACTACGCAAAGGGTTTTTGGTGAAATATCGAATCGCGATCTCATGAATCTCTCCAAATGTCACTGGGTTCTGGTGCGATGAACCGACATGGTACACCATGTGAACCCCTGAACGTCCGGCATGTGTAGCAGCAGCCGTGATCATCGCGTTTGCCACCATATCCACTGGTATCTGTCAACAATATTTTTTTGGTCAACAATGTTTTCCATATTGCATCACATTTAAATTTTTAAAAATGGACCTTTCATTTTGTTAAATATAAAATTTAGGACCGACAAATAATTAGGGACATGTCTAGTTCGAGAATTTACCATATCGCAGACCGAGTTTACATTTACAAGAAAACATTTGAGCACTCCCTTTCCGTATGCAATAATCACGCTGTCTACAGTTCTACATTCAAGTATTGTTAATTGTGTGAATAATGGTAACAGTAAGGATAAAACAAAATATAAATAGCTTGGTTAGAAATCTTGAGTTATTCAAATACATATAAAGTTCTATTATGGTCTACCAACATGTTAGTTTTAACTTTTACAATAAAAAATTCAGATTTCTAGCTAATCGATATAAGGTATACCTTAGCCCTTCGATCCAACCAGGAAATGGTTCGGAAAGAGTACTAGTGATCATCGTGGGACGGATGATGACAAGAGGAAGATTTTCATTATGGTTACGAAGAAGCATCTCTCCCATTGATTTGGTGAAAACATATGTGTTTGGCCATCCATGAAGCTTTGCCCTAATCATCAACATATATCAAATTATATTTCCTCAAATCATGATAATTAAAATCTAAGAATTTTTGCCAATCATCAACAATACTCACCTTTCCATTCCAAGTTCTTTTATGGAGAGATCAATGTCCTCTTCTGAACAATCTTGTTCATGGAGTTCTTTCAATCTTTGCTTCATCAGTTCCATTTCAAGGTTTATATCCAATTGAAGACCATTCTTGTTACGAATCTCTTCCATTGCGAATGGTTTTTCACATATGAGACCCGACTTTTCTCCACAAACATAAGCTAGAGGAAAATAGAAAACTATAAGTTTCTAGAACCATATCATAAAACACTACAAGAAAACAAGATAATTTCTAACAGAATTTCCGACGGTTTTGAATATGTCCAAAATAATTGACAGATTTTCGAGGGTTTTTAATTTCCAATGATTTAGAACTGACAGAGCAAACTGTCGGAAATCCGTCAGAAATTCACTGATTTTTTGTAGTGTAAAATATAAACACTGAAACGATTCCAAAAAAAAAAGGAATAAATAGTAAAAATGAAATTTACCGGTCGAGACATGGAGAAGCAATTGTGCTTTAACACATTTTTTGGCAAAGTTAAGGACATTGAGAGCTCCAAATGTGTTGATTCCAAGCCCGACATCATATCTTTTTCATCCGTTAAAGAAAATAGCACAGTTTAATTAACTTGAATTAAGAAGAAAAAAAACAACTGTCTTGTATAATTAATTGTCTTGTAGCTAGTACCTTTCGTCAAAGTTTGTTGTGGCTGCGACATTAACAACAACATCGATTTCTTTTTGCATACGTTCTCTGAGATTGGAGTCCTTCACGCCCAAATCATTGGTCGAGATATCACCTGCGACCGGGACAACTTTTTCGGACAACAATGTATTCAAATTCTCTTCGCCAAGATTCTCTCTCAACACCTTAAAAAGAACTTTGTCGAATACCTGTTATATACATATTGCAACAAATCAGATTAATAAACATCAAGATTAACCCACTCTTCTATATTTATGAAAAAATAGTAAAATACATTCGTTCAAATATTATGTAGTGAATAAGGTTTTGTCTAAATATAACCTCTGCCTTCAGGCGTTTCGACGCGGCTTCATTGTCGGATGCTCTCACCACAAGGTACAGCTTCTTCACATTTGGTTGTACTCTCAGAATTTTCTCCACAAAAACTAAGAAATATTAATGATAATTAATTATAATCCGGTTAGGTGTTAATATTGAGCTACTCCATTTCATATATTAGGAAGTCCGTACTATCTGAAAAATAGTTATATAAACTAAATACACATTAATGATACATCCACTTAT
Organism: Alliaria petiolata; assembly: GCA_020283515.1. NCBI lineage: Eukaryota > Viridiplantae > Streptophyta > Magnoliopsida > Brassicales > Brassicaceae > Alliaria > Alliaria petiolata. The sequence goes on from JAHZTW010000001.1 coordinate 389,729,227, forward strand.
AAGTGTTTAAATATAATTTATCTTTAGAAATGTTTTATTATCAAAGAATTAGACGTCGAAATCGTCAAGATTTTGATGGGAAAAATATGTGTCGAGCTTATTTTGAAATTGTTTCCCAAAGTACAAGCAAAGTCATTAGTCAGTCTACGCGAATTTCTTAAAGAATATTTAGACCTAATTGATGAGGATTAACCAAATCAAACGGAAAATGAAAGAACCTACCCTTGGCAAGGAAACCGGTAGCGCCGGTGACAAGAATCGTCTTGTTTTGAAGAAACTGAACACAGTTGAATTCCATTGTTTGAGACAAAGAGGAAATGATCACAAATAAGTCTATCTGACAAAGAAACCCTTTGGAGTGTAAGAGTATTTATAGCATCAATTACGTAGCAAGAAAGTCTGTAATACCCTAGCCCCAATAATACTTGTTTTACTAAAAAATACTTAATAGGGAGAAATAAGAAAAACCAAATTTTGTCCAATGTCTTTTAACGTTATGGGAAACATAACACATAGGTAAGCTATTTATTTTGCCAAGTTTATCTAAAGCTTAGGAAGTTCTTTTTTTTTTTTTTTTTTTTTTTTTTTTTTTTTTTTTTTTTTTTTTTTTTTTTAAATGAGTTACTAGTTCAACAATTCCAATGCAAGAAAATACGTTTAATCAGAAAAATTGAAACAATTCCAATCGAAAACAATTGAGAACATTTTATCTATTTGTTTGCAGTTACTTAAACTTAAAGTATCAGGATATATTTTTACTTTCTAGAAATAATATCCCTACATTATTGGGCTACTTAAGAAGGAGCTTCCAAAGAAAGGTTCTTGATAGCCGACTAGCGTTTAGTTTTGAGGTGACGACTAAAAGTAAAACAATATTGTTGTTGGATGTTGTGAGAAGGTTCATGAATTTTTTTGGGTAACTTTTTTGAAAAGAAAATTATTTTCTTTTTTTGTTTCTTCTATAATAATAATACTTGTTTTTTTTTTAACATTATAATAATACTTGTTGCTACAAAAATCTTCTAAACATAGATGAATCAACAACTATCACGTGCGTCGACTTATATAATGTATTAAATTTCGTTTACACTATTTTCAATCATAAACTATTTTTGATGTTTTTTTGCTTAACAACTATTTCTGATGTTCCAGACATTTATTTACCAAAACTATATTTATGATCCGAATTGTGCTCTAAAAACGGACGGTGCCGGAAATAGATCGAAATGAACAAACGGAGAAAACGTGATTGGTGTGGAACAGAGATGTACATATTAAATATATATGTACGTTACAAAATAGACTGACAAATAGTTAACATTCTTAAAGCTGGCCGGGTCCCCGGGGTAGGGGTGGGTATACGGACTATGGGATCGGTTCAGATTGGGTATTTTAATTTTGAATATTTTGGTACTATAGTTTTTGGTATCGATCGGATATAATTAAATTTTTGATCGGTTTTTCAGTTCGGTTTAAATATAATTTTTCGAATCTAATTTTTTTTGGGATTCGGTTCGGTTTGAGTATTTTTATCCAAGAAATAACCAAAAATAACCAAAAATATTCTTAAGTAACTAAAAATCTAAACATAAAAATTTAAAAGTAACTAAAGTAATATCAATTTTAAAGCAAACTAAACATTCAAAATTCAAATCAAAATAAATATTTAAGTTCCAACTTCAAATTGTCATGAAAGGACACAAGTACAAAGAATATAAAAGCAAAAAAAAAAATCCATTACATAAAACCAAACTAAAACAAGTTCAAAAAACTTGAAACATCTTAAGTATAATCAGAAAACTTCAGTTTTTCCATGCCCTTAATACTCTGTTACATTAATATCAAATCAACTTATTATCATTGACACTAAAATGAGAAACAAAAGACCAACAAGCAACATAATATTTTGTGCTTTGAAAATCAGAATAGAGTAAAATGCAATCGACGAAAAGTAAGGATAGAGAGTTAGAGATTGTGTCTTAAAAACCGGGTAATTCGGATATTTTTTTCAATTTCAAATTAGATTAGGTATTATCTGATACCTGAACTACGTTGAAGATTACTTCCGATTAAATACTTTAATAAATTCAGATCAGTTTAGGTCGGTACCGAATCAGATTGTTGTATTCGGATAAAATGCCGATCCCTAGGCCGGGAGATGCATGTGTAGTTCTTGTTTGTTTTTTCTAATTAATGCAGGTAGATCTACATAGTAGATATTATGGGTCAACAATAGGTCAATATAATAACAATAACATTACACGACAAAAAAAACGATAACATTACAAGAATTTAAAATATGCATATTATAAGTATACATCTGAATCTCTGATTGTATATATGTGTATGTTGACTAAAGCACATTTATGCCTTTCGCATGTGAGGTAAGCTTGAAAGAGCCCATGTGCCTGCCATGTGGTCTCAATATGATCCGTTTGATTTATCAAATTGATACGGCAGTGTTTTGTGGCTGTTATCCAGCTTTGAATAATTACGTGTCTTGTAACATCATACTCGTATACCAAATATAATGGCACTAACTGTAACATTCAGCCAGCTTAAAAAACAAATGGACACTCATTCACGACTGAATTTTTTTTTTTGGGATTTTTTTATTATTATTAAGTATCCATCATATTATAGCATATAATCATATTTATTTTAAATAAAAAATAGAAACAACTTTTCACTTTTTTTTTAAATAAAAAATAAATGAAAAAATTATTTTTAAATTATTTTTGTATTTTTGTGGTGTTTAATACTTTAATAATATATTAAAAATATTATTTTATCACATATTTATTAACTTAATTCATATTTTTAATTATTTTTAAATATATTTTTCAGCGATTTCACAATTCCCCCGTTACCAGATTCAGCTAAAAATTCCAAAAAAATCAACCAAATTTTGCATTCCTCTAGTTATATAGTATATATGTTAGAAAGGAAAGCGATATAACAGCTCCCACTTTTTTTAAATTTTTTTCTCTTAATGCATTATCCTCTTTAACAGCTCCCACTTTTTTTAATTTTTTTTTAAATTTTTTTTCTCCAAATTTTCTTTCTTTTAAATCTCCATTTTTATTTAATTTTAACTTCCCTTATTTTTTATGTAATTAAATTTGTATAATAAATCAAGTCAAATAATTTTGACATGATGCTCAAAATCTAAGAAGCACATGAAGTTTTACCAACCCCCATGTCTGATTGGTAAAATCGGAGTCGAGGTTTCGCCGTTAAAAGTTCAGACTCCGGCGAAATATCAGAAGCCTAAGCTTTTTCTTTGGTCGCTTTCTATGAGTTTTACTCCTTGTTCAAAAACTCGGGCAATTTTCCGATTAGGCGGACGGAAACTCGCTCCACGGTGAGTAACCATGGTGAATTTGCTCTGTGCGGTGAACTTATGCGGCATGCCGATGAACGTCCGCCGAGACCGTGTATTAACAGAAATCGGCGATGAATTTGACAAAGCCGATTAAGTTTTCAAATCAAAACAATTCAGCCCAATGTGTAACAACAGCCCATTAAGCCCAAATGCCCAATTGATTTTTTTTTTCTCTAAACACACCTCCCCGACACACGGTTTCCTTCTCTCCATCAAACGCTAAACCCTAATTTCTTCTCTAAACTCACATCTGCGTCAATTCTAGTCAAAATCTCAGGAATTCGAGTTTGCATTCCTTTATTGAAGTAAATTCAAGGTAATATCTCTCAAATCGTTTGTGAATTCAAGTCTCACACACTTGGAATGCTTGAAATTCTTTTGTTTCTTATGATTTCGTTTTCTGGTTCTTAGTTGTTAAGAAATTCAAGTCTCGAATTTGTTTGTTTTTAAAGGTTAGGGTGAAATGGATACTCCACCAACAGATACACCTCCTCCTCTACCTCTAAAGCGAAATTCAAATGATGTAGGATGGGATTATGGAGTATTGTGTGATCCAAAAAATCAAGACAAATTGAAATGCAAGTTATGTGGTAAAGAGGTATCTGGTGGTGTCTACAGAATGAAAGAGCATATAGGTCATGAGAAGGGAAACGTCTCTGCTTGTCCACGGTCAACTAAAGAGGATCAAGAGAAGTGTAAGAAGGCAATTCGTGAAGCAAAAGAAAAGAAAGCTCTGAAGAGGAAACGCGAGGTAGATATGAGGGCTGAGGTTAACATAAATAAGGACAGCGTCATTGAGGAACTAGAGAGAGAGCTTGGAACTCTCAAAACTCCTCACTTCCAAGGTCCGATTGATCAGTTTGCCACCATCATTAACCCTGAAGCTTCTTTGGCTGGACAAAAACGACAACAAAGTATCCATGATGCTATTTCGAAGGAGAAGACACATGTTGTACACCAATATTGTGCTCGTTGGGTCTACCAGTCTAATATTGCATTCAATGCAATTGACAATGAACCTTTTAGGTTATTTTGTGAAGCATTGGGACAGTTTGGACCTGGTTGGAGGCCTCCAAGTCAGTATCAGTTGAGAGAACCATTGCTAAATGAAGAACAACAAAAGACAAAGGAAAAGTTGAAGAGTCTTGAAGAAGAATGGGACAAAGACGGTTGCTCAGTGATGACAGATGCGTGGACAGACATGAAGAAAAGAAGCATCATGAATTTGTGTGTTAATTCAAGAGGTGGTACATGCTTTCTTTCTTCAAAGGATGCTTCTAAGGATTCTCACACAGGTGAGTATATCTTCAACTATTTTGACAAGAGCATTGAAAATATAGGGGCTGAGAAGATTGTGCAAGTGGTGACAGATAATGCTACCAATAACGTAGCAGCTGCTAGAATGATCAAAGAGAAGAGACCGAGAATCTTTTGGTCTGGATGTGCTGCTCACACGGTGGACTTGATGCTTGAGGGAGGTTCGAAATTATCTGGTTTTGCTAAAGTCATAGATCAAGCAAAGGCTGTCACCATCTTTGTATATGCTCATCATAAAACTCTATCTATGATGAGAACATATACTAAGAAGAGGGATATAGTGAGACCAGGGGCAACAAGGTTTGCAACTTGCTTCTTGATACTTCATAGTCTCTACGAGAAGAAAGCACAACTGAAGAACATGTTTAGCAGTGATGAGTGGCATGATTGTAAGCATTCCAAGTGTGCAAAGGGTGTGAATTCGTAAGATACTATCATGAGTTTGACATTTTGGAATAGTGTGATGGTTGTTTTGAAAGTGTTCAGCCCTTTAGTGAAGGTTCTAAGGCTGTCAGATGGAGAGAAGATACCTTCTCTTGGGTTTATCTTTGGTGAGATTTTAGAAGCTAAGAAGTCTATCCAGGAAGCTTTTGACCATGTGGAGAGGAGTTACCAACCTATCTTTCGGATTATGGATGAGAAAATGAAAGGTAGGCTGGATTCTCCTTTGCATATTGCAGCCTACTTCCTCAATCCTTTCTACTGCTACAAAGATCCGAATATATATGACTTTGAGGTCATGCAAGCATTCATTGCTTGTGTAAAGACTTTCTATCATGGTGACTTCGAAAAACAAAACTTAGTCTTGAATCATGAAGTTAGTCTCTACAGAAACAAATCTGGCTCTTTCGGCATCAATTTAGCCTTAAAAGGATGTGAAAAGAAGGATGATAAATTCGATCCAGGTATGTTTTGTTACTTTAATTATCTTTATTTGATCTATAGGAACATTTGTAGAAGCTTAGCATATGATATACTTGTCACTTGCTTAAACGTAGGGAATTGGTGGTCCACATATGGTTGTGGTGCACCAATTTTGCAAAAACTGGCAACTAGGATCCTCGCTTTGACCTCTAGTTCTTCGGGCTGTGAAAGAAATTGGAGCAGCTTTGAAGCGGTTAGTTTTTTACTTCTATAACTTCCTTTTTGTGCCTTTTACATTGCATACTTGATATAGTTGAAGGTTTATTTTATGTTCCAGATCCACACCAAGAAAAGAAATAGACTAGATGTAAATCGGCTAAACAGTCTAGTTTATGTCCAATTTAATGCAAGGCTGTTTAACAAGCTGAAAAAATCAGAGAAAGCAATGTCGATGTGATCTTAGATGATTGTAATGAAGATACAATTGAAGAATGGCTTGTGGATCATATAGAAGAGCTAGATAATGATGTCAGTTTTGTGCTTACTACGCATGCTCCAAGGGTAAGAGAGCTTTATGATGATGACTTTGAATTTGAGGAAGAAGATGTTGTGGACATGGAGTTTGAACCTGATGTCTACTAAGAAGATCCTGTGTTTCGTGACACACAACTTGCTTAGTATGGTAAGTTTTCTGTCTTTCACTTTCTTTAATTGTTGTTCCCGAACATTTGTCTCTGTTTTTGTTTAGTGTAGTTTTCTGTCCAATTAGATTATAGTATATTTCTATTTTTGTCTTTGTCTTAGGTTCTGGTTTTGTATTTTTGTTTCGTGTTTTTTTCTTTCACCACTAAGTCCATCTAAAAGTTAGTTTGCGGTGAAACAGAGTGATCAATCTTTGTTTCTTTGTCTTTGTAGTTGTACAATCTTTTAACATTTGCTTTTAAATTTTGTTTTCAGGTTGGTATTTGTAACACATCTAAAAGTCCACTACACAATGACTAATCATTGAAGAACAAAAGGATGAAAAATTAGAATCCTTTTATTATTTTTTGTGTGTTCTCAATATCAATGACTATATTTTTTTGTGTATGTTGTGAGTGGAACTATTTTTTTGGCCTTTTGTATTAGATGTAAATTTTAAGAAATAACAAATGATCTTTGATCTAATTTGGTATTTGATATTTCTGTGAATCTTAAAAAATATATGTATTATGTATAAAAAATCTATGTGTTATGTATAAAAATATTTAATAAAATACTAAATTGTAAAAAAAATTCCTCCCCCAATACTCGCCGATTTATATCTGATTTTCGAAAAAATCGCTAAGCCCGGATCGAACGCCCGACTAACGCATAGTGAGATTTCGAACAAGGGTTTTACTGTATACATGACGTGTCTAAGCTAGTTTTAGGCCCGCCTCATTTTGAAAAAAATTCCGATTATGTTCTCATCTTGGGCCTGGCCAATCAACTATGTTATTAGACTTTCTCTTGTGGAAAGGCCCATTAAACAATACACTTGTTCATGTCAATGTCATATCTTCGAGCTTGTATTGTCTTGAACCTTGCTCTGTCGTAACTGAGAGATTGTTTTTACTCTCCTCCTCCTTCGGGAAGAGAATCTCATCTCCTCCTGCCCTCTCTTTTTGAGAGGAGAACTTTCTGCGGTTTTAGAACCGAGAAAAAATGTCAAATTTTAACCGTATTGCTATCTTGTGTAGCGGTTTCCACAGGACCTGAAGATGCAACGAGACTTGTCTCGATGAGTTTCCGAGGTGTAGATTGTCTTTCAAAGTCACAAGGTACCATCTTTCAACTTTCCGGCTTTGCCATGCATACTTTGTTGACACACCCGATGTGGTTGGATTCGCAATCGCTCTATTTTGAAGATTTATCTTATTTAACTTTTATTGTTTTCAAGATTTGTTGTTCTAATTAAGGAGTTTTGATAACTCCATTTTATCTATGTAATTCAACAATTTAAATTAATAAGATTTAAGATTTGCAAAAAAAAAGCATAATACGGGAAAGACATAATGTAGAAGCACACAAAAATAAAAATATAAAATGATAAATTTCTAAGAGTAAAAACACAAATATAATATCAAAGATTTATTATTGGTTTATAAGATATATAAACTTATGTAGGAATTAAAACTAAATTCATAAAATTATAATGATTTTCTAAATTAACATGTTGATAAATTTCCATAATTTTCTAATTTTTTTTATGAATTCCATGATTTACATAATCATGAAGATCATGCAAATCATGATATTCATGATTTTCTAAATATCTATTTATATTTTCTTCATCTTCATGATTTCTTGATCTTCATTATTTTCATAATCTCAATATGGTTGATTTTATCGATCTTCTAACATAAGAAAAAAAAAATTACGACCATTTTCAATGTATTTTTTTTTTCAAAATAGAGTAAAACTAAAATATAGATGGGTTTCTAGCTTTCCAATATATTATTCTATTTTCACTCTAAAAACATCTTAAATATATTTTAATCTATTTTGTTATTATTCAAAAAATAATTATAAATTTTTTTGTAAGAATTTTTTATAAATTATGAGATTATTTTAACGATTTTGGTGGATTCAAAAGTAATTTACCAGAATATTAAATCACTAGTAATTGTTTTCTTGAAAAACATTTCTTATAGATTTGATGGAGTTACTCTTGTCAATTTGAATCATAATCTGCAGGTTTCGCCTCGTTTAACCCGTTGTTGGCGAATGCGGGTCAAAATATTTTACTCCGCAAAAAATCAGGTCTCGTGGGCAGAGCTTTTTAAAATGCCGGGCCGATATGGATATAAATTTTTTATCGTGTTGATTTGTAGATTATCTTATAATTGTTTTAAAAATTTAATAAATATTAGTTATTAATATTTATATAGCAAATATTATTAAATTTTTTAAGTATTATGTAATATATATAAATTAGTTAACTATTTTTTTTAAAAAAGGAAATTATTATTTATGTTTTGTCATATTGAAATTTTCTTATTATATATTTTTTTTGCTAAAAATATATATAATTTATTTTATTATTATTATTTAAATATTTACAGGTTACCTGTAATATCCGCAAATTCAAATTGGGCGGATGCACGTCAAATATTTTTAAAAAAAATTATAACATATTGCGAGGCAGATTTAGGAGAGCGGGTTTAACCCGTTTGACAGGCCTAAATGGAGTATACTTTTCTATTCGAATCAGATTTTTCCTTGAAGTGTCAAGTCCGATATATGTTAAATTAAGTTTTAACCTTTGTTGTTAGTTATATAAATTAAGTTTTTGTGTCATAGATGGTGCGTATATCATTTATAATATCTTAAAATTTTCTGATGAGAATGATGGTATAATACCAATTAAAAACACACACACACATATATATAACTTAATAATATTAGTATTTGAATTTATATTGAAAATTATAAATCACAAACAAAATTTATTGTTAGTTTTTTCTGGTCAATCATAAGTAAACAGATTTAAAATTTAAAGAACTATTCTATAACTAAAAAAGTTCAATATAAAATAAAGTAAAAAATAACATTACTAAGTACAGTTGGAGATTTTCTAATAGTAAGCGGGTCATTTCATTCCCAAGAACGGCAGAAGTGCAAGAACATACATAATTTTGATTTTAATAAGACTAACACAATGATGTTCAGTTACAAAAAAAAAAGCACAATGATGTTAATATGAAATTCTGTAGATAAACCGGAAACGTGGTTCCAAAATGAATTTCAAACACACGTTTTTTTTTTTTAGCGTTGATGTTTTGAAATGTTGTAGACGAGGACGCATGTGTTTAGTTCGGTTTAATTGCTAAATCAAACCAGAATTCACTTTCGGTCTTTTTCCAAGTCAGTTTGGCGTCTTAATTTTTATTTTCTCAGTTGTCATTCTTCTAAGAGGTGGCCGGTGGGGGAGGTTCTGGTACTGTCTTAAATTTTGTCTCAAATTGCTACCTAACCGATTTTTTTTGGCGGAATTAATTTTTTGTTTGTTTATATTTTTGTTTTGCATGTGTGTTAAGTGTCAACTGGCCGTATTTATTTATGACCACAAATGTTAACTATTGCAAAAATATTTAATGTAAATTTAAATTATTTTTTTTTTTGATAAATATGAATATGAATAAAAGCATCATGTTTCAAATTTTATCGGATATCTCCGAAGTTATACATAAAACACAACCGTTTACTGCCACAATCTCCGACCGACGCCGGCTCCAGTGTCTTACATACTCTTGTTTTCTCTAACTTTGTTTCAAATAAAGTCTGGAATGTTGATTACCAATGTGGTCCCCATGGTGATTCATCTTCAAAGCCTCTGTTTTCATCTCTTTGGAAGGACAAAGTCAAGCCAAACCCTTAAAAATGTATATCTAAACTAAAATTTAGAGTAATTTGTGTTAAAAAGATAAATTTTATGTTATCCATGAATTTTAAAAACTTTTTTTTAAATTCTATATTATTGAATTAGTGATTTAAAAATGTAACTTCAAATCTAGTGTTATTGAAAATATTTTAAACTGTGGATTTATAAGGATTTAAAGTGATTTTAAGTGGTTTTAGTGTAGTTTTGGTATGGTTTTGCTGGAGTTTTTTAGTTAAAAATATAAAAAAGCCAAATTTCATAGTTTTAGGTGGAATTTGATAGAGTTTTATTAACAAATCATAACAACTTTCCTAATTCACCCAAAATCATCTAAAAACTCATTAAAACTCAAATCCTTCCAAATATCAGATTCAATTCCGGGATAAAAAATCATTGTATGTAATTAAACATAACTTCAAACTAAAGCATTAGATTTTATCATGTTGTGTATAATTACGTGCTTTAGTCAAGAATTGCTAGCCAAACACACAATTCGTATCAGAGGAAAATCGCATACGGTGAAAGAAAATAACGGATTTATACTTTTCGTTAGTGAGTGAAACTTTACTTCGGAAAGTATCGTCAAATTCACTTCTCATCATATTTTATCGTTCTTAATATATGGCGCACATATCTTCCAAATATCAGATTCAATTCATGGATAAAAAAATCATTGGTATATAATTGTGTAAACAGAACTTCAAACTAAAGCTTTGGATTTTGTCATGTTGTGTATACGTGCTTTAGCCACGAATTGCGAGCCAAACACACAATTCGTATAAGAGGAAGATCGCTTACTGGTGTAAACACCGAACCTGAGCAAATCACACAAGGAGTTCCCACGATCATAGAAGACATGATTACTCGATCCAAGACTAAGTCCCTGCGTCAGAAGTTCAACCTAGCTGTAGAAGAGATCATGAGTGCCTTTGAGCCGCAGGCTACTGACCCACCTCACTCTACAACGCAAGAAAGCCCCAAAGGACCCGAGAAGGAGCAATGGGAAGAATTCCCCTAGCATGACATCATACAAACTCCTTCCCAGAAAAACCAAGGTACGCCTCTTTACTTAACTGATCCTATAGTGCAAAACAACATGAATCACGAGGAGACCACTACTGAGCCTCAAGACACAGCAAATACAAGTCAAGTAGTCGATACGCCGCTCATGGCGTTTCAAGAAGAGTTTGAAGACACAGATAAGCGGCCACTTGAAGATTTCAACCACACTGTCTCAAGCACACATCAGACTAGAAAATCCACAAAAGATCTCATCAAAGTCGCACCAGTATAAGTCAAGAACTCTCAGCAACAACACTGGCCATTCCTAAGCACAACAAGGTACTTTCAATTTCAATTATTCATGCAGGTACAAATGGCCTTTCTCCACGCCAAGAACGAATTCTCAGCATCAAGAACACCAAAGAAAGCACGCCTAAGAGCTGATAGAAACATTATTTCTTTATGCTTAGTTTCTTTCCTTTTTGGTTTAAAAACAATAAGTAGTTTTTTACCTTTTACTTGTAATAGGCGTTTTTACTTTGTTTTTGTTTTTTTTGGTAATTTTTCCTTCGTACTTTTCCCTCTTGGGGGACCCTAGAAAGTGACGCCGTTGAGCTGTTTATAAAGCTACACTTCGGCTTTGTAATCTGCACCTTTGTGCTTATCAATAAAATAACGCTGTTCTCTTTCAAGCACAAAGGTGCAGATTACAAAGCCGAAGTGTAGCTTTATAAACAGTTCAACGGCGTCACTTTCTAGGGTCCCCCAAGAGGGAAAAGTACGAAGGAAAAATTACCAAAAAAAAACAAAAACAAAGTAAAAACGCCTATTACAAGTAAAAGGTAAAAAACTACTTATTGTTTTTAAACCCCTGCCGTTTATCCCCTGCCGTTTCCCTTCGTTTAGCTTTTGTTATCATTTTCTTTCAGTTAAGAAAACCCATAAAAATAGTATTGCTTCTGTTTGTGTCTTGTTTAGCTTTGTGTTCTTTAGATTTGATTAAACTTTAAAAGAAAAAGTTGCAGTCTGTTAGTTCTAGAATAAATCGTCAATGTCAAGTGGTTTCCTTTGATATTGCGAGTTGATCTGGTTCTTTGCTTGTTAGTTTGTTTCATTAAAACCATCAAAACCACAAAAGAGTTAATGTTATTTGCTTGCATCAATTTGATTCGTTTGAGTATTGTTTCTGTTTGCTTTGATAAAAACAAAAACCCTAAAAAGAATTTTGCTACTTCTGCGTGATTGTAAGCTTGTTGTTTGAGCAGATCTTTGTTTCTATTGAATTGTTAAGTTAAGCTATCTAAATTGTTTCTACTCAAGTTGTTTTGATTTCATATATTGTGGTGCTTTGATTAGCTTGTTGTTTTTGTTAACGTGCAGAAATTCACAAGTTTTCTAGAGACGACATGAGTGAAGAAGTTCCACAAGATTCTGTGATGCGAGCCATGAGGCAAGAGTTTGGTGACCGTATGGTGCGCTTGTAACAGCCCCCACTACGACCCCCACTTTATGTACCAGCTGCTGTTCCTCAACCGAGAGCTCCTGTGAGAAACTTGCACGAACCTGAGGAAGAGATGCCTGAGGTTGAGGATGATGTGCCCCCTGATCCATTGCAACAACAACACCAAAGAGCACAAGATCCTCTTAGGAGACACCGTGTGCGAGAAGAAGAACACATGGAAGAGAACATCGATGTTAAGCTAACTTGATGGGTCCGAAAGAGGCTATCGATTTTTGATGCTTCTTAGGGACTTCTAGAGGTTTAAATTTATAAACCCTAAGCTGCAAAGTGCACAGCGCGCGTTGAGTACTTAGGGGTTGATACACGAGGGAGACATTGTAGATGCAGCTGAAGCGGGAGCTCTGTCGTGGTCGTCAGGACATGTATCAGAAGGAACAACAGGAATTGGAAAGCTGCTATATCGGAAGGAAGCTGACAAGGCAAGAAGTATTTAGAGAAGATCTTTCGTATATTGCCTCATATGCGAAAGAGGCAATTCGGGAAAGTATGGACGTGACTAGGAAGGTAGAAGACCGAGTTTAGTTTAGGTCTAGGAGTTTAGTATATAAGGGTGAGATATGCAAAGTGTACAAGTTAACACTTTGATATCGAACCTCTTGTTACGGCGCCTAAGCTTTTCACAAAGATAAGAAAGACAAGAGGTGAGTGTTCTTTAAATTATTAGATTCACGTGTAGTGAGATCTAGTGAGGTTTGTGGGTAGAACTTGGAATCGTTTGGAATCAATCTAGGTTGTAAGAGTTGAGTAAATCCATAGTTAGTGTAATCGTTGTATGATTAACTGATAAGGTTCAAGTTGAATAAAAGCATTCGTCTTGGTGCTGTCCAAGACACAGAATTCTGTTGGTGTCACGTTTTCTACTCTTATAATTGGTAGCAGAGCAGACATCTGTTAAGGATCGTTTGTTCTTTTAAAATCAGGTGTGATATGGGAAGGAGTATGGAAAACATGCATCAGTTTGGATCAATGAAACCGCTACTACTTGAGAAAGAGAATTTTTGTTGGTGGAAAGTTCAAATCAAAGCATTGATCAAAGGAATTGATGAAGATGCTTGGACTATGGTAGAGGAAGGATGGACAGCTCCAACCATTACAGATGAAGCAAGAGTGACACGTCTTAAGCTTAAGCGTGAATGGACAGCCGAAGAAAAAAGCTGGTCAAAGTACAACTCGAAAGCCTTGTCTGTGATTTGGACTTCTCTCACCAGAGATCAGTTTCAGAAGGTACAAGGATGTATCACTGCAAAAGAAGCATGTGAATCCCTACAGACTTCTTACAAAGGAACCAGCAGTGTCAGAAGAAGTCGAATTGATATGTTGGCAACTCAGTTTGAATGACTTGCTATGGGTGATGAACTGAGTTTGATCAGGTGGTAGGAATGATGCAAGTTTATGAACTTGAAAGGAACACAAGAGGAGTTGCTAAATCAAAGGGAATAGCTTTTGCTGTCACAGAACAAGATCAGACTGATGCCTTGGAAGATAAGGTGAGTTTGATTGTGAAGAAGTATTTCAAGAAATTTGATAGAGGAAAGTGAGTTTCAGCTCCGGTAAGGGTGACACAGATCATAAAAATGATAAACGTTTTGGTAGATCAGAAATCCAGTGTCATGAGTGTGAAGGTTTTGGACATATCAAGGCTGAGTGTCCTACCATCAAGAAAAGAAAATCTCTCAGATGCACAGAATGCAAGGGAGCTGGACAGACAAAGTTTGATTGTGTGGGTACGTTCAAAAAGAAGGAAAAATCCTTGGTAAGCATTGAATATGAATCTGAAGATGACAGTGAGGAAGATGCTGTTAATTTGCTGAACTTAATATCATATCTGGGTGTAGTTGACGAAGATGCAGTCTCTGAAGTAGAATCTGTTAAGGAGGAAGATGATGTAGCCGTTCTGTACGATGAGAACAAGACTCTCTGTGAAAGTCTCATCAAGACTCAAGAAGAAAAAGTTGCTCTGCTTCAGGAAAGAAATGAGCTGATTAAGGTATGTGAAAAATTAAGATTGGAAATTAAATCAGTAAAGGAAGAAAAACAGATTCGTGTTACTGTCCTCAAGGAAGAGCTAGATAAGGAGATTGAAAAATCTAAGGAATTGGAAGGACGTTTGGATGGTCAGCAGAAGAACATTAAAATGTTGAGCAAGGGAACAAAAGGGTTGGATAAACTCCTGACCTTAGGTAGAACGTCCAAGGGAAATTGGGGATTATGATTTCAACATGGTGAGGCGACGAGTGATCAGACAAAGTTTGTCAAAGGAAGTGTGATTCAGCACAATACGGCAACGTGAAATGATGTGAAAGTAAACCGGATTTCTCAAAGTCAGAGAATCAGTTCAACAGAGACTCGATCTAACTTAATGAGAGGAAAAAAATGTCAAGATTAGGATATCATGATGATCCATTAGGTGAACAAACCAGATTCGCAAAAAGAATCTCTGCTGTTCAACGAGAAGAATCAACTAAGTTCGCAACCAGAAATCGGGTGTATGATAAGCATGGATATCAGATATATGATATGTCTGGTTGTTACTACTGTGGGAAGTCGGGGCATATCAAAGCTTTTTGCTACATGTTTCTGGAAATGAAAGACACGATTGGAGATAGAGTCAATATAACAGCAATAACCGCAGTCAACGTCAAGTCTGGATGAATAAGGAAAAGATGTATAGCTATGTCGCATACACGATTGATGAGGATGTCTTGGAAGAAAATGCATGGTCTTGGAACATGACGACACTTGAAGCAGTAACAGCTGGAAAAGTGACTTTTGGAGGAGGAGTCCGAGGAAACATCAGAAGAAAGGGTGAAATCTCAGGTCCTAACAAGCCAGAATTGATAAACGTCTACTTTGTGGAAGGGTTGAAGGCCAATCTGATCAGTATCAGCCAACTTTGTGATGAGGGTCTCTCAGTAACCTTTACAAGGACTGACTGCAAAGCATATGACGAACAAGGTGTTATTAAAATGAGGGGAATACGATCTGGCAACAACTGTTACATGTGGAAGCCATCAGAAGTCTGCATGTCTGCTACTAAGCCAAATGATCTTCAGCTTTGGCATCAGAAACTCGTGCACATGAATATCAGAACTATGGTCAAGCTTGGAAAACAAGAGGTTATTCGAGGAATGCCTAAATTGAAGCTATAATCCGAATTTGTTTGTGGGCTGTGAGCTTAAGGAAAGCAAGTCAAAGTGCATCACAAAGGGATCCAAGAAATACAGTCAAAGCAACCTTTGGATTTGATTCATATGGATCTGATGGGGCTAGTGCAGGTAGAAAGCATTGCTGGTAAAAAAATACATCTATGTTCTGGTTGATGATTTCACCAGATTCACATGGGTAAGGTTTTTGAGAGAAAATCTGAGACGTTCCACAGCTTCAAGATCCTGGCGCTTCAGCTGATGAATGAGAAAAAGACCAGAATTAAGTGCATCGGAAGTGATCATGGAGGGGAATTTCAGAATGAAGTGTTTGATAAATTTTGTGCCGATCAAGGGATAGTACATCAATACTCAGCTCCTCGCACACCACAGCAAAATGGAGTTGTTGAAAGAAAGAACCGCACTCTTCAAGAAATGGCACGTGCAATGGTGATAGGCAACCAAGTTGCAAAGCATTTCTGGGCTGATGCTATCAACACTGCCTGCTATGTGATTAATCGAGTGTATGTCAGAAAAGGAACATCTATGACGCCTTATGAGATGTGGAAGGGAAAAGCACCAACTGTCAGTTACTTTCACGTATTTGGGTGTGTGTGCTACATCTTGAACGACGAAGATCAGCTTGGCAAATTTGACTCAAAAAGTGATGATGGCATATTCCTGGGTTACTCCGGTACCAGTACTACTTACATAGTGTACAACAAAAGGGCACGGCAAGTGCATGAGACAGTGAATGTTGTGTTTGATGATGCATCTGCTCTGGGACTTCACTTCACGATGATCGATGCTGAGACTTAGAGTTTGAATGAGAATCAGAAGAAACCAGCTGAGTCTGATCAGATAAGCAAAGAGGATGAATTAGAATCAGAATCAGAACCTGAAGAAGATAACAATCTGCCTGAAAAGGACTCTGTAGAGATAGTAAGAACTCATGCAGTTCACAAGCATCACTCAACGAAGGATTTGATAGGAGGGATGTCTGAAAAACGAGTTACATGAGAAATGAAGTATGACTACACGCAAATGGCAAAGGGTAATGCTGCAGTTATCAGTTTTGCTTGTTTCGTAGCATCTTTTGAGCCCAGAGATCACAAAGAAGCACTTATAGATGAATATTGGATTATCTCTATGCAAGATGAGCTTGAACAATTTGAAAGAAGTGAAGTCTTGACCCTTGTACCTAGACCTGTTGCAGGGAACGTGGTTGGTACTAAATGGATATTCAAGAACAAAATTGATGAAAATGGGAGTGTGGTGAGAAACAAAGCAAGATTAGTTGCTCAAGGGTACTCTCAAGTGGAAGGAATCGATTTCGAGGAAACCTTTGCTCCTGCAGCTAGGCTCGAGTCCATCAGACTTCTGATTGGTATGGCTTGCCTGATGGAATTTAAGCTACATCAGATGGATGTAAAAAGTGCTTTTCTGAACGGATTGCTCCAAGAGGAAGTTTTTGTCGAGCAGCCTAAAGGATTTGAAGATCTTGAGCATCCTTACTATGTGTACAAGTTGAAGAAGGCACTTTTCTGTCTTCACAAGGATATTAGCGAGGAAGTGTAAACAAAACGCTGTTTATTCTTGATAACCAGAGAGGGTTGATGGTGGTTCAGATATATGTGGGTGACATAGTATTTGGGAGTCCAATTCCAGACCTTGTGGATGAGTTTGTGACCATGATGACTAAGGAATTTGAAATGAGCATGGTGGGAGAACTATCATACTTTCTGGGACTTCAAGTAAAACAGTTTGAGGAGGGTATCATCATCTCACAAAGTACCTATGCCAAGAATCTGGTAATGCGCTTTGGGATGCACATGTGCAAGTCGGTAATGCGCTTTGGGATGCACATGTGCAAGTCAGCAAAAACGCCTATGGGGACAAACACCAAACTGTCCCGTGATGAGCTTGGAGAAGATGTTGATCCTTGGATGTATCGAGGGATGATCGGGAGTTTGCTATATCTTACAGCTAGTTGGCTGATAGGGGTCAGGTTTTACCCTAATAAAACTACTGCAAGTGCACAGCAAACGCAGTTGAAGTATAAGGGGTATCGAATCCCAAGGGAAGTATGCTACACTAGAGTTTCTAAGTTCAGATTAAGTTAGATCAATTAGTTCAAAATAAATAAAACTAAGCTAGGCGAAATAGGTAAGTGAGATTAATTTGGATTAAAGTTCAGGAGACTAAAGCGCTAGGTAAGGGTAAATTATCAGGTTGAATCCAAGAATGTGGTTATTAAATTGATTAGGGATTTATTAAGAACCGTCTAGAACTCGAAACACAAAGTTAAAACCAATCAACTCTCGTTGCAGAAGTTATCTATGCCTAAATTCCAGAAAACCAAATCTCTTTGCGAATTCAAACAATTTAGACAAGCATTAATGATCAGGTTCGATTTGTTCACAAAATACCTAAACCAAATCTCTTTGCGAATAGTTATTTTGCTCACCTATGATTAGTTCAAGTTATTAATAATGCTCTCGCATCTATTAAACAACCTAAGGTTTGATTCCTAAGTGATCAATTCAGAAATCAAGTTAAGTTCAAATCAAGGTGAAGATCTAAGTGATTTCCCTAACAAAGATAATAATTCTACAGACTTTTCATCAACCCTAAATCACCCTAACCTAACTAGCAAACTACTCAGACATAATCAATGAAACACAAATCATGACTGAAATAAATTGCATAAATAAATAGAAGAGAATGATACTAGGGTTCGAAATCTGGCTCTGATGAGTTAGACTTGTCTCCCTAAAAGCTCTGGAACAATCTCTCTCTAAGTCTCAAAATCTCTAAATTATGAAAGTGTAATTGGCTAAACAATGCCAGAAAACTATATATAGGAAGGGATTTTTCGTCCAGGGACAATCTTGTCATTCTTCAAAACTTGGCCTCTTTCCTTTTTCTGATTGGAAACCGTCACTTTTGGCCGACCTTCTTTGGTGTCGATCGACACTGAGTGTGTCGATCGACACTCTGCTCGAGAATTCACCCTTCTGACTTCATAACTTCAGCAGCTTCTCCAAAATACTCCAAAACGTTCCAGATTCTCCTATTTAGCTCCAAGTGTTCTCCATCCTGCAAAGACTCATATAGGACTCGAAATCTAACAAAAGACTCTATAAAAATACCTATATCATGGTCTAAAAATGGGTAAAAACCATGATATATCAACTCCCCCAGACTTAGCTTTTGCTTGCCCTCAAGCAAAACAGAAACTAAATATAGAGTCGAGGTTTGAAAACAGGAGCTTTCAAGATCTTTTTCAGAACGCCTTAGATGTTAACACTCTTGAATCCACATGCTATAGAACCAACTTCAGGTAGTGTTCAATGTACTTACCACAAGCTTAGCAATCTCCCAGTTCAAATCCAGACCCTTTCCTTGGTAAAAATTCGAACTCTAACAGTGGTAATGCTACAGAACTTTTCTGATTCTTTCCCTTCCTTAACGCCTAGACAAGACATACTTTCTACAGCTCTCCTATTTTCTCTTCCCTTAGTCAACTGCTGCCCATTTTCAGGGTGTTCTAAGATCTTTTCATTGACTCTTCTTATTATTTTTTTTGAAGTCTCGGGAAATAGTGCTACTCTCTATTTGTGTTCCTTGTGAGGAGACGGGTTCAAGAGCACTCACTAATATTGTTCCTTGTGAGGAGACATGGTCATGAGGTTCAATGCACTATTCCTAGACTTAGACTTTTTTTTCTTTCTTTTCTTAAAGGAAGATCAAGGAGACACTGCAATTCTTTTAGTTGTTCAGACTGAAAGAGGAATCAAGTTCTGCGCATACCTAGTTCTTATGAGGGGATCTGAACTCTATCTGTTAGATTGATCCACTTGCAACTTTCTACTTAGTAAGACCTGCGATCAACTGCTATAGCAATGGTCCCTCAAGTGTCAACATTCTGCAGTTAGTTCCTAGAAAAACTGAAAGTTCCAACTGGTTTTGACTCAATAAAACAAATTTTTGACTCAAAGAAAAACTCTCAAAACAAAACACAATGTTAGCAACTACCTCCCCCAGACATGAACAACACTGTCCCCAGTGTTATTAAGAATGAGTTTGGACAGAAAAAGTAATAAGAAACTGTTACAGGACCAAAAGAAAATGGATTACCTGAACCTGCGTGTAGTGTCGATCGACACTAGGTTGGGTGTCGATCGTTGCTGTGTGATGATGGTGTCGATCGACACACTAAGGAGTGTCGATCGACACTCTGTCTGAAATCAGAAAGTCACGACTCGAACATGAATGTTTCTAAGTCAGTGTGTTGTTAGAGTCATCCAAACTGTTAGAAAACTCAAACAAAACGTTAAAAGCACAAGATAATCCATAAACTTAAAGAGTGCAACAAGTTTTTGAAACAAAGTTATGAAGCAAATGAAACAAAACTGACTCAAGAGAGAAATGAAAAACTGACTCAAAGGAAAAGAAAAATAAAACCAGGAATGGAGATGCTACTCGTCGTCATCAGAACGTGGTGGTGTAGAAGGACGGACGCAGCCACAGCTGGACACAACTGTGATGGCGTTCCAAATGGCCTGGAAGCTCTGAATCACGTATCTCTGAAAAACATCTGGCTCCATAGGAATCTCAGGAGCAGCTGGAAGGTGATGAGGACCAATAGGCTCCAAAGTGGCAGGTGCTCTGCTGCGCCTCGAAGATGAAGCGCATGGAGAATCCGCAACTGGTGCGTCCTCTGCGGATGTAGGCGCAGCTCGGGATGAAGCACCTCTGCGTCTGGTGACGGGAGCAGTCCTCAGCTTGCAGTCCTCAGCTTGCTCGGACTAGGCTGAAAAGCGAGGCGTCCAGGATCAGTGGTAATGTGGGTGAGGTCTCTGTCAGGTAACTGCACAGTGCGCTGCACTCTCTGCGCATCGATGAAAACCCATAACCTCTCTGGCTTCACCCAATGAGCCTTCCTCAAATAGTCCATATCAACCAAAGAACGGGGAGTGACAATGGATGAAGTGCTAGTGTCAATGCTGAAATGCTGGAAAATCGGTGTAAGAAGACTGCCAATGGTCTCGGGTTTGATCTTCGATCCAGCAAAAGGCTTGGTCTTCAAGGAGACCAAATGATGAGCGAACACTGCGCTAAGGTTGACGTTCTCTGTCAACCAAGACTCCTCATAGATGACAGACCAAATGGCATAGTACATCAGCACCATCTCAGAAACACGCATCTTCCCAGGCTCATGCTTACACAAGAGTGTAGTAGCGAAGAGGCGAGCAAGGTATCGAAGAGTAGGATGGCGAATGTCTGTCTGTGTAGAGGTCTTCGAGTGATACAACCCATTCCCGAAATGGGACCAGAAATCCTGACTATCTGGCAAGCTCTGATGAAGATAGACTCTTGTAGCATGCGGCTTCTCAAAACCATATATATCGCAACGCTCGGTAAGTGGCAGCCTGTATCTAATCCCGCGAATGAGGAAAGTCAATGTATCTTCCAAGGCATTCTTCACCACTTCGTTCCTGTAGTACACTCGAACTGTAGCAAGGAACTGGCGAACCAAGTCTGGGTAAAGGTCATACTGTCTGGTTGCCATAGTTCCCATCCCAACTCTGCTCAGTAAGTGCAGAAGGTCGTCTTTGATGCACAGCTCCTTCATTGTCTTCTCACACGCAAATCTGGTAGGCCTGATATCCACATTGAGCCATGCATTGTAGAACAATGAGTCGTAGTCATCCCAAGCTTCAGCGATATCTCTGTAGACACACTCATCTTTCTCCACCTCAACAACAGGGGGATCTTCCCAATTCCTTGCAATCCGAATCTTCATGCTCTCACGCTTAGGCCAAGGAGGAAGAGAAGCAATCTGTGCATCACTAGCAGTCCCAAAGGTGGACGCTTCAGCTTGACGCTGTCTCTTACTCACTGGAGGCATCTACAATCAAAAACAAAACCCAAAGTCTGCAAATCAGAGACCAACTCGTCTGTATAAGGTGTCGATCGACACCCTAGATGGTGTCAATCGACACCATGCGTGTAATCTCAAACCGAACTCAAACCACGATCCTAAACCCAATGGCGCATCAATTAGCCTTGCAAACAACCCCAATATCATGAATCAACCAGAATGAAACCATCAAACCCAAAGAAAATCCCCAAATTCGCAACATGCATCACCAATTTCTAAAATTTCGAAAATTTCAATCTTATGCAATGTAAAGAATGAAAAACAGTTGGGTAAAGATCTAAATCATGCTAAACAACCTAAATAAGCATCATTCAAACAAGAAATCAAGCTAAATAGGTCGAATTCGAGATTTTTCACCTTAAGGTCAAAAATAAAATTGGGAGATTTGAAGAACATACCTTGGCAGATCGAACAAAAAGGGTAATGGATTATGAAAGAGGACGAAAATCCGCACGGATTAGGCTTTAGAATCACTTGATTTCGTTGAGAAACAAAGAAGTTGTGATTTGGGGAAGATGAAGTTGGAAGGTTTCGGGTTTATGAGTTTTTGGAAAGAATGGAAAAGTGTCGGGTTTATAAAGACTTACATGTGTCCTCGCGTGGTGTCGATTGACACTGATGATGGTGTCGATCGACACGTGTGCTTGTCGAGCCTCCTCTTCTTTTTTTTTTATAAGATAAAATAAAATTAGTAAAACCAAAACCAAATTAAAAAAAAAAAACTTACCAGTGGGTTGCCTCCCACTCAGCGCTCGTTTAACGTCAATAGCTTGACTGTTCATGCGTTTAGGCGGTTGGTGCATCATCCAAAGACACAATGTGTCCGTCTGAAATCTCGGCTTCAGCCCAATAGTGTTTCACTCTTTGCCCATTCACAATGAACTCTTCTCCCTTGGAGTTTGTCAGCACAATTGCTCCATATGGTCTGACCTCTTTGATGGTGAAAGGACCTGACCAACGTGAACGCAATTTACCAGGAAACAATTGTAAACGAGAGTTATACAGAAGTACCTGATCATTTGGTTCGAAATGTCTAGAGACAATCGTTTTGTCATGATATGCCTTTGTCCTCTCCTTGTAGAGCTTCAAATTCTCATAGGTGTGATGGCGCAGTTCGTCGAGCTCATTGAGTTGCATTAGGCACCTTTATGCAGCTGGCTTTAAGTCGAAGTTCATCTTCTTGATAGCCCAATGCGCATTGTATTCCAATTCCACTGGAAGATGGCAAGCTTTGCCATAAAGTAGCTGGAATGGTGTAGTCCAAAGTGGCGTCTTATAGGCAGTCCTGTAGGCCCAAAGTGCATCATCCAGTTTCGCAGCCCAATCTTTCCTTGTCGTGCCCACTGTCTTCTCCAGAATCTGCTTGATCTGTCTGTTGGAGACTTCGACTTGTCCACATGTTTGGGGGTGATATGGAATAGCCACACGATGTTGAACACCATGCTTCTTTAGCAGCTTGTTGAAAATTTTGTTGACAAAGTGAGAACCACCATCACTTATAACAATCCTAGGCACTCCGAATCGCGGGAAGATGATGGTCTGGAACAGCTTAAGAACCACAGCAGCATCATTGGTCTTAGAAGCAATTGCTTCCACCCATTTAGAGACATAGTCCACAGCAACCAAGATGTACTGCATTCCATAGGATGGAGGAAAAGGGCCCATGAAGTCAATACCCCAGCAATCAAAAGTCTCGACTTCAAAAATGAAGTTCTGAGGCATCTCATGTCTCTTGCTGATCTTCCCTCTCCTTTGACAGACTTCACATTGAGTGATAAACAGCTGCGCATCCTTGAACATAGTAGGCCACCAAAAGCCTGCTTGAAGAACTTTGGAAACTGTCTTGAAGGTTGCAAAGTGTCCAGCATACTCAGAACCATGACAATGGAACAGCACATCTCGAACTTCACTCTCTGCTATGCATCTTCTGTAAACATTTTCTGAACAATGCTTATACAAGTGAGGCTCATCCCAGTAATATCTCCTAAGTTCCCTTGTGAACTTCTTCTTCTCATAGTTCTTGAGATGTTTGGGCTCAATGTCAGCAGCCAAGAAGTTTACAATGTCAGCATACCACGACCTTTTTGTATCAGATATAGCAAAGATAGGTTGTCGAAACAACTCGTCGAAGATCTTCAGAAGTGAGGCAACTGTCTGCGTATGGTGTCGATCGACACTGTAGATAGTGTCGATCGACACTCTCGAATCTCGTCGCGTTCTCGTATCGATCAGAGGTGAATCGCGAATCGTCTCCAAGAATGCAAAGAGGGTGTCGATCGACACCCGCCTGGTGTCGATCGACACTAGGCTCGCATCTGCAGCAGTTTGCAGGTTCTCCGAACTCTTGTCTTGAAAACGAGTTTCAACCAAGTAGACATTCTCTTCAGGCAGAAAATCATCAATAGGGACGTCATCGTCGATCCTAATCCTTGAGAGATGATCAGCTACTCCATTCTCAACTCCTTTCTTGTCCTTAACTTCAATGTCAAACTCTTGGAGAAGTAGAATCCATCTTAGCAGTCTTGGCTTTGCATCCTTTTTCTGCATCAAGTACTTCAATACAGAATGATCTGTATGAACAATCACCTTTGAGCCAACAAGATACTGGCGAAATTTCTCAAAAGTAAAGACCACATCGAGCAATTCCTTTTCAGTAGTTGCATAATTCTTCTGAGCATCATCCAACGTTCTGCTGGCATAGTAGATAGCGTGCAGCTTTTTGTCCTTCTTCTGTCCTAACACAGCTCCTACTGCGAAATCACTAGCATCACACATTACCTCGAAAGGTAAATCCCAGTCCGGTGGTTGAACAATTGGAGCGCTAACCAAGGCTTGCTTGATTTGTTCAAAGGCTGAAAGGCATTCTTCTGTGAACTCGAACTTCACTTCCTTGCAGAGGAGGGTAGTGAGTGGTCTCGCGATCTTGCTGAAGTCTTTGATAAATCTTCTGTGGAACCCAGCATGTCCCAGGAAACTCCTCACTGATTTCACAGAATCAGGTGCTTGCAAAGTCGTCATCACTTCAATCTTCGATCATAATCCTTGAGAGATAATCAGCTACTCCATTCTCAACTCCTTTCTTGTGCTTAACTTCAATGTCAAACTCTTGGAGAAGTAGAATCCATCTTAGCAATCTTGGCTTTGCATCCTTCTTCTGCATCAAGTACTTCAATGCAGAATGATCTGTATGAACAATCACCTTTGAGCCAACAAGATACTGGCAAAATTTCTCAAAAGCAAAGACAACAGCGAGCAATTCCTTTTCAGTAGTTGCATAATTCTTCTGAGCATCATCCAACGTTCTGCTGGCATAGTAGATAGCGTGCAGCTTTTTGTCCTTCTTCTGTCCTAACACAGCTCCTACTGCGAAATCACTAGCATCACACATTACCTCGAAAGGTAAATCCCAGTCCGGTGGTTGAACAATTGGAGCGCTAACCAAGGCTTGCTTGATTTGTTCAAAGGCTGAAAGGCATTCTTCTGTGAACTCGAACTTCACTTCCTTGCAGAGGAGGGTAGTGAGTGGTCTCGCGATCTTGCTGAAGTCTTTGATAAATCTTCTGTGGAACCCAGCATGTCCCAGGAAACTCCTCACTGATTTCACAGAATCAGGTGCTTGCAAAGTCGTCATCACTTCAATCTTCGATCATAATCCTTGAGAGATAATCAGCTACTCCATTCTCAACTCCTTTCTTGTGCTTAACTTCAATGTCAAACTCTTGGAGAAGTAGAATCCATCTTAGCAATCTTGGCTTTGCATCCTTCTTCTGCATCAAGTACTTCAATGCAGAATGATCTGTATGAACAATCACCTTTGAGCCAACAAGATACTGGCAAAATTTCTCAAAAGCAAAGACAACAGCGAGCAATTCCTTTTCAGTAGTTGCATAATTCTTCTGAGCATCATCCAACGTTCTGCTGGCATAGTAGATAGCGTGCAGCTTTTTGTCCTTCTTCTGTCCTAACACAGCTCCTACTGCGAAATCACTAGCATCACACATTACCTCGAAAGGTAAATCCCAGTCCGGTGGTTGAACAATTGGAGCGCTAACCAAGGCTTGCTTGATTTGTTCAAAGGCTGAAAGGCATTCTTCTGTGAACTCGAACTTCACTTCCTTGCAGAGGAGGGTAGTGAGTGGTCTCGCGATCTTGCTGAAGTCTTTGATAAATCTTCTGTGGAACCCAGCATGTCCCAGGAAACTCCTCACTGATTTCACAGAATCAGGTGCTTGCAAAGTCGTCATCACTTCAATCTTAGCGCCATCCACTGCGATTCCATCTGCTCAAACTCGATGTCCTAGTACAATCCCATATGTAACCATGAAATGACACTTCTCCCAGTTCAGGACTAAGTGTTTCTCTTCACACCTCTGCTGTACTGCGCACAAGTTATCCAAACAGTCTTTAAAAGATGACCCATAAACAGAAAAGTCATCCATAAAGACTTCCATGAACTTCTCAATCATATCAGTGAAGATGGACATCATGCATCTCTGGAAGGTCGCGGGAGCATTACAAAGTCCAAATGGCATTCTGCGATATGCAAAAGTACCATAGGGACATTTAAAAGTGGTTTTCTCCTGATCTTCTTGATGGATGGGTATCTGGAAGAATCCTGAATAGCCATCAAGGAAGCAGTAGTAAGGATGATTCGCCAATCTTTCCAGCATCTGGTCGATGAAAGGCAAAGGAAACTGATCCTTTCTGGTCGCGGCATTCAGCTTCATGTAGTCTATGCACATCATGTGTCCAGTCACAGTCCTTGTAGGAATCAGCTCATTCTTCTCATTCTTCACCACTGTGACTCCTCCTTTCTTAGGAACCACGTGAACTGGACTGACCCAAGCACTGTCTGAAATGGGATAGATGTTTAAGGAGGCATTCACAATAACAGGATAAGTCGAATTAGGACAAAGAAATGCGTACTTTAGCCCGGCAGGGAGCTGTTTAAGCTCAACTTTAGGTGCCTTGACTTCGCTCCTATCCTCTAACGTTGCAGGTGTTGCAGTCTTCGCAGGGTGTCGATCGAACACCATTCCTCTTGGGCGACTAGTTGCAGCACTTGCTCGCTAGCATCCATCATCTTCGCATATCCAGCAGCAGCATTGTCTAAGTCCTCAGCATCTGTTGTAGAAGTCGTCAAGGCTCTTTCCAAAGGATCTATAGGATGATCCTCTTGGAAAATCTCTTCAGCAAGGTTGGTGAGTGAATCGACATAGAAGGTATGTCCATCAATGGTAGGTATCTTCATCAGCTTCTCCATGTCAAAATTCATCACTAAGTCACCAACATTCAGCGCAATCCTTCCTTTCTGACGTCAATAATTGCTCCAGCAGTAGCCAAGAATGGTCTACCAAGAATGAGAGGATCTTTGGGTTCTTCATCATAAGCTAGAATCACAAAGTTTGTGGGAATCAAACAATCTCCCACTTTGATAGGAACATCCTCCAAAACACCTCAGGGATCCTCACAGAACGATCAGCCAGGACTAAGGAGATTCTGGTGGCCTTGAAGTCTGTCATATCCAGCCGAAGAGCCACTGATAGAGGCATCAAGTTTACACTTGAACCCAAGTCACATAGAGACTTTCCGAATCTGTCGGAAAAGATAGAACAATCCCGAACAAAGCTTCCAGGATCTGAAAGTTTTTCTGGAATCCTGTTCTGAATGACAGCACTAATCTGCTCAGATATCATCATCACTCCTTCCTCCATGCTTATGTATGTGGTCATCATCCTCTTCAGATATCTCTTTATCACGGTAATGGTTCTAATGGCATCTATCAAAGGAATTTCAACCACTAGCCTATCCATGAGAGCCTTGCACCTGGCGTCAAGCAGCTCCTTCTTAGACATCTTCAGTATCAAGGGGAAAGGGATCTTCGGTTTGTAGATTCTTTCCTCTGCAACTTTTGTCGTCTTAGGGTCATCTGGTTTTGTCTGAGAAGAGCGTCGATTTACACCCTCCTGGTGTTGATCGACGCTTGACTTTGTTGTCGAGGTCTTTGTGTCGAGTTTGGTCGACTCGTCGTGTTTCTCCTTGGGTGTCGATCGACACTCATCAGTGGTGTCGATCGACACTGGCTCCGTAGTGTCAATCTCTTCATCTTCAACGTCCTCAAGCTCCACAAGTTCGTCAGTACTAAGCTCCTTTCTTTGCGCAGGCTGAAGTTTCTTCCCATTCCTCAATGCAATGGCATTCACGTGGCGTTTGGGGTTTGTATCAGTCTTCCCCGGAAGAAATCCTTCTTGCCTGTTAATAGCTCCTGCGGTTTGAGCAACCTGAACATCCAGCTTCTTCACATGAGAGACCAAGCTCTCTATCTTCCCATTCAGGTCCTGGTACAGTGAATCAATCTTGCCATTGAAATCCACTGTTATCTTCTGCTGTCCTTCTAGAAGTTGCTCCAGCATAGACTCCACTTTATTGTCTTGTGCAGGAGGCTTCTGGTAGGAAGATGAACCATAGTTCCTTGTGTAGTGGCTGCTCTGGAATGGGGGCTTTGTAGTGTAACCAGAAGAGTTCTGATTTCCTGTGTAGGAGCTCTTCTGGTAGTTTCCTTGCTGGTTCCCAAACCTTTGGCCTTGAAAGCCACCTCCATTAATGTAGTTGAC
The DNA here is from genome assembly GCA_020283515.1 of Alliaria petiolata. Lineage (NCBI taxonomy): Eukaryota > Viridiplantae > Streptophyta > Magnoliopsida > Brassicales > Brassicaceae > Alliaria > Alliaria petiolata. The sequence goes on from JAHZTW010000001.1 coordinate 389,757,426, forward strand.
ATCCTCTTCTTCGCATCCTTCATCTGGTTCGAATGTTTCCACTTCATTAGCAAAGTGGACCTGTTTCTTTCCCACCAAGAGATCCAGCTTCCTGTTGACTTCAGCAATTTGGCTTCCTCCAGTTACTCCAGCGTTTTGTCTTCTTTCGAAGTCTGCGTTCTTGGTGCTGTTGCTAGAGGCCAAGTTCTCTATAAGCACTACTACGTCTCTTGGGCATCTGGTGTTGAAGTTGACATTGCTTGCTGCGTCTAAAGCCATCTGGTACCTCCAGTCAATCCCGCGGTAGAAGATACCAAGGAGCTGCGGTTCGCTGAAACCGTGGTGTGGGCAGTCTCTCTGGTAAGCCTTGAATCTCACCCAAGAAGCCTTGAATGCTTCTGTGGGTTCTTGGGGGGAATGCAGTGATCTTGGTCCTCAGCTCTTTGGACCTCGCGTCATCAAAGAAATTGCATAAGAATGCATTCTTTGTGTCTTCCCAAGTAGTCAAAGATCCTGGATCTAGCTGCTTCAGCCAGTAAGATGCATCTCCAGCAAGCGAGTAGGGGAACATCTTGCAAAAGAGATAGTCATATGTCACTCCATTGGCTTTAATGCTGGATGCCAAGTCTTCGAATCTCTCAATGTGATCCATAGGATGCTCGTTGGGAAGACCATGGAAAGGGTGCTGAGCTACGAGCGTGAAGTAAGCAGGCTTCAGCTCGAAGTCATTCCTCTGAAATGCAGGAGGACGGATCGCAGCTCTATTGGCATAGAACTGATCTGGGCGGTTGTACTCGCCTAATGTTCTTCCACGTCCAGCTTCTGCAGGGGCGAGTTGTATGGCTGGTTCGACGATGACGGTGCAAGCCTCGTCAAATCTCTGTCCACGATTGTTTCTTCTATTGCCGTCCAAGTCCCTGAAGTTGCCAGCCTCATCACGAATCATAATCACAGGTTCTGCCATCTCGGTCTGCGTAGGGTGTCGATCGATGCTCTCTGTGGTGTCGATCGACACTAAGGGGAATCGATCGATGCTTGAACTGGTGTCGATCGACACTCGTGCAGTCTTGCGGTTTGTACGTTCGAGACGGTCTAGTTCCTGGTTCAGTGCGATTAGTTCCTTGTCCTTGTTGTTTCTGGTACTGCGATTAAGCATGCACCTGAAAAAAAAAAATTTGAAACTAAATCAGTAACCAAAATTAAAAACAAAACCTAGTCAAAATCCTAATACTAGATTCCGTAGGCAGCTATTACTTCCCCGGCAACGGCGCCAAAAACTTGATAGGGGTCAGGTTTTATCCTAATAAAACTACTGCAAGTGCACATCAAATGCAGTTGATGTATAAGTGGTATCGAATCCCAAGGGAAGTATGCTACACTAGAGTTTCTAAGTTCAGATTAAGCTAGATCAATTAGTTCAAAGTAAATAAAACTAAGCTAGGCGAAATAGGTAAGTGAGATTAATTTGGATTAAAGTTCAGGAGACTAAAACGCTAGGTAAGGGTAAATTATCAGGTTGAATCCAAGAATGTAGTTATTAAATTTATTAGGGATTTATTAAGAACCGTCTAGAACTCAAAACACAAAGTTAAAACCAATCAACTCTCGTTGCAGAAGTTATCTATGCCTAAATTCCAGAAAACCAAATCTCTTTGCGAGTTCAAACAATTTAGACAAGCATTAATGTTCAGGTTCGATTTGTTCACAAAATACCTAAACCAAATCTCTTTGTGAATAGTTATTTTGCTCACCTATGATTAGTTCAAGTTATTGATAATGTTCTCGCATTTATTAAACAACCAAAGGTTTGATTTCTAAGTGATCAATTCAGGAATCAAGTTAAGTGCAAATCAAGGTGAAGATCTAATTGATTTCCCTAACAAAGATAATAATTCTACAAACTTTTCATCAACCCTAAATCACCCTAACCTAACTAGCAAACTACTCAGACATAATTATGAAAACACAAATCATGACTGAAATAAAATGCATAAATAATGAAAAGAGAATGATACTGGGTTCGAAATCTGGCTCGGATGAGTTAGAATTATCTCCCCAAAAGCTCAAGATCAATCTCTCTCTAAGTCTCAAAAACAATAAATTATGAAAAGGTATATGGCTAAACAATGCCTGAAATCTATTTATCGAAGAGGATTTTTCGTCCAGGGGCAGTCTTGTAATTTCTTCAAGGTTGAGACAATTTCCTTTTTCTGATGGAAATCCGAGTGCTCTTGTCGGCTTCATTGGTGTCGATCGACACCAAGGGTAGTGTCGATCGACACCCTTCGTGTAAATCAGCTCCGACTTCATTAGCTTCGGCTGCTTCTCCAAAAATGCTCCAAAAAGTGCTGGAATCTCCTATTTAGCTCCAAATGTTCTCCATCCTGTAAAGACTCTAATAGGACTCTAAAAACACCAAAAGACTCTATAAAAACATTTATATCATGGTATAAAAACGGGTAAAAACCTTGATATATCATTGGCTTGATCTGTGTTTAAGTGTAAGAATCTGTGCAAGATATCAGACCAAACCGAAAGTATCTCATCTTTATGCGGTAAAACGTATCATCAAGTATGTGAAGGGAACAACTGATCTGGGATTATTTTACTCCAAGGACACTAACAGGAATCTGGGAGGATACTGTGATGCTGATTGGCAGGATGTCTTGATGATCGTCGCATCACAAGTGGAGGCTGTTTCTTTCTGGGAAATAATCTGATTTCATGGCATAGCAAAAAACAGAACAATGTGTCTTTATCAACTGCCGAAGATGAGTACATTGCCTTGGGTAGCTGTTGCACGCAACTTCTATGGATGAGACAAATGACAGCTGACTATGGTATGAGCTTTGAATCTCTGTTGATACATTGTGATAATGAGAGTGCCATAAACATTGCAAAAAATCCAGTTCAACACTCACAAACAAAACACATAGACATTAGACATCATTTTATTCGTGAACTTGTTGAGGAGAAACTCATTGAAATTGATCATGTGAGCACTGATTATCAATTGGCTTATTTGTTTACCAAACCATTGGACTTTAATCGGTTTATCAATCTGAGGAAGTCCATTGATGTTTGTGAAATCTGATTGTCTTGTGTGAGTTTGGGTTTGTCTGAGACATGAACATGTACAGGAACGTGCATTAAAGAAAATGAAGTTCATGAAATTTTATAAAAGTTCAGATCCCTATCTATGTAGTGTTTGGTGGAAGAAGGCTGCCTGACGTGTCATTCCATATCTGATCAGAATAGGTTAATTGTCAGAAAGCAGGTAGTTCATATGATAAGGTGTTTTTTGTTTATTTGTCAAGGTCATCTGAATAAACTTCTAAACATCAGTATGAGCTATATCAGCTTAGTACGAGAAAAGCAAAAACAAAAAAAAGGGAGAGTTTATTCAGATAGAGTCTATGTAGCTAACACATGATGATTGTGGACAAATCGAATGAAGGTTAAAAGCTTTGACCGCTATGTAGCTGAACCTGATGATCTAGATTTATGACGGATCAAGTGATGGTTCAAAGAGACAAACAAGAACTCATTCATTAGAAATCTGTGTTCGATCAGCTGGGTGAAGGCTAAAGTTGAAAACTGTGCGGAACAGGAAGAAAGACACGTCAGTGTGAAAGTTGTTCATTGAGACCGGACCTGAGTATATTTGACATATTAAAAAGTGGGTTGACATGTTCTTGTTGCGTGTTCTGGGCCAACTCGTGGATGTCTATCACAATCACACACAACAGATTTGTGGTATAGTTATAATATTTTTGGCCTTTATAATAGCTATGATGGTACAATGTTTAATGTGGGTCACTAATGAGTCTCTGAACCACTATGAGTTTGTCTGTTTGTAGTGTTAAACAATATGATGTGCTGAACCGGTTGATGGGCATTATTATCTTGTTGGACAATAGAGATTATGTCATAAGTCTGTGCTGTTGTATCCTTTTTGATTTTGAGTACCACGAAAGGTTACGAGCCCATTATCAGATAAAGGCCCATGTTTGAAAAGACGTGTGAAGTTGGAGGGAATCTACTTAGGGTTTCTGAGGAGGGAAACTGAACAGTTACTCGTCTCTATCGCCTTGGATTTCCAAACTCCTCATTCCCTCCGAAGCAAAAGCGACTCTAAGATCCAAATAAGTAAAGATGAATGCGATTTTCTCCAGTCTCTCTCAACTTGTGGGATCGAGTTCCGTTTCGCCTTAAACTGATCCTGTGAGTCCATCTGCTGTTCAGCCCTCCATTGAGTCTCCGGTTCAGGCCTCATTGCATCCAGAAGAAAATCCTTTAGCCATGGTAGTGTTTGAGGGGATTATCAATTCCCTAGTTGAATCAACTGACCCGATCGTCACTTCTCTGATTGAATCAACTGATCCGTCGGTTCAGATTCTTCCATTTGAAGTCCCATCCGTTGAGGCGTCGCATCCGGATGAATTAGCCAGTCAGTCCTCGATTCAGATGAGTATAAGAAAGGAAAGCAGATAAAGAGTGAGTTTGTTACATCTCGAAGATTCTCGATTCGTAAACGCTGTGAGGTGAACGCCGAGGCATCAGGAACGGCTGAGGAAGACCGAAAATGTCGGAAGACGACTCGTCTTGCCAAAGGAAAGAATCAGGTCGAAGTTGACCTCACAAAATTATACTCTGCTAAAGCCAAAGAGAGGTATGATTCGTTCATCATTGTGATTTGCTGGATGAGAGAATCATTGAATTTGCTGATGAGCATAAGGTTGTAGAATCCTTAGTTCTCGATTCTGTTATAGCAAGTACTTTGGTGAATATCACGCCGTTTGCGAAGGATATAATCATGGAGTTCTGGGCGCATCTGTCTCTAGTTAGAGCTGATGAGGATTCAATGATTGTGTGGGTACGAGGTCGTGAGTACGAACTCTCGCCTGCTCGCATCAATGCTCTGTTTGGACTTCAATCACTGGCAGAAGCAGATGCAGTTGTTGAGATGAAGGATCTCTCTGATGATGATCTAGCATTGTTTATGTCTGATGACAAGGCACAATAGTGGAAGTCTATGTTCAAAACACAGTTTGCTCAAATTCAGTCACTTCTTTACCGAATCTGCTGTTTTAACTGGATGCCAACAAACAATGCCGGCTATCCGAATCCTTCCAGGGCAAAGTTCGTGTTAAAATTTATGAACAAAATTCCAATTTATTTTGGTAAACTGGCATACGATCAGATCATCTATCAGGCACAAAGTGGCGATACAAAGTTCTATCTACCATTTCCAAGTGTTATCTCTCAAGTTCTGAATCATCAAGCGCCGATTTCTCTTACTCCAAATGGTGAGATTGAGCTGATCAAAACGTACAAGAGGGCGTCCAGTGGAAACAGGGTAAAACCAGAGCCGTCTCGGCCTATCAAGCAAGAAAGACGTCACTCTAACAAGCCCGAGAGGACTCACCATCATGCTCCGATGTCAACTACTGCGCATGTCAGGTCTGTGCAGCTCTCCACTAGAGATCGCAGAACATTGAATACTGCTGTCAAAGTGCTTCAACGTCTACTTGCATCAGGTAAGTGATCTCGATTTGGCTTCACATCTGCGTCTAATTCATTATGTTTAACTTGATTATGTGCTCAAGCAGGGGGAGATGAGGATGACAAGGTTGAGGATGTGACTCCGGGGGAGTTTGTCTGACTCTGAGGGAGTTTGTCTGATGGGGGAGTGTTTTGATTGTTTTTGAAGCATTTTTTTTCTTTAAGAACTGGTTTGGTGTTTTTGGTGTTTCTCCTCCTGGTTTTTGTTAGCACCATTTGGCTGTAGGCTATACTTTTAAGACTTGACGATCCACGATTGGCAATGTTTTCTTTCTTTTCGCGAATCTGTCTTGTTGCAAAATATGCTTGGTATTGTATTTGTCTGTTGCCAATTGATATTTTCAGGACTTAGCAGCTGAGTGTGCTCGAGCATCAAATCAAGTCAAAAAGGGGGAGATTGTAGATGCAGCTGAAGCGGGATCTCTGTCGTGGTCGTCAGGACATGTATCAGAAGGAACAACATGAATTGGAAAGCTGCTATATCGGAAGGAAGCTGACAAGGCAATAAGTAGTTAGAGAAGATCTTTCGTATATTGCCTCATATGCGAAAGAGGCAATTCGGGAAAGTATGGTCGTGACTAGGAAGGTAGAAGACCGAGCCTAGTTTAGGTTTAGGAGTATAGTATATAAGGGTGGGATATGCAAAGTGTGCAAGTTAACACTTTGATATCGAACCTCTTGTTACGACTCCTAAGTTTTTCACAAAGATAAGAAAGACGAGAGGTGAGTGTTCTTTAGATTATTAGATTCATGTGTAAGTGAGATCTAGTGAGGTTTGTGGGTAGAACTTAAAATCGTTTGGAATCAATCTAGGTTGTTAGAGTTGAGTAAATCCAAAGTTAGTGTAATCGTTGTATGATTAACTGATAAGATTCAAGTTAAATAAAAACATTTGTCTTGGTGCTGTCCACGACACATAATTATGTTGGTGTCACGTTTTCTACTCTTATAGACCTATCGCAAAACAAAAGAGTGTTAGAGCAACTAAAGACGCAAAGAAAAATGGGTTTGGTTTATGTCACGGTTTGAGGTTTTGCGATTTATGAAAATATTGAAAGGGGATCCACGCTTATATAGACTTGGCTATCGCCTAAGCCTATAATAAACGGAAAAAAGAAAAATTGACTTTTGAGAAAAATAGAAATTCAAAGTAAAGATGAAAAGGAAATCAATTGAAAGTGTGATATTGAAAGTTTGGTATTGAAAAGTGATATTGAAGTGCGTAAAGTGCAGTAAATCGATTAGGAAAACGTTGGGATCATCCAAAAATTCTTGGGGGGGTTCTAAAATGAAATTAAATAATCTATCGAAAGGAAAAGAGACTAAAACGATTTCTCTAAACTCGAATCAAAAAATTTCGATCCAAATACTTTCGTATGAGGATCGACTATGCGTTGATTACTCTTTAGGTATGCAGTCACATCTCACGATGCAATCAAGCAAGCATTAACGGATCGAATTCGTTCTAAGGCTCACGAACGCCCCGTAGCTAGGTGTGTAATTCGCACCCTACGACGCGACGGTCGGCTAAGTTGGTTCCGGTGATCGGATTCAACATGTTAGCGGCTCTAATCAATCCTTGGATCAGTCTCTAGTTCATGACACTAGATCCATGCATTTAAAAAAAAACTTAGGCGAAAGAAATCTTTAGAACACTACTTAAACGAATAGAAGTATAAAAACGGTTAACGAAATTCTCCCTATAAACCCTTGGGAATTAACCCAACGAAAATAAACTACTCACACATGATAGATCGAAGCATGGACATTATATATGAATGAATATTTCCATTTATTGATGAGAAACGAAAAGGGTTTAAGAACAATCTATCTCCCTTAGAAAATAAAATACAAACAATGAAAATGCTAAAATGAAGAACAAGTGTGTATGTGAAAGCGCAAAATGAGCACAAACTTAAGCACACAAAAATGAGAGGCTACAGGTTATATGTCTTGAAGGCTCCTTAGACGTCACTTAGGGTTAACTCGCATCTTGACGGCTGCGGATATAAGTTGGGATTGACAGGATTAAAAATGGGTTCAGGAACGTCGACTTGGAGTGGCTGCGCGAGCGTGGGCTCGTGGCGGGCCAAGTGTGGTTTTGCCGCGGCTTGGAGGTCTGGTGGCACGTGGATGAGTTTCTTGGCTGCGTCGTCGAGGCCTTATGGCACGGCGAGATCAAGTGTGATCAAACCGCCATTTCTTCTTTTGCTCCTCCCGCGAGACTTCATGATATGTCTTGAGTAAAAGTATCATAACTTCAGAGCCAACCGTTAGGTTGCCTTCATTTCACTTGGTTTTGAAAGCTAACATTCCCTTCTATTTGGTGCCCAAATTTGAGAAGGATCGCATGGTGGGAAGGTCTCGATCCGAAGTCGAACTTCTGGCAGTCCGGAATAGTCCATAATGTCGTTTTGCTAAGTTTACTTGATAATAGTCTTGGACATATAAATGCTCGAAATCTAACATTTATGCATTGAAATTTTAGTGAAATGCTTATTAAAGCATCCACTAATGATAGTAAAAATGAGAGAAAACAAAACTTAAACAAAACAAAAATTTAAACAAGGAAGAGAGGTTTGAAAATGTGGAAACTCACCAATACCTGAGAACTCGTCAAGTCAGCCAATCGACAGTTTGAGGCACATAACTCGGGATTTAAACTCAAAACATTTGGTCTAGTTACCTTGAGCTTTTCATCCGTCGCGAATACGTTTCATAGTCCCTTCGAGTATTTCGAGCATTCTCTTGTTGACTTCTTTACTCATTTAGGCGTGTTGTCTCATTCGAGGGAGTATAAATCAAATAGACTTTATACTCTTCTCTTATAAACATCTAAACAAAGACTTTTTCGTATACAACTCTCATATTCTCTTTTCCCTTAGTCGATTTCTCCCTACTTTTCTAGGGTATTATTTTATTTTTTCTATCAACTTTCTTTTTTCCTTTTTTTTGTTCTTTTCTTTTCTTCTCAATCCGAGAAGGATCATTTCTTTGTTTCTTGTGAGGAAACATTTTTGTGATGTTTTCGAACCAAGATTTTCTTTTCTTTTCCTCTTTTTTTTTAATAAGGGAAGATTAAAGAGAGATTGCACCTATCGCATCTTGCTAGATTTTAAAAAAGGAGTTAAGTTTGATGTACCTCAAACCCCATGACGAGAAGTTTTGATTCATTAGGTGCGGAGTCAATGCAAGATCTTTCGAGTACGCTAGAGATTAGAAATTTCTCCGTTGGAATGATCTACATGCAGTGTTCAAATTAATAAGCCTTGATTCCAAACGCGTGAGAATGGTCATTAGAATTCATTTCGATGTGACTTGTACCTAGCAAAGTTCATAGTTTCCGACTAAAAAAGAAAAAGTTTCGGCTCAATAAAATGACACAATGAATGGGTGAATGCATGCATAAAACTCATGAAATAGATAGAATTAGTAATATAAGAAACCCTCTCAGACTTAAATCAAACTGTCTACAGTTTGAAAAAGTCGAGTAAAGGTGAAAAATGATAGTTAAATTCAAGTACAAGCTTGTGAAAACTTACTTGAAAGTGGCGTGTGGATTGGGTGGGTACTTGGTCGTGTGGTGTTGAGCATAGGACTTCATTTTATTGTTGTATCTTCGTGAACTTGCAGGGATTTGGTTCGGGGAATGAACCGTCTTGAAAATTACATGTGGAGTTTTGCGCATGTGTTGGCTGCATGACAGGGGGCCGGGGTCGCGGCCAGCCTTCTTATGGCTGTGCCATCGTGGCTGGTGGCGCGGCGAAGTGCGTTCTGGCCGCGCCATGGTCGGTTGAATTCGCGGCTAGGCTTCTTTGCTTCAGATGGTGGTGAATGATGCAGGTGGTGATGAATGGTGATTGCTGCATGCGTTTGGTGGTGATTGCTTGCCTTTATGTACTTTGTCAAGTATTTTCGTTGCAATACTCGCCTTTGTGTCCTTGACCTTAGTAACACTTTCAATGAAAGATGGAAAATCTCTTAGACTTGTGGTTTTAAAGATTACATCAACTTAGAAACACGAAGTGTGGGAGTTGTGCTGGCCATTCCGGTGATGTGTTCGGAATCCCGAATGACAGGTGTTGCTAGCCTTAGCCGTCATTGCCATAAGAAATCTTCGCTTGCTTAAGTAAGGTCTCGGTCTTGACGAGAAGAGTTAGTCTTCGGGAACTCTTCTCTTCGTGGTTTGGTGAAGGAAGTTGCATCTTCTTTCTTCTCGTAGCTTGTGCAACGCTTCTAGAGAGTTCAAACGTTGAAACCTTTTTCTAATTCGTGGATATAGGTCGTTGATCAGCCTTGAAGAAGTCGGTTGAGAGTGGTGGGTTTTTGACTTCGACTTGACTTGAATAAGGTCTCGTCTAATCTCGCCATCTTTGATGCAACAAAACCGTGGGGTCGGGGACGCGGCCATTGGTCATCTGGCTTCTGATAGTCTCATATTTTAGCATATTCTAGCATTAATTTAGGATAGTTTTTCATTCATTATTGCATTCATTTAGTTACTTTCGGTCTAGTTTGCATCCATTTTAGAGTTAGTGAGTCTTAGCTTATGTTATTGCATATTTGTTGCATTTGGAGTGTTTCTCATGTGTTTTGGAGGCTAAGAGGACTAAATGGAGTTTGGTGTATGAGCAAGGAAGGAGGAGAAGCCAAAAAAAAAAGACAGAAGAAATAGTCTGCCTCCATATCGGATTTTGCATATCTGGATGCACAACCCGATACAAGCCCAAGCCGCTTGAAGTGACTGAAAGATTGAGCAAGACGAATGGGTGGCATTCCGATTTAGCCTCGCCGGTTTTCATAAAAGTCGTAGTCAATTGAGGTACATTTCCTTTGGTGGTTGTTTCACGTCATTAGGGTCAGCGGTTCAGGAGATACGGCTATTTTGGCAAACATATGTCCGTTTGGAGTTTTGATCGACCATTTTGATCGACTGAAATATCAGTCTGTACGAAGGGTTTTCATTCCGATTTAGCCTTGAAAGGTTTAATGAAAGTAATAGCCAATTGAGTTACCTTTCGTTTAGCGGTGGTTTCAAGTCATTATGATCAGTGGTTCAAAAGATACGGCGATTTTACTCCATATCGGGCAGCTGTATCGGACTATGCTGCCCGATATAGATCAAGCAGAATGAATCTGGATGGCATATCGGCCAGATGCATCAACCTAAGCAGCTCGATACATATCCATTCAAGGTAAATATCGGGTCAGAAGAAGGCTTTTCATTCTGATTCAGCCTCATAGCTCTTCATGAAAGTTGTAGATAATTAAAGCAGCTTTCATGTAGAGGTGGTTTGAAGTGATTTTGATCAGCGGTTCAAGAGATATAGCGATTTTCGCAAGACTATCCGATCCAGACTCAACCGAGTAAAATCCGGTTTGTTCGGGATTGACCAGGTCCGCCCTCCTACCATATAAATACACATTTAGGCCACACAAAAACCTAGGGGGGGGGGGGGTTATTGGGAGATGGATTTATATAGAGTTGATTGATTTTAAAAGTTGAAAATTTTGTTAAATTTGTAAAGAGTTTGTTAGATTTGTAGAGAGTTTGAATATTTAGAAAATTTATAAAATTATTTTATTGTAATTGATTTTGAGAATCTTAGGTATATAGGTAGTATTTGAAAAATTTTAAGTGTTAGATTTTGAGAGAGTTTCATGTGTTAATTTGTTTAAAATTAATGTGCCAATAACAAAGATTTTAATGGAATCATAAAATCTTTGAAACCTAAACTTTTTGAATAACAATGGATTTTGTATGGATTTTAAAAATCATCAAACCAATAACACTAGATTTTAATAAGAATGTGAGAATCCATTAACGAATAACAGAGATTTTGAAAATTTTAAGAATTCTTTAAAATTCTTCTCCCAATAACCCCCCTAAGTTTTCTTTTCTCTAGAGTTGGTTTTAGATCCAAACTCTCTTTTTGATATTTTGGATTGGTCTTCATCTATTATGCCACTATAGCGAAGGATTCTTCACATTTATCTTTTATATTATTGCTTATGTCTTTTCTTTTGCTTTTTTTTCATGTTTAGCTCTTAGATTTTAGTTGAATCATGGGTAATGCTAGATTATGACGAATTGATGGTTAGATGATGATGATTTAGGCTGTATCTTGTTAGATCCTTCATTTAAGTTGCTCTTAATGCTAGATTATCTTTGAAAAAAGTGATTTAGACCTTAGGTAATTTTATGCCCGGAAAGTGTTCGATGAAATGCTTGAACTAAACCTTTTATGAGCTTTACATTCCTAACCAATGAGAGTTGGTATCTAGGGTGTTTAGTGAACTAATTGAAGTTGTTTCTTAATGCTAATTGATTACTTTAATTACCAATGAGAGTTGATGTTAATTGGATAATTAGTGAAGTGATTAATGCCATGAGAGTGAATTAGTCATTGTTGTGAATTTCATGTTCTAGGATGGTGCTTAATTCAATCTTTGAAATTATTGTTTGATTGTTATCTAGTTCTCATGATAGTTGAACCCATGATCCAATGTCTTGTTTCTCTAGTGTTGTAATCTTTAGTCCATGTGGATTCGATCCTCAAATACTACAATGATATGAGTAGTTGGGGTTCATTGATATATTAACATGTAAAAATCCTACTATCAGCTTCGAGGTGCAGCCGCCGCGCCATGAAAGCTCGGGGTCGTGGCCAGGCATGGTGGTGTCGCGCCATCGTCGTCTGTGGTGCGAGTATACATTAGTAACAGTTTTGTTGAATCAAAGAAGATATATGTATATATAAATTTCTTCAAACATTTTCTCTTATCCACTGTGAAAACTTTTCATTATGATATTTCCATAAAAGAGTTTCATTTCTTCTGCATCAGACATCCGTAGCTTGTAGTTCTTCCAAATGCAACCTACGTTCTGATAAGTTAGTTTTCCTTGCAATAAAATGAATTACAAAATGCAAGTGTTATAGGGTTGAACTTACTCAACATATGGATCCATAACTGCTGTGTTCATTAGAATATACTGATGTGTTATGTCTCTCTCCTTATCTGTCAGGGTAACTTCTGCAGCCTTCTGCAATGGACGACCTTCAAGGATGAGTTGATCTGTTTCAATGTCTTCATTCCAGTTTACTGCTTCTTCAACTGGTATGAGTAGAAACTCTAAGCAGAACGCAATACAATTTCCAGCCAAGTATCCCTCAGCCATACACGCTTCAGATTTTTCGTGTACATACAGCGCAATGAAAAACTTATTTGTCAAATATTTCTCAGAAGACAATATAATATCTAAATATATATATACAAAAAACCGTACCTCTCAAAGAGATACATCCACCGAAAGTGTACAGGTCTACCTAAACGTGCCTCGCTTGCTAGATGTATAGGAAGGTGGAACATTATATCAAATAGTGAAGGAGGAAAGAAGTGCTCCATTTGGCACATTTTCTCCACAACCTCTGCCTCCAAGGATAGAAGCTTCTCCGGGTCAATGACACGTTGCCACAATCTGTTGAAGTAGTTGCATAGACAACTCACTGCAATTCTAGGTCCTTTTGGTAGTAACCCTCTCAATGCCACATGAAGCAGATTTTGTATAAGGACATGATGATCATGTGACTTCATATTACCAATAATAGGAGGATTCACGAAAACACAATTGGCGATATTCCCACAATATCCATCAGGGCCTCTGAATTTAGCTAGCCTTACGCAAAATCTACGCTTTTCTTCCTTAGACAGCCAATATGCAGCTGGAGGCAAGTAAGTTCTCTTCACACGTACCTCTCTGTGCAAGTTCAGACGAATTCCCATATATTCCAAATCTTTTCGTGCTTTCAGACCATCTTTTGATTTACCACTATGCATCAGAATAGCCAATATTGCATCAGATATGTTCTTTTCCACATGCATGACATCAATGTTGTGACGGACCGGCATATCCTAAGACATAGTACACAAAAAGGTTATTAGAAACACAATTTAGTAGATTTAAATATAGTCTATATAGAAATTTATTTTAAAAAACTACTAACCTTCCAGTAAAGTAAGTCGAAAAAAATAGACCTCTTTTTCCACCGCCATAGATCATGGTCTTCATATTCTTCTTCTGAAATCACCTCATCTTCACATACAACTGTTCTTTTTCTCTTACTTTACTTATGTATTGGTCTTCCGAATTCATTCCTAAAGTCCTTAAGTATCTCAAATATTTCTGCTCCACTTTGAATTTTATTTGCAGTACTAGCCTCCACAGTGTTGTCAAACCACCCTTTTCTACGTCTATACGGATGACCAGGCCTGAGTTGCTTCCTATTGCCCAAATACACATGCTTTCGACTAAACTTTAACCACCTATATGGAGTAACCTTTCCACAAAGGTTACATGCTTGTTTGCCCTTCACTTTACATCCAGCTAATGTTCCTAAGGCTGGATAGTCTGTGATAGTCCACAACTACATAGCTTTAAGTGTGAAATTCTCCTTTAAAAATGAGTCATAAACATCCATACCTTCATTCCACAAATCCTTTAAGTCATCAAACAACGGTTGTAGCTACACATCAATGTTGTTGCTCGGCGCAGTTGGTCCAGGGATCAACATAGTCAACATGATGATCTCGGCCTTCATACACTTAGTTGGATCCATATTGCAATTCACCAATAACACCGGCCATGTTACTGTATTTGGTGTTCTGAATAGAGAAAGGGTTCATACCATCGGTAGAAAGACCCAGTCTAAAGTTTCTAGCTTCAGCAGCAAACTCTGACCATATATCATTCACCTGAACCCAAGTTAATGAGTCCACAAGATGACGCATTGTTCCATCAACAATAGCATTACTGAAATGCAAATGCAAATCCTCAGCTAACCGTTTTGATCTAAACATCCTCTTAAATTTGTCCTTGATCGGAAAATATCTAAGCACTTTCGCTGGAATCCCTTTCTTGTCCTCACCGGTGCGCTTATCCCTTTCCCATTTTGATTCATAACATCTAGGGCAGCTTACCATCTCCTCATACTGATTCCGATACAAGATACAATCATTCTTGCAGGCGTGAATGACTTCATAACCAAAACCAAATATCTTCAAGAACTTCTTCATCTCATCTGTGGACTTAGGAAGAACATTGTATGCAGGTAGCATGTCATGGACTATCGTCAGAAGCTGATCAAAGTAGTTCTCTGACATCCCACTCTTTACTTTGATGTTGTAAAGTGCCATGATTGCAGAAACCTTGGTGTAGTTGGGACACGTTGACTACAATGGCGTTTCAGCATCCTCTAACTTCTTCCTAAACTCAGATTCTTCATCACTGACATCCTCCGACTAATATCTGTTCTGGTCTGTAGCATGTTGATTACCTTCAGTCCCCAAAAACGCTGTCCTTATCAAGTCATAAGCCTCAAATTCAGATGTCTGAACATCAGCCGTCTTATCATTCCTAATGTCCCCATGCTTACTCCAACATTTATTTTTCTTGTACTTCTGATCCATCCCCCTAATCACTAGATGATCTAATACCGTCTCAAGCGGTTGATGGCAAACATTGCGACAATCAATGCAGGGACAAAACATATCCGCAGGATTACCCAAAGTCCTTGCTGATTCACACACAAACGTAGTTGCTCCTTGCTCATACTCAAGGCTAGCCCTGTAAGTAAAAAAAAGTTCTAAACATGAAATTCATAATCACAAATTTGTAACTAAGAAACAATGTAGATTGGTAATAACAAAAACGTTCATACCTTGGTAACCAAACCCAAGCCTTATCCATGTTACAACAATATCACCAGAGCTCGAGGACCAAATATACATACAAATAATGCTCACAGACAGTCACATTAACCCAAAGCAAAACAAAGAAGAGAAATTTGAGGCGAGAATCAAATGTCGCGCGGTAATATAATACCTGACAGATTTTGTTATCCTTTCCTGAATGCAAACTACAAAAGGTGAGGGAAAAGTAAAAATCGATTACAATCAAATACACAATGACCAAAACCCTCAATAAGAAACCCAAATTGAAACAAAATACCTTTAATTGAAGTAGTGAAGCTTAACCGAAATCTTCCTGGAAAGAGCAAACCAATCGAAAGTCAGATCCCTAATTAAAAATCAAAAAAAAAAAAAACGCATTCAGAAACACATAGTCACCTTCGATTTATGGGAATCAGACGGGATTTCTTCAGGAACGAGTTCAAGGCTTAGAAATTACTGATTTTGCTGTTCGAGATAGTGACATTAGGCGAATGTAGTGATAAATCGATTTCTGGGTGTTGGAGAGAGCGAGAGTGAGAGGAAAAAGTGATAAATCGATCGAGAAATTGGAGCAACAAGCAAGGGAAGATTGATGGTAAATTGATGAAGAGAATAGATTATGCCTAGATCGTGATAATCGAGCAAAATGGAGCAAAAGGGGGAAAGAACTAGGGTTTGTCGAGCAAAAGGTCTCTGTGGCTCTTTGTTATTATTTTGGCTCTTGTTATTTCTTTTTTTGGAGCCTAATTTTAAATAAGTGGCGCGGGTTGAAATTTTTTTTTTTTCCGCCTAACATTATTATGACGTTTTGTATATAGCATCTGCTATTAAATACTTGTTACATAAACTTTATAGCCAAAAAAACGATACGCGGAATACAATTTTTTATCAGATATTATATCATAGCATTTAACAAAACACAAACGTTATGAAAAAGGCAGGTGTAATTAAATATAACACAATAACCCAAACTGCTATATTTTAATGCTATTAAAACTCATTATTCTTGTATTGAATCTCAAGAGAAACTGCGTTTAACACGATTAAGGATCGCCTTACACAAGCACTTGTCTTAGCACTACCAGACATTGAAGTGATGTTCGAAGTAGAATGTGATGCTTCGGGTTTGGGTATAGGAGCTGTGCTACATAATAAGGGACAACCAATGGATTACTTTAGTGAAAAATTGAGCGGAACCACACTGAATTCTTTATTATGTAGAACATTGGATACATGACAACATTACTTTTTGTCTAAGGAATTTGTTATCCACACTATCCACTGGACATTGAAGCATTTGAGAGGTTAGACATCATTGAAGAGAAGGCGCATCAAGTGGTTGGAGTTCATAAATAATTTCCTCTATGTAATCAAGTACAAGAAAGGGAAAGAGAACATTGTAGCTGATGCATTGTCAAGAAGGCACACCCTGATCTTTACAATGGAAGATAAAGTTTTGGGCTTTGAACACATCAAGAGTCTATATGAAGAGGATCCAGACTTTTGATTAAGTTACAAGAATAATGGAAAGGGAGCTTATACAACTTATTACATCTTTGATGGGTTTCTGTTCAGGGACAAACGGTTGTGTATCCCTCAAGGTTCCATTCGAGAGTTGCTGATTATATAAGCTCATGGTGGTGGTTTCATGGGACACTTCGGAGTATACAAGACTCTAGATATTCTAGTGGATCACTCCTTGTGGTCGCACCTAAAGAAAGATGTGGAGAGGTTCTGCTCTCATTGCATCACGTGCCGAAAGGCAAAGTCCAGGTTACATCATCATGGCTTATACACTCCATTAACTATACCTAACGCCCCTTGGATAGATATTTCCATGGATTTTGTGTTAGGTTTATCAAAAATTAGACACAAAGACTCGATCTTTGTTGTGGTCGATCGATTCTCCAAGATGGCACTCTTCATACCATGCGTCAAGGTGAATGATGCAACTCAAACCCCTGAATTGTTCTTCAAGGAGGTGGTTCGTTTACATGGAGTGACGAGGTCAATCGTATCAGATCGTGACACCAAGTTCCTTAGTCACTTCTGGAAAGCACATTGGAGAAAGATGGGTACTAAGTTGCTATTCTCCACCACTTGCCACCCTCAAACAGATGGCCAAATAGAATCGGTAAAACGTACTCTCTCAAAATTACTTAGATCAACGCTTGGTAAAAACAAGAAAACATGGTTAGATTTCATTCCCTTCATTGAATTTACTTATAATCGTGCTACTCACTCTGCGTCTAAGTTGTCCCCTTTTGAAGTTGTTTATGGGATTAACCCCCTTGCCCCGATAGACCTCGCACCATTACTACAAACTGAGAAAGTGAACCTAGATGGTCTGAACAGAGGCGAATTCATAAAGAAGCTTCATCTGAAAGCTAAAGAGAATATAGAGAAGAAAACCGAAGAGTACATGAAGACCAAGAACAAGGGATGCAAGGAACTTGTTTTCGAACCAGGAGAATGGGTCTGGTTACATATGTGGCTTGAAAGATTCCAACATAAGAGGAGCTCCAAGCTAGCACCAAGAGGAGACAGTCTTTTCAAAATTTTAGAGAAAATCAACAACAATGCCTACAAGCTGAAATTTACATGTGAGATTGATATATCCAATTGCTTTAATTTAGCTGATCTATCCCCTTTTGATGCACAAGAAACAGTTTTGAGGACAAAACCTTCTCAAGAAGGAGGGAATGATATAAACACCGAACCTGAGCAAACCGCACAAGGAGTTCCCACGGTCATAGAGGGCAAGATGACTCGATCCAAGAATAAGTCCCGACGCAGAATTTCAACCTAGCTGTAGAGGAGATCATAGTGCCTTTGAGCCGGAGGCCACTGACCCACCTCACTCTACCACGCAAGAAAGCCCCAAAGGACCCGAGAAGGAACGATGGGGAGAATTACCCCAGAATGACATCTTTCAAGCTCCTTCCCAGCAAAACCAAGGTACGCCTCTTTACTTAACTGATCCTATAATGCAAAACAACATGAATCACGAGGAGACCACTGATGAGCCTCAAGATACCGCAGATACAAGTCAAGTAGCTGATACGGCGCTCATGGCGATTCAAGACGAGTTTGAAGACATAGACAAGCGGTCATGTGAAGATTTCAACCACAGCGTCTGAAGCACACATCAGACTAGCAAAGCCACAAAAGTGCTCATCAAAGTCGCACCAGTACAAGTCAAGAACTCGCAGCAACAACACTTATTTCTTTATGATTAGTTTCTTTCTATTTTTGGTTTAAAAACAATAAGTAGTTTTTTACTTTTTACTTGTAATACGTATTTTTCCTTTCTTTTGTTTTTCTTTGTAATTTTTCCTTTTTACTTTTTCGTCTTGGGAGACTCTAGAAAGTCACGCCGTTGAACTGTTTATAAAGCTCCACTTCGGCTTTGTAGTCCGCACCATTTTGCTTATCAATAAAATAACGCCGTTCTCTTTCAAGCGCAGCTTGGTAAGAAGCTTTTTTGCTTATTCTATTGTGTGTGGATTCACGAAAGACTCGAGTATTTCATGTATCAAGGAGCCACTCATCCTCTCTGTGGTGCCATCGTTCCATCATCAACCTCATCAACTTAATCAACCGATCCAACGTGAGAGAGTCTTCAGATCAGCACGTTCGATTATATCCTTTAAGATCCGGTCAGTCCGAGTCTTATACCACATACAGTGAAAGAAAATAACGGATTTATATTTTTCGTTAGCGAGTGAGATTTTACTTCGGAAAGCATCATCAAATTCACTTCTCATCATATTTTATCGTTCTCGATATATGACGCATATATCTTCTTATGTAATTAATTTGTTTTTCGAAAGTTTTGTATATTGACTTTATAATCTCAGTCATTAATGAATTTGTTTGCTGAAAAAAATAAGAAGTGGAAAATAAAAGACAAACTAAAACTCTAATTTCATATAATATAAATAATATCACTTAGTGACTTACAAATATAATGTGTATTGCTTTTCAAAGTATTACCTGCGACTCTACACCTACTTAGAAATGTCTCAACATAGGCAAAATAATGCCATTAATCAAGAGAATTGGATCTCAACACGAATAGATAAATTTAGTTGTGAAATAATATAAATTTGCAGGATAAAAAATTGCATAATGAATTTTTTGTATGATTGGATAAGTTTGCGGAATGGTGTGCTATAATTTATCTATAATAAATTTTCACTATATTTTATATATTATATAATATCATAAAATTAAAATATATTGATAATTGGGCTAATTATTATAAGAAAATAACATAAATTAAATATTATTAAAAAGACTTAATTTCTTAATATAATTATTTTATAATACATTTATAAAGTACATAAAAATCTAATAATATTGCAAAATCCAATCATAGATGTAATCTTATTCATTACATAAATATTTACAGTAAAAAATAATAATTAGTATTTATTTAAAAAGTCTAATATATGATTAGTTATATAATTAAATAATATAAAGTTGATTATACAAATAATCTACTTTATTTCTTTTCTATTTACAAATAATCTACTTGAAACACTTTTTCTGTTTAATGAAAATTTGTTTTATTTTTTTTTGTAAGATATTTGCGATATCGCGTTTATACTGCAAATTTTTTTGATTGGCAAAATATTTGCGATATCGCGTTTAAACCGCAATTCCGTCATTACACAGTGTTACCAATAAAAACTTTAACTTGGTTTTTTTTTTTGACAAAGTTAAACTTTAAGAAGTTGACCCAATGATACATACAAACCAATGGTAATTCAACCGCTAGGCAGAGTTGATAGAGTAAACAATTCGTGTTCATCCCTAATTTATAGTATTTTTTTTGTTTTTTCCCCTAATTTATAGTTATGAAGTAGTTATAAATCTAAGATCTAATCGACACGTTATTGCTTCTGTCGATCTATTCTTCTTTTTGCAAGAATTTTTTTGTCAAATCCTTCTGCGTAGGCGAAGGGTTAGAGCGCATGAAGTCCTTTCACATCGAAAATGACACACTTCTCCAAAAATCTTTCCAAAATCCAATTCGCTCAATTCTAAAATCACTACGTATTTCAAAAACAAAAAATCACTATAATGTCCATAATTTCGCACCAAACTTACGTAGAGTTATAGAGGGGTTGCAGACTTTAAGTTATGAAATTTGGCAACAATAACAAATAAAAATATTATGATTAACCATGTAATTTGTTTGGTTAGGGTCCATATACCATTTTGTTTTTTGCCAAAAACCCCACACCTTACAATTTTGTTTCTTCTTTTTCTTTCCTTTTCTATCTTCCTCTGTAACTTAAAAAACACATTCTTTTCATCTATTTTAGTTTTGATTTTTTATATATGAATTGATATAATTATGCAATCCTACTAATATATATATATATATACTACATGTATATATCGTGGTTTGATTTTTTTTTTGTAAACTAACACATATTTTTCTAAAAATAGATAAGTGATTTTAAGTGACACATCGTTATATATCGAACACATAGATTCATGGATATATGTAATTAAATGAAAATGCATCAGTCTATATAGAACAAATAAACTAGCGAATGTTTTACAAGAGGTAATTAGCTATTAATTAATGATGTTGGGCAATTCAATGAAGCTTAATCTTTTTTTCTTACAGTTTTTTTTTTTTGTTTACAGCAATGAAGCTTAATCTTAAGACAAGAATCACACAAATTTAATACATTACATTAATCCTTTCATTAACCATTTAATTAAACTAAATCCTTATTTGCAAGTTAGAGCAATAATCATTAAACAAAATGTTTGGACTCATGCTTAATGATTGTTGAGTTCTGAGTTCGGATCAATAATCATTGTACTCATGCTTAATAAATAATAATGGTTGAGTTCGGGTATAGAAGCAAACTGATTTTGACGAGACGATTAAGAGCGAACTGATTTTCTTTCTAAATGAAAATATCCAAACATTCGCCTCTACCGCAGAAGATATGCCCGTGATCAGCATCGATGTCACTTGTCACGAACTAAATGTTGACCCAACCTTCAAACCGGTGAAGCAGAAGCAGGGCCGTGCCTATAGTGTAAATTAAGAAACATTTGCCTACGTCCAAAATTTTATGTTTCATTCTTTTCTGAATCTCGCCTACGTACAAGTTCTAAAAAAAAAATATAAGATACTATTTATACATTTTTCATTGTAATATGGAGCCACCTGTATTGCACAAGTTTAAAATAGTTATATTTTGTTTTTTGAAAAGTTTATGAAATTATTTTTAAAGGTAGAAACTAAATAGAGATTAAAATGAAAGTTTGAAACACAATTAGGTAAGATATTAAAAAATTTATGTTGGATTTTTTTTATAAATGTTGTATTATGGTTTTTTTTTAAAGATTGGCTTACGGCCTCTATAAGCATAGGCACGGCTCTGAGTAGAAGATAAGTAAGTTCAGTCCAGAGTGAGCTAAAGCCTAAAGCCGTAAATGACGAGGTGGACATACTCCTCAAGCTGGGATCGATCGTCGAAGCAAAGTATCCCGAATCGCTCGCAAATCCAGTTGTGGTGAAGAAGAATGGGAAATGGCCAATCTGCGTCGACTTCACCAATTTGAATAAGGCATGTCCAAAAAATAGTTTCCCGTTACCGCACATCGATCGCCTCGTCGAAGCGACTGCTGGCAATAAGCTTCACTCGTTCATGGATGCTTTTTCTAGATACAATCAAATTTTGGTAAATCCTGATTATAGAGAAAAGGCAGTATTCATAACGGATCAGGGCATATATTGCTATAAAGTGATGCCCTTCAAACTCAAGAACGCCGTGGCAACCTGTCAAAGACTGGTGAACAAGATGTTTGCCGAGCAGCTCGGGAGGACAATGGAAGTTTACATAGACGACATGCTGGTAAAATCGCTCGAAGAGAAGGATCATGAGCCCACCTACGAGACTGCTTCAAACAGTTAAACATGCACAACATGAAGCTGAATCCGACGAAGTGCAGGTTCGGAGTAACCTCTGGAGAATTTCTCGGGTACTTAGTGACGAACCGAGGCAAACCTCAAACAGATCAATGCATTAATCCAGATGGCATTGCAAAAAAACAAACTAGAAGTACAGCGGCTAACAGGACGCGTCGCAACATTGAATGTTTTCCCTTCTACAACACACTATGAGGTAACAAGAAGTTCGAATGGACTGAACACTGCAAGGTGGCTTTCCATAAATTGAAGACGTACCTGACAACTCCCGCAATACTCGCAAAACCCGTTGAAGAAGAGCCCTTTTATTTGTACATTGCTGCCTCGACAATCTTAGTCAGTGGAGTCTTGGTTCGCGAGGAGCGAGGCGAGCAAAGGCCAAACTTCTACGTCAGTCAGACTTTGGCGGATGGTGAAACTCAATATCCGCAAATGGAAAACTTAGCACTCGCCGTAGTTATGTCCGCTCGGAAATTGAGGCTGAGCTTTCAATATCATTTCATTGTGGTCCTAATCTCTCTTCCTTGTGAGCCATATTACATAGTATGAGCTAATCCGGAAGATTAGCAAAGTGGGAAGTGAAGCTCAGCGAGTACGACATCGAATATCGAGCAAAACCTGTGCTAAGTCTCAAGAACTCCCGGCAGAAGGAGCAGACGAGCCTAACCAAGAATCCGTATGGATGCTTCACGTTGAGAGCTCACCATCAAAGCAATGATAAGGAGTAGGGATTCAACTAACGTCTCTAACTGGCAAAATCTTTGAGCAATCATTCAGATTAGCCTTCCACGCGTAAAACAACGAAACTAAATATGAAGCACTCATCACCGGATTAAAGCTAGCTCATGGCTCAAAATCCATATGATCGGCGCCTAGAAAAGTAGGGAGAAATCGACTAAGGGAAGAGAAAATATGAGAGTTGTATCCTAAAATGTCTTTGTTTAGATGTTTGGAAGAAAAGAGTATAAAGTCTCTTTGATTAATACTCCCTCGAATGAGACCGCATGCCTAAATAATTAAAGAAATCAACAAGAGAAAGCTCGAAATACTCAAAAAGACCATGAAGCGTATCCGTGAAGGGTCAAAAGATCAAGGTAACTAGACCCAAACACTTTGAGTTTAAATTTCGAGTTATGTGGCTCAAACTGTCGATTGGCTACTTGACGAGTTCCCAAGTACTGGTGAGTTTCCACATTTTCAAACCTCTCTTTCTTGTTTAATTTTTTGTTTTGTTTGAGGACAAACAAATGTTTAAGTCTGGGGGAGATGATAACACTCATTTTTGTCCCATTTTTACTATAAAAAGTGAATGCCTTAATAAGCATTTCACTAAGGTTTTTATGCATAAAGGTTAGATTTCGAGCATTTGTATGTGCAAGACTCTTTTCATGTAAACTTAGCAAAAAGGATGAAAAATGGAGAAAAATGACATTATGGACTATTCCAGACTACCAGAAGTTTGACTTCGGATCAAGGCCTTCCCACCATGCGATCCTTCTCAAGTGGAATGAAGGCAAACTAACGGTTGGATCTAAAGTTATGAAAATTTTAATGAAGCCATATAATGCAGTCTCGCGGGAGGAGCAAAAGAAGAAATGGCGGTTTGATCACACTTGATCTCGCCGCGCCATAAGGCCTCGACCACGCGGCCAAGCCACTCCTCCCGCGCCATCAGACCTCCAAGCCGCGACGAAGCCACACTTGGCCGCTTGGAGCCCATGCTCGCGCGGCCACTCCAAGTCGACGTTCCCGAACCCATTTTTAATCCCGTCAAGTCCAACTTATTACCGCAACCGTCAAGACGCGAGTTAAACTTAAGTGACGCCTAAGGAGCCTTTAGGACCTATAAATACTCACCTCTAGCCTCACATTTTCGTGTGCTTAAGTTTGTGCTCATTTTGTGCTTAAACATACACAGTTGTTCTTCATTTTAGCATTTTCATTGTTTATGTCTTTTGTTTTCTATGGGAGATAAGTTGTTCTTAAACCCTTTTCGTTTCTCCCTAATAAATCAAAGTATTCATTCATATATAATATCCATGCTTCGATCTATTATTTGTGATTAGTTTATTTTTGTTGGATTGATTCCCAAGAGTTTTTAGGGGGAATTTTATCAACCGTTTTTATGCTTCTATTCATTTAAGCCGTGTTTTAAAGATTTCTTTCGCTTAAGTTTGTTTTTAATGCATGGATCAAGAGTCATGAACTAGAGACTGGTCCAAGGATTGATTAGAGCCAACTTAGGGAACGTCGCGTCGTAGGGTGCGAATTGCCCACCTACGGAGTGTTCGTGAGCATTAGAACGAACTCGATCCGTTAATGTTTGCTTGATTGTGTCGTGGGATGCGACTGCATACCTAAGGAGTAATCAATGCATAGTTAATCCTCTTACAAAAGTATTTGGATCAAAATTTAGTGATTCAAGTTTAGAGAAATCGTTTAGTCTCATTTACTTTCCATAGATTATTTAATCGCTTGTTAGAACCACCTAAGAATTTCGGGAAGATCATAACGTTTTCTCCCCATCGATTTACCGCAGTTTACGCACTTCAATATCGATTTTCAATTATGCACTTTCAATATCGCAGTTTCGCTTATGCACTTTCAATATCGCATTTTCAATTGATTTTCTTTTCGTCGTTAGTTTGAATTTCTATTTTTCTTAAAAACCAATTTTCCTTTCTCCCGTTTGTTATAGGCTTAGGCGTGAGCCAAGTCTATATAAGCGTGGATCGCTTTCAACACTTTCATAAATCGCAAACCCCAAAAAGCCTCCTTTAGATGCAACACCCCCTTTTCCTTTGTTCCCTCTGCTGGAATTCAACATTTTGTCCTTATCTTTGTGATGAGATAAAAACGATTCTTTGAGCCTCGGTACAGATGAGAGACTGGCGATAACTTGACCCCTTTTAGACGGGGCTTGGGGCGGTTCGGGTAAGTTCCCATCACCATAATACTCGGACGCCTCGACAGCAACAAGTGTCGGGCTCGGCGTCTTCGCCCTGGGATTTTGTGTCGATTTGGACTTCTCTTCTGCGGTGATCTTTTCTTTCATCGCCATCTGGTCGCGGAAAGTCATTTTCTTCTCCGTTTCAACTCTGAGATCTTCTGGAGATGAACAAATGTTTCTGAGTCGCTAACTTCAAAGCCAAGATGCAGGGCTCGGGCAGGTTCGATCCTTTTCACAGTGAAACTGTTCACCCAATGAACTCTTCTCTCATTGAAGACCTTGACGATATCAAGCAGGTTTTCTGGACACCGAAGCACGAGTTGACGAACTGAGAAATTAAATAAATCAATGTTAAGAATCATACAATTATTCTAAGTCAAAAGCGTTAAATGTTGCTTTGGTTCAGCTGACAATTGACCCCCATTTTGTCTTCATCTTTTCGAGCCAAGCATTGTCAACCGATGCATCGTTGATACATAGAAGAACTGACTGCCATAATCAGTGTCTTTGATGGGGAAGCCACATATAATTCTTCTATTTCTCTTATTACCGATATAGAATATCTCAGTCTTTCGTCTCCTTCAAATCTCCAGGAGGTTTAGGAGATGATCCATATTAACTTTAATAATGCATTTGTAGATTAAGACTTGTATGCCACAATCCCTGAGGCGTGATTTTGGCTAGGACTAACCCATACTTCCAAAAATACTGCAAAATTAGCCCCAAGAACGGAAACCACAATAGATACATATAGGAAAACTTTTCATACACCGTAAAATGGTTCAGAGGTGGCTTGTCTGCTCGGTCTGTTGGAGACAGAAGTATAAACTCAACCGCTTCGCTAATTTCGAAGAGACTCCTCAAGTCTAGCAGACTCTGCTTCATCGATAGAGTAGAACCAGGCGGGTCGGCTTTCTTTTTCTTTATGGCTCGTCGTCTCGACAAACTCGCTGTTTGACTCTCAAACAAGAGTTCCATTACTATCTTTGCCTCGGCCGATCAAAATTCTAATCTTCTGCTTCTGGTTTGATTTCAGATGGCTCGACTATTGGCGGAAGAATCAGATACTTGGAAGTGGATGTGACTGAGCCGCTTTCTTTGGTTCCATTCGCTTCGGCCTCACCATCAATTTAAAATGTCGAGCCGTTCACCTCGCCATCACGTACAGACGCCGAGCCGCTTGCCTTGACATCAGCAGCTTGCCTCGGCATCAACAACTTGATCCCCGTTCATAACTCGCTTTGGGAGATCCATCCGACTCGTCCCAAGGATAGAGCACCATTTTGCGACCATGAGAATTGGCCGAACCAACGGAATCGTGTAAGTCATGAGCAAACGCTTCAGCTCGGGAAGGAGTTGGTGAATTCATAAGTTGAAGAGGGATCGAAAAGTTTGAAGGTGGATCGGAAAGCTTGAAGATGGATCGGAAAGTTTGAAGATGTATCGCAAAGTTTGAAGATGGATCGGAAAGTTTGAAGATGGATCAGAAAGTTTGAAGATGGATCGGGAAATTCAAGGGGATCGACGGCGAAATGATAAATAACTGTAAAACCCTAGCCAAAATTTAAACATAAACGAGAGAGAGAGTGAAGGGAAAGGAGAGAGAGAGCAAACTTTTTGAGGCGTTTGGAGAGAACTCGGTATTTATAGACAGATAAGCGTGTGGGTGCACGTTGCCTAGGGAACTGACAAAAATGCTTGTGATTTCTGAGGCGGTTACAACATCTGAAGTGGATATTGGCTCTTTGGAACAAGTCTTGGGCCTAAGTATGGTGAATACGAACTGCTGGAGACGACAATGACCAACCCGAACCGGAGTGGAACGCCTCGGCCGAGCCGAACCAGAATGGAACACCTCGGCCGGGCCGAGCTGGGATGGAACGCCTCGGCCGGGCCGATCCGAAGAAGATAATATCAGGGCCGAGCTCCAAACAGAGTAGCCTAGTAGGTCGAGCCATGCCATGTTGAAGCAATATGGTCTGAACCGGTGATCTAAAGAAGGCCCATGAAGAGATTGAAGCATGACTCGCCATAAATGGTTTTCAAGGTCCCTTACCTGAATTTTCAGCTGTTGTAACCCTAGAGAAAACAATTGCAATGTTTAATCAAATTATTGCGAATCAACATCAAGCAACAAAGAAGTTCAACATCAAAATTGACAATATGTACAGAGTTGAATGAAAAGATTGAGGCGTTGTAAAGTGTCAAAACGAAGTTTTCCGGGAAAGGCTGAAGAAAACCCAAAGAACTATTGTAATGCGATTGAAGTCGCAGTGAAAAGAGACTAACGGATGATATTGGACAACTTCTCACTCTCATCAAGTCAAGATGGGGATATCAAAATCAACAATTTGAGACTTGGAGGAAACAAAGAAAGCAACATAAGAGGTCTGGTGAAGCTGCTTCCAAAGGAAGAATATCCGGATTCGAGACAATTCATCAGCTCATGCACAATTGGAAAAGTGAAGTTCTCTAATCCCCATCTTGATTTGGTTATCCCCATCAAGTCAAGATGGGGATATCCAAATCAACAATTTGAGACTTGGAGGAAACAAAGAAAGCAACCCAAGAGGACCGGTGAAGCGGCTTCCAAAGGAAGAAGATCCAGGACAATTCATCAGCTCATGCACAATTGGAAAAGTGAAGTTCTCTAATTCCTTTTGTGATTCTGGTGCTAATGAGAATGTCATGTCCTTAACAACTGCGGACAATTTGAGGTGCACAAAAATAAATCCTTCAAACTCGGCATTGATGTTTGGAGATTCATGATAAGTCGTTTTTCTGGTATAGTACTTAACAATTACCCAAACTCCTACTCATCTCATTGTAGTGTTTGAGGATCAATCCATAATGGATGTGGTTAAGACACTAGGAATGCATACAACTTTTTAATCCAAGCTAGCAAATGAGTTTTGAGGTTTGTCTAACAACCTAAGTGATCAATCAAGTGAACAAGAGTTACTAACACCTTAATCAAGCGAAATTAAAGCTAATTAACTACTAATCAAAATTATCAAATTACTGAAACGAATCCAAGGATGGGTTTATCAACCTAAGGTGTTCCAAGAATCAATCTTTGATGCCAAACAATCACAACATAAGCTAATCCCTAGGCTTATATCTCAATAGCTAGACTAATCCACTTTCATGGCACTAATCCCTTCATTAATCATCCTAATCAAGAACTAACTTTCATTAGTGAGAAGGAATCTAACAAGCATGATGATTCAGTTCTAAATTGTCAATTAACACCCTAGACAATCACTTCCATGAGGTAGGAATGTAAATCCCTTGTTTAGTTGGTTGGAGAATTTCATCAAACACCTTGTGGGTGTGAAATTCCCTAAGGACTAGTTTTGGCATGATCAAGGCTAAACTAGCATTAGGAACACTAAACAAGGAGGGAAATGGAAGAATCTAAACCTAAACATCAAGATTAACTCTTAAAACACCCAAGATCTAACCCATCCCTAGATCCTAATGAAACTACTCACTAATCATGACTAATCCCTTAAATCCTATGAAAGAAGTAGAGATAAACATGATTAGAGAGATAGAAGATGAAAGATTAAAAGAGATAAGTACTAGATTGCATAAACTTTTGAGAAATGTCTTACAAAATCACTTAGAAACCAAAAAGGAAAAGTTTTCTAAGCAAGAACAAAAGATTAAGAGATGCTTAGGAAAATTAGGTCATTTCCTATTTATAGTGAACAGTGGACGAACCGGGTCAACCCGGAACAAACCGGGTATTGACCCGGTTTAAGTCTGAAAATCGGGCAGCGTATCGAGCTTGCTAGGTCGATATGCAGCTCGATACGCTGCTAAAGGTTTCCTCAAGGAGTGTGTCGACCTTGGCAGGTCGACACAGATGCCCGATACGCCATTCTTCAATCTTCGGATGAGATGTGTATCGACCTTAGCAGTCCGATATGAATGTCCGATACGTCATCTTCGAAACTCCGGGTGGCCTGTGTATCGAGCTTAGTAGCTCGATACAATCGTCCGATACGTACTATCTGAACTTCCTGCCGGGCTATATCGACCTTGGTAGGTCCACACCAAGGTCGATACTCTTCTAAAGATCATCTGCTTCACGTTTGGCTCCCTTCTTCTCTTCCTCCATGTCATCCAACTCTCCAAAGAGGTCCTCCAAGCCTCCTTAGTACCTAATTAGGACTCAATATGCACAATATGCAACAACCTAAGCTAAAACTTACTAAATCCTAATATGAATGCAATTTGGACTAAAAGTGACTAAATGAATGCATGAATGAATGCAAAGCTATCTAAAATGGGTGTTAAAACATGCTAATTTATGAGGATATCACTTCCTCGAAAGAATCATCCGTTGGCGTGATCTGCGATTAACCACTCAGAATCAGAAAAGGAGTGATCCGCTGACTTTCATATCTTGGAAATGAAAGAATACCTACCACTCATACTTGGGAGATGATTATTGTCTACTGTTGGATTTGTCATTGATTTCCTCAACAATTAGATCTTATTAAAAAGAAATAGATATAAGAATTTCTTTTACCATGCTGTTCTTTTAACTAACCCCTTTTATAGGGAGAAACCTACGGTGGTTCCTAAAAAGGAAAATGAGAAAAAAGAATATGATGAGGAGGACAAAATTTCTCCGAGGGAATGTGTATAGTGAGATAAAAATCATTATACCACCCGAGACAGGAAATGAGCAAGGAGAGAATCAAGGAGATGGCGTGCTCCACAAAGAAACACCTCAGTGATGCCAAGGTTCTGGAAAAAAGGAGCATGAGTAGGCTTAAAATCGAGCATGCTTCAGAGAAGATAAATGAGAACAAAGTTTCCTTGGATGTCACATTTATAGCCTAAAAAAAGAGGACAAGTCGAGCTAAACAACTTTAAAAACAAGCGATGAGTGGGAGGCAACCAATAGTAAGTTTTATTTATGTTTTTAGATTCAACACTTTGATTTTTAATAAAACTATTTGAAGTGTTTCAGTCATAAGTCAAAAAATCAAATTTTCTGAAGGTCCATTAGACCATAACAGGTCGTTTCAAACTTGGATCGATTGATCCATGCTTTGGATCGATCGACTGATGCTTAGGAATCTTGATTGATAACTTGATCGAGCCAATCAGGTCGATCGGTGGGATGATTGGATGCAGACATGAGCTTCTGAAAATTCTCGATCGATCCAACCTGGTCGATTCAGCAGATCGATCCAAGGTATCTATTTCTGACACTTCGAAAAAAATAGTATCTATTTTTATTTATTGGATATGCTAAGCATTCAAAAGCTTATAGGTTCTTGAACCTAATAATTATATATCGATTCATACCATAATTGAATCAAGAGATGTAATATTTGATGAAAATCGTTTTTCATCCATATACATACCAAAAGACTTGGTTCCTAGTTCAAGTGGAACTAAAGAAGGAGATGAAACATCCAGGCTAGATATAGCTTATGATGTAGGAAGGTTGAGTAGATTCACCAGTAATCCTAGTACTCAACATTGGTAAACTTTAAGACGGGTGCTTAAGTACTTGAAAAGAACCATAAATTATGGTTTATCTTATGACGGATTTTTTCGTTCCTAAAAGGGTATTCAGATGCGAGTTGGATCACCAACGTGGAAGATCATTCTTCTACAAGTAGTTGTGTGTTCTTTCGTGGGGGAGGAACCATTTTATAGGCTTCTAAAAAGCAAACTTGCATTATAAGTTCAACTATGGAACTAGAGTTTGTAGCATTAGCGGCTGCCGGTAAAGAGGCAAAATGGCTGAGAAATCTAGTATATGAGATTTCATTGTGGTCGATACTAGTATCACCGATATCTATCCATTGTGATAATTTACCTTGGCTAAGGCCTATAGCTATGTGTATAATGGTAAATTGCGACATATGTGTGTTAGACATAGTGCGGTATGTGAGCTGATCACTCATGGGATGATTACCATATAATTTGTTTGGTCTCAACATAATATAGCGAATCAATTGACAAAAGGATTAGCTAGGGACTTGGTAACTAAGTCGGCTAAAGGGATGTGATTAAAGTCCATTTAAAATCGGGTTGACTGCTTAGAACCCTCCCTATAGTATAGCTTCTGCCTAATTCCCCCTGAACTCTTAAGTTCTTGATTTTCTTCCCCACACTATGACATTTAATCGTCGATACCCTAAACTATTTTTTCCTGCCCGATTCCACCTGCGAAGTTAAAATCTATAAATCACGATCAAATAAACAAAATCGCGGTTAGAAAATTGTGATTGCCCCTTTAATTATTTAACCAACCCGACATACAAATTGTTGACTAAACCTGAGTCAAAATAAGTTTTTTTCTTTCTTCTTCATCCCGTCAGAAAATAAACACAGCGATACACAGAGAGAGAGAGAGAGAAAGAGAGCCAGAGCAGAGACGTCGTCGGGTTATTATTTGTCTGATTTCGTCGTTGTATAGCCTTGACGCCGTAGGGGTCATCGGGGTCAAAGAATTGAGATGGATTAATTACAAATTGTTCTCAGGTAAGATTTGAATCCTTATAGACGTGTTAGGGGTTGAAGAATTAGATGGATTTGAGGTTTGTTTATCGGGAATTAAGGTTTGTTTAGTTCTGTTGGAGAGAGCAGTTTGTAGAGATTTTAGAGAGTGGGAGATAAGAGTTTTATCAAGAGTGAGAGAGATGAGTTTTATCGAGAGTGAGAGAGAGGAGGAGTTTTATCGATTATCTAGTGAGAGAGAGGAAAATTAACGAGATTGAGATAGGGGATTGTAGAAAAGTTCTCTTTGTTAGAAGAAGAACGGATGGTTGTTGTTGTTGTTTCAGGGAAAACATGGACAATGTATGAAACACGGTCTGCTAGAGATGAAGAGGACCATGTAGAACAAACGGAAACAGAGAATGGAGATGAACAAGAGTGTGATGAAGATAAGGAAGCAGAAAATGGAGATGAAGAGATGCCTTTTAACTATCCATGAATGATATTTCTGTTGGTTTTAAACATTGGTTTCAAACAATGAATGTTAAGTTATTTTGTTGGTCTTTTTGTTGTATTCTTCTTCTCTCTATCTTTCAAAATACAAGAGTTGGCATTCTGGCCATGACAAGAATCGAACTTCCCTTAACATCAAATGTGTCGTACTTTAACTAAGAAAAAGCAAGAAATGTGTCGTACTTTGCATTACGGGTTGGTATCATATGAAGAAAAAGCAACTTCTATTTTTTACTTAAAGAATTAGTTCCTAGCTCTTTAAGTTGTACCATAGGGAGAGTTCTAAGCACTCAACCCTTTAAAATATTTAGTGATGGGATACCGAATTCCCCTCTAATACGACTTTAGAGGTTAAATTCAATGTGGAAAGCCCACAGTTAAAGATTGAAGCACATGTTCATATCATCCCAAGGTATGTGTTTGAACCTGCAAGAAATGGATAGGTTGACGTTTTTTCTTAATAGATATTTTGAAAAGTTCATTTTGCAGGTGAATGATTAAAATATCTACCTATATGAGTATGAAGTGTAGCCGCTTCAAGAAATTAGGACTTGGCTTTGTATGCGCTCATGAATGGATAGAGACACATGTTTTATAATAGTGTCAAGTATAAACATTTAACCATCTGCAATAGTTTACTCTATTTTTTACTCTAAAAATAGAGAAGGTGTTTTGTCTAATGGTTACCTCTATTTTTTACTTTTAAAAAAAATTATTCCAAAAATATTTTATTTCTGTTTAGTTATTAATTTTTTATTAAATCTTTTACTTTACAAATATACAAATTTATCCCATATATATTGTATTTTTGACAAAAACTAAATACAATGATGACGTTATTAAAATTTAAAGTTTACCACTCAAATATAATTTAATTACATAGCTAGTTATTGATATTATAATTTTATTTAAGAATAAAAATAAAACATATAACCTTTGTTAGTTACAAAATAAAAATATATTAAAATTAAAAGAGTATTTTGTAAATAAAAAAATTATACTCTAAAAATAGTGATTTCTATATAGAACTCCAAATTTTGATATGTTTTATAATTTGGAGTTATGTATAGAGATCTCTATTTTTAGAGTAAGATATAAAATACCAGTGGAGATGATTTTACTCTAAAAATATAGTTTAGAGACAAAAATAGAGTTCTATTGTAGATGCTCTTAGAGTAGTGTGGAAATTTGTGTGTGTATTATCTTCATGTACCCAAATGAATTGAGAAGATTCCATCTATAGGACAACCTGATTCTCGGACACTTGAAATGTGTAATATCACTAAGATGGAAATTCAATCATTACAACATTTTTATTTATGCATGAGTTTGGTATATGTGTTGTTTATTTAGTGAATCTATGATTACATTTAAACGAGGGAGAAATGTTAGAGATTTAACATTTGGATTTATGGTTACAACTTTTGGGTGTATGGTTACAATTTTTGGGTTTATGGTTACAACCTTTGGTGATCAACCATTGCAATCTTTAGTGCAACATTTGGTGATCTATAAAAAAAGTTTTGCGCATTGACAAAATCACTACAATAAAAAATAAAGAGAGAAAAAAAGAGAGAAAGAGACTCACTACTCCAAAGAATCATAAAAGATATTTAGAAAAACAAATATCAACACTAAAACTCTATTTATGTCTCTTGTATCTTAACTAGAACAATAGAAAATTTTGGTTGTCTTATACTACAAATAATTTCATGTAACCCAATGCTTATCATCGTCGAAGCACTCTTTAAAATAAAAATTTCGTGTTATCTAAATTCACAATCTGGGTTATCAATACCAACATCATATTCTTTATGTTTATTGTTTATTTTTGAATCCATTAAATCAAAGACTATTTGCTATTGCATATCAAAGAAACTTTTATACTTACATATACCTTGTTTATTAATGAATACACATACGATTTCCGAAACTTTGACAAATACCTATATATTAAAACTGCATACGACATGTGTGGAAACCACAAAAAGAATTAAGAAAAGTTTGACCACCCATTTGAAATCACTTGTTAAATTTGGTGATCACAAGAAATGGTAGAATAACATTGGAAAATTCGAGTTTTAAATTTAGGACATAATTCAATACTTCGGAGATTCAAACTAATTCAATAATGGCAATACAAACCACTTTTTCCCCCACCATTGTAGGATTTAATAAGTTACCAAATAAAAGAAATGAATATCATACACATTTTAGTGTTCTAAAAGTTTCATTTTCTTAGTACATAGGTGGTGAGGCCGGGAATATGAATGTTCGTGATGTAATCGTCCCAATCGATAGACTTGGGGTCAAATTCGAACAAACCATATATTTCTTTATTGATCTCCCTTCTTTTTAGCCGCAATCGCTCAGTATTCATATCGTCAAATCTGCCAAAAGGATGTAGTGCCAAAATAGATAAAAAAAAAGGGTTTAATTAGAAGAGCGAAGATTAAAATACATAGAAAAAAAAAAAATTGTTGAAAGTTTTAGATGGATACATACATTCCCTTAAACAAGACATAAGGTTTATAGAGCTCGACTAGCCGCATCGCCAGCTTAATTTTGTGGTTAATGTCTTTGTATTTATTTCCACTCCACCATGGATAAATTATATTTATCAATCGCAACATCTGATAGCAGAAAAATAAAATACATAAAAATCGTTATAAAACCCTCTTTTTTTCTCTTCAATATTTTGTGTTTCTTAAAAAATCTCTTCTCAAAATCACATGATACCAAATCTCAACATTTGCCATTTGGTGTTAGGATTATATATTATTTAAGAGAAAAAACAAAAACAAATTGATGCGTACCTGCAAAGGTAGCTTGTAACGAAGAGTCATGTAGAAGCTGAACTGAGCCATGGTGGACAAGATGGTGCCTTTGGAGACAATGATGGGTGAGCTGTCGCGTCGAACAAGAGGGCTTTTGGCGAAATACCGAGCTGCGAGGTCGTGAAGCTGTCCAAATGTTATCGGGTTCTTACAAGACGAGCCGACATGGTACACAGTCTGAGAGCCTGATTTCCCGGCGTGTATTGCCGCAGCCGTGACCATTGCGTTTGCAACCATGTCCACAGGTATCTGTGAACGTCAATTTCAATGCATCACAACAAAAATAGATACATAATCACATATGTATTCATTTAAAGATGAATTAACAATGTTTACTGATTAAGTTTTGTTTGATAAAAACAAAATATGTTTAATTGATCTCATGTGCCATTCGAAAATAATTTTACAGTTAAGTATTCCACATAAACACGGGAACTCTAGAAACATATATTATCAACGTATGAATCCAATGGACTAAACCTTCAATAGTTTGTTTGCGTGTGAGATTGCTTTTATATATTATTATATTGTATTTTGTTCAAAATGAAACACCGACCTTAGGATCATTTTTCTTTATCTAAATATATTTGATTATATATATATATATATTTTTTTTTTTTGAATATGTAAACGCAAACGCAGAAAAGATAAAAAAAAAAAAAACAAATACAACCTAAACTAAGTTGTACTTACATGATCAAGGACTGAGTTTGGATCCGCAAGAAAACATTTAAGCCTTCCTTTGCCATATGCTACAATCACACTATCTATGGTTCTGCACATATATAGAACAAAAAGAGTGTCATGAATTTGACAATCATCACAAGTCTAAATTGTTTATATGATCAATCTATATACCGGTATAGACTTACCTTAGCCCTTCAATCCAACCGGGAAATGGTTCTGAAAAAGTGCTAGTGATCATCGTGGGACGGATGATAACGAGAGGAAGATTTTCTCTGTGGTTACCAAGAAGTATCTCTCCCATTGATTTGGTAAACACATATGTGTTTGGCCATCCATGAAGCTTTGCTCTAATAATATTTAAGAACAGTTTGATTCAACCTCGATGGATATTATCAATTCTATATAAGAACTAGTTTGTGATTATTACACTGACCTTGACATTCCAAGATCCTTCATCGACTGTGCAATCTCTTCTTCGGAACAATCTTGTTTTTGCAGTTCTTTCAGTTTCTGGTTCATTAGCTCCACTTCGGTATCGATAACTAGATTTCCATTTCCGTTCAACGTTTCTCCCATGTGGAATATTTTCTCTTGTAAGAGTCCGGATTTCTCTCCGCACACATACGCTACAACAATACAAATTTGATGTGTTTATAACTATATGATCCGTTAAATATGATTAGAGACTATATATATGATAGCTTTTGTGAAAATAATGAGATTAGAGAACTCACCGGTTGAGACATGGAGAAGCAACTGTCCTTTAACACACTTCTTGGCAAAGTTTAGGACATTGAGAGGTCCAAGTGTATTGATGCTAAGACCAACATCATATCTTTTTTTATACGTATAAATAAAAATTTAAATTTAATATTAGATTTTAAATATATTTTTTTCAAGGATAAAACACTTTAGAATGTAGAATAATTAACATGAAATATATGAAAAAAAAATTGAATGATTTTCCACCATTTGTATTTCTACACCTTTCATCGAAGTTCGTTGTGGCAGCAACATTGACGACGATATCGATCTCATTCCACATTTGTTGTAAGAGATCAGAGTCCTTCAGTCCCAGATTATCAGCCGAAATATCACCCGAAATCGGGACGACTTTTTCCAATACTAAACCATTCAAACTTGCATCACCTAAATCGTTCCTCAACACTCTAAAAATATCTTTCTCCAAAACCTGTTACGTTGTATTGTTGCATGTAGGTAAAACCATGTTCTTACAATAAATCGTAAAACATTTACATAATATTTTTTGATATATACATTTACATAATATTGGGTTATAAAGCTTATTTAATCTTCATAAATATTGACTTATATCTAACGAAATATTTTAGCTATACCTCAGTGCGAAACCGTTGCATGGCTGATTCATTGTCTGCTGATCTCAAGAGAAGGTAAAGTTTCTTCACGTTTGGTTGTACCCTCAATATTTTCTCCAAAAACACTATAATTTTTTAATACATTATTATAAATAAAAAAATCATTAATTATGTTTGAAAACTAATTAGTTCAGTAAATCATTTTGGTGAGGAAATTTCGCGAAGGTGGGGGAAGTGGTTCACCATCACAAAATATAGTTTAGAATTTGGTTGATCCGATACGTATATGATGCATGGACCACAAAAAGTGAATAAACAAAAAATGAATGAAATGAATAATATAATACTAAAGGTTATGTTATTATTCCCTAAAAATTGTTATATATGCCACGCAAATGAAATTCAAAAGCCGTAATAAAAACCTTAGTCACTAGAAAAACCAACAAGAAAAATTTGGATTGAATCACAAAATCTTCCTTGTGGTGCATACATATCAATCAATCAATCATATTGTACTATAACCGATACAAATTGAACTGGTGATGTCACCAAAATAGGGTACCTTTGGCGAGGAAACCAGGAACCCCGGTGACGAGAATCGTCTTGTTCTGGAGAAATTGAACACAATTTGATTCCATTTAAGAGACTAAGATCTATTCTATGAATAAGCAAGAACAAACTTTTCAAAAAAATAAGCAAGAACAAAGTATATTTTGTTTTGGGTCACTAGACCTTTGAAGTCGAGGTACGGTTATATAGACACGTAACACCGAGCAGATTGTTGACCCATCATATCTACTATTTGTAGATCTACCTACGTTCAATAAAAAACCAATACTAAAACTATTTTTGATTTAAAATTTTTGTGAAAAATAAAAAAATTAGAAAGTCTCTAAAGTTTTCTCTTATTTCTGATTAGGTCTTTACAAAGATAGCTATCAACTATTTATACAATGATTAAATATAACTCTAACTATACAAAGCCCATAAGCCCACATATCTCCTAATATCCCTCCCCCTCCCCAAGTTGGAGTATGGAGATGTCGAATGCCCAATTTGGACAAAATCGTTTAGAATGGACGCCCTCCAAGTGCTTTAGTGAATACATCTGCTACCTGTTCTGTGGTAGAAACATGTTTTGTCCGAACTATCCCAGCTTGTATATCATCTCTGATGAAATGGCAATCACTCTCTAAATGTTTCGTACGCTCATGAAACACAGGATTAGATGCGATGTGAAGTGCAGATTGACTATCACAGTATAAATCCATTGCACCATCATGTGCAATACCCATCGAGAACAACACACTCTTTAACCACTTTAATTCCTTCAATGCTGCAACCATAGCTCGGTACTCTGCTTCAGCTGAAGACAGCGATACTACATCCTGCTTCTTTGACTTCCACGACACAGGAGAATTTCCCAACTGTACCAACCATCCATTCAAAGATCTCCTTGTGATAGGACATCCAGCCCAGTCCGAATCACACCAACCCGTAAGATGAAAATTACAATCAGCTTTCAAAAGAATTCCCATTCCAGGACATCCTTAAAAGTAACGGACAACTCTCAATGAAACAATCCAATGATCTGCTCTAGGCTCATGCATAAACTGAGACAAGATGTGAACAGAGTATGCTAAATCTGGTATAGTCGCAGCAAGATAAATCAACCTTCCAACAAGTCTCCGATACTTCTCAGGATCATCAAGTATCTCTGTCATGGACCTTCCCAACTGATGGTTTGGCTCTATTGGAAACTCTACCGGCCTACCACCAAGAAAACCAACATCAGCAATAATATCAAGAGCATACTTCCTTTGTGATAAGTAGATACCCTCTGCGTTTCTTGCAACTTCCAATCCAAGGAAGTACTTCAGTTTCCCAAATCTTTCATATGAAAGCAATTACTCAAATACGCTTTAAACTTTTGTATAACCTCTGGAGAGCTTCCTGTCACCACAAGATCATCAACATACACGAGAACATGCAAGTGAACCATACCACGAACCAACGAGAAAAGTGAGTAATCTGCTTTACTTTGTTTGAATCTATACCCCAAGAGTGACTCTGTAAGTTTTGCAAACCAACACCTTGGGGCCTGTTTCAACCCATATAATGACTTTTGCAATCTACACACCATTCATTTTCCAGAACATCTGAAATCTTGTGCTAACCTCATAAACACTTCTTCCTTCAAATCTCAATGAAGAAATGCATTATGCACATCCATTTAATGCAATTCCCAATTCTTCCCAGCTGCAACCTGAAGGACTAATCTAGCAGTGCTCATTTTTGCCACTGGAGCAAACGTGTCAGAATAATCAAGCCCTTCTTTCTGTTGATTACCACAAGCTACTAATCTCGCCTTGTATCTTTCTATCGTCCAATCTGCATTGTACTTGATTGTGAAAACCCAATTACACTCAATGACATGCTTACCTGATGGTAATTGTTCAATAGACCATGTCTTTGCTAGTTCCTGAGCTTTAATCTCTAATCTCATTGCTTCACGCCATCTCGGACACTTCATAGCCTCAGCAAACGTTTTTGGCACAACTCCTGCTGTTATGCTGCACAAAAACGCTATGTGTGACGCTGAAAATCTGTCACAATTCACATAATTCTCAATTCCATATTCATGTCCTGACTCCGGTCTTATAGCGGAAGAGTTCATAAGAAACGTTGTGTTACACATGTAATCACGTAGCTTAACCGGCGCCTCTTTCTTTCTCATTCCACGTCCTAACACTTCTTCTGCAATAATATCCCCTTGAGTTACTGTTACAGGCTCTGTAACTGCCTCTGCAGTTGTCTCTCTGATCACATGTGTCACACCATCACCAACCTGTGTTACACACTCTGTTGGCTCTCCAATCACCTGTGTCACACCCTCATCAACCTGTGTTACACACTCCGTTGTTCTCCTTATGACTGTTGCATCTTGTGTCACGTCTCCCTGATCATGTGTTACACCCTCAGCGACTGTGTCACCAGCAGCTCGTTCTACAACTTTCAGATACCCAAACTTATCAATGTCATCAAAAAAGGTTCTTGGTACATCAGAGATGGGAATCCTTTCTTTTCCTTGTGATTTAGAAACCGTTTCAGAGAATGGAAACTTTTCCTCTACAAATGTGACATCTCTAGAGACAAAGATTTCTCTAGTTTCCAAATCAAATAAAGACCACCCTTTCTTTGCATAAGGATAACCAACAAAAACGCACTTCCTATTGCGACTTGCAAACTTGTCTACATGCCTCTTCTGATTATGAGCATATGCAAGACATCCAAGGATACGAATCTGATAGTTAGCATATTTACATCATTTTAACATTCATTTAGTAAAGCATTTGCATTGTTTCATGTATATAACTTGTCCATATAGTCTAGTTTGCATCTATTTTAGAGTTATTGAGTCTTAGACTAGGTTATTGCATATTTGTTGCATTTTGGAGTGTTTTTAGGTACATTGGAGGACTTTTCAGATTATGGAGGTTAAGCATTGCTTGGAGGATGGCATGGAACTAAAGTGTACCAAAAGAAGTTGAGCAAAATGGACTTGAAGTACAAAACCACTACATGAGTAAAGATCGAGCCGGATGAAGAATTTCAACTCCGATTTAGCCTCGGCGATCTTCATGAAAGTCATAGATATTTGAGTTAGCTTTCGTTTGGTGGTAGTTTCAAGTCAAACAGTGAAGCCGTTCAAGAGATATGGTCATTTTACTACGTATCGGTATGATGTATCGGTGTGATCACACCGATACGCATATCTGTCTGACATATCGGTGGGTTCACACCGATACGCATATCGGTCTGTCATACCGGTGTAATCATACCGATATGGTACCCGAGATTTCCTTTCCTTAAGACGAAAATACACTGTTTATCATCATTAAGTAGTTGACTTTTATTTCTAAAACTTTTCCAGAAACTCTCTCTGTTTTGGGTGATTTTTCTGCAAGACCTTTGGATCAAAAACTTCAATTCAAGAGTTCTTCTTCTCTAATCTCTTTCCTTTACTCTTTCTAATGCTTATTATCAAGTTTTTACAAGTTTTTATTGGTTTGATCATGAGTTGTGAGTAGTTCTCTAGAATCCAAGGTTGGTTAGATCTAGGGTGTTTAGAGTGTTAATCTTGATGTCTATAAGTTAATTCTTCCATATCCCCTCTTGTTTGATGTTCTTAATGCTAAATTTCAACCTTGATCATGTTGAATTAGATTTTTAGGAAATTTTCTCATCCAAAAGATTAGTAAAATTTCTGGTTTATTTAAGCAAGAGATTTACATACTTAGCTCATGAAAGTGATTGTCTAAGGTGTTTATTAGCAGATTAGAACTGAATCTTTATGCTTGTTGCATCTTTAATCACAAATGAAAGTTTGTTCTTGATTAGAAATGTGATAAAAGGATTAAGTCCATGAAAATGGTTTAATCTATTCTTGAAGTTCTAAGCTTGGGGATTAGCATTTATATGAGTAGATTGACATCATTGATTACACTTTTAAGCACTTGAAAATCAATACCATACCCTTGGATTCATCTTTCCATAATTTACAAAAAGCTTTTAAAAACTCTGTTTTTGCTTTCACTTGTTTTTGTTTGTTTTAACTTATCTTGAAGATAGCTTATCTTTCACCTTGTTTAATGCTACTAGTCACATATCAAAACCTTCACTAGACTTGCTTAGATTAAGAAGTTTTATGAATTCCTTTTGTTACAACAAACCCATATGGATTGATCCTCAAATACTACAATGACATGTGTAGTAGGATTGAGTAATTGTTAGCAAAATCCTGCTATCAGAATCTCACCATATTCAGGAGCCTTGTTGAAGATGATTTCATAAGGACTATTTCCTTTATGCAACTCAGACGGTGTTCGATTAATCAAAAATGCAGCGCTCAAAACACATTGACCCTAAAATTTGATTGGCAGATGTGCCTGAAACATCAATGCTCGTGCCACATTCAGTATATGCCTATGCTTTCGTTCAACTCTCCCATTCTGTTGAGGAGTGCCCACACACGAAGTCTGATGAATCACGCCCGTTCTGCGAAAAACTCCTTCATTTGTGTGAATTCAGTACCATTGTCACTCCTCACTATGTTCACATGCTTGTTAAATTGCCTCAAGACAAGAGCAAAGAAATCCAGAATAGTTCTCTCAACCTGCTTTTTATTGACAAGAAGGAAAACCCATACAGCTCTTGAATAATCATCCACAATAGTAAGAAAATAGTAACCTCCACACAAACTCGCCGTCTGATACGGTCCCCATAGATCACAATGGATCATCTCAAAGCATTCTTTGCTTTTATTAGAACTCAACGGAAACTCACTTCGACACTGCTTTGCTCAGAAACATATGTCGCAACAAGAAACACCAATACTCCCATTATCAACAACTGGTAATCTTTTAATCACTTTTTTAGAGGCATGACCCATCCTCTTATGCCAAACATCCAAAGACTCTAGTTTACCAACCTTTTTCACACTTTGAATCTTCTGGATACCTTGAAGAAAATACAACCGTTCTTTTCTTTCGTCCACTCCAATCGATATTTGCAAAACACAATCATGCACAAGACAACATGTCTTAGAAAATAACACCATGCAACTCATCTCATCCACCATCTGCAAAACGGAGATGAGATTGCATTTCAACTCTTCCACAAACAGAACGTGTTTCAATGTTAACTTCTCGGTGAGAACAACACTCCCTTCTCGATCAGCAATCACTGTATTCCCATTCGGCATTCAAACCAAACACGGTGAAACTCGATGCACATCAATCAAATCCCTAAGTGTACCGGTCATATGATGCGACGCACCACTGTCAATTATCCACTCATCTTCAATTTTTGCACCACTCATAAGATTTGCAGATATCGATCTCGATTCGAATATTCGCACAAGCCTTTCCCACTGAATTTTCGTGAGCCCTGTTAAGGCTTATGTGTGTGACACACTGTTCGCAT
The DNA here is from genome assembly GCA_020283515.1 of Alliaria petiolata. Lineage (NCBI taxonomy): Eukaryota > Viridiplantae > Streptophyta > Magnoliopsida > Brassicales > Brassicaceae > Alliaria > Alliaria petiolata. The sequence continues at coordinate 389,800,446 of JAHZTW010000001.1, forward strand.
GTGTGTTACACACGAATTCCTATACCTGTTAAATTCACGACCCTGAATAATTTCTCGTCGTCCTGCGCTTTCCACGCCTCCTTCGTGTCCAAAATCAAGAGCGCCTTCTGCAACTCCGTCTTTCTTCATACTACTCAAATCCAACAGAACGCTTTTCGCAGCTCCATCGTTTCCAACATCACGAGCGCCTTCCGCAACTCAGTTTTTCTTCATACTGCTCAAATCCAAAGGAACGCCTTTCGCAGCCCCATCTTTCCCAACGTCACGAGCGCCTTCTGCAACTCCGTTTTTCTTCATACTATTCAAATTCGAAAAATCTATTTCGCTTCCTCACAGACACAAACACCTCACAAAGACGTCTCATCACAAATCAATGAAAAATCCAATTTGAATCTCTCCTTGATCTGATACCATGAAAAGTTTCCTGAGCTTCCAACCCAAAACCAATTGGCAATGAGTGGATCTGTCCAAGTTACTTATATATTAGTCAAGGTCCCTCCCAACTATCAATGTGGGATAATCTTACACACACTCTCTAGAGATTAAGGCCTTATGGTCATCTTTGTAAAGACCTAATCAAAAATAAGAGAAAACTTCAGAGACTTTCTGATTCTTTCATGGTATCAGAGCCCGATCCACACACTCTCGTTGTCCGGTCCAGAAGTGGCATTTGCCCCTCGACCCGAAATTGATGGTCATGGCGAGATTAACGGCTAGCAGAGCCATTATCTCGAGGGGGTATTGGGATTAGTAGAGGTTAATGGGTCATAAGGCCTTAATCTCTAGAGAGTGTGTGTAAGATTATCCCACATTAATAGTTGGGAGGGACCTTAACTAATATATAAGTAACTTGGGTCAATGCACTCATTGCCAATTGATTTCCACTTATTTCCAATTGGTTTTGGGTTAGAAAGTTATAAAACTTAATAAATATCAACAACCATATCTCTAACTAGAACTTGCTCTTAAATTTCGGAGCTTTAAAGGGAGAAAACAAAATGTAACCCTTTTTTTTTTGTGAAACAAAATTAACATATTTTAAATACAAATCGCGTGCCTAACTTTATATTTGTACCCTTTAGCAACAATTTTAAGTTTAGTTCCAACAATTTCTCTTATTTATTTTACTCATGTCTATGATGTATATTATTTTAAATATTTTTTAAATAGGTATAACATATACATATATATGTTTCATTTGTTAGTCGCTATTCTTATATAGATAGTATATAACTTTATTTTTATTAAATAATGTTGTGAGTGTCTAATCTTGTTTAAATAATTTTGCATTCGGACTACATTTAGAGGAGTCGGAGAGTAGCAAGTTGGTGTTTACTTTTTTAACTCGTATATCTCACAAGCAAAAAACACAAAAACAAACAAGTTAACAAAGACTGCTCGTGTTTGTGTATATGATATTAATTATATTAATTCGGTATTGCCCGTTTGGTTTACGAACCGCGTTGTAGTATCAAGGCTGTTGACAAAAACACACAAAAATACATAATATATATAATGTTGTGATATGAAAAAATTAATTTTGGTTGATTGGGTCTTTTTAGAGGCTTATAAAAAGGGATCTAAGGATTTTTAATATTGATTCACAAGTTAATAAAAGAAATTTTAAGAGCAAATTGTATTCGTCTCAAACGCTTTTCTCTTAATTTCGCCTAAAATTCTTATTTACCCGAATTTACAACAACTGGCATCAAAGCTCTTTGCTTTTTGATAATGAGGTCGATGTGGAGTTTTCTAATGTTCGAGATTCCGCTTTTTAGAGGCTTATATAAAGATATACTATCACAGCAGAAGATTAGGAACGCGTTAGAAGACACAACCATAAATAATCACGCAAATATATTGGAACGAGATGCAGGATCATGGGAGATTCGACAATTCGTCTGTGTTTTGCAGACGAAATAACACATCATGTAATGGATCTAACAACTGGTGAAGAAGTGTTCGATAAATTGGGGAAGCTTTATATGTCGAAGTCACTGTCTAGTAATTGTATTATAAACAAAGTTTGTACTATCTGCGGATGTCTGACAATTCAGATATAGTGCTGCATGTCAACTCTTTCCATTAGATCATAGGCGATCTAAGTTGCGTGGATGTAAAGATTGAGGACTAGATCAGGCCACGATCCTACTTTGTTCATTGGATCCCTCCTATGAGACTCTGGTAACTACACTAATGGTTGGAAAATAAAAAAGAAGTGTAGAGACGGTGATTGTTCTGTTGCTATCACTTCATAATAGACGTCAGCTTATTGTTAGTGAGAAACTCTAGAAGATGAGTTGTATGTGAATAGCAATCATGATAAAGGGCATGAATGAAATAGGGAAAAGTAGGCAAATGGCAGAAAGAAAAAAAATCAATCTTTTATAGGTGTGCGAAAACATGGCACTATAAGAAAGATTGCACTCATATAAGATAGAACGGTGTAGGAGACTCTGCAAATGTGGCAGGGAATGACGGTTCAAATGGTGGAGATCCAGACATGATGTGTGTCACATCAGAAGGTAATCATACTGATTCTTGGATTTTAGATACAAGTTGCTCATACCATATGACTCTGCACGGAGAATGCATTGAGACGTATAAGGATGGAAATATTGGTCATGTTTGATTGGTAGACGATAAGGCATGCGACATCGTTGGTGTTTTGCAGGTCAAGATACGGATCTTGATGGCATCATCAAGATGTTGGCTAAGGTAAGGCATATTCCAGTAATGTGAAATAATCTTATATCTTTTGGTACGCTTCATAAAAACAGAGTCAGGTATAATGTTGATGCAATGCGTAAAGTTTTTCTAAAATAAAAGTCAAGTAAAATGTGCGAGTGCACAGCATAATATCTTGAGTGCATAACTGTTCTCAAAATGAAACAAAAACTAAGTCAAAATATGATTTGAGATTTTGATATAAAGTAAATAGACAGAAATAAAATAAAACAAATAGCAAAGTAAATAACGATTTCTAAAGATATAAAACTTATGAATTAAAACGTTGGCATGTCGGGGAGTCTTTATTGGTCATGGTTTAGACTTTAGATTATTCAGACGTAGCAAATTAGAGACAAACACAAGTATTTTCTTCCTAGAGTCAAAACTTCAAGAAATTCGATAATTCCACTTCCGATGTTGAAAACTGACTTATGTCTAACAGATTAAGTTACACTTGCCAAATGTAACATAAGCAAGCCGACACATGAATCAATGAACCAGTTTTGATATCTCACTAAATGACTTGCAGACAGCGCTAGCGCTCTAAAGATATAGCCTATCAATTCTATTTCCAGCAAATCATCTCGTGGCGTTCAAGTATGACTTTCTTACATCAATCACAAGATGATCAGACTAGCAATATGCATTAAGAACAGGAAAGACATAAGATTTACTTCTACTCAATGTAAGCTTCACCTTAGAAACTAAACATATTTACCAAACCATGATGAATCCCATTTAGAGATCCTTAATTCCAACAAACGACTACTCGCTACTCATCATCAAACAATCAACAACATCAACAAAGATAAACATATGATTATTGAAGTACTGAAAGAAAATAAGGTCCAGAAAACAACTCTTGATGATGAAAAAATGATGAAATCTTCTCCCAAAACGATGAAACAATGATGAAATCTTCTCCCAAAACAATAAAGTAGCAAAATCTCAAACCGGAAACTATGAAAAACTATAGAACTTTGAATTGTGGTTCATCTAATGGTGATTATGAATTTCATGGCTTCTCTGGTGTTTATATAGGTGAAGGGGTCGGCTAGGATGCATTTTTATGGTTAGAGACGAAATCTCCAAAGAACTTGAAAATTCCATTTTCTCCGAGACATCGATTGATCGAACCAAGGTGGTGTTCGATCGTTTCAAGTCTCTAATTGATCGAAACATAATGGGTTTGGTCGAACAGTTGGTCGTATCAGATACTTGAGGGGCTTCTGCTCGAGCTGAATCGACCACTCGTTCGATGGGATTAGGTCGATTGAGCTGGGTCGATTTAAGGCCAATTTCCTCTGCTTGCTCCATTTCGTGGCCAGACGCACCAATTTCAGAAATTTGAGCATAATTATTGATCCAACCATCTGATTGCCTTCAAACCAATTAGAAATGAAAGCTAACATCCATGGCTATCTTGTGTCCAAATTTGGAGATGATCTGATAGTAAAACCTTCTCCATCAAATGTCAACATTCTAATGCCGTGAAGCTGTCTAATCTCCAAAGTGTACAAAAAGTTTCATTTTGCACAAATTTTCCAGATTACCCGTCAAACCTTTATAAACTCTAAAAAATGCTGAAAACATGGGTTTATAACCAAATACTAACCATTTACTTATTAAAATACTCTTAGAAAGTAGTAAAATAAGTGGTATATCAACTCCTCAAATTTAAGCCTTTGTTTGTCGTAAAACAAAACAACGAATAAGTAGAAAAAGTGGTTTGAAAATGTGGGAATTCTGAAATCTCAGAAACCGTGCTTTATAATTTATGATCTGCATACCACATTAGACGTAACCTATAATAAAGACATTCTCAATATAGTAAAGTGCTCTATATCATTGATCATTCATGCGAATCCAGAATCCACAAGTATTTTGCATTCAAGTCAGCTAGCTCTATTCGTTTAATAAGTGTTTAGTGAGATTTTATCATTTCTAAGTATAAGACGAGGATAACGGCGCTAGGTATTTAAGGATTTTAAGTGGTAAGGCTGGAAAGTGTTTAAATATTTAGGGTACTTTATTTTCTCCACCGGATGCGAGTTATTTTGCAAAATAGTTAGAGAGAATGAACCAATTGATATCCACAATTTCCAACCACTTTCCTTGCGCCTATCTTCCCTCAGACTTATACTATTTGGAGAATTTCAATAAAAGCACATGTCTAAACTCCTCGTTGATCCATGGCCTTCCTTGACATTAATGAGTGTAATGAGATTTTTATGAATGTAAAATGTTGACTTTTCTTTCGTTTATTCTCATTTTTTTTTAAATACGAACCATCGTCGTTTGACAACTCATGTGTCTATATTTTTTTTCCTTTTTTAAAGGAAAAATGGGTTTTTAACTTAGAATCTCATATACACGAATTGTACCTTTCTTTGATGAATCTCAATGGAATGTGAACTCCGGATCCCGCCAATACCGTACCAAAACATGTTTCCAAATCCAGTGGTTGGAAAACTGTGTCGTTTCTTTCTCTTCGACGTTTTTGCCAATAACTGCATATGAAATAGTAAAATTCAAGAGTGTAAAGAGTTTGAAAAGAGGTAAGGTAAAGGGTAGGGTACTAAGAGAAAAATGAATTGGCCATTCAGGATCATCATAGAGTGGTAAAATGAATAAAAAGTCATGAATGTATGATTTGTTTCCCAAATTTTGAACACTTTTAGCGAGAAAAAAATTTAATAATCCGGCTAAAAGTCTAATAGTTGAGAGCTAGCATATTTCGTCCAACATAATCACTGTAAACCAAAATCCTTAGGGGACTTCGAGTTACAAGTTTTCTAGGTATCGCATGCTTTAACCAAATCATGTAAAAATTGTCACAAGGAAGATGAATCATAGCACATAAGGGTCGAAAACTCGTCATAGCATTTCGTCCTAATTCATGACTAAATTTTGACTCAATAAAACAGTTACCTCCCATCAGACTTAAATCACACCGTCCCGGTGTGTGAATAAATAAAAAAGAGTTAATTTAATTGAAAGAATTTAAAAGTATGGATGAGAATTTGTTACCTTGTTGATCCTCTGTAAATATTTGATTGATTGGGGGTGTAAAGCATAAGTAAAAATAGAATAAAAGTTTTTTTTCTTTTCGAAATGTCAGATATCATACCGTGTATAGACCTATTGCAATCGACCGGTCGGGTCGAATGGCTGGTCAATGGAGATTTTCCAGAAGCTCCTATCCCAGCTTAGTCGACATGTTTGGGTCGATCGAGTGATTGATCGAGGTTCATGGGTTTCCAACAATCGATCGTCATCATGGATCGATCGATCCATACTTGAATCAACATGTTTGATCGACCAAACATAGGTCGTTCGGACCTTTAGAAAATCTGATTTTTCTACTTTTTGACTGAAACACTCTAAATATCTAATTAAAAATCAAAGCAATAAATCCAAAAAAATAAATAAAATTTACTAGTGCGTTGTCTCTCACTCAGCACTTGTTTTTAAAGTCGTTTAGCTCGACTTGTTCATCCACATATGCTAATCATGAGAATCAAAAGTTGAGCCAATGAACTTCTGGTCCTTTTTCTATAGAGATTAGAAACAATTAATACACGCAAAACAACGCACAATTCTCCATTGCAGAGAGACAAGATTCACAATAAGGAGGTTTATTACGAATTCAACATATATCTTGAAATCTTCCTTGATGTTTTGATGTTCATTAGTATCAAATGCATTTGATGGCAAGATTCAACTTGTTTTTTAGAATTTTTTATAGAATAGTTAACTTCATTTTCATCAATCTCATTTTTATTTTCTACTTTTAGAGCATATAATGTTTGAATCTCACATATTATCTTGTGGCGTTCAAGTATGATTTTCTTACATTAATCACTAGATGGTAAGGATAGCAATTTGCATTAAGAACAGGAAAGACATAGGATTTACTTCTATTCAATGTAAGCGCCACCTTAGAAACTAAACCTATCTACCAAACAATCAACAAAAACAATAGAGATAAATATATTATTATTGAAGTGTTGAAAGATAATAAGTTCAAAAAAAAAATATTGATGTTAAAACAAGGATAAAATCTTCTCGCAAAGCAACAAAGTAGTAAAATCTCAAAACAGAAACTATGAAAACTATAGAACCTCCTCTGATGGGCATTATGAATTTCGTGGATTCTCTGGTATTTATTTAGGTGGAGGGGTCGAATAGCGTGAATTTGTATGGTTAAAGACGAAATCTGCAAATAAATGTAAACTTTTCATTTTCTCCGAGACATCGATTGATCGAACCAAGGTGTGGTTCGATCGTTTTAGGTCTCCATTTGATCGAACCAAAATGGGTTAGATCAAACAGTCGGTCGATTCAAATATTCCACGGGTTTCTGCCTAGGTTGAATCGACCACTCGTTCGACCGGATCAGATTGATTGAGCTGGGTCGATTCAAGGTCAATCTTCTCTGCTTGCTCTATTTCGTCGCTTGACGCATCAGTATTTAGTAATTTGAGCATAATTCTTCATATAGCCATCTGATTGCCTTCAAACCACTTGGAGATGAAAGCTAGCATCTATGGCAATTTTGTATCAAAATTTGGAGATGATCTGTTAGTGAAAGTAATCAATCTAATGTCAAACTTCTGATCCTCAAAATATGTCCATTCTCAAAAGTGTTCAAAAATGTTTACTTTTGCCCAAATTCTCCATATTACCTGCCAATCCTTTCTAAACTTCAAAAATGCTGAAAACATTGGTTTATAATATAAATCTATGCCACATGCGGTTGGAGCATATATAGGGAAGAACAGGTTGACTCTGCATAAGAGATGTATCTCGAGAGGTTGAAAATTTGAAAGATTGGAGTTCTATAAGTTTTGTAGTTTGGAAAAGCAGTACAAGACGTCTTTTAAGGCGGACCAGCTGATTTGAGTAAGGATTTACCCAATTTTACTACATGCAAGTACACATCAACGAGATATCTGTAGGAGGATAGGGAGGATGGATCTACATACACCTAAATAATTGTACTACAAGAATCAAGCTAAAACAAATATATTATGGTTTTGGTCTTTAAGAAAACTAAGTTTGAAAATAAGTAAATTAAACGATGCAAATTTGAGGCTGCTGCCGCACTTCATCGTCTCCCTTTCAGAAGACGTTGCCTCCTCTCTGTTTGAAGCTGCCGCTCGACTGGTTGCCTCCCGACTTGCCGGAAGCAGCTTCTCCCTCCGTCGCTTCCTTTTTCGACGAAAAATCTTCTTTTCCAAGATTTTTTGGCATGTTGTTTCTTCCCAAGCTCGACGTCCCTCGCCTTCCCATGGCATCGTTGTTGCAGTCGCACCGCCATGTAAGCCTCTTCCCTTTGTAACCTCCATATTTGGGGAAGGCGAACCCTCTTCGGCCCTCTTTGGCTTCACCGGCGATTTCTTCCGAGAAGACTCCATATCTACCAGACCCCCCTGGCCCTCTAGACGTATGTGGATCTCGGGCATCACGAGAACTAGTTTTGTTACCTCACCCTCCGAATTCTTCTCCTGCTATGTTGGTTGTCTGCTCGCCCCCCCCCCCCCCCCCGATATCCGAAAATTTCCAGCAACGTTTTCTCTCTCTCTGCCTCTGTTGCGCACCGTACCACTGGTCAAGCTCCCGAGTTCATCATCACCTCTTTCAGTTTTAATCTTCCGAAACGTATAGTCCTATTCTTCGTCGGTGAAAGGACAACGGGACAGTTTATTCTGTCTGTATTTTCACTTTGATCTTGTGCCGGTGTTGTATAATATTGGGTCTAGCCCACAAACTTTCCATATCGAGATGTGTCCTTAAACTTGTTGCATAAAAGTTGCTCGATTATGTGTTAATGCTTTCCTCCCATTGGGAGAGAATTCCTGCATCTTTCTTCCCGAGGCGGAAGAGATTTTTTCAACCCTTTTCCGGCTCCATGAGAGACGGTCTCTTCCCGGATTCATCACTTGATGTTTTATTCAACTACTTCACCGAATTTGTCTTTTTGCGTAGCGGTCTGCATGGGGTCAGAAGAAGCAACCGGTTTTGTTCCAACGAATATCAGAGGTAGGAATTGGTTATCAACATCACAACGTTTCGTGACTATGGTTTACCCTTCCGCCTCTACTGGGAAATCTTCATTAACGCATTAGAGCTGTGGCTCGAATCCGCTGTCAGTCTTATTTGAAGTCTTTCATGAAGATCTATCTGTTTTACGATTTATTGCTATTAAGTTGTATTGTAGTATTCAAATAGAATGCTTAAATTTCTCCTGTGTTTGTAATCTCGAAAGTTAAGTGAATGGAGGAAATGTTTAACAAACAAAAAAACGATGCAAATTTAATAAGAGAAAACACTATAGGTCATAGATAAATCGTATAGATTAATAAATCAAACTCCATTAATCTAATAAAGGAAAATAAGACAAACTATTCTAGAATTCAAAACACGTATGATTTTCTCACAAAATTAATTGATAATAGTGAATTGGCCTACTACATTTTTTATATCCTATCAAACTTTCGACGTGGAATTCCTAACAATTATATATTTACCTTAATCCCTTGGTTGACATTATCAAATACATTTTATCATATAAACTATAATCAAATAATAGAATTTGGCCGAGGAAAAGAAGAAGAAATATTTAGAGACAATAGTATAAAGTTGTAGCATGTGACTGTCCCATGGGCATCTTTCATGTGTTCGATCGGGCGTCATTTGTAAGTTTTTTTTTGTTTTGAACTAAATTTTCATCATTCTTAAGTTCACTTAAAATTTAATTCATCATGATTTTTTGTTTCCTACGTATTTGCTATTTTCAGCCGTATAAAATTGAGCTTAATACAATTTGTAGTGATCCACATAAGTTAGATAACCAAATAACAAAATAACATGTAACAAAATAATAATATAATACATAAAAATATTATACTTTTTGAAACAGCTAAAGGAAAGATAAAATCCGAGTTTGCATTTTTTACACTAGTTGATAATATAATACATTATTATTATTTATTTAATTTCTACAATTATTGGCATTCGGCAAATTATCTTTAAAAGCAATTAATCTAAAATGTGTACTCCCTTTGTTTCACAAAGAGTGTCATTCTACTCTTTTTCACACATATTAAAAAAACTGGTAAAAGTTTTATTCTACCATTTATTAATACACTAAACAAATTTCTCTTTCTAATTAATACATCAATATAACAAAGTCAAAACTGGATTTTTATTTTAAAAATTGCATTGAAAATACAAAGTGATACTCTTTGTGAAACAAAAAGAAAACCTTAAAATGACACTCTTTGTGAAACGGAGGGAGTAGTATTTATAATCATTTAATTGTTTGCACAAAAAAAATTCATTTAATTGATAGTAAATTTTAGTATTTTATATGTATACTACAATTATTTTGGAAGGTATAAATAATTACTATATATTGAGCATAAGTTCCAAAGTTTATCATATACATGATTATTATAGAAATTTGTACCTTATACTCCCTTTATTTTTTATTTTAATTGGTGTTTTACTATATTTGTTTTGTCACAAAATAAATAATGTTGTAAATTGGATTTCATCTGTCTAAAATGGGTATTAACATATATATATATATAATATCTTAGTTATTTTAAAGATATTTCCTTTTTTTATTTTAGTGATTTGGAATAAAAAATGATTAAGCATAAAAGAAAATTAAAATAAGTCTTAAAAATGGCAATTAGATGTAAAACCTTTAATTCTTGTGCCTTTGTAGTTGGTTTCGTGAGAATTAACGTGAGCGCGACATCTAAGATATTGACTTCTCAAATAATATTATAGATATATTTGTTATACGCATTATCTGACGTAGTTTTAAAAAAAAAACATTTCAGATAATAGTTTCGATACTCTAAATATAATTATCCAACCCACTATTAAATTATCAGTTATTCGAAATAAACAAGCCTAGTTAATTACAAAATAAAAATATTTTAGCTAATTTACTACACTTTTCTTCATATATGCAAAATCTGTAGTACTTTCTCTATTCCAGTTAAAAGAATTTTCGGTCTTTGGTTTGGCTGGTCATAAATTATGCAACAAGTTTCGGTTTTTGGTTTGGCTGGTCATAAATTATGCAACAAGTTTCAGTCTTTGGTTTGGCTTGTCATAAATTATGCAACAATGATACAGGCTTAAACGTCTAGGAAACCCTTCAGGGGAAAACGACAGAAAATACCTAACCCGAAACATTAGGAAAAATTAAAACCGAACTTGTTGAATTGTTTCACACCTCAATTTTTAAAACAATATAATTTATATAATCTGCTGGAGTTAAGAATTACAAGTCATCCCTTCTTATAATTTAAGACTTACTACTTTGTAAAATTACACTGATTGTAACACTTCACCATATAAGATATAGTTCCATTTCTTTATAAAATTTGAGTTACATCATCATGTACGAAATCTAAACTATATGAAAACTAAATAAAATTGGGTCATAAGTCAAATGTTTCAATCAAATGGTTTCTCTATTTCGTTTATATTAAAAGAACATTAAATTCCTGTCAGTTAATTAATAAACATTGCATATTGGAATTTAGAGAGAGATTTGAAATTTTGAAATGTTTGGTGAATATGTAATACCCGAATACATTGATCAAGAGCATACTAAGTCAAGTGGTTAGGGAAGATAAGATACGATAGTACGTATTACCGTTGTATATGATATGGGGCGGATACATATAGGATTAAATATGTTCTTCTTTAAGGTTCTTGCATGAGATTCAGCACGCATTCTAGTTTAGCGTGCGTCAAAAAGTCCTCGAAAAGCTCCTTGTTATCGTGTTTTTCGAACTTCGATGTGTTTACTCATTTTGTAGGATTGTTGACCCAATGGGACGAAAAAACTAGAATGGGTGGGAAAAAGACGAAAAAACGCGTGTCTCTGAATCTGAAGGAAGGATAAATCTATGGAGTAACGACTGATTTGAGTGGCACTTAAGTGATGAGATAAAAATAAATTAAATTATAAATTATAAATGATAAGTAATTACATAAAAACCAAACTTTCTAATCAAAACCCACTCAGAGTTTGATAATCAATCCAAAACCACGTCAAGTTTAAAAATCAGCTTTTGTTCAATTTACTAAAATAATAGCACGATTTAAAATCAATATAAACCGATCTCGTAACTAAATTTGGACCTTGTATGATTGCACAACAAAAAAATGATAGATGTGGTTTTGGCAACATATTATTTCGAACTGATAAATATGGTGTTTATATTGAAGGAATGGCCTACATTTTCAGTATATTTAGAAGAATTCATATAGAGTAAGGAAGTATTTATATTTTTGCCTACCTTCCAGTTTATATTTGTGAACCGTTTGAGATATTTTAATACTATTGACAAGAAAAAATTAAAAAATCAAATTGCACAACATTGGAGGAGGATCAAAGTTCAAACGAAATCAACTTCTTCGGTATATATTGATTACAAAATTGATTTAATTTTTATTTTAAATCGTGCTTTAAAAAAAGGAACAAAAACCCATTGTTTTGGATCGATTCTTAATGCTTGTGTGCTTTTGAATTAAAAAGTTTTTTTTTATTTAGTTTCTTAAAAAGAATCAAAATATGTGTGATTGCAGCAAGACATGAAACTTCCAGTGGAACCATGAACCGATCACCAAAAAGAGAGTAATTCTAACGTTATTTTAAGTTTTCATACAAATAAAATTACGATAATTGTATACCAGTGGTATTTTTGAACATGAATAAAGAGTAATTTTATTTTCTAAAATTATAGCTAAATTTATAGTATATTGCAAATCCATGCCATAGAGTTTTGAAATAAAACATATAAAAAATTTAATTACAAATATGTAATCAATTATATAGTGTAACGTTTTGGTATCAATTATATTGCGTTGGATCAACGACATCAAATGAAAAGAAATTGTCTGAACAAATCATTATGATTTAAATATGAGATTTAATTTTCATATGAGATTTAATGTAGAGTTATCGTGCAAACAAAAAGAAAGAATATTAGAACCATGTTGTACATACTTTGTTCCATGGTCTGAGAACATATATATATATATATATATATATATATATATGTATACACACATTTCGGAAAATCTATTCTTCATTTTATCAACTACACAATAATTAAAACGAACTCCATGATTAGTTTTCCTAAAAATCCAAAAAGCTAATATGATATAAATGGGCTAAACAGGCACATAAACTCTTAATCAACAAAAACAAAACAAAAAGAAAATTCTTAGAATCACTTTCATGATATACATCAGCCACAAAATGGTTTATCCTCATATAGATTTCACCCAATTTTCCCCCATTAACCGGCCCTTTTGGAGTGATGAATTCAAATGAGTTTAATTGTTTAAAGCAACTAGCAGACTTTCTAAGTCGCATCCAATGCATATATCTTCTAGACAAGGTAAATATCCGACATGTATTTATTTATGGTCTTAGCAAGTACGAGTGTCTACTTAATTTATATATACTCTTTGGAACACGATAAGACAGAGATACTACAAATGAAATCATTTGAAGACATACTTAACCAATCCAGGAATATGTGTATTCACAAAATAGTTATCCCAATCGATAATTTTTGGATCGCAATAAAACATCTCGGTTTCCACTCCCATCATTGACACCATTTTTTGCAGTTTTTCCGTGTTTGTATCGTCAAATCTGGGTATATGTATAAGTTCGTTAGTATAACATCTATATATATTTTAAATCCCAACCCGAATAAGATCAGACTAGTAAACACTACTTACATTCCATAGAAGAAGAGGTAAGGCTGATAGAGATCGACAAGCCGAAATACAAGATTTATCTTCCTATTGAGATCCCTAAGTTTCTTCTCAAACGAATTAAAAAGTACCATGTTCAGTAATCCAAGTCCCTATAAACCGGAAGAAGCCATCGATAATTAGGATTTAAGAATTCATTGTCCATTTTTCAAAATATAAAATTGGTTAGAAACGTTACCTTCAAAGGAAGTAAGTAATGAATGGTCATGTATCTTTGGAAACTAGTCATAGAACTCAAAATTTCTGCTTTCTTGACCTGAACCGCCTTCCCTTCTTTGTTGATCCATGGTTTGGTTGTAAAATACTGGTATGCTAGTTCCGAAAATTTCTCATTTTTCAGCAAATTTCTCATTGATGATCCTACATGATAAATCATCTCTTTCTGTTTACCGACTTGAGCAGCCATTGATACTAGCATTGTATTGACAACCATATCCGCAGGTATCTGGTCCATCAAATCCGTCAAAAATATTCAATGAAAATGCAATCATATATTTATGCGGTTTAAATATATTATATGTCAATATAGACAGTATGATATTATATGCATGATATATAAAGATGAAAATAGGTACCACATCCGAAATAGCGTTAAGATCAGCAAGGAAGCATGTGAGTTTGCCTGTACCGTATCCAACAGCTAAACCATCAATTGTCCTATATATGAAAGAGTTATTTCTTCATTACCATTGTCCAAAACTTGTTTATTTTTGTAAGTAAAGTTGTCAAAAACTAATATCAATCGTTTTATTTTTTTATTATTTTCTAATTTCACCTGATGCCCTCGGTCCAGCCGGGGAATGGTTCTTTGAAGGTGCTGGTGATAATTGTGGGACGAAGTATCACGACCGACATATTTTCCCTATTTGCTCCTACCACCATCTCTCCCATCGCTTTTGTAAACACGTATGTGTTTGGCCATCCGTACATCTTTGCCCTTTTTTATAAATTATATATGAAATATTAAACTTTTTTTTATAGGATGAAATATTAAACTTCTGTTTTAAGATTTTATAATTTAGAACTCTAAAATGTGTTAGAACTCTAATTACTTAACTTCATTGTCAAAGAAATAGAGTAACATAAAAATAAATGAGAACCAGGGATCACCTGGTGAGTCCGAGATCCTTCATGGCCTGTGTGACTGTCTCGGGCAATGCTCCAGTGGCTTGAAGCTGGCTTATTTTCTCCTTAACCAACTTTTGCTCTTGGTTGATGTCTAGGCCGGTGGCTCCATTCAACGCCTCACCCATACGGTATGGTGCCTCCATGACCAAGCCCGTTTTTTCCCCGCATACGTACGCTATATGTATAATAGTATTTTTGTTAGAAAAAAATATAGTAAGGATCGTATCTGATTTAGAATATTTTTCTTTTGTATCAGGTTAAATAGTAAAGATTAACCAAATTTTAGGTCGGTTTAAGTTCTTGTTTTTAAGTTATGAATAAATGAACCGAAATGAAATTTAATTTTATTGGACTCAGCTTGAAATAGTTTGAAAGCAGTTTTCTATACATTGCATGTATCTTTAACTTAAGAGATTCAAAACATTTTTTTTTTATTACCAGAAGATTTTGAGCCAAAACTAGTAATCCTCTCAGGTCCGCAACGGTGGAACCACAACATGTGATATAAGTAGTGGTGGTCCCATAATTATTTTTTACAGAGGTCATAAACTAACCTATATATTATTTAATTATATTATTGCTATAAATAAAACAAAAAATTCTAAAATGAATGCATTGGAGGATAATTAAACTGAGGTGAGGAGGTTCAAACATAGGAAACTATACCAACTGTGTCACTATTTTTTTATTGTTTCAATTTAAACTTTTAATATTTAATATTTACTCTGGGTCAGATGCAATGGAAGGAGCAAGGGGGTCAGCTGACCACCATCAATTTTAAAATTTGACTTAATGTAGGCATACAATTGTAATATACATTGATTAATTGGTTAATTTTTAATGGTTTGGCCCCTTTCATTAACCGAAGCTCCCCGATATTTGTTTTCTAACATAGTAATGAATGCATTAATTGTATTAAATAGAGCTTTCCGTTTTTTCAAGTGATATTTTTAATGATTTGGTTGTTTATTTCTTTTTTTTATATAGTGTTTGGTTGTTTATTGGTTTATACTTTGTTTTAATCTATTTCTTCTTGATTCTTTGATTTTTTTATATAAAATATTATGTATTAAAATGTTGCTTTCATATCTACTTTTGATAAAAGTTAAGATAATTTTTTTTAGGTATCATAAACTGCAGTTGTAAAACTATTAATAACGATCGCTATATAAGATTTTTTTTTTGTTACAAGAAAATATCAATTAGAAAGTTAATTTCATAAATATATATATATATATATAATTTTGACCCCGATGGATTTTTTTTTCTAGATCCGCCACTGGTTAGATGATCCACCTTTTCTCTTAGT
Source organism: Alliaria petiolata (assembly GCA_020283515.1). NCBI lineage: Eukaryota > Viridiplantae > Streptophyta > Magnoliopsida > Brassicales > Brassicaceae > Alliaria > Alliaria petiolata. The sequence goes on from JAHZTW010000001.1 coordinate 389,816,437, forward strand.
GGGTCGCCCCGGATATAAGTACAAGTTTCGTCCCAATCTTCACTCGGATTCAAAACATTAATATAAGCTTTATTTATTTTTGAAACTATGTTTGAATTCCATTTAGGTTTATCTGGAGAAATATAACTGAAATTAAACTTATATATATATATCAATTATGTTTTCTTTTTGTCGACATATCAATTATGTTTATATGGTATGACTTCCCTTCGGGTTGGAGTTAAAACCCCTAACCGATACGAAACATATAAGATAGAGTTAATCGGTTTTAGACAGACAAGATATGACGATAATTAAATCCTAATGATTGTCTTAAAGTGTTTGAGAGTTGTCACTTGTCAACAAAAAGGCGTTGGTAAACACACAGAAGTTATTAAGTATATACGTATCTTTGTACCTGTCGACACATGAACAAAAACTTTAACATTAGCACATCTCTTGGCAAAGTTCAGGGCATTGGCAGCACCCAATGTGTTGATCCCAAGTGCTACATCGTATCTGTGATGGATTAACATAAATCTCACATCTAAAAAGAAAATATATAATATATATATATATATGTATGGACCAATCCACCTATCTTCAATTGAGTTTAAGTTGAAAATCCATAAAATTTTATTGACACCATAATTATAAAACATATTAGCTATAACGATCTATAAAATATGTATCGGTCGGTTTGTCATTGATAACTAATTATTATTACATGACGGCGCGGTTGGTTGTTAATTGTAAATAGATGGGTAACATATTGATTTAACAATAAGTTAAGAGTGATAATTAATGAATACCTTTCATGAAAATTAGTAGTTGCAGCTAGATTAACAATAGCATCAAGTTGGTGGATCATCTCTTGTTCCAAGTCGGAGTCTTCATGATGAAGACCTAAATCATCAAGGCAAATGTCTCCGTTCACAATAGTGAGCTTTTCTGAAATAAGATTTAGATTTGGTCCATACTTTTGCTTCACCACCTTATACAAGTCCTTTCCCAAAATCTACATACATTTGTAACAATTCATGGGTCATTTATAACACTTAATTCTAAGAATTAATATGTATTTAAGTATACAGTAAAATATTCATTTGAAAAATGCTTGTAAGTGAATATTTGGATTTGAGCTTTCGGACTACTTTAGTTTTTTTGGGTTAAAATGTACATTTATATTATAAGTTTAAAATATATATAGAAATAGTTATTTTATTTTATATATATATATATATATATATATATATATATATAACTAGACCTTTGATTTGCGATTTTAAAATAATGTTGTAGAATAAAGAAGCAAAACATGAAAAAAACCTAATTATGGCTAAGAGCTGCAAATATAGTAAATGTGATTATATGAATATCTGGAAAAGATCAACATAAACGATATTTATGAATTAAACTTAGCCACTTAGGTACTGAAGAACACTTACGTCCTCCATCTCAATTGACATTATATTTATTTGAGGTAAAATCTGTGAAGAGTTTCAGGCTTATGGAGGCTTTATAAGGGGAGACTCCAACGTCAACACCGATGCTACTTTAATAAATAAAAAATTTGTATTAAAATAAGAAATTATAAAATATGGTAGGTCAGCTATGGAGAGTAATGTAGTAGTAGTCTTTTCACTACAATCAGATCTTTTTTTTTTTACCACCAAGAAACGCTGGCCTTTTGATAAATAATCTCTTCGAGTCAGGGATTAGAGTTGTATGTCACGGATTTAATCTTCTTGATCAAAACCGCACGGTCTTAGTTACTTTTCCCTCGTGTAAAATACAAAGTAATTTTTACAAAAATATAAAACACAATTCATAGAAAGAAAAACTAATTATAGATAGAGAAAGAGGGGCAATGCCAGTTTTTATAGTGAATTGATAATGCTTTTTATATTATGAAACTGATAGATGATTACAAATAAGAAATTTCACCTCTATTTTATACAAAAGCACTTCCTAAATGGATAGTGAAGATTAAAATAATCTAATAGTTTAGATTGAAAGACAGAAAACAAAAGAAAAAGTGTAATAAGAGTGGATTTATTTGGTAAGAAATTAAGATTGATCTAATTTAATTAATGATGATTTGTAGGGATATTTTTTTGGAGAATAATCCTTATAAATTATCCAAGAGATACCCAAAATCATATAGAACCTTCTATCATGTTTCATCTATACAAATCCACAAAAACAAATAGGTAAACCTTCGGCCTCGTTTCGATTATTTGGTTGGCCAGAATAAATGTTTTGACATTTTCCTCTACCTAATCAGTCGACGTCCTTGTCAATACTTACCCCCTTGAGTCCTTGGATTTCTTTGTATGCAGGTGTTTCTTTCAGTTTGCTACAAACTCCGTGTTCGCCTTTGGTTTGAGTGATTTCTTGTCCTTGTCTACGCCCTCCCTATATAAAAAAGTTGACACTCGGTACATCCCGCCCCTCCTGGTTCCGAGTAAATTGGAAGAGTGTAGAGAAGTTGCATAGATCCCATCCTTGCCACCTCTCTTTCTTCTTCCTTGAACACTTGTTTCTGAATAAAAGCACACAAGGATCCTAACTTTGGACCCTCATTCGCACAAATAGCACCCACTTCGTGAAACAAAGTCCCTCTTCTTTTTCTCATATTTGTCTCGGCTCGAGCTCTTATCGAGTCCCTTGGAATATGTCAACTTACACCGCTCCTTGAATCAACTGCGTGAATCCCTTCTTGAAATATCATGGTTCTCAGTCTCCCATTTCCCTCCCCCACCAATAGCGATACAAGTATGGATACTAGCATCGACCCTACTGCTGAAGTTCCTGTCATGAAGCGAGCACCAAGGACAAGATCAGGAACTAAGGATCTCACCGAGAGCTTTAATCAAGCTGTGGAAACGCTACTCACCAACAAAGAACTTGAGGACATCACTTCTCAACTCAACAAGTTAAATATATCCAGAGAAGCAGCATTAGCCCAAGCAGAGCTTGAAGAACACATCATCATTATAGGACCATGAACAAGCAATGAGCATCCAGAAGCTGATTTAAGCAACAACAGTGGTCAAGGTATGAAAACTATAGGTTATACAACAGCTTGGCCGATTATTCAAGAGGGGAAAGGAGTTTCCATATTTAGCATTATGCTACTTAAGTGAAAGCCACAAAACGCGCAACTCAAGGGCCTATACGATTATCATCTAAATGCAAAGGTAAGTCCATTCATTTCATTTCCATTTGATTATCTTGTACTAATAAGCTCTCTTTGGTTGTTTTCTTTAAGGCATAGTTTTTATTTTCATTTCAGTAGCTAAGGCATATGTTTAGCCATTTTATTTGCATTTTCCTTTTAATGTAATATACTTCAAAGACCCCTAGAAGGGCATAGCTGTTTGAACCAGTATATAAGGTCCCTTCTCACAGCACTGTATTTTTAACCTAGATAAATAAAGAACAAACTTTCTTGCAAAAGAAAACCCTGTAGCCGTCGGCTAAATCCTCCCATACTCATCTTAATATAAACTCCCTTAGAATCGCCCAGGCTGAAGTTAAAAGGATTTGGATTTCTCTGTGACAAAACGTGAAGAACAGAATGGAAGTGAATCGATGGGCTTTACTTAAGAGGCTGCGGATTGTCCTCAAGTAAACTAGAGTGATAACTCTGATATTACACACAGAGAAATCGGATTTGTTTGCTAGATATGACACACTAGTAAACAGAGATCTAAATTCAAAAGTTTTAAGAAAATAGATGAGTCTCAACAAAGAGGGCTCCAAGAGTTATAAAGAAAGACACAAACTAAACATGCATGGTCTTGAAAGAAACAAAAATAAAAATGCAGTTGGGACGCCCAAGGCTTTTTCTTTGGGCTTGGTCGAAATTCTTGATGGGCCTGGTCTTCTAATTTAACAATTGGGCCATTAGAAAGTGTTGAGATTACCTCATTAAAAACCTTGTCAAGAAAACCCATTAGGACAAAACTTGACAAGGGAAAAGGAGTATAAATCTAACATTTACCCAATTGTTAAATTCATATGGCTTGAATCAAAACATAAATGTTTTGACATGCTTTCTTGATGTCTTGATCTCCTGGCGTGTTGGTTTGATTGAGAAGTTTTCCAATGGCTTCATTTAATAACTTAGTCCTTGATCTTGTCATTGGACCAGTAGGAACGATTAAAGCTTATAAATTATCCAAGAGATACCCAAAATCATATAGAACCTTCTATCATTTTTTATCTATCCAAATCCACATAAACAAATAGGTAAGCCTTCGGCCTCGTTCTAATTATTTGGTTGGCCAGAATAAATGTTTTGACATTTTCCTCTACCTAATCAGTCGACGTCCTTGTCAATACTTACCCCCTTGAGTCCTTGGATTTCTTTGTATGCAGGTGTTTCTTTCAGTTTGCTACAAACTCCGTGTTCGCCTTTGGTTTGAGTGATTTCTTGTCCTTGTCTACGCCCTCCCTATATTAAAAAGTTGTCACTCGGTACATCCCGCCCCTCCTGGTTCCGAGTAAATTGGAAGAGTGTAGAGAAGTTGCATAGATCCCATCCTTGCCACCTCTCTTTCTTCTTCCTTGAACACTTGTTTCTGAATAAAAGCACACAAGGATCCTAACTTTGGACCCTCATTCGCACAAATAGCACCCACTTCGTGAAACAAAGTCCTTCTTCTTTTTCTCATATTTGTCTCGGCTCGAGCTCTTATCGAGTCCCTTGGAATATGTCAACTTACACCGCTCCTTGAATCAACTGCGTGAATCCCTTCTTGAAATATCATGGTTTTCAGTCTCCCATTTCTCTCCCCCACTAATAGCGATACAAGTATGGATACTAGCATCGACCCTACTGCTGAAGTTCCTGTCATGAAGCGAGCACCAAGGACAAGATCAGGAACTAAGGATCTCACCGAGAGCTTTAATCAAGCTGTGGAAACGCTACTCACCAACAAAGAACTTGAGGACATCACTTCTCAACTCAACAAGTTAAATATATCCAGAGAAGCAGCATTAGCTCAAGCAGAGCTTGAAGAACACTTCATCATTATAGGACCATGAACAAGCAATGAGCATCCAGAAGCTGATTTAAGCAACAACAGTGGTCAAGGTATGAAAACTATAGGTTATACAACATCTTGGCCGATTATTCAAGAGGTGAAAGGAGTTTCCATATTTAGCATTATGCTACTTAAGTGAAAGCCACAAAACGCGCAACTCAAGGGCCTATACGATTATCATCTAAATGCAAAGGTAAGTCCATTCATTTCATTTCCATTTGATTATCTTGTACTAATAAGCTCTCTTTGGTTGTTTTCTTTAAGGCATAGTTTTTATTTTCATTTCAGTAGCTAAGGCATATGTTTAGCCATTTTATTTGCATTTTCCTTTTAATGTAATATACTTCAAAGACCCCTAGAAGGGCATAGCTGTTTGAACCAGTATATAAGGTCCCTTCTCACAGCACTGTATTTTTAACCTAGATAAATAAAGAACAAACTTTCTTGCAAAAGAAAACCCTGTAGCCGTCGGCTAAATCCTCCCATACTCATCTTAATATAAACTCCCTTAGAATCGCCCAGGCTGAAGTTAAAAGGATTTGGATTTCTCTGTGACAAAACGTGAAGAACAGAATGGAAGTGAATCGATGGGCTTTACTTAAGAGGCTGCGGATTGTCCTCAAGTAAACTAGAGTGATAACTCTGATATTACACACAGAGAAATCGGATTTGTTTGCTAGATATGACACACTAGTAAACAGAGATCTAAATTCAAAAGTTTTAAGAAAATAGATGAGTCTCAACAAAGAGGGCTCCAAGAGTTATAAAGAAAGACACAAACTAAACATGCATGGTCTTGAAAGAAACAAAAATAAAAATGCAGTTGGGACGCCCAAGGCTTTTTCTTTGGGCTTGGTCGAAATTCTTGATGGGCCTGGTCTTCTAATTTAACAATTGGGCCATTAGAAAGTGTTGAGATTACCTCATTAAAAACCTTGTCAAGAAAACCCATTAGGACAAAACTTGACAAGGGAAAAGGAGTATAAATCTAACATTTACCCAATTGTTAAATTCATATGGCTTGAATCAAAACATAAATGTTTTGACATGCTTTCTTGATGTCTTGATCTCCTGGCGTGTTGGTTTGATTGAGAAGTTTTCCAATGGCTTCATTTAATAACTTAGTCCTTGATCTTGTCATTGGACCAGTAGGAACGATTAAAGCTTATAAATTATCCAAGAGATACCCAAAATCATATAGAACCTTCTATCATTTTTTATCTATCCAAATCCACATAAACAAATAGGTAAGCCTTCGGCCTCGTTCTAATTATTTGGTTGGCCAGAATAAATGTTTTGACATTTTCCTCTACCTAATCAGTCGACGTCCTTGTCAATACTTACCCCCTTGAGTCCTTGGATTTCTTTGTATGCAGGTGTTTCTTTCAGTTTGCTACAAACTCCGTGTTCGCCTTTGGTTTGAGTGATTTCTTGTCCTTGTCTACGCCCTCCCTATATAAAAAAGTTGACACTCGGTACATCCCGCCCCTCCTGGTTCCGAGTAAATTGGAAGAGTGTAGAGAAGTTGCATAGATCCCATCCTTGCCACCTCTCTTTCTTCTTCCTTGAACACTTGTTTCTGAATAAAAGCACACAAGGATCCTAACTTTGGACCCTCATTCGCACAAATAGCACCCACTTCGTGAAACAAAGTCCCTCTTCTTTTTCTCATATTTGTCTCGGCTCGAGCTCTTATCGAGTCCCTTGGAATATGTCAACTTACACCGCTCCTTGAATCAACTGCGTGAATCCCTTCTTGAAATATCATGGTTCTCAGTCTCCCATTTCCCTCCCCCACCAATAGCGATACAAGTATGGATACTAGCATCGACCCTACTGCTGAAGTTCCTGTCATGAAGCGAGCACCAAGGACAAGATCAGGAACTAAGGATCTCACCGAGAGCTTTAATCAAGCTGTGGAAACGCTACTCACCAACAAAGAACTTGAGGACATCACTTCTCAACTCAACAAGTTAAATATATCCAGAGAAGCAGCATTAGCCCAAGCAGAGCTTGAAGAACACATCATCATTATAGGACCATGAACAAGCAATGAGCATCCAGAAGCTGATTTAAGCAACAACAGTGGTCAAGGTATGAAAACTATAGGTTATACAACAGCTTGGCCGATTATTCAAGAGGGGAAAGGAGTTTCCATATTTAGCATTATGCTACTTAAGTGAAAGCCACAAAACGCGCAACTCAAGGGCCTATACGATTATCATCTAAATGCAAAGGTAAGTCCATTCATTTCATTTCCATTTGATTATCTTGTACTAATAAGCTCTCTTTGGTTGTTTTCTTTAAGGCATAGTTTTTATTTTCATTTCAGTAGCTAAGGCATATGTTTAGCCATTTTATTTGCATTTTCCTTTTAATGTAATCTACTTCAAAGACCCCTAGAAGGGCATAGCTATTTGAACCAGTATATAAGGTCCCTTCTCACAGCATTGTATTTTTAACCTAGATAAATAAAGAACAAAACTTTCTTGCAAAAAAAAACCCTGTAGCCGTCGGCTAAATCCTCCCATACTCATCTTAATATAAACTCCCTTAGAATCGCCTAGGCTGAAGTTAAAAGGATTTGGATTTCTCTGTGACAAAACGTGAAGAACAGAATGGAAGTGAATCGATGGGCTTTAGTTAGAGGCTGCGGATTGTCCTCAAGTAAACTAGGGTGATAACTCTGATATTACACACAGAGAAATCGGATTTATTTGCTAGATATGACAAACTAGTAAACAGAGATCGAAATTCAAAAGTTTTAATGAAAAGAAAATAGATGAGTCTCAACAAAGAGGGCTCCAAGAGTTATAAAGAAAGACTCAAACTAAACATGTATGGTCTTGAAAGAAACAAAAATAAAAATGCAGTTGGGACGCCTAAGGCTTTTTCTTTGGGCTTGGTCGAAATTCTTGATGGGCCTGGTCTTCTAATTTAACAATTAGGCCATTAGAAAGTGTTGAGATTACCTCATTAAAAACCTTGTCAAGAAAACCCATTGGGACAAAACTTGACAAGGGAAAAGGAGTATAAATCCAACACTTAACCAATTGTTAAATTCATATGGCTTGAATCAAAACAGAAATGTTTTGACAAGCTTTCTTGATGTCTTGATCTCCTGGCGTGTTGGTTTGATTGAGAAGTCCTCCAATGGCTTCATTGAATAGCTTAGTCCTTGATCTTGTCATTGGACAAGTAGGAACGATTAAAGCTTCTCCTCTTCCTAGCTCAGGTTCGAGCTGCTCCTCAGATTCTAGCTCGGCTTCAAGCTGCTCCATAGACTCCTTTCCATGCTCCAAGCTCCATGACTTGTCTAGTATCATATCATCCTCTCCCACTTGAAAAGGATTTGACCTCAAATCCGTTTCATCTGCAATATAAGGAACAAGGTCAGAAACATTAAAACTAGAGCTTACATTGTACTTACCTTGGAGATCCAGCTGATAAGTATTGTCACTTATTCTTCTTGTGATTGTGAAAGGGCCATCGATCGTTGGCATCAGCTTAGACTTCCTCTCAGCAGGGAATCGTTCCTTCCTCAAATGAACCCAGACCTGATCGCCAACTTCAAAGATTACACCACACCTGCCTTTGTTAGCTTGTTTGACATACTGCTTTGTCTCCTCTTCTATGTTCTTCTTGGCTTTCTCATGAATCTGGTTAACCAAATCAGCTTTCTTTTTCCCATATATGCTAGCTCTTTCACTCAAAGGTAAAGGCATTAGATCCAAAGTTGATAATGGGTTAAAGCCATAAACAATCTGAAATGGAGAAAACTTAGAAGCAGAATGCATAGCATGATTATATGCAAATTCAATGTGAGGCAAGCAAGCTTCCCAAATTTTCAGGTTCTTTTTAATCAATGCACGTAATAGGGTTCCTAGAGTGTGATTAACAACTCATGTTTGCTCATCAGTTTGGGGATGACATGTGGTTGAAAATAACAGTTTAGTTCCTAGCTTAGACCACAATGTCTTCCAGAAATAGCTAAGAAACTTGGTATCTCTATCAGAAACAATGGTTCTAGTCATGCCATGTAAACAAATGATTTCTTTAAATAACAAATCTGCTACATGAGATGCATCATCAGTCTTATGACAAACAATAAAATGTGCCATCTTAGAGAACCTATCAAATACCACGAAAATAGAGTCTTTTCCAGTCCTAGTTATAGGCAATCCAAGCACAAAATCCATTGATATATCAGTCCAGGGATGAGAAGGAATAGGCAGAGGAGTGTACCAACCGTGAAGCTGAACCTTAGACTTAGCTTGTTTACATGTTGTGCACCTGCCACAGATTCTCTCCACATCTCTTTTCATGTGAGGCCAATGGAAATGATCCTGCATCACTGTGAGGGTCTTAGCAATACCAAAGTACCCCATCAAGCCTCCACCATGGGCTTCCCTTATAAACAAATCTCGAACAGAGCAGTTAGGTACACATAAACGATTGTCAAAGAAAAGAAAACCATCTTGTCTAAAGTAATGCCCTGAATCAAACTTTTCACAAGACTTGTAAACTTCTTGAAAATCAGAATCAGTTTCATACAAATGTTTAAGCTGTTCGAAACCTAATAGTTTAGCATCAAGAGTAGACAGTAAGATATACCTGTGTGACAATGCATCTGCAACTACATTTTCCTTACTTTGTTTGTACTTGATGACATAGGGAAAGGTTTCTATGAATTCAACCACCTGGCTTGCCTCTTGTTGAGCTTCTTCTGGCCTTTGAGATGCTTAAGGGACTCATGATCAGTGTGTATAACGAACTCCTTAGGCCAGAGATAATGCTGCCACATTTGTAATGCCCTCACCAAAGCATACAACTCCTTATCATAAGTTGGATAGTTCAGCATTGCTCCTCCAAGCTTCTCACTGAAAAATGCTATGGGCTTCTTATCCTGCATCAAAACAGCTCCAATGCATATACCAGAAGCATCACATTCTATCTCAAAAGTTTTAAGAAAATCTGGTAAAGTTAAAACAGGGGCATGAGTAAGCTTCTCTTTGAGGGTTTGGAATGCATCTTCTTGTGCTTGTTCCCATCTAATGCCCACATCCTTCTTTATAACCTCAGTGAGGGGAGCTGTCAGCGTGCTAAAGTCCTTTACAAACCTCCTGTAAAACCCAGAGAGGCCATGGAAACTTCTCACCTCGCCTACTGTCTTTGGACTTGGCCATTCGCTGATTGCTGTAACCTTTTTCTCATCAACTTTAACTCCTTCTGCACTTACAACAAAACCTAGAAACATAAGGTTATCTGTGTAGAATGTGCATTTCTTAAGATTATCATAGAGCTTTTCCTTTCTGAGCACACTTAAAACAGAATGCAAATGTTCAACATGCTCATTTAGGCTTTTACTGTAAACTAGAATGTCATCAAAGTAAACCACAACAAACACGCCTATAAATGCTCTAAGAACATGATTCATCAATCTCATGAAAGTGCTAGGTGCGTTTGTTAGCCCAAATGGCATAACTAACCATTCATACAGCCTATGCTTAGTTTTAAAGGCTGTTTTCCACTCATCTCCTTCTTTCATTCTAATCTGGTGGTATCCACTTTTTTAAATCAATTTTAGAAAAGATGCAGGAACCATGCAATTCATCAAGCATGTCATCTAATCTAGGTATAGGATGTCGATACTTCACCATCAATGCCTCTTATAGATGGTATTCCCACTGGATTATCTTCAAAGAACATGTCCTCATACTCCTGCAAAAGAGAGATCATCTCACTCGGCAGCACCGGTGCAAGGTCAGTTAAGCTAATAAGAGCTTCCTTATAAAAAATAGCGGCATTGGTTTCTTTGCAAATAAAGCTTTCTTAACAACATTAGCCTTGACAAAGAAATTATAATGTTTTGATACCTGCTCTTCCTTGCGTTTGAGATGTATTTGATCTGCATAAACCTCACTTGGCGTCATAGGAAGCATTATAGTCTTCCTTCCATTAAACTCAAAAGAATGATGGTTAGTATAACTATCATGAATCACTTTACGATAAGATTGCCAAGGTCTACCAAGCAGAATGTGTCCTACCTCCATAGGCAAAACGTCACATAAGACCTCATCCTCATACTTGCCAATAGCTAAGGGAACCATTTTTTGACTGTTTACTTTCATTTCCCCACTGTCATTGAGCCACTGAAGCTTGTATGGCTTTAGATGCTTTCTGACTGTTAATCCCAGCTTCTTGACCATTAAAGCACTTGCTACATTGGTGCAGCTGCCTCCATCAATGATCAAACTGCAGACCTTAACCTGAACTTTACAACGAGTATGAAACAGGTTCTCTCTCTGTTCTTGATCCTATTGACTTGTTTGCATAATCAGAGACCTTCTTGCAACTAGTAATTCTTCTTTGACAGGTTCTTCTTTATACTCATCTGAAACGAACTCAGCTTCTGATTTCTTATATTCAGATTCAAACTCTCCATTATCAAGCAGAATCATAACCTTCTTGTTAATGCATTCATTGGCATAATGCCCTCTGCTTTGACACTTGAAACATTTCACATCACGAGTTATGGATGCTTTAGCTATAGCTTTGCCTTTGATATCTTGAACTGCAGTATATAGCTTTCTTTCTTCTCTGGAATTCGCAGGCTTCATTTCCCTTGAATAGCTTGGTAATTCTTCTCTGTGAAAACTAGACTTGCTAGCATTTACTCCTGGATTGTTGCTTGACCTTGAAAAACCCTTTCTCTTAACCTGCTGCACAAACAAGATAGCCTTGTGCAGCATCTCTTCTATATCCATGTAATGCTGAGTCTCTAATCTCTCTTAAATTTCTCTGTTTAAACCTCCAAGAAACATAGACATTGTGGCTTCTCCATCTTCGAAAATGTCAGCACGTAGCATCAATGTCTCCATTTCTTGATAATACTCCTCAACATAACGGCTTCCTTGAGTAAGTCTTCTCAGTCTTAGATGTAACTCCCTGTGGTAATGACTAGGAATGAATCTCTTCCTCATAATCCTCTTCATTTATGTCCAAGTCTCCATTGGATACTCTTGATTTCGCCTCCTTGTAGTGACTAATTTATCCCACCAGCTGAGAGCATAGTCATAAAATTCTGTAGCAGCAACTCTAACTCTATTGATCTCTGTGTAGAGTTGAACGTTCAATACCAGCTCAATCTTCTTCTCCCATTCCAGATATGCATCTGGATCATTCTTTCCATGGAATGGAGGAATTTTAAGCTTCAATCATCCAAGATTGTCTTGCAAACATTCCCTGCCCTCTCTTGCAAACCTATTGCGTCTCCTCTGACTCGTTTGAGATGCATTGCTTCTGTTGCTGTAGTAGTTATCAGTGGCGTCATCTCTAACTTGCTCAGGCTAGTTTTGCTCTGATACCACTTAATATAAACTCCCTTAGAATCCCCAGGCTAAAGTTAAAAGGATTTGGATTTCTCTGTGACAAAACGTGAAGAACAAAACGGAAGTGAATCGATGGGCTTTACTTAGAGGCTGCGGATTGTACCCAAGTAAACCAGGGTGATAACTCTGATATTACACACAGAGAAATCGGATTTGTTTGCTAGATATGACACACTAGTAAACAGAGATCTAAATTCAAAAGTTTTAATGAAAAGAAAATAGATGAGTCTCAACAAAGAGGGCTCCAAGAGTTATAAAGAAAGACACAAACTAAACATGCATGGTCTTGAAAGAAACAAAAATAAAAATGCAGTTGGGACGCCTAAGGCTTTTTCTTTGGGCTTGGTCGAAATTCTTGATGGGCCTGGTCTTCTAATTTAACAATTGGGCCATTAGAAAGTGTTGAGATTACCTCATTCAAAACCTTGTCAAGAAAACCCATTGGTACAAAACTTGACAAGGGAAGAAGAGTATAAACCCAATACTTACCCAATTGTTAAATTCATATGGCTTTAATCAAAACAGAAATGTTTTGACAAGCTTTCTTGATGTCTTGATCTTCGGGCGTGTTGGTTTGATTGTGAAATCCTCCAATGGCTTGATTGAATAGCTTAGTCCTTGATCTAATCATTGGACCAGTAGGAACGATTAAAGTTTCTTCTCCTCCTAGCTCAGGTTCGAGCTGCTCCTCAGGTTCTAGCTCGGCTTCAAGCTGCTCCATAGACTCCTTTTCATGCTTCAAGCTCCATGACTTGTCTAGTATCATATCACATCTTGTGCTTGAGTTTGTGAGTCTTGTCTTATCAAAGCTTATATCCATAAAGCTTTGTGGTGGCATCTATTCCCTGGTTACTAATCCGCATCCCTCCACTAATCAAACCAAAAAAAGTTGAACAACCATCTGTTTTGAGTCCATAATCATTCCCCATCGTTCATCATCAATCCATTGATCTAGCTGAGAGAGTTGAACAGCCAGCAACTAGATCCCATCCTCCACCAACGAGATCACCCTCCTGTGATCTTGTGTCATCTGGTATTAGAGCTGAAAAGCTCCTAATCAGGTCTATCATATCCTTTTACATCTGCTTTTCTTTCTGTTAGTTCTTATATTTTATTTATGCATCTTTGTTTTCTGAGTTTTTTTCTGCATCTTTGTTTTTTGAGTTTTTTTCTGCATTTCTGTTATTCATAAATCATAAAAACCATAAAAAATTGTTGTTGCATTCGCTTATTGATTTTTGTTATTGCATAACTGATGCATTCGTTTATTGATTCATTTCACTCATTCAAAAAAAAAAAAAAAATACAAGAACCATCTGGATCCGCCTGTTGCATCTCTTTCCGGTGTTTTGTTCATTCATAAAAAGATAAAAGACCATCAACACCGTTTGATTCTGTGTGTCATTCTGTCATTTGCATTCATTCTGAGTTTCTGTGTTTTGGTGTTCATCTATAAATCGCCATTGTTGAATTGCTTTAGGTTTACTGCATTTGATTCACATTAAACCCAAAAAAAGCCAAAAGAAAGTTGTTAGTTGACTTTATTCTATTTTTAGTTTGCATTTGAATTCTGCATCTGTTATGTATTGTTGGATTAATTTATTTTGGCATTGCAATAGGAGTTTCCTTGTTTGGATTTTAACATTTGTTGCAAGTCAAAACCGTGTGGTTGCATTAGGAAAGTCGTATTGCACACCATATTAAGCTTATATGCGTTTATTGAGATCATTTCTTTGGGAAAGGTCATTAAAAATCGTAGACTAGCATTCTTTGGTCTATCATTAAACATATCATTCATATTTGATATCATAAAGTTTTTATTCGACCGTTTTATACTTTTTAAAACTTGTTTCAGGAAACTATGGAAAACACAGAGTAGCCATAAGTTAGTATGGCTCAGTTGTTGGAGGCCATGAGAGGCATCAGTGAACGCATGACTCAGCTGGAGCAGCGAGCACCAGCACCAGCATTAGCAGCACCATCGGCTCAACCAGACGCAGCCAATGGTCCTAGAAACCATGCTAGAACACATCCTGACGGTAAAGAGAAAAGCTCGGACAGTGATATGCCGAGCCTTGAGGATGATGATGCACCACTTACACCTGCTCCAAATCGTCAAAACAGGAGAAATGAAAGAAAAAGGGACAGAGAAAGAGGGCGAGGCAGAGGAGGCAGATACATAGAATAAGATCAACCTTGGCTTGGAGGCAATGATCTCAAGCTTAAAGCTCCTACATTTGCTGGAAGAGTTAATCCATAGGTCTACATTGATTGGGAAAGGCGCATGGAGTATATATTTGAGTACTACAATTACTCAAATGCAAGGAAGATATCTCTTTTCGCAGCTCAGCTTACAGAGAATGCTTTGTCTTGGTGGGACAGAGAAGTTTCAGAGAGAAGAAGACACTAGCATTGGCAAGTTAACACTTGGGACGAGATGAGATATCAAATGAGGAAGAGATACATCCCAGCCTACTACCACAGAGAGCTACAGAAGCGATTTAGGAAGCTTACTCAAGGAACTAAATCTGTGCAACAGTACTTTGAGGAATTCAAAACCTTAAAGAACAGATTGGAGACTGGATATTCAGAGGAGACTCTAATGGCGCAATTCTTGGATGGCCTCCATGACAGAATTAAAAGAAAGGTAGAGAGGCAAACCTACAGAGACTTAGATGAGCTTCTGCACTTGGCGGTTCAAGCAGAACAACATATCAAGAGAAAGAAAGCATCAGCAACTCGTCCAAGACCAGCTTGGAGTTCTCAGTCGAGGAGTATGGACAAGGGAAAGTCCATAGAAACTGTTTCCAAGTTCAAAAAGCCTACTGCCGAGGTATCTAAAGGAGCTACACCAGAAGCTAGCAAGCCTCGGTTTCAAAGAGCCAGAGATATTACTTGCTTCAAGTGTCTAGGGAAGGGTCATTATGCAAGAGACTGTCCTAATCAGAGGGTAATGATCATCAAAGACAGTGGCGAGTATGAATCTCAAGATCAGGCTGAAGCAGAAGCAATGGAGTCTGAGGAAGAAGTCATTGATTATCCAGATGAAGGGGAGATACTTGTAACAAGGCGTGCTCTTAGCCCTTTCTTTGATCCAGAAACCATCCAGAGGGAGAATATCTTTCACTCTCGCTGCACCATAGAATCCAAGGTGTGTAGCCTGATCATTGATGGTGGATCCTGCACCAATGTCGCCCGCAAGTACTTCATGGATAAACTAGGAGTCAAGAAGACAAAGCATCCCAGACCCTATAGACTGAAGTGGTTAAACGATGAGACAGAGCTGAAGATAGGAGAACAAGTTTCAACATTGGAAAGTATGCTGCTTAAGTTCTCTGTGATGTGGTACCAATGCAAGCAGACCATATACTACTTGGTAGGCCATGACAATTCGATAAAGAGACCCTCCACCATGGCAGAACCAACTTTTGTATCTTCACCCATAACAAACGCACGCATAACCTTGCGCCTCTCACCCCACAAGAAGTCTTTGACTTACAGAAAGCTATGGACAAAGGAGCAAAGGTAAGTAAGACTAATCTCTATGTAACACCTAGTACTGTTTTAAAAGCTTTAGATTGTAAAACACAGGTGCTACTAATGATGTTTAAGGAAGGACTGTTTTCAGGTCAAGAAGAGAAAGATGTACCACCAGAAGTAATTAGGCTGCTAGATAGCTTTAAAACATCTTTCCCGAAGATATACCAGCAGGATTGCCTCTTGTGCGTGGTATTGAGCATCAAATAAACCTCATTCCAGGAACTCCATTACCTAATAGGCCAGCCTATAGAGTAAATCCAGAAGAGGCAAAGGAGCTGGAGAAGAAAGTACAGGAGCTAATGTCTAAGGGTTACATCATGGAGAGCCTAAGCCCCTGTGCTGTACCGGTTTTACTAGTACCAAAGGACGGTACATGGAGAATGTGCGTTGACTGCAGGGCCATCAACAACATCACCATCAAGTACAGACATCCAATCCCACGATGACATGCTGGATGAGTTGAGTGGAGCCACTGTACTTTCAAAGATAGACTTGAAGAGTGGATATCATCAAGTCAGAATGAAAGAGGGAGACGAGTGGAAGACAGCATTCAAGACCAAGAGAGGTCTATATGAGTGGCTGATCATGCCATTTGGTCTCACCAATGCGCCTAGCACATTCATTAGGCTCATGAATCACGTTCTAAGAGCCTACATCTGTAAGTTTGTAGTTGTATATTTCGATGATATCTTGATATATAGCTCTAGCTTATCTGATCATATTGAGCATCTTGAGAAAGTGTTAGAAACCTTAAGGTTAGAGGGATTTTATGCCAACCTTAAGAAATGTACATTATGCACTGATCAATTGGTATTTTTAGGCTTTGTTGTTAGTTCACAGGGTCTTAAAGTAGATGGAGAAAAGATAAAGGCAATCCAGGAATGGCTTACTCTATCCACCATTGGTCATGTCAGGAGCTTCCATGTATTAGCAAGCTTCTACAGAATATTTGTCAAGGACTTTAGCACCATTGCAGCCCCTCTGACTTCTGTGATTAAGAAGAACGTTGTTTTCACTTAGGGGCAGGAACAAGATCAAGCTTTCCAGAATCTTAAAAACAGTCTCACGCATGCTCCTGTCCTAGTTTTGCCAAACTTTGACAAGACCTTTGAAGTAGAATGCGATGCATCATGAACTGACATTGGAGCTCTACTAACTCAAGGGGGGATACCACTAGCATTATTCAGTGAGAAACTCAATGGAGCTGCTCTCAACTACCCTACCTAGGACAAAGAGTTATATGCCCTGGTAAGATCTCTGGAAACTTGGCAGCATTGCCTTTTATCTAAAGAGTTTGTTATTCATACAGATCATGAGACTCTTAAGAACTTGGAGGACAAACTATTCTGAAGAAAAGGCATGCTAGATTGCTTGAATTCGTGGAGACCTTCCCATATGTCATCAAATACAAGAAGGGAAAGGAGAACATTGTAGCTGATGCACTTTCTAGAAGACATGCATTGATCTCTACAATGGAAGCAAAGATAATGGGATTCGAGCATCTCAAGAAACTATATGGAGAGGACCCTGACTTTGGAGAATTATACAAGCAATGCACCAGAGGAGCATTCGGCCCATTCTATAAGCATGATGAGTTTCTGTTCAAGGACAAGAGGATGTGCATCCCACAAAGTTTTATGCGTGAGTTGATCATAAGAGAAGCACATGGAGGAGGACTCATGGGGCACTTCAGCATAGACAAGACACTAAGCATAGTGACAGAGCACTCATTCTGGCCTCATCTCAAGCGTGATGTTGAGCGTTTCTGCTCCAAATGCATCATCTGCCTCAAAGAAAAATTCACGTCACATCCTCACGATTTATACATTCCATTACCTAATCCTGACCTACCATGGGTAGATATATCTATGGATTTTGTTTTAAGTTTGTCAAAGATCAGAAACAAGGATTCGATCTTTGTAGTAGTAGACAAGGTTCTCAAAGATGGCGCATTTCATTCCCTGTGCCAAGACAAATGATGCTACTCAGATTGCTGATCTATTCTTTAAGGAGATAGTGCGAATACATGGCCTTCCCAGGACCATTGTATCAGATAGATACACCAAGTTTCTCAGCCACTTCTGGAGAACATTGTGGAGGAAGCTAGGAACAAAGCTTCTCTTCTCCACCACTTGCCATCCACAAACACATGGGCAAACAGAAGCTGTAAACCGCACTCTCTCCACCCTTTTAAGTGCCACAGTTGGTAAAAGCTTAAGGAAATGGCTTGATTGTTTACCTTTCATAGAGTTTGCTTATAATCGTGTGCCACACTCTGCTACTAAGATCTCGCCATTTGAGATTGTGAATGGTTTCAGGCCACTTGCTCTAAGAGATTTCACACCACTGCCACAGAAGGAACAAGTGAATCAAGATGGAGTTAGCAAAGCAGAGCTGATGAAGAAGATGTTCCAGAAAATAAAGGAGAACATTGAGACGAGAAATTAGCATTACAAGAAGAATGTTGATAAGGGACGCAAGGAAGTAACCTTTGAACCTGGAGATTGGGTTTGGTTACACATGAGAACAGAGAGGTTCCCAAACCAGAGAAAGTCTAAGCTTATGCCGAGAGGAGATGGACCATTCAAAGTCCTCAAGAAGATCAACGACAATGCCTATCAGATTGAATTACCAGGTGAGTTTAATATCTCTACTCTCTAGTACTTTCAATGTTTCTGACTTGTTATCATCTGATGCAGGAGAATCAGTTCCGAGGACAGAACCTTTACAAGGGGGAGAGGATGATACAAGTATGGATACTAGCATCGACCCTACTGTTGAAGTTCCTGTCATGAATCAAGCACCAAGGACAAGATCAGAAACTAAGGATCTCACCGAGAGCTTTAATAAAGCTGTTGAAACGCAACTCACCAACAAAGAGCTTGAGGACATCACTTCTGAACTCAACAAGTTAAGCATATCCAGAGAAGCAGCATTAGCACAAGTAGAGCTTGAAGAACACAAGATCATTATAGGACCAAGAACAATGAGCATCCAGAAGCTGATTCAAGCAACAACAATGGTCCAGGTATGAAAACTATAGGTTATACAAGAGCTTGGCCGATTATTCAGGAGAGGAAAGGAGTTTCCTTATTTAGCATTACGCTACTTAAGTGAAAGCCACAAAATGCACAACTCAAGGGCTTATACGATTATCATCTAAATGCAAAGGTAAGTCCATTCATTTCATTTCCATTTGATTATCTTGTACTAATAAGCTCTCTTTGGTTGTTTTCTTTANATTTCATTTCCATTTGATTATCTTGTACTAATAAGCTCTCTTTGGTTGTTTTCTTTAAAGCATAGTTTTTATTTTCATTTCAGTAGCTAAGGCATATGTTTAGCCATTTTATTTGCATTTTCCTTTTAATTTAATATGCTTCAAAGACCCCTAAAAGGGCATAGCTGTTTGGACCATTATATAAGGTCCCCTTTCACAGTTGTGTATTTTTAACCTAGATCAATAAAGAACAGAACTTTCTTGCAAAAGAAAACCCTCTAGCCGTCGGCTAAATCCTCCCATACTCATCTTGTGTAATTCAGTTGAGTTTGTGTGTCTTGTCTTATCAAAGTTTAGATCCATAAAGCTTTGTGGTGGCATCTATTCGCTGATTACTAATCCGCATCCCTAATCAAACCATATAGAGTTGAACAACCATCTATTTTGATTCTATAATCATTCCCTATCGTTCATCATCCATCCATTAATCTAGCTGAGAGAGTTGAACAGCCAGCAACTAGATCCCATCATTTACCAACGAAATCACGCCCCATGTGATCTTGTGTCAAATAGTTGTGTTACTCTCTTCCTCGAAAGTCTCAGATTAACCTTGGATATGGAAGCTTGAGAGTGATGTTGCTGCCGTGATCACTTTGTCGATAGAACGAGTCTTTCGCTGTAACTCTTGCTTGGTCCATGGTTCTAGTCCACCGATAAATAAACATGAAGTCTTCCCCATACATACATGGACTCTGTAACATCAATTTTGTGAACTCATTCACACTGTCTCGAATGTTACTTTTTTGTCAAAGCCCTCTTAGATTATTGCGAGAGCTCTGTAGACCATGTTCTCTGGATATAATTGGCGCTTAAGTTCTCTCTTGAAATCATTGGAAGTGTCCATACGGAACGTCCATATCTCAATATCTGCATGGCCATAAAAAATATCATATAAATTAACTGTTTAAATTTAAATTAACTTTAATTTAACCATTAAAAAAAAAATATGTTTGATAGTGTAGAGCAAGAGCAATGGTGGTTCTAAAGAAAGTTCTTAATATATATTAAACAAATAAAAGTTATTATAATAATAAATGGGTTCTTAAAAACTTAAGAAAGTTTCTTATTTAAGATCTTTTGAGTGAATTTCTTAAGTTTCTAAGAACTTTATTCATTATTAAAATAATTTTTATTTGTTTAATATATATTAAGAATCTTTCTAAGAACCACCCTTGTTCTTGCTCTAGGTTTATTGTAATGAAAAATCATGGCATAAATATAGAAGTCAATTTTCTGACAAAAACAAAAGTCAATTATTGAAAAACAAGTCGACCACATAAATTTATAGTTAACAGATTGGTAATATCAAAAGTTATCCAAAAATATGTAAGTCCATTTAAAACTAATTTAGTCAGCCACACCGAAATATTATAAGTCGACAGTATAACTAAATGGACGATGTAAAATATATATAAATCAACATTTTAAAAATAAAGTGATCATATATAGTAATATAATTCATAAGGATATTTTGGTAGTTCTCAATTTGAAAAACTAATTTTACACATATATATTAAAACAAAAAATTAGTCTATTTATGAAACATCTCTATTCAAATTTAATTGCTGGGTAGTTGAAACGTACGATGTTTACTTGTTCATTTATTTATCTTTGTCGGGTATTCATAATTATTTTCTAGGAAGTTAGTTGAGAAAGAATTTAGTTAATTGTTAGGAAGTTGAAGCACGTAAATTTGGCGGGCTAAGGAAATCTTAGCTTTAGTCTCGTATTGATATAAAAGACTTGCGGTAGAATTAGTTCTAGTGTGATATAACAGAACTGCGGCAGATTCGCTTATTTAAACCGTGTAACCTATCCTTCCGGCTTTACCTTGAACCTTATTCCGATGTATCCGGGCTTTTCTTTCAATTCGCTCTCCAATATCTATGTCGTTTTTTTCTGAATTAGCTTGTAATGTTTTAAATTTCTGTTATTTGCTTTGTTGTACTCGTCTTGACTAAGATTAATGGAAGAAATTGTTGACAAAGAAAAAAACTAAGTTTCTCACTGTTAAGGTGTTGGCAGACTAAGGCATACTTAGCTTTAGTGTATTATCGAGTGGCCGGCTAATGTGTTGGCAGACTAAGGCATACTTAAGCTTTAGTGTATTATCGAGTGGCCGGCTAATGGCAGACTTAGTTTTACTCTATATACTATTTGATTTGGCAGATGTAATTAAAATATTTAATGTGATGTAATTCTAAAAAAAAAACCCAACACGTAATAATTAACTAAATTCATAAGCCTAACTTCAATTTTTTTTATTTCATTATGGCCTTAGGCAATTGCTTCTTTCCCAAACCTTGAAGCGCGGCACTGTGCGGTGGTATATTAGGTGTCCAACTATCAACTACATCTCAGTCCTTCGAATCTAGATATTTAACATGGGAATGCAGGTATTCCACGAGTTTGCATATCTGTGAAATTAGTCAAGTTCGCTCGAATCACCCACGAAAATTTAAAAAAAAAAAACAAAAATCAAAAGAAAAAAACCTACTTAAGGACAAATTTGGTTACACAACGGAATATTACGATAAAAAAATGGTTGTTATCAGTAATTGGAAAAATAAAGATCTAAGTTAAACAATGGAACATACAAGAAAGGTTTAAGAAACAGTAAAAGTAAGCACGCACGCAAATTCATTTAAGGATTTCACTACTATTAACTAAACATTAGGTCAAAAGTACTAATGGTAATGGATTAGGATTTAGGGAAACCCAATGATATAAAGCCATGCAATAAGAACCGTCCTAGAGCATAACATCACTGATTTAGACTTATCTTCTCTCAACGTCCTACCTACTTTGCTTATGATTCCCTTTAAAATTCATTGAACTTTCATTTATAATTTAGATTGTAAGAAGCATTTATCACAAGACTACTTAGTTCACAATAATTTCTAACCTCAACTTTCATTAGATAAGATAATATTTAAGTAAAGTTGATTCAAATATTCTGTCGAACACTTTTGATAAACAAATTACCCTATCGAAGATCTATAGCGAAGTTATAAAGTTAATTCTAACATTAAGAAAATCTATATTTAAAGAACCATTAGGAATTTAGGATTTACCCATGACATCATTAAGAAAACTTATATTTAAAGAACCATTAGGAATTTAGGATTTTCGTCAACTTGTTTTTTATACTCTGTTCGTAAATAAAGATATATTTTGGATGGACGAAATTGCCCATGGATTGTGTGAAACCCATTTTCGAATCAAACAAAGGTTAATTTGAAAAAATATCAAATTGTAACGTAGATAAAAAAATGCAGATCAAGCAGAACAAATACAAATCAAGTAGAAATACAAAATAAATACAAATCTGTAATAAGTATATTATATTAAATAATGTAACAATAAAAATGATGCAAATCAAATATTTATAAAGTCAAAAAGAAATAAAAAATATATAAATGCAATAAATAATACATTTAAATTTTAAATATTATCAAAAAATTAAATTCGATTACAAAATAAAAAGTAATTTTAAAAATAAAAATTAATACAAAGTAATTTCATTTGTCTATATGTATTTGCAATATAAATGAAATAACATACATGAATTAATTATACTAATTTATATGAATACATTATAAAATAAAATAAAATAAAATTTCTATATCATATGGGTTAGCTACATAAATATTTACAACTAAAATATATGCCTGAATACGTTATACTACTAATTTATATGAATTTATAAATTATAAAAGAAATATACCAGTTAATAGATTTTAATTTTGAATTATTATGTTTGTAAATATATTTATAGCAATATTTAAATATATTTATAAGAAATCAACATGCACAAATATTGTTTCCAAAAAATTATATAAAAATTTTAAACATGCAAAATGTATATTATCTTCTTAAGATATAAATAATGTTATGTTTATTAATATTTAATTATTTACGAAAAGATAATTAATACAAAAAACAAAAAAAAAACATAGAACATATGGAAATGTAATTAATTGAGAACCCATCATTTATCGGATATATAGATTTAATTATGAAATATTGAAGTGTAATTAATTGAGAAACCATCATTTAATTTAATTTACATGACGAGATGGAGCCTAGGGTTTTGAGTGCGCAAGAGCACGATGCCACCATGACCGATATCGGAGAAAGAGAAACCGCCGGGGGATCCACCAGACTTAACAGAATCTTAGGCGACCAGAGTGAGGAAGACGAACGGAGGGGGTATGCCAGCTCCGGAGAGCTTTCTGGATGATGATTTTGTTCCAAACAGAGAGGATGGAGAGCCTGTTATAATGATCGAGAGAGAGGTGCTAGAGGCGATGAATGGGATGTGGAAGCAATGTATGGTTGTCAAAGTGTTCGGAAGGAACGTGGCTATTCCGGTTTGAGTAGGAAACTAAGGGAGATCTGGAAACCTAAGGGAGCGATGCATGTGATGGATCTACCTCGACATTTTTTCATGGTCCGGCTTGAGTTGGAGGAGGAATATCTAGTGGTACTGACAGGGGGCCCGTGGCGAGCGTTTGGAAGTTACCTCATGGCGAAAGCATGGGATCCAGATTTTGATCCGCTGAGGGATGAGATTTTAACTACCCCGGTATGGGTCCATTTGACAAATATACCAGTAAATTTTTATCACAAAGCTATCCTGTTGGGGATAGCTCGAGGGCTCGGTAATCCAATCTGTTGGATTTAACAACTCTGAACTTTGAAAAGGCAAAATTTGCTAGAGTTTGTGTGGAAGCGAACCTAGCAAAACCCCTAAAAGGAACGGTGTTAATCAATGAAGATCGGTATTTTGTGTCATACGAAGGACTCACGAACATCTGCTCAGTTTGTGGAATGTACGAGCACTTGGTACACTCATGTCCTAAAAGAAATTTGGAGAGAGCGGCGAGACAGGAACAACAATCGAACATCGAGGTGTC
Organism: Alliaria petiolata; assembly: GCA_020283515.1. Taxonomy (NCBI): domain Eukaryota; kingdom Viridiplantae; phylum Streptophyta; class Magnoliopsida; order Brassicales; family Brassicaceae; genus Alliaria; species Alliaria petiolata. Next base: position 389,840,600 of record JAHZTW010000001.1, read on the forward strand.
ACGGGATCATATGCAGTCAGAGGATGGTTTTACTATGGCACGGAGACCTCGCAGAGGCATGGAAGCACCGTCGCGACAAGTGGTGTTTGCAGCCGGAGGATCGAGTGGGGAATCGGAACGAAATCTTCGGAAAATCACGCACTCTTGATTTCCATTTTGGTTGTAGGTGTAACCAACCCCCTATTAAGGATAGGGCAGAAAGAAATAATAGAAAAAGAGCTTTAGTATAAAGATCCTCATTAGTACGTAAACCAAACCTAAAGATCTCGAGAATATTACGGTATCAAACATGATTGGTAACTTGGAGATTGATATGAATCCGGTTGAGTTAAGGAAAGCAGCAGATTCAGTTGAGGGAAACAAGGAGAATGAAGATATTGTGATGAATAGGCATAAAGGAAAGAGTATTGGCCAAGCAAAAGAAAAGATACACTTAGGCGGGATGGAGAAAAATACGATGGGGAGCAAAAGTGGGCCGTATGACAAACGGGCTGGAATGAAGAAGCCCACAGAGGTTAGTCGCCAGAAGCCCAAACAGAATGTGAACAAACCCATGAGGGGACTCGTGTTCGGCCCAACGAGAGGGGAGATCACTTTATCGGAATCAGGCAAGAGACTCAGGGTGGAGAGGGAGAGCACCGGCCGGCCTGTGGAGCTTTTTCCGGTAACGATGAGGGTACTGCAGGAGTGGTGAAACCTGTGCACGGTTGCGAGACTGAGATGGGACCAGCTTTGCAGCTTCACGATGAGGAGATGGAAAGTCCCTTGGATGCATTGCATACGGAACGAGATCGGAGTGATAGCTCCACGCTCATAGGGGGTTCGGAGGATGTGAGGAGTCTGGAACTCGCATAACAGGCGTCCCCGGTTATTCTTTTTATACGAATTTCCAAGTCTATGATGAATTGCTTATTCTGGAATTGCCGGGGAGGGGGGGGCAAATAAACCCAATTTTCGGAGATCCATTCGATACTTATTGAAGAAGTTCAAGACTGATTTTCTAGCACTTTTCGAAACACATGCGGGTGGGGATCGAGCAAGGAGGATTTGTCAAGGGTTAGGTTTTGAGAACTCATTTCGAGTGGATGTGGTTGGCCAAAGTGGCAGGCTGTGGCTTCTCTGGAGATCAGAAGTTGGAGATCTGAACATTATAGAGGCATCAGATCAGTTTATTCATGCTCAGGTGGGGACGGGTTCAGAGAGCTTCCATTTGATTGTAGTATATGCAGTTCCGACGGTAAGCCGTAGGAGTGGTTTGTGGGATGAACTTAAAAGGGTAATCCGGAGTGTAGGGGAACCCTTGACAGATGGAGGTGATTTTAACACGATTGTCCGACTAGATGAGCAGACAGGAGGTAACGGTAGACTTTCACCCGATTCGTTAGCGTTTGGGGAATGGATGAGCGAATTAGCATTGATTGATATGGGGTTCAAAGAGAGTAAGTTTACATGGAAGCGAGGATGTGTGGAGAGTAATTACATAGCTAAGAGACTGGATAGGGTGTTGTGTTGCGCGCAGATGCGGTTAAAAATGGCAGGAAGCTTCGGTCTCACATTTACTGTTCATGTCGTCTGATCACACACCTCATTATAATCAGCTCGCGCCTGAAATGGGGAGTAACCCTCGAAGACGTCCCTTTCGATTTGAGGCTGTTTGGTTGAAGCACAGTGGCTTCAAGGAAATGCTTTCATCGTCTTGGAATGGAAGTTTAACCACGTCGGAGGCTCTGAAGGAGTTGCAAGTTAAACTCAAACAGTGGAACAAATAAGTTTTTGGGGATGTGCAGAAGCGGAAGGAGACGTTGATCAAGGATATCCAAGCAGTACATGAGGAATTAGACATTCACCAAACTGATGAGCTATTGGTGAGAGAGTCGGGTTTAATGAAAGAGTTTGATATTGTGTTTGAGCAGGAAGAAGTTATCGGGTATCAGAAGTCAAGAGAGAAGTTGATAGTACTTGGGGACAGAAATACCACGTATTATCATACCTCAACTATTGTTAGAAGGAGGAGAAACAAAATAGAAATGCTTAAAGACGATGCAGATAAATGGGTATCACAGCCTCAAGAATTGGACAATATGGTTGTTGCATATTACAAGAGACTCTACTCCATGGACGATGTTGAACATATTGTGGATAAATTACCCTCGGAAGGATTTGTAAGTCACTGTGCTTTTGAAGCTGAATAAGCCTTTTGAAGCTCAAGAGGTAGAGGATTCGATCCGATCTATGGGAAAGTACAAAGCACCGGGACTAGATGTATTCCAACCGGTCTTTTACCAGGACTGCTGGGACGTAGTGGGGAGCTCTGTGAGTCGCTTCGTACTGGATTTCTTTTCCTGCAGTATTTTGCCAAGAGAAGCGAATGATGCGCTTGTGGTGTTGATTGCAAAGATTCTAAAACCAGAGAAAATTATGCAGTTCAGACCGATTATTTTATGCAATGGTTTGTTTAAAACAATCACTAAAGCTATGGTGATAAGAATGAAGTGACTAATGTCGAAGCTCATAGGTCCATCTCAAGCAAGCTTCATCCCGGGAAGGCTTGCCGCTGATAACATTATTGTAGTGCAGGAGGTGGTCCACTCAATGAGACGAAAGAAAGGAAGGAAAGGATGGATGCTCCTAAACTTAGATTTGGAAAAGGCGTATGATCGGATTCGTTGGGATTTCTTTTAGAATACTTTGAGGGCAGCAAAGTTCCCTGAAAATTGGGGAGAAGACGAAATCTTTCAAACCTCAACGAGGCTTGAGACAGGGAGATCCGCTGTCTCCGTATATGTTTGTCCTGTGTTTGGAGAGATTGTGTCACCAGATTGAATTCTCTATTGCGAAGAAGGAATGGAAGCCAATTAGCTTATCCCGTGGGGGACCCAAACTATCCCACATATGTTTTGCAGATGACTTAATCCTCTTCGCGGAAGCTTCAGTAGCTCAGATCAGGGTTATAAGAAAAGTGTTGGAAAGATTCTGTGTTGCATCCGAACAGAAAGTCAATCTAGAAAACTCAAAAATCTTCTTCTCCGAGAATGTAAGTAGAGACTTGAGGAAACTAATAAGTGATGCAAGTGGAATTCAGTCGACTCGGGAGTTGGAAAAGTATTTTGGTATGCCAATTCTACAGAAGAGGATAAATAAAGAAACGTTTGGTGAGGTCATTGAGAAGGTTTCTTCAAGGCTTGCTGGTTGGAAAGGGAGATTCTTAAGCCTGGCAGGCAGAATAACACTCACAAAGTCAGTTTTGTCTTCGATTCCTGTCCACACTATGAGGACAATCCTCTTACTGAAGTCAACCCTCGAGAAACTGGATAGAATCTCATGATCCTTTATATGGGGGAGTACTACGGAACAGAGAAAACAACACCTTGTTTCATGGAAAAGGTGTGTCGACCGAAGGGAGAAGGGGGATTAGGAATTCGACTGGCGCAAGATATGAATAAAGCGTTGATCGCGAAGCTGGGGTGGTGCGTCTTACACGATCAAAAGAGCTTATGGGCAAAGCTGCTACAGAGCAAGTATCGAGTCAAAAGCGTACATGATGTATCTTGGATGCTGGTCAAAAGTAATTGGTCGTCGACATGGCGGAGTGTGGGGATGAGAATAAGGGAGGTGGTGATACCAGGGATGAGCTGGATACTTGGGGATGGCCGGCATATCCGTTTCTGGAGAGACAAATGGCTCTTAGATGTACCACTTGTAGAGTTAGCAGTGCATGACTTACCAGTGGAGATGGTGGATATTGATGCTCGTGAGCTATGGAAAAATGGAACTGGTTGGCTTTTCGAGAGGCTGGAACCATATCTCTCGCTCAACATTCGTTTACAACTAAACGCGGTGGTCTTGGATGATATTACGGGAGCAAAAAAGACATAGTTTCATGGGGAGAGAGTAAAGATGATATCTTCATAGCCAAGTCTGTGTATGCTCTTCTTGGGCGGAATCTTGCCCCGCGACAAAACATGAAGAGTTTGTTCCAGCGAGTGTGGAGTGTGATCGTACCGGAGAGAATAAGGGTCTTCATATGGTTAGTGGTGCACCAGATGATTATGACAAATCTGGAGAGACAAAGAAGGCATTTAAGTGACATGAGTACTTGTCAGGTTTGTAAAGGGGCAGCAGAATCTATTATGCATGTCTTGCGTGACTGTCCGGCAATGGAGGGAATCTGGATTCGGCTGGTACCCATGGGAAAAAGAAACATGTTCTTTGCACAATCCGTACTGGAATGGATGTACACAAATCTCTCTGAAAATGCCGAGGTACAAGGTACGGCTTGGTCTACACTTTTCGCAATAGATCTATGGTGGGGTTGGAAATGGCGTTGTGGAAATATGTTTGGCGAGACAGGGAAATGTCGTGACCGAGTACGCTTTATTCGGGAGTTGGCAAAAGAAATATTGCTAGCTCACTCCCTAGTAAGAGGAAACGGGAATGTAAGGGAGAGAGTAGAGAGGCATATCTCGTGGCTATCGCCAACGGGAAATTGGGTGAAGCTGAACACTGACGGAGCTTCGCATGGTAATTCGGGACTGACGGAACTTCGCATCAGTAATTAGATCTGCAAAAAAAAATTTGGTCTCCATGCTAAACATTTAATTTTTTTATTATTAATTTTTTGTTTTGCACTTAATATATGAATGGTACTTAAATGCAGATAATTCTGCAGAATAGATGAATTGCATTTGTTATGCAATTGATCTTTACTTCTATTCAAAGTCTTAAAAGAAAAAGAGGTGTTCTGATCTTTTTCTTTGGGCCCAATGCAATTATATTTGACAAACAAAGGGTTTGATTGGTAACACTTTACATCCACTTTACAGATTGTAAAGCATTTGTTTCTACCAATCAAGAAAATATGAATCAAAAGTTTTAAGTTATAACATTTAAACCAAGTTGTACAACTTAAAAAAATGAAAACGGTAAGAATAGTGAAAAGTTATTTCAATCTTTTATGAGCAATGTTTTTAAAATCGGATCGGACAGGCGGTCGGACCAGGTCCGACCACGAACCGAATAATTTTCGCGTTGGATTAACAGTAAAACCAGAAATAGATGACCCGGTTAAAAACCCAGATTAAACCTGCTAAAACCTGAAAACCGGCGAATCAATGAACCACATTGAAGAGAGTTTAATAATTTCAGAGTATTTTTGTGATAAAATTGGACTGTGTTCGAACGCATTCACACTAAAAAGAAAAAATAGGTTGGAGTATCAAAGGCTCAATGATTTTGTTTTTGTTCATTAGAACTTATGTTTACAAAACGAGTTAGTTACTTGTGGAGTTTATGATGGAAATATTTTTTTATTACTTTTATTAACTTATTAATATTATCCATAGTTAGTGATATATAAATTGCTATTTTTATGTGTAGATCAAAGACAAAGAGATCATATGATCCTGTTGATTATGAGTCAATCGATAAAACTGAGTTTCAGATTATGGAAGAAGAAGAAGAAAGAGAACTTGATTTTTCTGAGGTACAAGATAAACTTCTTGAAGAATATCATAAAGAAGGCGAAGAACTCATTTATGGTATGATTTTAAATTCTATTTTAAAATTATAAAATGTTTAACTAATGATATATATATATATATATATATATTTTAAGGTGATGAAGATTTGGAGAATGAAATTTGAAATTCTTTAATTATTAAAAGATTTTTTAATTTTTTTTGTTATACATTCAGTTTGTTACTGATATTCGTGCAATTTACACCTTTTTAACATGCATTTAATGCTAGTTAAGATCTCATGCATGCACTTTTGTCTTATTTATTGTACCATATCTGTTCATGTTAAGCCTAAGATGCATTAGGTTAGGTTTTTACATATTCTTGCATGTTAGGATGAACCTCGAAGTATGGCAACGACTTGATCTCGATGAAGGCATCCCGAAGTGAAGATCCCACAAGATGTTCCCCGAGAACAAATATAGGAGTAAGGCAACAAGATAAGCCCGATACGAGCAGCAGGCAACAGACTTCATAACGACAAGGTCCCGAAACATGTACCCGATATGGAAGCAGCCCGAAGGACAAGAGGACTTGGCATATCGGCTTGTTCCCACGACTTGTTCCCGAAACACTACACGCCAAGAAAGTACCCATTTCGGGCAAGTGGTCCTGGCGTGTAGGCTTTTTCCTCTTTTATGTATAAATACAACTTGTCTCCCATGCTTGTCTCTCTCTCTCTCTCGTTCCACTTTATTTTCAGCTTTCTTTTTGTAACCGAAACTCTCTGTTTTCACATTAAAGCTTTGTTTAAAAGATTGAACCTTTATGCATTTTTGAAGTTTAAAAACAAGTCTTATTTCATAGTATTTCTTATTAAAACTTCTTCCTTTCCTTATTTTTAGACTGCCTTGCGAGCTATGAGTTGCTTTCTCATCCTTATGGATTTTGAAGCCTCTCTAAAGGCGCGTGAGTAATCGTTTTAAGGGTTTTGATGGGTTAAAAGAAACAAGGGATCTTCGGATTTACATTTCTTGCTTAGCTAGAACATAAAGTTTGCTTCTTTTTTGTTTATTGTGACCAATGCTTAATCTAATCTGATCATCTAGCCTAAAGTCCTTAGGCGTCTTGCATGAACACTATGTGCAAGATTAGCCAGACCTATAAACAAGAATTTGATCTTTCTTAACCTAAGGGATTAGCTATCTAAAAGATCTTACGGTTCAATATGGACAATTTAGCATGCTTGTTTCTTCTATTGTACCGCTTTGCAAAAGCTAGTCTATGGTGATAGAGATTCAAAGAGGTTAGATCCAAACACCATGGGCTAAACGTCTTATGGATCCCTTTACCTAAGAATCACCATCAAAAAACTAAGTCTTGATGTGATCCAAAAGCTTCGCTTAATTTTAGAAATCTGAGAGTTACCTAGTTCATAAAACCATCTTGATCCTTCTTTTATTTATAAAGTTTAATCCTTTCATCATTTAAGTTGTTACTTCCTTCTTAGTTAAAGTCTAGCTTTTTATGGTTTTGAGTGACACAAGATCTAATTTTTAGTAGTTTTTGATAGTAAAGTCACAACCTTTATTCATATCAAACTTGACTTTTTAACACATATATAGTCGAAGTGTCAACTAAACAACCATATACACTATACTGCAACGGTCTAGTGGTGGGTCATTGAAATCCTAACAGCGTAAAAAAGTGTTATCATTTATTTTTTAGGTTTTTTCAAACATTATAATTATTAAAGTATTTTATTTTATATGCCTGATTATATTGGTATTTCAAATATTATAGTTATATTCATAGAAAAAAATATAAGACTACTGTAAAAAAAATATCAAACTGATATATGTTTAATAATATTACTCTTAAAATATTATCTAATGAACTATAATTGTTTTATAATATTATTTTAATTGTTTTATAAAATATACGTACATACAAAATATATTTTCTTAACAATATTATCACAATTTAAAATAAGATTTAATTTTTATTAAATTATAAATACTAAACTATATATTTATCTAATCCAAATGATTTTATTATTCTTTCATATTTATTTAATATTTTATTATTATTTCTTATTTGACAATTGACCGTACCATTTTAGCTTACCAATCCGATGTTAAATTTTGGAAAGTCAAACTAAAACAAATACCATCTCGCTTTATAGCTTTACTCATCATAAGTCATAATGGAACACTAAACCGAGTCAGTCTACAGCTAACCTGAGAGACTCAACATCCCTCAATGACATCTCATCAGTTCTCATCAGTTTCTCTATTACATCAAATCCTTTTAACAGCACCTAATTAAGAGAACCTTACACAGCTCTCTGAGCTTGATATACAAGAAACACTGACAAGTTCAAGAGCCCGGGTCTGTTGAATCCTGGTCGTGCCTTTCCCGGTCTTCAGAACCCGGTTTCTCACACATAACACCCGTCTCCAAAGCCGCGGAATTCCCAAGAGAAACCTGTTTGTCATTGTCTATTGTCGAAGGAGTCGTAGCTGTAACGGCTGGAGGATCAGAGTCCATTTGATCTAGTGAAGATGGGACTCCACCACAGTCTATGGTAGCTGTTGAGCCCTTGGGGCCAGCATCTGCTGGTTCTGTGTTTTCATATTCAGATAAGAGATCCATAAACTCATTGAGCAGACGCTGCACCTTTCTGTTTGACGCCATCGCAGGAAGAATATCGTTTCTCAAAAGTTTATGCTTCTTCACCCCCTGGAAATTAGATAGCGGGTTTTAATGTATTCTGATTTGGAACACACTTTAAAAAAGGTTAGGCTTCGATCAAGAGAAGGTATATGTACCAGAACATAAGGATCCCAAGACAAGTTTGTGTCTGAGGTTGCTGCTTCAGCCATACCAGTTGGAGGTCCAAGAAAGCTCTCGCACACTTCTCTTAGTCTTGACTCGTCTGCCTCTCTGCAGACAAAGACACAGAACTTGTTGTAAGATGGGTGCTTTTAAGAATCGAAAACCAAAGAAACCCAAAGCACTTTCACTTTTAATTGAAATAAGTCAATAACTAAACAGAATCTGAAACTGAGAATAAATTCTCTCCCCGGCATAAAGTGGATAAACGCTTGGGGAAACCAATAAACTTTCAAAGCTCACAAATGAGACTTCATCCTTATATACACTAGAAATGTATACACGTTCAAGCTGAAAAAGAAGATTATATGAGAAATGGGCACAGACCTTGCTAGAAACCTCACATAGGCGAGGAGGCACTGGCGGTACTCGTTAGGAGACTCCAACGCAAGAGAGGATGCAAGTTGAGATTCTAAATGCGCACGTGTTTGCATTCCATCATCAGTTATCCTGTAAACATGAAATAAGCTGTATAAGGACTCGGAATATGTGATCGGTCTCAGGGCAGATATCTAAGGAAAGGAAGACAAGACTAACCTGTTCCATCCTGGCTTTCTGGCCATGTACTTTCTCACATCAACCTGCAAACCAGCAAGCTCCCCGCATGGAGCTGAGCCCAAATTCCAGGAGCTACTGAAATTTGAGGCCGGGAAGCAGTCATCAGCCACTCTCAGCCAGCACATTAGACTTGTGTCGAAGAGGAATGCATGACGTGTGGCTAGAACAACAAGTGGAGAACCAGATTTGGATAACTTCACAGATATGACTTTTATCGTACCTGCAAAAAAGTAACAGAGCTTGTTACATCACTGAAGGTTAAATTCGTTTTACAGGCTCCACTAGGTAAGCATGACAGTCCAAACCAATATCGGAGCCATATTCATATTACTATGTGACAAAACAACTCATGCAGAAACCAAGTGTGTGTCTCAACTACCACCAAGTCACACACGGAGTGATAAATTTTAAATCCTAGCCTTCATTCTTTTGACTGGATTGCCCATTCAATCCGTTTTAAAATCATTCTCGAGAGACTTGATTTTTAAGAAGCCAGCAATGTATTCGAGTTTTGGAGCATACCTTCTACTGTGGAAGATAAACTGGCATCGGAAGAGACCAGAGATGATAAGGAGTCATGGAGGATGCATTTCCTATTGAATAGATCCCACAAATATAAAGATCCTTTTCTTGTGACAAGCAGCAATTTCCAGCTATCGTCACAATCTATAAATGTTGCAGCAGATCCCATCATCATAGTAGGCATAGCACGCCTTCCACACTTTGTGTAAACCTTCAGAAAACAAAGAAGTAAATATGTTATCAAATACTACCCCGAGAACCACATCATATTTATGCTATATAAATTATAAGTTAATCCAAAATTCCTTCTCAAAGAGCTTAATATACTCATAGCCTCAGATTTTGAACTAGACACTTCCTCAGAAAGTCAGGTCCCACCAGGAATATTACTATCCGTGTAAAGTTTAGTGACTCCGATGGAATTAAATTGGTGGAGAAAAGATATTCAGAGAATCAAAACCAATAGTGGCAGATATTTTTGAAATCCAAATAATTAATGAAGGACTTTTAATAGGAATGATATCAATGATACCAAATGCAGAAAGAACCATGAGTCATGTGGTCTAGTTTGATCAATGGAAGTTTCATGGTCAAATAAGAAACTGAAACACAGTTACACAGGACTATAAATCAATGCAGCAAAATTATTGTTCTTACCTGGAGGCTTCCATCTTCACACCCAACAGCCCAAAAATTTGGATTTCCAGCCAAAACTGTGACTCTCCCCATAATCCGATCAGACCAAAGAGTTTCACCTGATCTTTTGCAAGAAATCTCGGTTTCCTTGATCATAGATGTACTTACTGCACCAACAGTGTCCAAAGCATGTTCCTTTGGACAGGCTTCTAAGCAAACAGGTCCTGTGGCTTCCCCTTCTTTCCAATCAAATACCCTTATCAACAGATCTGTGCTAGAAGATCCCTTTATACCTACAGATTGTTCCACATTTAAGACTCCATCTCTACTAGAGGTTCCAGGAACCTTCTCTATGACAAGGCTTTCAGAAATGGTAGCACGAGCTGTAATCCTTGAGCGCTCTTTCGGATCAGAGTTCCTGATCACTATTTCTTTCATGGATGAATCCCTATTGCTCGTCTCCACGGGAAAATCTACAATATCTCCCTTACCAGGAGCAGCAAAGGGAGCAAGCGGAAAATTATGGGATTGCCCATTAATGGCGATATTATTTTCCTGCTGGGGAACTCCAACGGCTTCAGGAATGATCCTCTTTCTTCCGTCAGGCCTTCTATACACTTTTTGATTCACAGGATTAGATACCCGATTTGAGGTTGACGCTTTATTTAATGTGTCACCAGTAGCCTCTGCCGTCTTATTCCGATTATCGACCTGAGATTTACGCTTCTTTGCCATACTCTCCGCATTCGCAGTCGGTTTTGCTGTCACCTGGTTTTGTTGAACATCTGATGCCGCCCTCTTACTACCAGTTAGCTTTGTCGAGACTGTTTCGAGTAATAACTGGGCTGGGCTTTCAACTAAGTTTGCTTGCCGGCCTCTTACATCCCCATATCGACTTTTCTTTAGTTCATCGAGTTCTTTATCGGTTAACCTGACACCTAGTTCTTTTGGGTCAAAGTGAATCATTGCCACTGTTCCATCCAAGGAACATGCAAAGAGTGAATATCCGTCAGGACTCCTGTAATTTCCCAAAAAAAACAAAATGTAAAGATGGTTAAAGAATCAGGTTTTTCCCTTCATTTCTGTTCTAGAGAATTAATTATGACCCTAGAAAAGTGGTTTAGGATAAGATATAGAAACCGTAAATTAATTACATAATAAACCCATATCTGGCAAAATCCCAATGCACTTATGGGACACCAACAAAAACACATTATGAATATGTAACTGCAAATCAAGAAATCAATGGATATGTAGTATTTCAATCCAAAGAAGGGAAACGTTTACCATGATAGATCCACAACACTCTGGCCAAAGAAATGCTTGGCGACAAAAAGAGGGCGCGGACTTGCAGTTGTCCATACGGTTATAGTGCGGTCTTGACTCCCTATCGCAATAACATTGTATGGCTGCATATCTTTCCCCCCTGATTTGGAAGTCCCATTGCTCCACCCAGCTCGTTTCGTTTCTTGGGCACTAGAAGTGGTTCTTTTGAACATTGAGTGATTGAACTTCACAACAATGATTGGAGCATTATGTCCTAAGAAGTCAAATGCTGCAGACCATTCCCCTCTTTCTAAAACAGGAGCAGAATGCCTCGGCTTCTGATACCCGTGAGTGGTAGTAATGAAGTGGCCACAAGGGGACCACCCGAGTCGCCTGAAAAATGTGGATCCAAGCTAGAAAGAAAAAATAATAACAGATCCCATTAGCACTAGATTTCCAGAGAGAACATGGAAGCATTGTTGTAACTAACTTTCATAGAATAAATGAGTTGGAATCCCTAATCAAATCCTTTGAATGACCAACTATTTATGTAGCTACATCCTAATAGAATAGATTAAACAAAAATCGCATACCGATTTTTCCCAGTGACCAACTGTTCTGTGAGCCAAGCTCCAATCGCTTGTTCGCCATATTATTACAGTTTTGTCATCCGATTGGCTAGCGATAAAAGACCCGATTGGATCCCAAGTCACACCTTTCACCAAGCTCAAGTGAGCCCTGAGAACAGTAGTGCAGATACCACTGCGCATATTCCATATATGGACCGTGTTGTCCAGACTTCCACTAGCCAGCATTGAATCATCTGGAGACCAATTAATATCCACCTACTTTAAGCATAGTCAGAAAAAATACCTCAGTTATTACATTACCGCTGAAATTTCAACTATAGGGATGATAGAAGCAAAACAAAATAGCATTGTTTACCACATCGGCAGTGTGTCCTCTTAGAGTCATTACAGCTTTCCAGTTCTCAACATCTGGGGCTTCTCCACTACCAAACTCAGTGGTGCCTGAACCAGGCTTCCTCTCATGAACTTGAATCACTTGATCGTCAGAGCCAGATGCCACGTACCTTCCGTGCTTGGCCCACCTAACACAGTTGACTGACCCAAAGTGGTCACGAAGGGTTGCGAGAAGCCTCTCTTTTGGATCCAAGTTTTGCAAATCCGTATCAACAGACTTCATGTTCCATATCCGGACCTATAATTCACATTATAGATTATGATTACTGATACTAAAGAATTACTAAGCACAAATAAGAGAAGGGCTCAGACGTGTATCAATCACTCGATAGTCGATTCCACACAATGAAAGCAAAAACACTTTCCTTCAATCCATATTTTAACAGCACAAATACTCAACTAAAAATCCAACCCGTTTCAATCACTTAGGGAAGAGATAAAACAAGCCTATGTGTTAGTGACATTACCCAAATGCTACAAAGCCTACAATCTTCATCGAACCAAGAGGAGTTCAGCTTCTCGCGTAACAACTAACAACGAAGAGTTTGTACTAGATATAAGCAAACTACATCCGCAATTCACTGTGCTGGATAGACATTCTCAAAGCTCAAAGAAGGCGGTATCAAATCCAAACAAGACACAATTTTGCAAGAGCTAGACATGTACAGACTAAGCAATTCAACAGACACACTGCGAAATTTAGAGTGTCAGCATATTCATACCAGATCACGAACGCATTCGAAGAATCAACTATGAATCCAAATTCGGTTTCACTTAACCGTTAACATATAGTGTATCATGGATGGTATTCTTAGTTTGGTTTGAATGATCTCGAATATACCACCTTATTCTAGTCCTAACTTTCAATGTAAATGCCCTAATGAGTAATGAATCAATGAAACCAATTTGAAACAAGAAAATGTGATAGGGGCTTGCTTTTAAGGTATCCAAATTCCAGATAGGTGGCTATTTTGGTATTGCATTGCCAATAATTATCCAAGAGACATAAGACATTCTCAAAGCTCAAAGAAGGCAGAGCCAGATCCAAACAAGACACAAGTTTGCAAGAACTAGACATGTACATACTAAGCAATTCAACACACAATCTTGCGAAATTTAGTGTCAACATATTCATAAGAGACCATGAATGCCTTCGAAGAATCAACTATCAATCCAAAATTCAGTTTAAAGGAGCCAAAAAAGAAGCTAAGATTGTTTTATCTACAAAGTAGAAAGTTAGATTCTTAGCTGCTAAAAGATAACAAACACACACAAACGAAGAGAAACTTCCAACAATCAAAAGAATAAAGCAAATTGAAGAAGAAAATTAGACACCTTGTGGTCACCACCGCCTGTGGCAAACCTTTCTCCGTTTGGTTGAACATCAATGGAGAATATCTGCAACCCTTCGTGTTTAACCCAAACAGGTTTCTCCGCAATCATCTCTAAGGCCCCTTCTCTTAATCCGAAACTAAGGAAAATCGAAGTAGCGAATCAAAATTAACCCAAAGATCACACCATGAACAAGCTCGGGAAGTTAAACTGGGGACTAAGCACAAACACCGTAGAAGAAAACAGTTGAAAACAGAAGAGAGAAGACCTAATCCGGGAAAACGGAGAATCTGCAACTATCCCCAACACGAATTCATAGAAGAAACCAAAAACCCAGAAAAGAATGAAGTCAATTTCAAGGTTAAACTGTTCTTCCCCATCTCAGTAAAATTTCCTCTTTTTAAAAAAACCCTAATTTTATCGTGGTTAACACAGAGGAAGAATAGAAAACGCCTAAGTTTTGGGCTTAAATATAACAAATTTAGAGGAATGGGATTAAGAAATAAGAACAAGATACAGGCTTTTGGTGTGTGTGTGTGTGTGTTGTGTGTATTTGATGTGAATTAAAAACCCTACCTTTGGAGAAAGAGGGGTTTTCGACTTCCCTGTAAATGATTCTCGATGTTACAAGTTAGACTAATCACAATGTTTGTTTTTGTATTGTAAATAAATAAGTGTTATGTTTCTTGGATAATTTTTTTATGGGTTTGCAACTTGCATCTAGCCACACCTATCTGGATTTTGGATTATCCTTAAAAGCAAGCTCATATCACATTTTCTTGTTTCAAATTTGTTTCTTTCATTACTCATTGGGACATTTACATTGAAACTTAGGACCAAACCGACCCAAACGATGGAAGAATCAATTTGTGAAACCATCCACTACATGTTTGGATCGGATAAGGGAAAAACCAAACCGAGATTTAGTTTTCTTTGAAAAAATAAAGAGGTGTTTGTTAAACCTCAAACCAATTCAAAACCAAACCCATACTAAATCAACTCATAATATACCGGTTTTAGTTTAGAAACTTCAAGAAAAAAATTCAAAAAAAGTTTTACAGTTGAGAGGAAGTCGTAAAATTAGACTCAAGTTCATTTTCAATTGTGATTTCAGTTCTGATTTATTTAAACGCAGCGGTTGTGGTTGCAGTTGTGAGAATTTGCAGAAGCGGGCGATTGCGGTTAACAGTCTTATTAAGCAGTTTGTATAACTGACACAGCAGTTAGAAACGAATGCATTTGCGAGATACTTACGACTGGTTAACTTACGGATGCAATAACGGTTAAACAATAAATTAACAATATAAGCACATTTTATAACTATAAAAAGCATCAAAAATTATAATATTATAAAAAACTATAAAATTATTATTTAACCATAATTAATTATAAAACTATAAAATAGTATGTTTTTAATACTTAAATATGAGATATAGGTTCATAAGAAATCATTTAAACCAAACTGAGATTTAGTTTTATAGTTATAGGTTCATTCGAAATCATTTAAACCAAACTGAGATTTAGTTTTCTTTGAAAAAGAAATAAGGTGTTTGTTAAACCTCGAACCAATTCAAAACCAAAACCATACTAAATCAACTCATAATATATCGATTGTTGTTTAGACATTTTAAGAGAAAAAAATAGAGAACCTATTGAAAAAAGTTTTACAGTTGAGAGGGAATCGTAAAATTCGACTCATGTTCATTTTCAATTGTGATTCTAATCAAACTAAATAAAGATCAAAACATCAATTAAATGTGAGATATAAGTTCATTCGAGATCATTTAAACCAAAAGAGTCAGAACGGAAGAATCAATTTGTGAAACCATCCCCTGCATGTTTGAATCGAGTAAGGGAAAAACCAAACCGGGATTTAGTTTTCTTCGAAAAATAAGAACTTATTTGTTAAACCTCGAACCAATTCAAAACCAAAACCATACTAAATCGACACATAATATATGGGGTGTTTAGTTTGGAAACTTTAAAAAAAACGAGAATCTAAAAATCAATATTGGTTTGAATTGCAACAAATTTATCAAAATTTCATCATGTTATTATTTGAAATTATAAGAGTGAGTTTTTTCAATATACATGGTTGACATATTTATTAAGAAACTGAGTGTAATGATTACGAAATTGGTTATATATCCCCACAATATGTAATGATGGACATTATTACAGTCCTTATTGTTGCCGAGTGATACATAGGGGCGTAGGGAGTGAACAATTTGCAAATAATGAGAGAGATAATGATAAAAGCTTTGGCAGCAGCATTAAATGCTTGTAAATACGTATAGAGTCGAAGATTTACCGATATATTTGTTATATATTTTTAATAAATATCTATATTTAATAAATATTTTATTATATATTTATTTTTTAGAATTATATATTTTGAATGCACATGAATAGTTGTAAATTACACAATGATATTGTCGGTAAGTACATAAACATGACGATAATTGTGACCGTTCATCCAAACAATATTAAACAATAACTATGTTAGCTCGTAAATAACTATTACCGTGGTCGTGATATGAAATAATACATAACCAAATACGAGTATCCAAATATTAATGTGTACACATTAATCAAGTTAGTACGCTAACAGCAGCGCTACATATGAAAATGAAGACCTTTATATCACGTAGCCACAATACGAACCTTATTAGTTATCTTTCATACATAATCATGGTCATAATATTATAGTAGCGCGATAACAATTGAGGTAACATACAAAATGAAAATCGAGAGGAGTGAGTTTTATAAACTGGAGCGCGTCTTCAACAAGTTTAACCATCAACATGTAATGTTCGTCATCAGGGCCGGCCCTGGGCTAAAGCGGGTAAAGCATCAGCTTTAGGCGCCAAAACCTATATAAAATTTTAGGGGCATCAATTTCACAAAAATACCTTGTAGTACATCAGTTTACGTCAGCTGGTAAAGCTCCAAGACGCAGGATCAACGCCCCATCAATTTATATTTTTGATATTTATGGGCAATTTTTTTTTTTGCTTCCCGGAGTCCCATTACATTGGGCCGGGCCTGTTCGTCATCATTTTTGTATGACCATGTAAGATCTTCATCACCAGAATCGGAAAACGAAAACTTAAAATTTTGTATGACCATGTAAGATCTTCATCACTATGTAAGCTCTGTTTGCCAGATCAACATCAGATTCAAAACTTTGTTCCTGCTATGAAAATTCTGAAGTTCCAAACCCCCTTTTTCTTTGGGAAGGCAGAGAGTGTTCCACGAGACCTTAAAAGCTGCGCGCTTTGAAATATCACCAGACCATAGAAACCTTTTAGAGAGCTTCTCTATCTCTTTTAAGCAACTTTTTCGGGAGAACAAAAGCTGACAGCCAGAAGTTTAGCAAACTGTATATCACCGAAGAGATTAACTTTCAATTTTGAAAGTCACTTTGGCTACAATTCTTCAAGAATAAAAAAAATAAAAGAAAAATCAAACTAAAATCTATTATATAAAGACTAAATGAGTCTTATAAGAGCCTCACACGTGAGCACCCCCTCCTTGACACATGAACACAAAATTAACAAAAAAACAAAAATTAAGAAATTGAAAAAATGACGGTCAAAAGATTGATGGAGAAGGATACGTGTCCCCGAAAAAAACTTAGACTCATCTTCTTCTCTTTTGACGACGATTCATGATTTTCAATTCTTCACTTGACCTTTCAGTTTTTCGTTCATATTAATGAATAAGTTGAACTCACATCATTCATATATTAGGTGTTTGGCTATGAGAGTTTTCAAAATATGGGTTTCTTGGATTTCACTTTTATTCTTTTTTTTATTTGTTCTTCATTGTTATCGATTTCCATTTTCTATGACAAGGGTTTGAATTTGATAGAATCTAATGGTTGTCGAGTGTGATGTATTATGAGTTTGCTCCGAAAATCCGAAAATGTTGAGCTTAGGAATGTCATAGAATCCACAAAATTCCTAGGTGCAATACCAGCACCAGCTTCCTTAAGTAGAAGATTGAGTTTTGTTTTTTTTTTGCGGGGAAGAGAAGAGTTCTTTAAAAGGTATCCATGAGATCTGTTATGCTTGATTTTTTTCTTCTACTAACCGTGGTGGTGGATCCAAGGTCCTTGAAGCTTTTTTTTTTTTTGTTATTTGATCAAGGGTATTCTAATGGTCCTTGAAGTTTTAAGAAAAATTGTACGGGAAACCTGAGATGGACTTGGAGAATTACACTCCTTAATTGCAATGTTTTGAAATCCAACCCGGACAGTAAACCGGAATACCTATCGGATCATCGGATTTCCGGATTTATCTGGGTCCAACCGGTTCGACCGTGGATCAACTAATTTATAAATTTTTATGTAATATATATATATATATATTATAGTTTTGAAAAGAAAAAAAATTAGATATAAAAAATATTCATATCATATTTAACAAAACAAAGATGTTCAATAACAATTATAAAATATTAAAATGATTAAATATTTTAAATTCAAATTTAACCAAACTAAATAGTGAAATATATTAAAAAAAATATCACAAGATTTTACTAAAATCAGGGAATACACTTAAAAATTAGAAACAAAATTTTTTCATAGTTTTGGTTTGATTCTGTTTCCATTACCTAAAATCACAAAAAAATATTTTTACTAAGGCATAATTGTTTCTTAAGAGAGAGACACAAACGTGAGCAGGAAATATATTTAAAAATTAGAAACAAAATTTATGATCACCCCAAGGTAAAAAAAATTCTTAAACAAAAAAAAGAGACGTTAGAGAAGACAAGATACTGCTTTGTTGACTTGAGAACACAAAACCTTCTTCTCAAAAGGATAAGACGAACAAGTATTCTAAAAAATTAGAACCAATGTATTAAATCATAAATTTAGTGAAAGATTACGTTTATTAAAGGATTTAAAAGTGAAATTGGTGGTTCATCCGGGTCAACGGGTCAGCGGTTCACGGTTTAACCACATATTTTTCTGGATTTTAACAATTTTATAAGTAGCGGAATTTAACAGTGAAACCGGACCAGGATAGTGGGTCACGGGTTAACCGGGCGTGAAAGCATTACTTAATTGAACCCATAAATATATTTCGTTTCATCGTTTGACCTCCGTTCCCCTTTTTGATTATATTTTCCTTTTATAAAAAATTATTTTTTATCAAATTTAGGAAATTGTTTTATTCAAAAGAATCTAGTTTCTCTTTTTGTCTATATATATTAATATTGTAATCTACATAAATAACAAACTTGATCAAATTAACATTTTATTATTTGTCTCTAACTTATATTTTGAATTTTAGGTACTACATTTTTTTAATTTTAATATACAATATATTTTATGAAACTTAAGACTTATAGAATGTTATTCATTTTAATCGTATAATAAATTATTATAATATGAGATTGTAAAAGTTATAGTCTATATATATATTAATAATTTAAGCTTTTTAATCATTATTTATTTTATTATATAATTGACCTTGTTAAAATATTTTTCTGGATCCGCCACTGATTTTAATCACATAAAAACTTGGGTTAGACTACAATACTTCTATTATATCTTTCTTTTAGAAACAGATTCATGTATGTGGATGGAGTGCTTTTGACATCATATTAAGTTATGAGCCAAACCGTGTGTGACATCCCCAATCCCCCAAAACCCACTACATTTCCTTCTTTTCAAAACACACCTGATTTCCCACGACCAAAAGAACTCATCATTATTTCTCACTTTATCCACCTAAATTTCCCCACCACAAAACCTCATCATTCCCTATTTAATCCTCACCTAATTTCCTCCCTCCACTCTCTATATAATGAGGAGTCGACCTTGAGGCAAGCATGATGCATAGCATTAGTGAAGCCCTTCCAAAACCAAGCCACACCAGCCACCTTGAATGAGAAGCAACCTAGAAGGACAAAGGAGCCAGTTCCGACCCGTTTTGGTACAACAGACAAACAGCTGGTCAAATCATATTTATTTGGCGTGATATTTGGCAGGTAAGTTCTCAACTCGTAGATTGATCTCTAGCCGAAGACGGTTCGTCATTTAGAGCTGTATGTTGAAAGTTATGCATATTTTCCCGACACATATTCCTGTAGAAGAAACCACCGAGCCGCCGCCTTTAGAGTCCGTTTCCCGTCGACTCCGGACAAACAAGAACGCGATATTGGTGTTGTTGGAAAGATAATTCTTTTATCTTTCCAGAGACTCTTGAATCGCCCAATTTGAAAGTATATTCAGTTAGTTATGACTATCTCAATCCGAGCAGATCATTCCGTCAATTCAGAATTCTGAATTTTCCCAGTTTCGAAAAGACGTTGCACTCCATTTCCCAACGATCCAGAGAGCTGAGCCGATCAAGATACCGTTGGAAAGCCCTTGCTGTCACATTTCCAGATCATCCTTACGATTGTGTTTCTGAGTTTTATCCAGAGAGTTATCGCCGTTTCCTTTTCGTGTGTCAACCTGTCCGAAAGGCAAAGGTGAGGCGGGACTTCTTGATCTATAAGTTGTGTGAGGCTTAGCTAAGTACGTATGTGCAGAACCTAGATATTAGAGATTGATTGATAATTAAAACAAACATGAATGATGATTGAGAACGGATGCTTGAATTGTTTATTGGTGTTAGAATAGGCGCGCTAGAGCGCATGATTGATCCCGTCCTATGTACGGATTGTTTGATGGTCGTCACGAAGGACACTGCGTGAAGTGAGACCATGGTTGGACTGCACACTGAGGAAGTGTAGCCAATACAGAGGCTGACGGGCCTGTGAGATTGTGGCTGACGAGTCATCAGATTCTAAAGTGTGACGTTCTTGTGAGTGAGAACTTGTTTGTTAGGATTTCTCTGAACTTGTGATTGTTTGATGATTGATGTTTGTCTAATCGCTAGGCTGAGTAGATGCATATGCGGTTATGGTTAATGCTTCGTATAGATCAAGTAGGCAGGTATGATCGTTTCACTGAGTAACTTGTTACTCACCCCTCTTTCCCATTTTCAGGTGAGTGACTTGAGTTAAAGTCGGAGCAGTGCTATTTCTGAAAACAAAAAGGGTGTTTCAGTTTTATTTAAAGCTTTTAAAAGTAATTTTAGTTATTTCTATTTTTTAAGTTAAAACTTTGATTGTATTGTTATGATGCTTTGATCGAGTTCGATTTTAATAAATAAGTTTTTGACAATAAATTTATATTTAATAAGTTTGTTTTTATTCAAAATAACAGTTTAAATCGTGAGGACCACTCTCGGTTAAAATAGCGGGATTGGGGTCTAACAATGTGGTATAAGAGCGTAAGGTTGCCAAGCCTATTTTGTCCCAGAAGGCGGTCCTTTCAAAGTAAAATGTTTTCAAACTATTTTTTTTAGTAATGAAAATTTCGTAAAACGTTTTTATAACCTCGCAAAAAAAAAATTTGGTTTTATCGGATTTAGTTATTAATTTTCGTAATTGATAAATATTTAAATAATATTATTAAACTATTTTCGTAAAAAAAAAATAATTAATTATTTTCGGATTTTTTAATTATTTTTGAAATATTTTTATAATTTCGGATTAAAAAAAAAAAAAAATTTGGGGAAAGGGAACTTTAACACCACTGATCTAAGTTTGAATTCGAGTTCTGCAAGTAGGCTCTAAAGATTGAAGATCTAATCCAAGTGTTTCTTTTTCAGAATGGTGGAACCTCGACGCAACAATAACGGAAATGACAAGCAGAACATGGATGCAGTTAATCCAGTGAATGAGGAACCAGCTGTAGTGGAAGAGATTGTGGTTGCAGAAGGCCAAGAGCCAACAGCTGCGACTCAAGTAGTTGATCCCGCGGCTATAGGTGCAGCAGTGAGAGCAGCCGTGATGCAAGGAATTCAGCAGTTATTGGGACCTTTGCTGGAACAACTTCTGGTGGCCGGAGCAGTTCCAGGAGTGGCTCAAGGAGCAGCCGCGGGGCAGCAACAAGTTCCTGAAAATATTGCATACCAGGATCTACCGCCTCCACCGCCTCCACCTCCAATGCAGATGCCACAGCAGGCGCATGGGTATGATCTGCAAGTGCCTTCATACTATGAGGTGACCAGGCTCATGAGAGAGCTGGGCATGGAGACTTTCAGTGGTGGGACTGATCCAGTGAGAGCAGATCGTTGGAGGAAGCTATTGGAGCCCACCTTTGCGTCAGCCAGGTGTTCAGTGGGTTACAAATTGGAATTGGCAGTTTTGTACATAAGGGATGAGGCTCACGAATGGTGGGAAGGAATAACTGAAGGGGCAAGAGGAATTGTGCTGCAGTGGAATGACTCCGGGTCTGAGTTTAATCGGAAGTACTTTCCCCAGGAGGCTGAAGACAGGCTTGAGGCCTGTGAGAGATTATGCTCAAGAGTTCAACCGTTTGAAAAGGTTTGCTGGGAGAGAAATGTATGAGGTTCGTCTGGTGAAAAGTTTTATGGCTGGGTTGAGAGTGGACATCCGAAACCGCTGTCAGCTCATGAACTACGCATCGGTGATTGATCTGGTAGAGAAGGCTGCATTAACCGAGAAGGGAATAGATGATGAGGACAAACTGGCAAGGAGTGATCAAGCTAGAGCAGCTAGGTTGGCGCAAGGCTATATGCAAAATCAGGATAACCGTGGAGCTGTGAAAGACGAGGGAAGACCACCACAATGTCGCTTGTGCGCAAGGTTCCACCATGGACCATGTAAGGCAGAATTAGATTCGTGCTTTTCTTGCGGGAGGCAAGGGCATACCAGAAGGTATTGTCCTGATAAGGACATCACTTGTGGCACATGTGGAAAGTTGGGACATGCCGCTAAGAACTGCAGAGTGAGAATAGTGGGAGCAGCACAAGGCAACCATGACATGAACCAGTTGCCGCAAACTGCAAAGAGGCCAGCTTTGGGACCCCGTATGTATGCGATGGAAGCTGAGTGCGCATGAGAGGACGAGTATGATGCACAATTCGGCGAGGATGCAAATCAGATTGCTGGTAAGTCTTATTTAAGCATTTAGCATAAGTTGGTTCTTGTTTTAAAATGCATGCTAGTCGTATAATGAGTCGAGTCATCTAGAATTAGGAAGCCGTGAAATACTAGAATTTTGGGAAGGGTTGCAGCCAACACTTTGTTCTATATGTGAGCTATGTGCCCTAAATTAACAAGGTGTTGGTATCCAAGGAATAGTTAAGAAAGTGAGAAATAAAAAATTGCATAGCCCGAGGTGATCAAGTTCCAACCGTCAGCTCATGAGTTAGAGTGTGCAATAGAAGTGTTGGGATGTCACGATGAGACAATAAGGAAGAATACGTTCCAGGATTGGTCAGAAACAGAGTGGGGGAGAAGTTGAAGCGTCATTCTCAGAATTCGAGGACAAATTCTTTTGTAGTTGGGGAGAATTGTTACATCCCCAAAACCCAAAACCCAAAACCCACTAGATATCCTTCTTTTCAAAACACAGCTAATTTCCCACTACCCAAATAACTCATCATTATTTCTTACTTTGCACACTTAAATTCCCCCACCACAAAACCTCATCATTCCCTTTTTCATCCTCACCTAATTTCCTCCTTCCACTCTCTATATAATGAGGAGTCGACCTTGAGAAAGGTAGGATGCATAGCATTGGTGAAGCCCTGCCAAAACCGAGCCACACCAGCCACCTTGAAGGAGGAGCAACCTAGAAGGCCAATGGAGCCAGTTCCGAATTCAGAATTCTGATTTTTCTCAGTTTTGAAAAAGACATTGCAGTCCATTTTCCCGACGATCCAGAGAGCTTCAGGAGCCGAGCAAGATACCGTTGAAAAGCCTTTGCTGTCACGTTTCCAGATCATCCTTACGATTGTGTTTCTGAGTTTTATCCAGAGAGTTATCGCCATTTCCTTTTCGCGTGTTAACCTGTCCGAAAGGCAAAAGTGAGGCGGGGCTTCTTGATCTATAAGTTGTATGAGGCTTAGCTAAGTATGTATGTGCAGAACCTAGATATTAGAGATTGATTGTTGATTAAAACAAACATGAATGATGATTGAGAACAGATGCTTGAATTGTTGATTGGTGTTAGAATAGGCGCACTAGAGCGCATGATTGATCACGTCCTATGTACGGATTGTTTGGTGGTCGTCACGAAGGACGTTGCGTAAAGTGAGACCATGGTTGGACTGCACACTGAGGAAGTGTAGCCAATACAGGGGCTGACGGGCCTGGGAGATTGTTATTGACGAGTCACCAGATTTTAAAGTGTGACGTTCTTGTGAGTGAGAACTTGTTTTTTAGGATTTCTATGAACTTGTGATTGTTTGATGACTCGTCAACTACTTTGCTCAGTGTTTCATGTTTATTTAAAGTTTTTAAAAGTTATTTTAGTTATTTCTCTTTCTTAAGTTTAAACTTTTTATTGTATTGTTATGATGCTTTGAGTTTCCAGTTCTATTTTAATAAATAAGTTTTTGACAATAAATTTATATTTAATAAGTTTGTTTTTATTCAGAATAACAGTTTAACGCGTGAGGACCACCCTCGGCTAAAATAACGGGATTGGGGTCTCTCAATTTAGTATCATAGCGTAAGGTTGTCAAGCCGATTCTGTCCAGGAAGGTGGTCTTTTGAAAGTAAAATGTTTTTAAACTGTTCAGAGGAACAGTGTTACGAATACTGTTCCTGCATATAATGTGGTCTGGACTTTTCCGATACAAGCCTGCTGGTAAGACTTTAGTCTTGAGTCGACAAAAGCTATACGAGCTATAACCGGCAGGCCCTTGGCGTGCATGGTTAGGCCGATTCTCACCACACCAAAGTGTAGGTGGGTGTATCCATGTTGTTGCCATAGTTTTGGTAGATTCTCTAGGATGTTCAGAGAAATGAATTGTTCTTCTTCGGTGGCCGGAACTTGGCAGGATGAGAATTTGCTTGACTGGACATACTCCATGACTCGGCGATTTGAAGATGGTCTTATGAGCTCCCGAACACCCTTGACTGAGAAAGCGCTAGGCTTTCGGGAAAAGTATTCATATGGGTTTACCAGTGGAAGGGTAGTTTCAGGTAGTTGATCTCCTGGGACATATTCTATTTCATAAAGGGAGTTTATGTTGCTGGAAGAATTGCTAGAAGAAGGACAGTTTTTGCTTTTTGATTTGGGTAAGGTAGAGATTGCGAATTGGGAATCAATGGTTGAAGGATTACAAGTAGACATATTAGTGAGATTGTTTTCCAGAACGTTCAAAACAATCTATCACAAATAGTGATTTATTCGATCATAACACAAGTCTTTGGCTCTGATACCAGAATCTAAAGGTAAGTACATATAGTCGGACATATTGACTAAATCGGACTGAAGTCGTATTGACAGACGAGGGTAATAATATCCAGGTAAAGGGAGCTTAGACGGGCCTCGTGCCACTGATTGCTAAACCCACTATTAGGACTATTACTTCCCCACGAAAATCATGTTGACTTAGTCGACCGTCGTGTTGACCGACTACTATGCCTAACTAAAGAAGCAGAAAAGAATCGCGACTTGTGAATGAAAGAAAGAAATCAAGACTTCTGAAGATGTTAAGAAGTCTCGAAAACTAAAGGATTTAGAGAGACATTTAGAGAGAGAAACTTAGAGAGATGTTTTTATAGAAAATATGAGGTGAGTTTTACAATAAGGATACACACATATTTATAGGTGATGTTTGGTGCGCGCTGACATAAGCGCTTACCTCAGCCTCTTGCGATTACATCATCGCTTACATCATTTTTTTGAATTTAATAATTATACATAAATCAAATGCCTCATTAAAACTTTTCCCGGAAAACCCAATGGGAAAAACCAAGGATAAGGGAAAGAGTACAAATGATTGTTAGTGGAGCATTTTAATGCTCCATTTCAAACTTGATGATGTGCTTGTCGCAGCATCCGTAATGATCTCTTGAACAGTTGTATTCGATCTCCGACTCTTCATATTCTGGTGGAGTTTCTGGTTGAGTTTCTGTATTGACGTCAATGTTGAACATTTTTCCAATTTCGTCGATGTTCATCGTATCATCTGGGAGCTGGGCATCTTGAAAGTATTTCGGTGGACATGTTTGAGACATGTGTTCTTGTTTCACTTCGTTCGTGTTCGGAATGGCTGCCTCGATTTCTTGCTTCATCATGAAGTATTGCAGATCTTCATCGAGGCTCATTTGATAATCGATCGGATAGTATGACCAATCTTCGTACGCTTTATTATCATTGATGTTGAAGTCCGGGCGTACTCCTTTGTGGTAGTTGTTATGGTGGATGAGAGTAGGTAACGCATGAACTTTGCCGGATTTGAAGTTGACTTGGACCGGACGATAAAAGAAGTATATCGTGTGAGGGTTGAAGAATGGATTGTCTCTCGACCTTCTTGACATGGTTTGCACCATTAACCGCCATGAGCGAAAAATTGAGAAGGTCAGAAAAGGCGATAGGCTTACCATTCAAAAGACTCAAAAAACAAGGGGGTCTTAATCCATTCTTCAACCCTCACACGATATACTTCTTTTATCGTCCGGTCCAAGTCAACTTCAAATCCGGCAAAGTTCATGCGTTACCTACTCTCATCCACCATAACAACTACCACAAAGGAGTACGCCCGGACTTCAACATCAATGATAATAAAGCGTACGAAGATTGGTCATACTATCCGATCGATTATCAAATGAGCCTCGATGAAGGTCTGCAATACTTCATGATGAAGCAAGAAATCGAGGCAGCCATTCCGAACAAGAACGAAGTGAAACAAGAACACATGTCTCAAACATGTCCACCGGAATACTTTCAAGATGCCCAGCTCCCAGATGATACGATGAACATCGACGAAATTGGAAAAATGTTCAACATCGACGTCAATACAGAAACTCAACCAGAAACTCCACCTTAATATGAAGAGCCGGAGATCGAATACAACTGTCCAGGAGATCATTACGGTTGCTGCGACAAACACATCATCGAGTTCGAAATGGAGCATTAAAATGCTCCACTAACAATCAATTGTACTCTTTTCCCTTATCCTCGGTTTTTCCCACTGGGTTTTCCGGGAAAGGTTTTAATGAGGCATTTGATTTATATATGATATTAAATACAAAATAATGATGTAAGCGATGATGTAATCGCAAGAGGCTGAGGTAAGCGCGTATGTCAGCGTACACCAAACCTCACCTATAAATATGTGTGTATCCCTATTGTAAAACTCACCTCATATTTTCTATAAAAACCTCTCTCTAAGTTTCTCTCTCTAAATGTCTCTCTAAATCCTTTAGTTTTGCAGACTTCTTAACATCTTCATAAGTTTTTATTTCTTTCATTCATTCGCAAGTCGCGATTCTTTTCCGCTTCTTTAGTTAGGCATAGTAGTTGGTCAACACGACGGTCGACTACGTTAACATGATTTTCGTGGGGAAGAAATTGTCCTAATAGTGGGTTGAGCAATCAGTGGCACGAGGCCCGTCTAAGCTCCCTTTACCTGGATATTATTACCCTCGTCTGTCAATACGATGATAACATGCATATTTTACCCATTTTTACCATCATAAGTTTATGGTTTAATAAGCATTTCACTAAGGTATTAATGTATATTTAGTAGTTTTCGAGTATTTGTGTGTCCAAAACTCTTTTCAGGAAATCTTAGGAAAAAGGGGGCAAAACGGACATTTTTGAGACATGAGCTTTTTGATAGAAGTTTAGCATAAGACGGAGACCTTCCCACCGCGGGATCGAGCTGAATTTTGGTGAAAAGATAGCCTGAACTACTACCTTTCACCTCGAAGTGGTTTGAGTCCAATCTGATGGTTAGATCTCAGGTTATGAAGAAAGCAAGAAGACCCGTCAAACACATCCTCAGAAGAAGGATGGCTGCGCCAGGAAAGCTCAGAAGGCCAACGGCCGGCTCATGAACCCTCGCTCGCGCGGCAAGGACAAGTAGTGGTTCCCGAGCCCGTTTGCAAGCCCAAAACTAGCCCGATGACCACCAAACTTTGTGGAACCCTAAATGACGCCTAAGAAGACCTAACGACCTATAAATACACGAAGCCACTCTTATTTTTGGAGAGTTCGAAGTCAGCCACCAAGTCCTAACCTAGAAGAGCGCCGCAGCTAAGGAGGAAGAGAAGAGGAGCGAAAGCCGTCTTCTCCACTCCCGAATCTCGTCGCCCTATTCGATACTCTCTTTCATATCTTTTCAGCACTTTCTTTGCATCGTTATCAGTTTATTTCTCATCGTTATCAAACCCTTGAGATTTTTACCCATTGCAATGATAATGAATTTCGATTCCATGTCTGAGTAGTTTTTCAGTTGGGTTTCGCAGGGGGTTTCTCAAAGGGATTTCATGGTTTGATTCGATAGGCTGTTAGATCATAGGTAGTATACTTTTCACTGTTCTTCGTTTGGATTCTTTCTTATTGCGTAATCCTTGACTGGCCACATAAGGATCGATTGTAGGATCATTAGAACCGCTAACGCGCTGAATCTCTTGGCCGGATATAGTTTTAAACGAGCATGCACCGAAGGATGCTTATGCATATCTGCGGTGTGTTGTGAGCTTTATCGAACCCAATCTTACAGCTAATCTTGCTACAAAGTCGCTACCGAAAGGGGGGCGAACGAGCAGTTTAGGTTTAGGCGTTTGGTTTTCCGAGACGGAGATCCGATCACTTTCGTGTTTGAGCTTAAGAACCAGTAGAATTGATTTGCCTAGATCAAGTGTTTTAACAGTAGAATCACTCCGTGAAATACCCCGAGAGATCCCTGAAGCCCAGCGTTCCGTTTTATAGTTTTACAAACCATCTTGATTCCCATTCAGTTACTAAACCATCACCTCCCAAAACCAACTTTTAATCCGATCGTTCTCATTTGATTTTTTTATTGGATTCGTTTGAAGTATCATAGTCTATGTGGTTCGACACCCTAAATACTACAACGCACATATGTGCACTTGCAGGCAATAGGGTTATAAATTTAAAACTCGAAAACAGACTCTAAAACCTGTTGCATCATAAGACTTCAGTCCGATTTAGTCAATACGTCCGACTATATGTGCTTACCTTTAGATTCTGGTATTAGAGCCAAAGACTTGTGTTATGATCGAATAAATAACTATTTATGATAGATTGTTTTGAATGTTCTGGAAAATAATCTCACAAATATGTCTACTTCCAATCCTTCAACCATTGATTCCCAATTCGCAATCTCTACCTTACCCAAATCAAAAAAAGCAAAAGCTGTCCTTCTTCTAGCAATTCTTCCAGCAACATAAACTCCCTTTACGAAATAGAATATGTCCCAGGAGATCAACTACCTGAAACTACCCTTCCACTGGTAAACCCATATGAATAATTTTCGTGGGGAAGTAATAGTCCTAATAGTGGGTTGAGCAATCAGTGGCACGAGGCCCGTCTAAGCTCCCTTTACCTGGATATTATTACCCTCGTCTGTCAATACAACTTCAGTCCGATTTAGTCAATACGTCCGAAAATCCGTGCTTACCTTTTTTCCTTTCGCGCTTCTCCAACACCTCCAAGGCGCAACAATATTCTCCAAAGTCTTTGGCTCTCATACCAAAATCTAAACACAAGCGATTTTTTCGAAAAAGCAGAGCTTTTGAAAAACGTCAAGATATTTTCTCTGCCGCAAGGAAGGGCACTTTGCAAAAAACTGCCAGTGATCCCACATCGCAAAAACAAAAAAAAAACTTTTGTTTTATTGGGTTTAGTTATTAATTTTCGTAATTGATAAATATTTAATTAATACTAATAAACTATTTTCGTAAAAAATAATGTTTAATTATCTTCGGATTTTTTTAATTATTTTCGAAATATATTTATAATTTCGAATTGAACAAAAAAAAATTTGGGGAAAGGGAACTTTAACACCACTGATCTAAGTTTGAGTTCGAGTTCTGCAAGTAGCCTCAAAAGATTGAAGATCTAATCCGAGTGTTTCTTTTTCAGAATGGTGGGACCTTGACGCAACAATAACGGAAATGACAAGCAGAACATGAATGCAGTTAATCCAGTGAATGGGAACCCACTGTAGTGAAAGAGATTGTGGCTGCCGAAGGCCAAGAGCCAACAGCTGCGGCTCAAGCAGTTGATCCCGCGGCTATAGGTGCAGCAGTGGGAACAGCCGTGATGCAAGGAATTCAGCAGTTGCTGGGACCTTTGCTGGAACGACTTCCGGTGGCCAGAGCAGTTCCGGGAGTGGCTCAAGGAGCCGCAGGGCAGCAACAGGTTCCCGAAAATGTTGCATACCAAGATCTACCGCCTCCACCTCCAATGCAGATGCCACAACATGCGCATGGATATGATCTGCAATTGCCTTCATACTATGAGGTGATCAAGCTCATGAGAGAGTTGGGCATGGAGACTTTCAGTGGTGGGACTGATCCAGTGAGAGCAGATCGTTGGAGGAAGCTATTGGAGCCTACCTTTGCGTCGGCCAGGTGTCCAGTGGGTTACAAATTGGAATTGACAGTTTTCTACTTAAGGGATGAGGTTCAAGAATGGTGGGAAGGAATAACTGAAGGGGCAAGAGGAATTGTGTTGCAGTAAAATGACTTCAGGTATGAGTTTAATCGGAAGTACTTTCCCTAGGAGACTGAAGACAGGCTTGAGGCAGAGTTTCTGAAGTTGGAGCAAGGGAACCGCACTGTGAGAGATTATACTCTAAGAGTTCAACCGTTTGAAAAGGTTTGTTGGGAGAGAAATGTATGAGGTTCGTCTGTTGAAAAGGTTTATGGCTGGATTGAGAGTGGACATCTGAAACCGCTGTCATCTCCTTAACTACGCATCAGTGATTGATCTGGTGGAGAAGACTGCATTAATAAAAAAGGGAATAGAGGATGAGGACAAACTGGCAAGGAGTGCTCAAGCCAGATCAGCTAGGTTGGCGCAAGGTTATATGCAAAATCAGGATAACCGTGGAGCTGTGCAAGACGAGGGAAGACCACCACAAGGTCGGTTGTGCGCAAGGTTCCACCATGGACCATGTAAGGCAGATTTGGATTCATGCTTTGCTTGCGGGAAGCAAGGGCATACCAGAAGGTATAGTCCTGATAAGGGCATCACTTGTGGCTCGTGTGGAAAGTTGAGACATGCCGCTAAGAACTGCAGAGTGAGACTAGTGGGAGCAGCACAAGGCAACCAGGACATGAACCAGTTGGGGCAAACTGCAAAGAGGCTAGCTTTGAGACCCCGTATGTATGCGATGGAAGCTGAGTGCGCATCAGAGGACGAGTATGATACACAATTCGGCGAGGATGCAAATCAGATTGCTGGTAAGTCTTATTTAAGCATTTAGCATATGCAAGTTGCGTGATTCTTGTTTTAAAATGCATGCTAGTCGTAATTGAGCCGAGTCATTTAGAATTAGGAAGCCGTGAAAAACTAGAATTTTGGGAACGGTGTTGGTATCCAAGGAAGAGTTAAGAAAGTGAGAAAGACAAAGTTGCATAACCCGAGGCGATCAAGTTCCAACCGTCAACTCAGGAGTTAGAATGTGCAATGGAAGCGTTGGGATGTCACGATGAGACAATAAATAAGAGTACGTTCCATGATTGGTCAGAAACAAAGTGGGGGAAAAGTTGAAGCGTCATTTTCGGAATTTGAGGACAAATTCTTTTGTAGTAGGGAAGAATTGTGACATCCCCAAAACCCATAATCCACTACATTTCCTTCTTTTCAAAACACACCTAATTTCCCACCACCAAAAGAACTCATTATTATTTCTCACTTTGCCCACCTAAATTCCCCCACCACAAAACCTAATCATTCCCTCTTTAATCCTCACCTAATTTCCTCCCTCCACTCTCTATATAATGAGGAGTCGGCCTAGAGGAAGGGATGAGGCATAGCATTGGTGAAGCCCTGCCAAAACCGAGCCACGCCAGCCATCTTGAAGGAGGAGCAACCTAGAAGGCCAAAGGAGGCAGTTCCGATCCGTTTCGGTACAGTGGACAAACGGCTGGCCAAATCTAATTTATTTTGGGTGATATTTGGAGGGTACGTTCTCAACTCGTATATTGGTCTCTATCCGAAAACGGTTCGTCATTTGGAGCTGTATGTTGAACGTTATGCGTATTTTCCCGACACATATTCCTGTAGAACAATTCACCGAGCTGCCACCTTTAGAGTCTGTTTCCCGTTGACTCCAGACAAATCCAATCGCAATATTGGTTTTGTTGGAAAAAGAATTCTTCTATCTTTCCAGAGACTCTTGAATCGTCCGATTTGAAGGTATATTCAGTTAGTTATGGCCATCTCAATCCGAGCGGATCATTCTGTCAATTCAGAATTCTAATTTTTCGCAGTTTCGAAAAAGACGTTTCAGTCCATTTTTTCGTTGATCCAGAGAGCTTCACGAGCCTATCAAGATACCGTTGGAAAGCCCTTGCTGTTACATTTCCAGATCATCCTTACGATTGTGTTTCTGAGTTTTATCCCAAGAGTTATCGCCGTTTCCTTTTCGTGTGTCAACCTGTCCGAAAGGCAAATGTGAGGCGAGACTTGTTGGTCTATAAGTTTTGTGAGGCTTAGCTAAGTATGTATGTGCAGAACCTAGATATTAGAGATTGATTGTTGATTAAAACAAACACGAATGATGATTGAGAACGGATACTTGAATTGTTGATTGGTGTTAGAATAGGCGCACTAGAGCGCATGATTGATCACGTCCTATGTACGGATTGTTTGATGGTCGTCACGAAGGACGTTGCGTCAAGTGCGACCATGGTTGGACTGCACACTGAGGAAGTGTAGCCAATACAGGGGCTGACGGGCGTGGGAGATTGTTGCTGACGAGTCACCAGATTTTAAAATGTGTCGTTCTTGTGAGTGAGAACTTGTTTGTTAGGATTTCTCTGAACTTGTGATTGTTTGATGATTGATGTTTGTCTAATCGCTAGGTTGAGTAGATGCATATGCGGTTATGATTAATGCTTCGTATAGATCAAGTAGGCAGGTATGATTGTTTTGCTGAGTAACTTGTTACTCCTTCTTTCCCATTTTCAGGTGAGTGATTTGAGTTAAAGTCGAAACGGTGCTATTTCGAAAACAAAAAGGGTGTTTCAATTTTATTTAAAGTTATTTCAGTTATTTCTAGTTTTTAAGTTTAAACTTTGCTTGTATTGTTATGATGCTTTGAGTTTCCAGTTCGATTTTAATAAATAAATTTTTGACAATAATTTATACTTCCTCTATCCCATTTTAAATGATGTTTAAGAACTTTATTTTTGTCCCATTTTATTTGATTTTCTCACATATCTATGCAATTTTTTTAATTTATTTTAATATAATAATAAATAAAAAAAGTTTTGACTAAAAAAGCTCAAAATCCAAACCAGTTTATTGGTAATTTGCATTCTACTTTTATCTTTTTATTATTTTTAATCCACTTTCTTAATTTGTGTGTTTTTTGCTAAAACATCACTTAAAATGGGACAGAGGGAGTATTTAATAAGTTTGTTTTTATTCGGAATAACAGTTTCACAGGTGAGGACCACTCTTGGTTAAAATAGCGGGATTGAGGTCTCTCAATTTGGTATCAGAACGTAAGGTTGCAAAGCCGGTTCTGTCCCGTAAGACGGTCCTTTGAAAGTAAAATGTTTTCAAACTATTTTTTTTTAGTAATGAAAATTTCTTAAAACTTTTTTATAACCTCGAAAAAAACAAATTTGGTTACCAGTTATTAATTTTCGAAATTGATAAATATTTAATTAATATTACTAAACTATTTTCGTAAAAAATTATAATAATAATAATTTAATTATTTTCAAAATATTTTTATAATTTCGGATTTAAAAAAAAACTTTTTTGGGAAAGGGAACTTCAACACCACTGATCTAAGTTTGAGTTCGAGTTCTCCAAGTAGCCTCTAAAAATTGAAGATCTGATCCGAGTGTTTCTTTTTCAGAATGGTGGGACTTCGACGCAACAATAACTGAAATGACAAGCAGAACATGAATGCAGTTAATCCAGTGATTGAGGAACCAGCTGTAGTGGAAGAGATTGTGGCTGCAGAAGGCCAAGAGCCAACAGTTGCGCTCAAGCAGTTGATCCCGCGGCTATAGGTGCAGCAGTGGGAGCAGCCGTGCTACAAGAAATTCAGCAGTTACTTAGACCTTTGCTGGAACGACTTCCGGAGGCCGGAGCAGTTCCGGGAGTGGCTCAAGGAGCAGTCGCGGGGAAACAACAGGTTCCCGAAAATGTTGCATACCAGG
Source organism: Alliaria petiolata (assembly GCA_020283515.1). Taxonomy (NCBI): domain Eukaryota; kingdom Viridiplantae; phylum Streptophyta; class Magnoliopsida; order Brassicales; family Brassicaceae; genus Alliaria; species Alliaria petiolata. The sequence goes on from JAHZTW010000001.1 coordinate 389,874,453, forward strand.
ATCTACCACCTCCACCTCCAATGCAGATGCCACAACAGGCGCAGGGGTATGATATGCAAGTGCCTTCATACTATGAGGTGATCAGGCTCATGAGAGAGTTGGGCATGGAGACTTTCAGTGGTGGGACTGATCCAGTGAGAGCAGATCGTTGGAGGAAGCTATTGGAGCGCACCTTTGCGCCGGCCAGGTATCTAGTGGGTTACAAATTGGAATTGGCAGTTTTGTACCTAAGGGATGAGGCTCACGAATGGTGGGAAGGAATAACTAAAGGGGCAACAGGAATTGTGCTGCGGTGGAATGACTTCGTGTATGAGTTTAATCAGAAGTACTTTCCCAGGAGGCTGAAGACATGCTTGAGGTAGAGTTTCTAAAGTTTGAGAAAGGGAATTGTACTGTGAGAGATTATGCTCAAGAGTTCAATTGTCTGAAAAGTTTTTCTGGGAGAGAAATGTATGAGGTTCGTCTGGTGAAAAGGTTTATGGCTGGATTGAGAGTGGACATCTGAAACCGCTGTCAGCTCCTGAACTATGCATCAGTGATTGATCTGGTGAAGAAGGCTGCATTAACCGAGAAGAGAATAGACGATGAAGACAAACTAGCAAAGAGTGCTCAAGCCAGAGCAGCTAGGTTGTCGCAAGGCTATATGCAAAATCTGGATAACCGTGGAGCTGTGCAAGACGAGGGAAGACCACCACAATGTCGCTTGTGCGCAAGGTTCCACCATTGACCGTGTAAGGCAGATTTGGATTCGTGCTTTGCTTGCGGGAAGCAAGGGCATACCAGAAGGTATTTTCCTGATAAGGGCAGCACTTGTGGCACGTGTGGAAAGTTGGGATATATGCCGCTAAAAACTGCAGAGTGAGACTAGTGGGAGCAGCACAAGGCAACCAGGACATGAACCAGTTGCCGCCAATTGCAGAGCGGCCAGCTTTGGGACCCTGTATGTATGTATGCAATGGAAGCTGAGTGCGCATCAGAGGACGAGTATGCTGCACAATTCGGCGAGGATGCAAATCAGATTGCTGATAAGTCTTATTTAAGCATTTAGCATATGCAAATTGTGTGGTTCTTGTTTTAAAATGCATGCTAGTCGTATAATGAGTCGAGTCATCTAGAATTAGGAAGCCGTGAAAAACTAGAATTTTGGGAAGGGTTGCAGCCAAATCTTTGTTCTGTATGTGAGTTATGTGCCCTAAACTGAGAAGGTGTTGGTATCCAAGGAAGAGTTAAGAAAAAGTGAGAAAGACAAAATTGCATAACCCGAGGCGATCAAGTTCCAACCGTCAGCTCAGGAGTTAGAGTGCACAATGGAAGCGTTGGGATGTCACAATGAGACAACAAAGAAGAATACGTTCCAGGATTGGTCAGAAACAAAGTAAGGGAGAAGTTGAAGCGTCATTTTCCTGAATTCGAGGACGAATTCTTATGTAGTAGGGGGAATTGTGACATCCTCAAAACCTAAAACCCACTACATTTCCTTCTTTTCAAAACACACCTATTTTCCCACCACTAAAAGAACTCATCATTATTTCTCAATTTGCCCACCAAAATTCCCCCACCACAAAACCTCATCATTCTGTCTTTAATCCTTACCTAATTTCCTCCCTCCACTCTCTATATAATGAGGAGTCGACCTTGAGAAAGGCAGAAGGCATAGCATTGGTGAAGCCCTGCCAAAACCGAGCCACACCAGCCACCTTAAAGGAGGAGCAACCTAGAAGGCCAAAGGAGCCAGTTCTGACCCGTTTTGGTACAGTAGACAAATGGCTGGTCAAATCGAAATTATTTGGCCTGATATTTGGAGGGTAAGTTCTCAACTCGTAGATTGATCTCTAGGCGAAAACGGTTCGTCATTTAGAGCTGTATGTTGAACATTATGCGTATTTTCCCGACACATATTCCGGTAGGAAAAACCGCTGAGCCGTCACCTTTAGAGTCCTTTCTCTGAACTTGTGATTGTTTGATGATTGATGTTTGTTTAATCGCTTGGTTGAGTAGATGCATATGCATTTATGATTAATGCTTCGTATAGATCAAGTAGGCAAGTATAATCGTTTCACTGAGTAACTTGTTACTCACCCCTCTTTTCCTTTTTCAGGTGAGTGACTTGAGTTAAAGTCGGAGCGGTGCTATTTGCAATAAAAAAAGGGTGTTTCAATTTATTTAAAATTTATTTCAATTATTTCTATATTTAAGTTTAAACTTTGATTGTATTGTTATGATGTTTTGAGTTTGCAGTTCGGTTTTTATAAATAAGTTTTTGACAATAAATTTACATTTAATAAATTTGTTTTTATTCGGAATAACAGCTTAACGCGTGAGGATCACCTCGGCTAAATAGCGAGATTGGTCTCTCACCGTCACCGTGCTTTCGTGTTTTTGTAGTCGCAACAAAAACTCAAGTGGATCTTCTTTCATGTTCCAGAGTATTTTACAAACATTTTAGTGGTCTTCGTGATTTCAATAGTTTTATCGTGTTCAATTTGATATTTTAATATTCATGTTATGTTCTATCAATTGAGAGTGAGAGTGTGTGTGTTTGTATACATTTTTTATGCTTTTTAATTCCATAAACATTGTGCTTATTTACACTTTTGCTCTTAAGGTGGATTCGACCTTTGATAAAATTGACCAATGAAATCTCAAACTTAAATGGTTGTATGAAGAAAAAGAAGAGCAAGAAGTTGTGTTTAAAGAAAAATATATAAGCTAACGTTGTACTCCAACTAATATTTTAAAACTAGTTTTAGTATAATAATATATAGATAAGTATATAATATATAAAAATTTTAGGATTTGTTTTTTCTTTTCCCCTATGAAAAAAATATTTTTGTAAAATATTATATAGATTAGTATAAAATTAATATTTTAGAATTTATAAATAAAGTAAATTCTAAGTATATATTATTTAGTTTCAAAATATTAGTTTATTTTGATTTTATTAAATAATTTTAAATTATAAGAATTCAAAATAAGTTTAATTTAGTCATTTCATATATAATTATTTCTAAAAAAATTTAAAAATAATAAAGGTATAGTTTTCAAATTATAAATTAGTTTTAATGTATTTTCCAAATTTTCTTATAATACAAACAGTTTATTTATCTTTATAGGTAAATGGGAGATTAAAATATAAACGTAAGACATAGAGAAAATAGAATGGAAAACACTACTTTGAGTTTAGAGTTTAACTAAAATATTAGTTTTTAATGATTGTAAAAAAAACAAGATTTTATATATATATATATATAATATATATATATTTATGAATTCTAAACACGAAATAAAAATAAAATTTATACGGAAACAATCCGCGCGTTTGCCCGCAGGTAATCACTTAGTCAAATTAATAACCGGATCCACACTCGAACAAACGAATAATTTGTGATGCTTTGAATCTGGGTCATTCTCAAACGTAATCCAAGTGGTTAACGAATAACGAGTCAAATTAAGCTTAATAAATAATCATTATCTTGCATTTGATAGTAAGTAATAGGGCATAGCATTAACTGTTGTTTATGGAATAAGACAAAAGATATATTTAATGAAAAACAAAATCTGAAAGGGGAGGCATACAGCAAATGTTTTATTAGAAGAATTATCATATACTAAAATTATAATGATAGCGTAGAACCAACTTAATCAGTGAATTTTTTATTAGAAGAATTATCATATACTAAAATTGTAATGATATCTACAGAATTGAATGATTATTGATGCTTTTAATTTACATTTATGCTTCTTTATTTATTTCGTTATATTTAACAAACATACAACGTGTAATAACAAAATGACTATCGGGCTATGTACCTCGATTCCTAAACAACAATAGTATAAAATGTACACCATGAAATATAATTTAGCTATTTCAATTGCTAATTCCATGTGCTTGATTTGGTCGGTTGAAAACATGGGAATTATTTCATCGCACTAATTGGGAACCATAATCTCAAGATTGTTTCCAATCTATTACTGTTAATTCAGTGTTCCAGAAAGCGGTTGCTTAGGCGCCGTTTAGGCACTAACGCTCCTAACCCGATTAAATTTCATGTTAATCGGTTAAATTAGACATAAAATATATCATTCAATGGTTAGGAAGCCATTAAGCGGATTTAGATAAGGTAAACGGGTTAAATCTAATCTCTTTTTTTTTTTTTTATCGAAAACGATTAAAATCATATAATCATGAGAATTGTTTTATCCTTAAAACTCTAGTTTTTAGTTTCAATTTTTATTCATAGTTGAATCATGTTTATTGAGATTAATTCATTATAATATATCAAATATTATGTATTTTAGTTTATTATGTATATATATTTCTTTATTATAAACCCGCTTAAATCCCCTACACAATTAGCATGTTTAGTCTAACTTAACCGATAAACATGAAATTTAATTTATTATGTATATATATTCCTTATGTATATATATTTCTTATGTATTTTATGTATATTATTTATTTTAGTTTATTATGTATATATATTCCTTATGTATATTATGTATTTTAGTTTATTATGTATATATTTAAGTTTCATTTCATTCGTAATATTTTCTTTGCGTTGTTTACCACAAACTTTCTTCTTATTTTGTACTAGCCTGATTCTTATTTATAAAGTTTATACTGCGACTTTCAATCTATGTGGAGTATTACAATTGGCTCATATGCATTTGCAGGTTGATCATTAGAATATTTTGGGTAAAACTTATGATGAGGTCGGTTTCCACTTAGCCGAGATCAACTGTAAAAATGACTACGTATGAAAAGGACCTAAGCAAACCTGGCCAAATCTTGTGGGCCGAAGCGAAACCTGACGAACCGACCCGAACTGGAAGCTGAAAGCCTAGGACCGAGCCAAATCAAGGCACCTCAGACGGAGCAGAATCGGGACGTCAGGAACCGAACCAAAGCTAAACATAATGAGCCATACTCATGTCCATGGGCCGAGCCATGAAGAAACAGGCTAAGCTGCAGAATCATGGGCCAAGCCCTGGTCGGCGAAACATTGTTGGCCTAGAGGATAAACTTGAAGCCTTGCGGAAAACGGTGCAATCAAGAGTAATGGAAACAAATCCTCAAGAATATACTTATTTTGTACTACCTTGATTTTTATTTACAAAGTTTATACTGCGAGATTCACGCTAGGCGGTTTAGAACATTTGTATAAATAGAAGCAGAGTTCATATAATCACCACATCTTTTGACATAACAGAACACTGAACAATATGCTTATCACCTTGTATCAAAAGCTTGATGAAACAGTAAAAAAAATACTATCTTTGGATCTCGGCGTGTGTTTATTCTTAGTATCTCCAGTTCTCTCCAAATTTCCTAACCAAATTTAGTTGTTTTAGTTTCGACTTAACACACCCATAAACGCTAATAAACTTGAATTTTTTGCATGCGCTACTGCGTAATTATCAACGAAAGCTGAGTAGTTAAGTTGATAGACATAAAAAGTTGATTTTACGAAAGTAGATCGATTATATTTCGTATTCCGGTTCGAGAACCCAGTCGACTAAGTCGCTTTTATTCTAACTATTTTCTTGTTTGTTTTGATCCATGAACCCCGACGAACTCCCTGCTGTCCAACGCCTTTATTTCTGATTTCTCACACGTTGATTTGCTTACTAGTTTACTCTTTTGCTTGCTACAAATCATGACACCAACTCTTGAATATTAATAAGTTTAGAAAATTTTAGAAATTTTAGAAATCCTAAGAACATTCCGTCTCTGTGGATTCAATCCCTAAATATACTGTCGTGGTTGTTGTACACTTGCAACTTTGTTTTAGGGGTAAATTTTGGAGTACGTTTATCACTTCATCATTTGTCCTTAAAGCATAGAAAGAGCTTTGAAAAACATGGGAACTCACAAATATTCAGAAACCTTGTCTCTTTAATCATAATCTGCAGACCACATTAAGTAGAACCTAACTTATAGCATTCTCACTATAGTTTCTACAACACTCATCGTGGTTTCGTCATTCGAGTTCCCAAACCTACTTAAACTCTAAATTCCAGTTAACTTACTCTGTACATTCACTAAGTATTTTGTGAGCTTTTTCATCAAGGATATTAGAAGAGTAAACTGCACTAGGTGCTAAAAGGCTAATTTAATGGTAAGAATAAAGTGTTTAGGACGGTTTGGAGGATGTAGGATATTATACAAAACAACAAGAGAGGATAGACCATTTGATATCCACAATCTCTAGTCACATATTCTTGCATATCTGCTTCATTATTCACTCATCATTGCTTATCTCCCCAGACTTATTTGTTTCTAAGGAATTGATGCAAATAAATCCAATTCTCTCATATGATCGATCCATGGCTTTCCTTTATTGCTTTGAAACTCTCTTTTTGGGCTTGATTGGTAACAGACGTAACTTTACATTTTTGTTGTAGAACTATGACTGTAGGTATTTTTTTTGTAGCTGTAGATTTTATTGTTATACTATTTTGGCTATAGAAATTTAAATTTTAGAAAGTCTAAAATTGTGTGATTCAGAAAAAAATATTTTGTACAGCCAAAAAAAAAAACATTTTTTTGGGTGTGAGTGAAAAAAGGAAAGCCAAAGCTTCTAAAGCTTGATTGGATCAATTTCAAAGCTTAAGAAAAAAATTTGTTTTGCAAAGTTTGTAAAGCACTTACCAATCAGGCCCTTTAGCACCAATTTCATTTCTCTTTATGTTATTTACCTCTTTTTGTAAAGGAAAAATGGTCTTTTACTTTTAGACACATCTAAGGACAAAATTATACCTTGGTTTTCTGAATTTTAAGCAAAGACTAAGCTCTTAACTTCGTTGATATTGCCTCCACCAAATTCTTTAAAGTCTTAGCTCTTTAGTGACATAAAATTGTGTCAGTGCTTCCTCTCCGATGTTTTGGCACATATATGCACATGTGACAATGTAAAAGAAAGTATGAAGTTCGAAAAGAGGTAAGCTAAAGGTGGGGTACCAACTAAAAAAGAGCTAGCCATTCAGGATCACCAAGAGAGGCAAAAAAGATAAAGAGTCATGAATGTCTGATTCGTTTTCCTGATCTAACACCTTAATAAGAAAAATTAAAGTCAGATAAGATTTCAATTAATAATAGTGCTACAGCATCTGCAATGGTGAGAGACTCATTTGAGCCTCTCATCCAATATAATATTAATATTATAAATATAATTTAATTTAACAATTACAATTTTAGATTTACATAAAAAATTAAACCAATTATAAAAGGCCATGTGTTTTATTAGTCTTTCAAAGTCTCTCAAATGAGAGACTCATCTCATTCTCTCTCTTCTCTTTTTTTTATTTTTCATTTTTTTAATGGTGAGAGACCCATTGAGAGACTCCCATTACAGATGGTCTCAGTATGTTCTGTCTAAGAGAATCCCTTATAGGCTGAAATCCTCTGGGGTAAGCCATGTTGTAGACTTTCTAAATATTGCCTACTCCAAGAAAATCCTATAAAAGTTGTCATTTGAGAATTATTCAGAAGCACATCGTTGTTGAAATTCATCACGAAATTTGGTACTAATTCTCACAAAGTTTTGATTTAATAAAACGACTCGAAAAAAAGTAAAAGAAAAACTCAAAATAAATAAAAATATGTTATTAATGGATGAACATCCTCCCCAGAATGAAATCACATTGTTATCAGTGTGAAAAAGTAAGAAAATGATGGAAAGAAAGAAAAGTAAACTAGGTAAGGTTGAAACGAACTTACCTGGATATGATGGTATGGGATGGGTGGGTGGGTGCATTTTTGATCGGATAGATGCGTTTAGAGCCTCCATGTCGTGGTCATCTCCGTGTAATCATTGCTTGAAACAGATGAGTGTGATGAGATCACAAAACTCTGCATCGTGTAGAAGATGTATTTTCTTCATTCTTGTCAAATTGTAAACATCCTTGCAAAACACTTGAAAACTACGTGTTAATTTTCTCTTGAACTTCGAACTCTCAAGTAATGAGTTGAGAAATTCTATGATCCAAGATTGCATAAGAAGGACCATAAAAATCTGATTTGGTTCGTAATGAGGAAGTCCAAACAGTTTTAAATGAATAAAATCCAAGTAGAAAGAAGTGAAAAATATACTTATATGGATATACTCGCCTCGTGACTACGATCTACTTGGTATGTTCTTTTGAGTTACTACGGAGAATTTTTTTTTTTTGAAGTGTTTTGGTTAGTTATCTAAGAACTCTTTGAGGATCACAAAAAAAAAAGCAATAGTATGTGAGAAAATGTGAGAAAATGGAGGATAAAAGCCAATTGAGTGAAACACTTTGAGTGGTTGCGATATTTTTATTTTCTAACAATTCTTTTTGTAGGTTCAATAATGTTTGAAACTCGAAATAACCATGAGTAGGAAGAACAACCCAGCGTTCCAACCCTTCCAATTCAAGCCTTGATGGGAGAGTGTGCATCGACAATTGAGTATTGAGAGCTAAGCGATTCATGAGAGGTTGAATCGAGTTCAAGAAGAGGGCAACCATGAAATTTTCCTAATATTCCTAGAAAAGAAAGACTTCAACCAAGAGAATGAAGGACTGATTTTATTAAGATGAAGTTTAATATCACAATCATGATGATCATTCATCAATAAGGAGCCCTAGGAGACCATGATGTGTTAGAGAATCAAGGAATTAAACAGATGACAACTTTGGGAGTATCAAGTTAAAAATTTCATTATTCCATGACGATCCTAATGCATCTCTAGAGTGGGAGAAAAAGAATGAATTGGTTTCCGAATGTCAAAACTATCCAGAGATGAAGAACGTATGAGTTGTATATGTTGGGGTTTTTATTATGATATAAATTGGTGGGATCAGTTGGTGAAAAGCAGGAGAAGAAATGGCGAGTGTCTTATTGAAACATGGGCTTAGATGAAAATTGAGGAGATATTTTTCCTAACCATTATCACTGAGAGCCACACCAATAGCTATAAAGATTGAGTAAAGGCAATCGAAAATGGAGGAATATCTATAGGAGAGGAGATCCTAATGATCAGGGCAAATATAGAAAAAGAAGACAGAGAAGCTACCATGGCTAGACTTCTTGATGGGTTGAATCGAGAAATTAATACAAACTGGAAAGCTGATCTGTCTTTTCGCGCAGAATCCTCTTTATCTAAAGTCAAGAGCAGAGAACATGCAACATTATGTGGAGTTGGATGATATGTTGCATAAAGCTATTTTTGTTGAGCAGCATCTCAAGAGGGGAAATATTACACGTCAACCTTCGTTCGAGTTCATCAACCATGAAACCGAGCTATTATAAGAAGGAGAAGAGAGCCATAAAACCAAAATTCGAAAAAACCCTTCCACCTTCAGCAAGAAAATCAAAGGTAAAATTGAATATTTTACTGTTTGAAATCGTAATGTGCAATGCTTTAAGTGTCATGGTAGGGGTCACTATGCCAATGAATATCCCAAACAGAGAATTAATGATGGTAGTTAAAGATGATGGTGAACTAGAAACTGAAGAAGAAGAATGTGATTATATGCCATCACAAAAAGATTGTGAAGAACTTGTTGCCAAAAGAGATTTATTGGTTGCAAGGATATCTTTGAGTGTACAAGTCAAAGAAGAAAAGAATGTGCAGCGTGATAATATGTTTCATACCAAGTGTCATGCAGTTTGTTCATTGATAAAAGAAATTGTACACACGTAGCTACCACTACTGCAATGGTTGAATGATAGTGGAAATATTAATTTTAAAGACAAGAAGTATTCAATGTCTTACAAACTGCAATACAAACAGTGTCGAAGTGAGATGACAAACAAGTTATGATCTAGTTTTGCAAATATCATATACTAGGAATACCATGGCAATTTGATGATGGTGTAATCATGATGGACATACCAACTATCATTTATTTGGACATAAATAAATGACTGTTTGTATTGTTCTTTTAATAATATTTGACATATGAAATTAACCAAAATCAATTATTAGTGAAACATAAGAAGAAACAAAAAAAGAGAAACAATCATTGAGTGACTCAAACACTTATTACCAAACAAAAAATGAAAATTTGAGAAAAACTCATAAGAAAACATGTGAGAGCAAATCTGAGAAAAAAAACACAAAATTTTTATGAGAACTTTTGAAATTATAAAAAGCAAATATTTTCAAAACAACCATTGTATTTATGTACAAAGAAGCATTTTTAAAACTATAAATATTATAAACTCTATTTTATATAGTCGTGTTTTTTTATTGTTGCAGAATTTTGATGATGTGATATGAATGTGAGTGAATATTGTTCATCAAACTATAAGAAGATAACAAACTTATAAGAAAATTAGTAAAAATTATTTTTGTATGAAATTTATTCTTTTTTTTCTGGCTGCCTCGTCTCTCCTTCGAAGCAGCATTCGGAATATTCCAACGATCCTAAAATATTCTATTCAAAGTTTATAATCGAACCAATAAGAAAAACCCAACATTTTTTAATGTATATAGTTATATAATAATGCTCTTCAACAATTTTGTATATAGAATAATAACTCTACTGTCAACTCCAGCTAGATCTACCTTTCCTCCTTGTTCAAATGCTTTACACATTCTTCTTCTTCGTTTTTTTTCTTCACGAGGTCAACAAAAATGGCTGATCAACCTCAAAATCCCCAAAGTAGAATCAAACTTCGTGATGGTAGATACTTGGCTTACAAGGAAAGAGGTGTCCCCAAGGATGATGCTAAGTTCACCATCGTTCTTGTTCATGGATTTGGTAGCTCCAAAGACATGAACTTCAATGTCACACAAGTATACACTAATCTTTTATTTACTCCATTCTCTCTATTTCCATCTGTTTCCTTTTCTTTTAAGAGGTCATCGATCCAATTTTTTGTACTTTTATTCTTGGGATCCAAAATATGTGCTTTTAGTTAATTCTGTGATTCAAGAGAACTCGAACTATCGTATTTGCCGAACCTCGTTAATTAATTTTCTTGTGTGCTCCTGTTCTCGATTTCACAACTTTGTGGGTTTTGTGCAATGAACAGAGATTTAGCTTTATGGGTTTCAGCATCTTCCGAATCTAGTCCATCACAAGATCCAAGAAACTGAGTTATGGAGACCACAGATGATTTTGTGTTGTAATCTGCAATGTGACATGTCTGAAATGCCAAACTATTTTCAATTTTCCAAAGATTAAGCCCAAAAAAATAGGAAAAATAAAAAGTCAAAAAGGAGATGTTGTTAGAGATTTGGTTGAAGACTAATGAGGTTTGTTTTAGTTATAATTTCAGGAGCTTGTAGAAGAAAGGGGGATATACTTTGTGCTATACGATCGAGCTGGTTATGGAGAAAGTGATCCAAATCCAAAACGTTCGTTGAAGAGTGAAGCTTTCGATGTTCAAGAACTGGCGGATCGGTTACAGATCGGATCAAGGTTTTATTTGATCGGAATCTCGATGGGGTCATACACCGTTTGGAGTTGCCTCGAACACATTCCTCAAAGGTAAATATATAATCAAATAACGAATAAATAAATTAACTTATTATCAATGCTGCTTGAATGATATGTAGATTTTTCACGTTTTAAAAGCGAATACCATTCACAATATTAACTACAAAATGAAAAAAAAAAAAAAAAAAAACAGAATTAACAAGTTATTTTACAATCCATTTTGCACGTTTCAATTTCTAACTAGTTTAGTCTTCTGATTTCGATAATTTGTTACTAACCTATTTCACTATTTTGCTATTAAATTGAAATAGCAGTCAAAACCAAAATTCTTTTAAGACATATGTGGCAAAAAGTTGCTTCAAGACTGGATAAAATCATAGAATTCAGAGAACACGGTCAAATTTATATTGTAGGGTCGATTTGTTTTTAATATTTGTTGACAACATTCTCACAACGATAAATTCTGATTGCTCTAAATTTAAATTTTCATAAATGCAAAAAATTATTTTTGCTTTCCTTCCATCTTGGTCCTAACTCCTAACAATTGCTTAAGACCATCTGCAATGCGAGTCTCTCAATGAGTCTTTCACTATTAAAAAAAAGAAAAATAAGAAAAAGAGAAGAGAGAAAATGAGATGAGTCTCTCATTTGAGAGATTTTGAGAGACTCATAAAACACATGGCTTTTTATAATTGGTTTAATTTTTTTTGTAAATCTTAAATTAATTGTTAAATTAAATTATATTTATAATATTAATATTATATTGGATGAGAGACTCAAATGGGTCTCTCACCATTGCAGATGCTCTAATCTATTACAGTTTTCCTAAACACTCCTTGCCAAAATAATATTTATACACTATAACAAAATATTAGAAGATATTTTTGTTCCGTTCAAAGCTAGTTTGGTTTTTTTTTCTTTTTTTTAAACAATAGCATAAATAGCTAAAACGATCGGATAAATGAGAATTATGCCTGATGATGAACCTGTTAGAGTCCCACACTTTGACAACTCGGCTCTTCTTTCCCGTTTTCGTCTGACCCTTATAGGCAGAACCTTTCATGCTGGAGGAAGAAGCACATAAGCTCTCTTAGCCTTCATGCCAAAAGTAGGCATATGGGATCTTGAAGGAAGGGTTCAAGGTACAGATCTGGGGAATGGTCGTTTTTACCTCGACTTTGAGACAGAGGAGGACCTCCAGAAGGTACTACAAAGAAGACCTTGCCACTTCAACAAATGGACGTTCTCACTTGAGAGATGGGTTCCTAATCTCCGGGAGGATTTCCCGAGCACTGTCACATTCTGGGTTCGAGTCAGAGGAATCCCCCTGCATTACTAGGTGATCGAAACTTTCAGCGAGATTGGAGACTCACTGGGCGAGGTTGAAGAAAAAGATGTCAAAGGAGGAAGAGTCTTGGTCGCGATCGACATTTCTCGCCCCCTGAAAATGGAGAAATGTGTCCAATTCGATAATGGGGATGAAGTTACAGTCTCTCTTAGCTATGAGAAGCTGTACATGTTCTGTTTTACCTGTCTCATGATATCGCATGAGGAGCGTAATTGCCCGCTTCTTGAGGAAAGAGAGCGAAACGCTGAGAGAGAAAGGCGTGAGAATGCTGCATTCGGTGATGTTCCCAGAAACAGAACCGACAGTGGTTCTGAGTCAAGACAGAGAAACTTAGCTGCAGAAGAACCCCATCCCCGTATATCTAGCCTTGAAGAAAATGCTCATGGCCCTAGGAATGACCGGGAGCAGGCTCTGCAGAATGTTCCTAACCAAGATAAAGATCATATTAGAAGTTCAGACAGAAGAAGTCTCAATAGGAACATGGAGTTAGATGGCAGCAAAAGTAGAAGAGAATCGGTGTGGTCTCGCTTAGATGATGAACAAGATCGTCAAGCTCCCTGATTTTGGGTATGCTCGAACAAACTCCTCATCTGGCTCGCGGGGACGGTGGATTGAGGAACCCCATGTGACAAGTGAAAGGCCCTCGAAAAATCCCTACGATCGTGACGATATCCGTCGATCTGAGCAATATCGTCGCAGAGGACCTCTTACCAAAGACAAATCCAAAAGCTTTCACTAAGGGAGAAACTTAGCTATGAGCAAAGGAACTCCTCGCTTCCTCCTCTCCACCATGATAATAGATCCAACCGACCTCATGCTCAAGCTCGCTCCCAGGAGTTTGCGGACAAAGGAACAGAGATAACGAGGGAGGAGGATTCGGAAACGAGGGCTGTTTCACCTAAGCGTCACTTGGAGCTCGGATCTAACTCCGGAACTGGCGACAATCCACATAACGGTGAGAATAGCTTAGCGGTTGAACCTCCCCCTTTAATTGAAGTCGGTAACTCCTCCCCGAGAGACTTAGATGAGCGGAATCTGATCTCCGATAAAATTGTTCCAGACTCTTGGGAAGACATTGCGGAAGACCAAAATCAAGATGAGGAGGATCTGATTCTCACTGAAGAGGAACGTCGACTTTTCGATGAGTATGAGAAGGATCTCTTGGGTGATGGTTTCTTGGATAACGATGATCTCCTCGGTGAGGAGCTTCTCCTTCACCCGGAGCCAGAGGTGAGTCTTGAGCACACCGTCACGGATCTACGCCTATCTCTCACGGGAATGACGAAAATCCCATGGTTGAGCAATCTCCAACTAGTAAGAGCAGGCGTTCCCCAAAAAAGGATAAATCAGCACAAGCTGAGGAAAGGATAGGACCTGTCAAGGATCCAAAAATCTCGAAGAAAATGGAGACTAAGAAGATGCCCCCGAAAAGCTCAAAAAAGGCTTATGTCGCGGCATCAAAGAAGATGAAGGTGTATCAAGGCAAGAGCTCCCCCCGTAAGAAATTGGGTCTTCCTAGGGATGAATCCAAGGGTAAGACACATGGTCCCTCTATATTATTCCCTCAAAATGAGGTGCTTGGATCTACTTTATGTATGAAGTCAAAAGCTTCTAACGATTCTAATAATGCAAAGATTACTAAAATGAATAATGTGCATGGTGGGGTCCCAGTACCCACCCAGTCCGCAAGAATGAGGATCTTAGCATGGAACTGTCAAGGGGTGAGTGCAGAGCTTACTACTCGCCGACTGGAAGAGATGTGTCGTATGTACTCTCCAGGCTTTGTTTTTTTTATCGGAAACTAAGAACGATCGATTTTTCTGCAAAATTTGTAAGTTTCTTTCGGATTTGATTATCTCCACACAGTTGAACCTTTAGGTCTTAGTGGAGGTTTAGCACTTTTGTATTCTAAGGATTTTCTAGTTAAGTTTTTGTATTCGGATGATCGTTTGATTGATATTGAAATTATTATTGATGGGAACAAATTATTTATGACATTTGTGTATGGTGATCCGGTTGTCAAGTACCGAGAATATGTTTGGGAAAGACTATCGCGAATAGGAATCTTTCGTACGGGTGCGTGGATTATTATTGGCGATTTTAACGAAATCATCGACAACCACAAAAAAGAGGAGGAAAGAGTAGATCAGAAAATTCCTTTCTCCCGTTCCGTGCCATGATTGACTGTTACGGTTTCATAGATTTTTCTTTTCAAGGGAATTCACTTTCCTGGGTTGGTAACCGCCGGAGCGGTAAGGTGAAATGCCGTATAGACAGAGCTATGGGCAATAGTGAATGGCATGAGATTTTCTCCCACACAAATGTGGAGTATTTGAAGCTATGGGGTTCAGACCACAGACCTATCCTAGCCTCAGTTCTCGATAAACCCCAAAAGTATGTCAAGAGAGATTCATGTTTGATAAATGATGGCTCGGGAAGGCAGGGTTGAAAGAAGCAATTTGTGATGGATGGGGACCTCCAAGACCATTGAATGTTAGGACGATCTCGAGAAGGATCTGGAACTGCCGTAAGAAAATCTCCATTTGGAAAAAGAGTACCAAAACAATTACGCAAAAGCTTATTTGGGAACTTCAAGATCAAATTGATAAGGCCCAAGGAGATGAATCTTTTTCTAAAGAGACTCTCTTGGCCCTAAAATGGGAGCTCTGTAACGCGTATAGGGAGGAGGAACTCTATTGGAAACAAAAGAGTAGGGTGATCTGGCTAAAAGAAGGAGATAAGAACACAAAATTTTTCCATGCGACAACTCGCCTTAGAAGGGCTAGGAACCGAATTATTGGACTTTTAAACCAAGATGGGATGTGAAAAGATAATGTGGAGGGCATTGAGAAACTTGCGGTGGAATATTTTAGATCGTTATTCACTTCCTCATATCCGAGAGATCCTATGCTAGTACTCCGGGACGTTCCCGTGATGGTTGCAGAGGCAATGAATGCATCTCTAACAAGCGAGGTGTCCGTCGAGGAAGTAAGACAAGCAATTTTCTCCCTCCACCCGGAAAAGACGCCAGCCCCGGATGGAATGACAGCTATTTTCTTCCAAAAATTTTGGGATATTATTAGGGAGGAACTTGTTCACATGGTCAAGAATTTTCTCATATCGGGATCTTTTGATGAAAAGATAAACGAGACCAATATATGCCTTATCCCGAAAGGAGAAAGGCCAAGAGAAATGTCAGGTTTTCGGCCGATTAGCCTTTGTAATGTAACTTACAAAGTTATATCTAAAGTCCTAAGCTTGCGACTCAAGAGATTCCCTCCGGAATTGATTTCCGAGACTCAATCTGCATTTGTAGCAGGACGTCTAATAACAGACAACATTCTTATCGCGCAAGAAAACTTCCATGCTCTTCGGTCAAATCCGTCTTGTCGGGAAAAAATTATGGCAATTAAGACAGATATGAGTAAAGCTTATGACATAGTAAAATGGTCATTCCTTCGAGCCCTAATGAAAAAAATGGGCTTTGACGCTCGGCGGATTAATTGGATTATGCGATGCATCACTATTGTATCATATCGAATCCTTCTCAATGGTGTGCCAAAAGGCCATATCAAGCCATCACGTGGAATTCGTCAGGGTGGCCCCATATCTCCATATCTCTTTATCCTATGCACAGATGCTCTAGTCGCGCAACTACGACGGGCAGAAGGAGGCAATCAACTACAAGGGCTAAGAGTGGCTAGAGCTAGTCCAACTATAACACATCTGCTCTTTGCAGACGATAGCCTTTTTCTGCAAAGCTGATTTACAACAAAGTAAAGAGCTTATAGATATTATCCGTTGGTATGGCGAGGCCTCAGGACAACAGGTGAATTTAAGCAAATCTTTCATCATGTTTGGGAATGACATCCCAGGTTTCTTGAGGGGCGAGATCAAAGCCATTATGAGAATAACCCAGGAGGGAGGAATGTGTACGTATTTAGGACTTCATGAGAAGATTTATGGCTCAAAAGCCCAGGCTTTCGCTTTCATTCGGGACATATTACAAAATCGAGTTAACTCATGGCCCTCAAAACGTTTATCAAAAGGTGGAAAAGAGGTTTTGATCAAATCACAAGCCCAAGCCATTCCGACATATATAATGTCGTGCTTCCTCCCCCAAAAAACTATTTGCTCAAAGTTGAGTAGTGCGATTGCAAATTTTTGGTGGAGCTCTAGAGGGGATTCCAGAGGAATCCATTGGATGGCTTGGGAGAAGCTTTGTACCCAACTATCCGACGGTGGCCTTGGTTTTAGAACCCTAGAGGATTTTAATATAGCACTCCTTGGAAAACAATTTTGGCGGCTTTTACGATATCCCAACTCCCTTCTTAGTCGGGTTCTTAAAGGAAGATACTACAAATATTGCAGCCCTTTGGACATCCAGGTGTCGAATCGTCCGTCATATGGATGGAGGAGCATAATGGCGGCTAAGCCTCTAATTTCATCAGGGATCCAGAAGACGATTGGTTTGGGATTCGGAACTCAAGTCTGGTCCGAACCTTGGATTCCTGACAAACCGGCGCGCGTTCCTAAAAGCCTAAACGCGGTGACAAATCCATCTCTTTTTGTCAATTCGTTGATTGATTTTAACACAAAACAATGGAAGATTGATTGCCTCCGTAATTTATTCCCTCCGGAAGAAATTACCCTAATATTAGGGATACGTCCGAGCCGATCTGGTTTAACAGATGGGTATAGTTGGTACTTAACTAAATCCGGCAATTATACAGTAAGCTCTGGATACAGAGCCGCGAGAGCTCTCTCTCGTCGTATTTGTGACCTCCCTTTTCAGGAACCTAGTGTCACGGTACTTAAGGCACAAAGATGGAAATAAAACACTACGCGAAAAATAAAACACTTCGTGTCGCAATGTCTCTCGGAATGCTTGCCTTCATGTCAAAACCTTTATTATCGACACATTAGTCACGAAAAGCGATGCCCGCGCTGTGGAGCGGATGAGGAAACTATTAATCATGTGATCTTCGAATGCCCTCCAACTAGAAAAGTTTGGGCTTTGTCTGCAATTCCCTCTGCTCCGGACCGCTTTCCAACCCCGGCTCTTTTCACAAACCTCGATTTTTTTTTTCTGGAGAGCCAAAGAAAGAGGTGTGAGAGAGGAGTCCATCCGGGCTTTCATGTGGATTATGTGGTTCATTTGGAAAGCGAGAAACAGGAAGATTTTTGAAAATGAGAATGAAGATCCCCCGGACACCCTTGCACACACTATAAAGGAGGCCGAAGAGTGGAGGATAGCTAATTCTCGAGATGAATCGATTGAGGTAAATCAGATGGCCCGCATTAATAGAAGATCACTAAATCCTATTGTCCCAATCTGTCAGATTGACGGCTCTTGGAAGGACTCCGACACTCGAAGCGGACATTGTTGGATCGTGATCTTTGAAGAAAAGCTCGTAAGATTAGGATTAAAGGGATCAATGAGATGTTTATCGCCATTACACGCCGAGCTTGATTCTCTTATATGGGCAATGAAGTGTCTTATCTCGGAATCCATGATAAATACTAATTTTGCGACAGATTGCACAGAGTTGATTACTATGCTCGCAACCCCCAAAGATAGGCCATCATTTGCGTCAGAGTTGGAATGTTTTGTATCTTTTCATATATTTTACATTCCTAGATCTGAAAATGTTTGTGCGGATTCTCTTGCAAATTGTGCAAGAGTACGCGGTCTTTGTTTTTCCCATGTAAGTTCGTCGGTTCCTACGTGGCTTTCCTTAGACGAAAGTTTATTTCCGCAAACTTAACAAAATGGTGATTTTGAGAAAAAAAAAAAAAAAGCTAAAACGGCTCAAAAATTCAAACCGCGTGTATTAAATTTAGTTCTATTTTGGTTTTTGGTTTCATATATATATCAGTTCCATATATAATTGGTTTGATATTTGATAAATAAAATTCTAAACATCAAAACAATTTTCTATAAACCTATTTATTTATCAGTATATTCTGATTTGATGATATACCATATATGGAACTGATAAATAGGTTTATAAAAAATTATTTCGATTTAAAAAACCAAAAACCAAAATTGGCTCGGTTACTTTGACTACAACATCACACTTAGTAAATATATGCTCTATTTTTTTGTTTAAGATTACCAAGAGATTATGGGCTCAAATGCCCGTACATTCTCGAAGGTGAGACTCAAACCATGTAATATAATTCTCTTTTGAAGAGTAGGACATTCCCAAAGTGAATCGAACCTGTGACCTCCAAGCCTCTACATTTTTGGTAACCAATGGGCTTAACCACTAGACCAACTCAGCGTTGGTATATATGCTCTACAATATAAGTCAGACACTACCTTTTACCAAACAACTAATACCAATAAGAACCAATCTCACTGGACACACATATACATTTATTTACAAATTAAGATCGTCGTGTATTGTATCTACTAAACCACATTGTTATGCGACTTACATATGATCAGAGCCGGCCCTGAGGCCAAGCAAAGCAAGCAGGTGCTTGCGGCCCCTCTTAGAATAAGTAAATTTTCGGCCACATTTTGAGAAAATAACTTCTAGCTAAAATGGTTGTGTGCATCAACATGTAAGGAGATGGTGGCAAGTTCGAAACTTTCTCACTTCATTAACATTTTAAAAAAAAAAAATATTCTTTAATTTACCAATTCACAGCCCCAAAACTATTTTTTGCTTGCGGTCCATATATTATCAGGGCCGGCTCTGCATATGATCCAATGCAATCCACAGCACACAAAAATCTAAACAATTCTATTTTGCTATACTATGATCGATCAGAACTAAGAGTTATCATAAAAATGATATGTATAAAGAATTATCATAAAAATGATATGTATACAGGTTAGCAGGAGTGGCGATGGTGGCTCCGGTTGTGAATTTCCGGTGGCCGTCGATTCCAAATAGTTTGATGAAAAACGATTACAGAAGAGAAGTTTTGAAATGGTCTTTTTGGATTGCTAACTATTTTCCGGGACTTCTTCATTGGTGGGTGACTCAAAATATGTTTCCTTCAACTTCGATGCTAGAGAAAAACCCTCTTTACTTCAACGACCAAGACATCGAAATCCTTAAGCACACTAAAGGCTTCCCAATGCTCACTAAGGTACCAAATACTTTAATAAGACTACTCTAATCTCTTTAAGTTTTTCCCATATATTCATTTAATTCTAAACTATTGTGTTACTATTTTAGGAGACAAAAACAATGCACTTTAACCAATTAAATAAGAGTTTTCTTGAATGCAATTTGTATTTTGGTGATTTGTGTTGGTGTTGGTGTTATAATCCGGATTTGTAAGTTATACACTAAAAGTAGGATAATGTTTTACAGACATTATCTATGGGGAAAATAAAATTTACTAATTATATAAGCTTTGCATTGATAAAATTTTATGTTATACTTGGTATATCAAATGAACTTCAAAATAAGGGAATAACTTAAGTTTTTTTGCTGCAGAAAAGAACTGAACTGAATCAAGTTTCCATAGAATAATTATAAAATGATGAAAAGATAGTTTTATTAGATAAATCACGTTTTATATTTTTTTAGTTGTATATAGAAGAATTGCATTTTAAAAACGTGAAAAACGTAAAGTTTAATAAATATTATAAGTAGTAAAAAATAGTATAATCACGTTTTCAAAACATGATGAAATTATGACCATTCATCATGCTTATTTTTGATTAGAAAAATGAAGAGGTTGAAAAATATCGGTAGCCTTTGTAAAATTTCCGAAAATCTATATAAATTGCAATTGTACTTATTATTATTTTTTTTTCAACCTTTGCAATTGTTCTTATTTAAACTACAAATCTGATCTTTGTTTAGAATCAGATATCTTGGAAAATAAAAGTGGTTATTACTACTATTAGTCAAATTTAAGAATGAATAATACTCATGGATGTGTCCACAGGAGAGGTTAAGAGAACGCGGCGTTTTCGAGACGCTGAGAAGCGATTTCTTGGTGGCGTTTGGGGACTGGGACTTCGACCCGGCGGACCTACCCGATCCGTCTCCGTCTGGACCCGAGAAGAGCCTATCTTCTGTTCACATATGGCAAGGCTACGAAGACAGAGTGATGCCGTTTCAGTTGCAAAGATGCTTGTGCCGCAAGCTACCATGGATCAAGTACCACGAGGTTCCTAAAGGAGGCCATTTAATCGTGCACTACGACGGAGTCTGCGACGCGATCTTGAAATCGCTTCTTCTAGGAGAAGATCTTCCAATGTACAGACCCAAATCTGTGATCATTGAACCTTAGAGACGTGTCATTGTTCTTAATTTGTTTGTTTCTTGCTTGATTGATTCTTTGATTTTGATTAATAAGAATCGAAATCTTGTTGTGGGGTTCAGTGAATATCTCTATAAATATCCTTTTGGTGAACGTTTTCCTCATATTTGCTTGCTATTTAATTTACTTGCATTTTCGTGACAACCAAACAACAACCTCATTCATGTGTACTATTGCGATTGTATATGCACTTGCAACATATTTATAAAGTTAAATGTTACAACTCTGAGATATCAAACATGTCGTCTAAGCTATATCATTAAAATGAGAAAGAGATCGAAGAAGTACTCGTGTCAAAGGCAGCACAGAAACATGGCTTTCTACGCCAAACTCACTTTCTCGTGGAAGGGACAACTCAAATCACAGGCAACATGGAAATTGGAATAGAACTTATAGTAGTTCTGGTACAAATTCAAGGAGTACACCGTTACGAAGTTGCCAGCAAATTAGTTGGATCAGGAATTCAGGATGTTACGGCCTGATTTTAGCCCATTGTGCCTAAGAATTGTCAAAATCTAATGGACCGGTCAAAAAATGTTAACCCACCAATCAATATTTGTCATTTTTCTAATTTTTTTTTTTATGAACGTTTTCTGAAATATCTTAGAAGCTTGAAGAATATTTTAGATTTTTGTAAAAAAAAATGTGAAAAGATCTAAGGAATCAATATTCACCTTTGGATTGATTTGATTCCATCATTCATTTTAGATGTGAAGTTGTTAATAAAAAGTGTGATCTTTCATTTGTAAACATCCAAAAATGTTTTGAACATTTTTTTGTTTGTTTGTAACTGATATTTTGAACATTTTAAGTATTTGTATCTCTAAAATTTCTCTTTCAAAGTTTTGTTGACTTTTTTCTATAAATAAAAAAGTTTAAGTTTGGTTAAAACAACGGTAAAGAACAAAAAAGATAATTGAATCGCACATACACAGTAGTTCTAAATTTATTTGTTTGTATTAAAGTTTAGCTTTAAAAAACATTTATAACATAAAATATATTAATATAATTTATATAGAAATATATAATTGACATATATAATATATTGTAAATATATAAAACATATTGTAAACGTGTATAACATTGTAGACTGCTTGCACTATACTATAAATTACTTTTAGACAAATAAACGTTTATAATAACGATAGGCCAATTAGATACGAGGTAAACCGTATAAGAGTAAAAGTAAGTTAAAATTTCGCAAGAAGAATATATGAAAGAATTTTAGCAGGAAAAGTAAGACAAGTGTCATGAACGTGTCAATCGATAAACGAGAAGGCAAAATAGTAATCAATACCAGATTCGACGTACCAAATTAATAATATTTATTTTATTTTTTTCTCTGGCAGTTACACTCTTCTTCAGTACTCCAATAGCTTCTTTTTTTTCTTTTAAATAAAATAAATATCACTCGCATGCATGCATATATATACACACATACCATACACACATCACCATTGTAAACTCCGCCTCATCTTCATTTTAAAAGTATCCTTAAGCTCCAGTTTCCACTGACACAATTCTGCTCGTCTCCTACACTATTTTCCTTTCTTCTTCTCTTATATTTTTGTTTCCAGGTAACAAAAATTATCTCTTTTTATATTACTTTATAAAAGATCTACGGTCTAATGCAAATTTGCCTCACAATTTCTTAACCCATATGTTTCAATAGTTAGGAGACTTCACCTTGATGTTTAATTTTTTTTGGCAAGGAAAATATTTTTAGCTGGTTAATTAGATCAAACCCTCACATTCTTCGATGAAATTAACATTTATATATTTTTCCTTTTTAAAACAACTTTTATACGGTTATTGTAGTTTTGTACGCATTAGTTTCACAATTTTTTGTATGGAAATTTAGAATCTCCGATTGATGTATGAATGCATGTTCACATTTCAAGGTTTCTAGGTCTTAAAAGGATGTCAGTTTTCGAATCAGAGACTTCGACCTTCCACGTTTTCAACACGGAACTCCAAACGCAAACGCAAACGCAACTGCAAACGTATATCCAAGAAACGGCGGTAGAGGAGAACGCACATGTAGGCAGACAAAACTCCATCTTGTCGCTGACTCTTGACGAGATTCAGATGAAAAGCGGCAAGAGCTTCGGTGCAATGAACATGGACGAGTTCCTTGCGAACTTGTGGACTACCGTCGAGGAAAACGACAACGGAGGAGGTGTGGCCCAACACGACGGAGAGAAGCCGACCGTATTGCCACGTCAAGGGTCTTTGTCAGTCCCCGTGCCTTTGTGCAAGAAAACCGTCGACGAGGTTTGGTTTGAGATACAAAACGGTGTACATCAACAACAACCGCCGTCATCAACTTCTGGTCAAAACTCCGACGAAGATATCCGCCGGCAACAAACCCTCGGTGAGATTACGCTAGAGGATTTTCTTGTTAAAGCCGGAGTTGTGCAAGAACCGTTGAAGGCGACGATGAGGATGGCTAGTTCTGATTTCGGCTATAACCAGGAGTTTGGAGTTGGTTTACATTGTCAAAACCAACACAGTTATGGTGATAACTGGTCGGTTTACATTGAAAACCGGCCGTTTTACTCGGTTTTGGGTGAATCCTCAAGCTGTATGACCGGAAATGGGAGGAGTAATCAGTATTTAACCGGTTTAGATGCTTTTCGGATCAAGAAACGGATAATTGACGGTCCACCGGAAATTTTGATGGAGCGGAGACAGCGGCGGATGATTAAAAACCGCGAATCCGCGGCTCGTTCTCGAGCCCGGAGACAAGTAAGTCGGTGTTTTAAAATTAAGATCGAGATACTAGATATAGAAACTTCAATTTTATAAAACATGCCTATAGGGTTTTTGGTTCAATCCGGTTTGTAACTTTATTTACTTGAATTTTTGGCTTATGTGTAATTTTTTTTCTTTTTTTACTCTCTTAGGCGTATACTGTGGAATTGGAGTTAGAGTTGAACCAACTCACGGAAGAAAACATGAAGCTGAAGACAATAGTGGTAATTTCTTGATTAAACATTCTTGCAAGTTACAACTATAAGTATTAGCTACAAAATTATATTAACCATTTTTAATTTCTACTTTTATATTGGTAGGAGGAAAACGAGAAGAAAAGAAGGCAAGAGGTAATAATTAAATTTTCATATATGTGTATATGTGCTAGTATTGGATTCGTAGTTGATTTTATTGGAGTTCTCATCAGTTTATATTCTAAACAAGCGTTTATAAAGTAAATATCGTTATGTAACGGATTAATAAATGTAACAAATTGGTTTTGAAAAACTTTAATGATAATTAATTAATGCAATGGCATGCAGGTGATGAATAGAAGCACACAAATTACTAAAGAGAAGAATGGAGACAGATTGAGGAGGATTCGTAGGATGGCTAGTGCCGGGTGGTAGATGAGTGTTTGTGTAATTACATATATTTATTATATATATCAATTCCATATATTTACATATATTTATATAGATCACTTCCATCTACACACATATTTATATATATCTTATTTTGAGACAAACGCAGAATTTGTATATAGGATCATATTTTTTGTCATCAAATATATTATAATCCGTTTAAAAAAAACAATATATATAATTACTTAAAACGTTTCAAAAATCTAAATCACGGATACATAATAGGGGTTTTTCTCAGTTTTCAGTTTTTCAGTTTTTCGTTTGGTAAAAAATAGTTATCATATTAAAATATATTTATTTTGGTTTGGTTTGGTTTAGTTTAAACCAAAAACAAAAATTTTATTTGGATTTATTTAATAAAGTGTGAATATTTGGGTTTTAAATAAAAAATTTAATCAATAAAAAATCGAAAAGATTAAATCAAAGAAATTAAAACATATGTCTTTATTAAAATTAATAAAACTTTAAGATTCGTATAAAAAAAATCAAAGTAGTGGAACACTTGTTTTTAATATCAAATAAAGCATTAAACTCGGAATTAAATCTTTAAATTTAAAAGTAATACCAAAAAAATATAGCTTTATATATATATATATATTATAGTTATATATGATATAATATAGTGTATATTGTATTATACTATATATTATTATATTAAAATTTTGGAATATTCAAATTTTTGGTTTAATCGGTTTATATTCAAACTATATCTGAATTTTACAGTTTTTATAAAATTATATTTATACGGTTAATATGATATATCCAAAATCAAATTATATGTTCTATTTGGATTCGATACCCCTAATACATTAATGCCAAACTAGCCTCTTAAATGTTTTAAATGTGTGGATTTTCTCTTTTCAATATACTCCTAACGTATCTTCGGATTCACTTTCACTTTCCAAGTGTTCTTTTATAACCAAGTTTCCTTTTTTACATACCATTTTGAGCTGGAATTGCATTGTAGTCTGATAATTCATCATTTTAAAGATTGGAACGTACATAACATATATAAATTAATATTCGATAAATTAATAATCAATATAAATTAATAATTTTTGTCGCTCTCAAATCGGATCAGTGTAAAAATTAGCATATTTCGATAAGATAATAAGATAATAGTTTTTTTAAATTTCTATGTAAAAATATGATTCTAATAATTAGTGAAATTAATAATTATACATTTAAGTATATATAAATAATGTAATATATTAAAATATGATTATATTGTTATTTCAAGTTTATAAATGTTGTTTGATTTATTTTTCAAATTTATTGATATGATATTTTCTAAATGAATGAATTTTACATCGTTAAAAATATTTTTTTTTGTATTTTGATGAACATTAAAATTTTGAACCAAAAATATCTCTATAAATTAGTATTTTATAATTTATCTATAAATTAGTATTTTATAATTTATCGATAAATTAATAATTATTAATTTATTTATTAATTAATAACTCTATAAATTAATAAAAATTTGAAATCACAACATTATTAATTTATAAAAGTTTTACTGTAGTTGAATTTTTAGAAGAGATCAGAAAATACCACTTTAATTAAGCAAATGTGATACACATACTTAAACACATTATTTTCGGTTTCTTATGTTTACATTCTTGTTTCTATTTTCTTTTATCGTTTTTTACTAAGAATATAAATATCACTTAAGGAATGAAATGTTACAGATTTTACAATTAAAAAAACATGAAGCTAATAAGTACTAACTTGAAACCTTGCCAAAAAAGAAATTAAAAAACAAGGAAACAAACAATTTGAGGAGAGGGAGGATCCCTCATTGCAGATCCCTCATTGCAGCCATTGGTTGCCAAAATATCTTTGATGTCTTCTTGCTGTGATTGTATTTTGAATCTATCGATCGATTTGTTTGATGATAATCGAGGGAGAAACATATATACGGTTGTGAAGCATGTTATTTATCTATTTCCAGATATGGTACCCCATTGCTTGAGCTACCAACTTCCTAAGAATATACGGAAAGCTATTCGTATGAAGAATTTTTCAGGCCATGAAAGTTATCCAAATATAAGAAATGTAGGGAGGAAGACGAAGTTTTCTCTAAACTGCATGCCATTTTTCTTGGTGTATACAAAATGCAGCGATAGATGGTCCTTTGTTTCATCATAAATAGAGCAGAGATAGCAATTAGTAGGAATTTGAATTCCCCATGATGCTAGTACAACTTTTGTTGGCAATCATTCTAACTGAACAATCCACATCATGAAAGTAGGTTTTGGAAAATCACTCTACATAATCTAATTTTTAACGCTTGCTCTACGCCTGAGATCATTCCAAGTCTTACTCGTTGAGAAGCTTTGGTGTTTAACACAATCAACATATCAGTAGTAAGTGTCCTCCAAAAAGGAAGAACTAGGCAGATGGATAGATGTAAGGTTATCATGAAGAGTTAAAAGAATAGTCTGAACCAGGAGATGGAAGGTTCCACCCAGGGTCGGCTCTGGGCTAAAGCCCATGAAGCAAAGGTTTTACACGCCAAAATTTACCATCATTTAATAGGGTATCAAATTTTTATGGATTCTTTTAATATAGGACATTATTTTTTTGATGGGCTTTAGGCGCCTAATGGTTACGGACCAGCTCTAGTTCCACCCTACATGATCACAAGCAGTTGTCACTCTAGTATTAAAAGGGAGACATAGCCAATGTGGTTTATTAGAGGATCAAAAAGTGTCCAATTAAAAAAAAAAAAAAGTGTCCAATTCTTAAACTCAAGCTTGCAGTTAAAACAATTACCATTAAAACATGTGATGAATCTTTCAGCCAACGGTTCTAAAATTAAGGCCCGGTAGGCTAAGCCATAGCTTTTAACCACCAACATTTTTATTAAATTGTTGGACTAAAAGTTAAGACCAAAAATATTAAAAACAAATAATAACCTTGGTTTTAGACATCACTTTTTTTTTATAGCTTTGGACCATTATTTTGCCCATAAATATAAAATAACTGATACGGTGATGGTTAATAGCCAAGCTATCCATAGAGACTAGAGAGCCACTCTTTGAGAAAAGCAACCACATAAGACGTAAGCACAAAGTGGTGTTCCAGATCGCAAAACGTCTTAAGCACACAGTTGACCAAGACACTTTGTCAACTCTGAAGTTGTAAGAAAGCAAGAATAAAAGGCCTCAATATTTTTATTTTATTTTTTTGCATATGTAAGGAAGTATAAACTGAAGGTTCAAAAGTTCATTATCCCCCGAGATGACAAAGGGAAGTAATTGAAGCTTTCTGGCAAAAGATAGAGTACGAACAGCCCACGATTTAAATCAACCAGAGGAGAGTATTCCAAAATTCTTAGCTTCCAATACATAAGAGACAACCCCAAGTTTATTATAAGAAGGGAACCAATCAGAATCCCAAGCTAGACCTAAGGATTCACTTTGGTTCAGTCCCTTATGAAAGAGCTCAGTTTTATTCATGTTAATTTGAAGACCAGAAAAACTTGCAAAGAAATCTATAGTTTTTAGTATACCATACAACAAAGAGATACTTCCATAAAAAATATCATCACATCATCATCAAACATAAGATGTGATGTAGGAACAACGGGAGTTGTTCTTACAAGGTGAACGGGATGGTGAATTTACAACTGGCCGTACGGCTCTCTTTACTGATTCAAGTGGATGAATGATGGAAAGACAGTAACCGTGGATTGAAAGACAGTACAGATCTCTTTGTTGATTCAAGTGGATGGACGATGGAAAGACAGTAACCGTGGATTGAAAGACGCCACACAGAGGATGAACAACTTTGTGATAAGTCAAGACACACAATTTCAAAGGAATCACACACGATGAAGAAGAGAGGGTAGCCGGCGACTGCAATTACTTTGATAAGAAAAGTATGTCTTTTATTAATCAAAACATGAATGTTACAAATCTGAGAAAGAGCTTTATAAATAGCTTAGCAGTTGTGGCTTCTCTTAGCTGAAATTATGCAAAAAGGAAAGAAAATAACTAGCTAAACATTACACAGAAATTTAACTAAGTGAAAAAAGAAAAATTACTAAACTAAAAAATGGAAAAATAAAGCTGAATTCTTCCGACTTTTGTTGGGGCTTTAACTTGAGTTTTTTGGCGTGCCAAATTGTATAAATGGAAAATACCTGGTTTCAGCTTGAAATGAGCTTATTTGAGGCTGAATTACCTGCACAAATTGCAGGTAATTCACTAAGCAGCTCTGAATTACCTGCACAAATTGTATAAATAGAAAATACTTAGTTTCAACTTGAAATGGTCATGTGTGGTTCTGGTCTGTTTAGTTTGAAGTCTTTGATGAATTCTTTCTCTTGAAGTCCTTTAAATTTTACATGATGAAGATTTTCAAGTGGTTCCACGTGGTTAGCTTCAAACTCGCATTTGTGCTCTATTTGCTCTCACTTAGCTAAATGGCTTGTTTGGATGTAACTTGCAGCTCTGATGTGATCTCGGTGAGATTCTTGATGTTCTGAACTCCATTTCTTTCCAAGTAAACAGAATTACCTTGGTTGGTTCTATGATGAGATTCTTTGATGCTTAAACACGCAAAATCCTCCATTAGGTCTAAATCGGGTGCGTTAGAGCTCTCTTGAAGGTTGTTTGATTCTAGGTTGGTTCTGAACGCGTCTCTAGGATCCATTGTGGTTAAGAGGGTCTCTAATATTGTGTTGAACCCTTCTTGCAGCATGCTGGTCTTGGAACGTGTCATTAGGATGTGATCTAGGTTTATGCTCGGTTCGATGTCTTCGTTAGGATGTGAGATGTCTATGCTTGACTTCGGATACATTATCTAGGTTTATGCTCGGTTCGATGTCTTCGTTAGGATGTGAGATGTCTAGCTCAGCTGTATATGGGTGATAGAAAGTAGATTATGTTTCAAACCAAGAGTACATAATGCGTGTGAATATCTCCATCGTTGGAACAAAGATATATATGGATAAAGGATCTTCCTCCATTAGTCCCCTAGTGCACTTGACATATCATGTTTAAGAAATTTTATGGTATGTGGATATCTTTTAGAACATCTAACCGAGTCAAACATCTTGCATGTATCAACCCTTAGCAAGGCCCGTGGAATGTTCTTCCAGTTATAGACATGAACAATTTCCATGGCCAGAAAGACATTTTCAACTAACAATCTTCGTTGCTTTTAGAGTGGATATGATAAAATCTCATCTAATCGAGTCAAAAGCCTTGCATCGGTAAACCCTTAGCATGGAATGTGGCTCAATGTTCTTCCACTTATAGACATAAAACAATCTTCATGGCCAGAAAGACTTCTTAGCTAACAATCTTCCAACAAAAAAGCGGATTGAGAATTAGATATTACCGAAGGAAATAACGTACGCAATCTACTAGCTCATAGCTTGGAAATGACTTTGTGGATGTGAACTAGCGTTGTTGCATTCAATTGCTCAAGCAGTTGGCTAAAAGTAAAGAACTCTGCCATAGCTGATGTCATTTCTGGACCTACGACATTCCAGCAACTTGTTAAAAAACTGAAATGAGTATCCATTAGGTTCACAAGATTTATTCCATGGCTAAGCCTTTATCTCCTCATTTGAAAATTGTATCTCGGATGCGAACATACTAACATTAATGTACCAGATCCTATCAAAACTTCGCTGTTAATCGTACTTGGGCGAGACTACTATTAGGATGGGTGATCTCTCGATACTCGTGTTGCACCCCTAAAAAATGTTAAAAAAAGCATCTCAAGAGCTCTATGTTCAAATGAGCATCGAAAATCCATAAGGAAGAGCTCGACTAATATCTTAAATGTAACTTACTAATATATAAATAAATGCTTAATCAGTTCATGTAGTTGCTTCTTGCCTCAAACTCACTACTGCAAATTTATTTACTTCCTAACAATCGATCTCCCTTGATGTTAAAGAGCAAACGTATGATAACATGGTTAGCGAGTTCGCCTTAGTGATAAGAGGATTTTTCCTTGTTCTTAAACAATTACTGAAATCCCATTCATGTCATTGTAGTGTTTGAGGATCAATCCATATGGATATGATTGTGACAATAGGAATGCATAAAACTCCTTAATCTAAGCAAGCATAAAAATTTTGGGGGTTTAACTAACAATCTAAGTTGTCAAACCAATCAAACAAACCAAACAAAAGTAACCAACACCTTAATTAAGCAATAAATGCACTAATTAAGCAAATCAAAGACTAATTAACTACTAAACAAGATTATCAAATGACTAAAACGAATCCAAGGATGGGGTTATCAATCTAGGGTGTTCCAAGAAATAATCTTTGATGTCAATCAATCACAATATATGCTAATTCCTAAGCTTAGAACTCAATAGCAAGACTAATCCACTCTCATGACACTAATCCCTTCATTAATCATCATAATCAAGAACAAACTCTCATTTGTGAAAAGGAAGCTAACAAGCATTATGAAACAATTCTAAATTGCTAATAAACACCCTAGTCAACCACTTTCATGAGATAGGAATGTAAATCCCTTGCTTAGTTGGTTGGGAAATTTTAACAAACACCTTGTGGGTGGGAAATTCCCTAAGGCCTAGTTTTAACTTGATCATGGCTAAACTAGCATTAAGAACACTAAACAAGGAGGAAAATTGGAAGATCTAACCCTAGACATCAAGATCAATCCTTAAAACACCCTAAATCTAACCCATCCCTAGATCCTAATGAAACTACTCACTAATCATGATTACACCCTCAAATCCTATGAAAGAGATGAAAATAAACATGATTAAAGAGATAAAGAATGAAAAATTAATAAAAACAAATACTAAATTGCATAAACTCAATAAAGTCTTACAAAATCACTTAAAAACCAAAGATGAAGGTTTTCTAAACAAGAACAAAATATTAAAAGATACTTATGAAAATTTAGGTCATTTGGTATTTATAGTGAACAGTGGACGAACCGGGTCAACCCGAAACAAACCGGATCAACCCGGAACAAACCGGGTATTGACCCGGTTTAAAGGTGGAAATCGCGCAGCGTATCGAGCTAGCAAGCTCGATACGCAGCTCGATACACTGCTAAAGAACTTCTCCAAAAGCTGTGTCGAGCTTGCTAGCTCGATACAAATGCTCGATATGCACGACCCGTCCTTCCTGCCAGACCATATCGAGCTTGGTAGCTCGATACCAAGCTCGATGTGTTGCTAAAACTACTCTCCTTCTCTTTTGGCCACTTCTCTTCCTCCTCTTTGTCATCCATCTCTCCATAAGGTCCTCCAAGCCTCCATAATACCTAATAAGGACTCAATATGTACAAATATGCAACAACTTAATCTAAAACTCACTAAAGTCTATTATGAATGCAAATTTGACTAAAAGTCACTAAATGAATGCAAAATAAGATATAAAACTATCCTAAATGAGTACTAAAACATGCTAAATTATGAGTATATCATCTACCTCGATACAAACTAGATATGACCAAAGGATAGCAAGTTTGCCCTAACTCGATGCTCCCAGACACGGAGTCCAAGGTAGCCGTCAGCCATGGTTTCAACGCTCATCTCTCCGGCGACAATCCTTCTCTGGCTGGCCGACGTTGCTTCACCCTCTCAGTCTTTCCAGGAGAACCCCGAAGAAACGTTTCTTTTCTTCCGCCGGCACTCGTCGGCGGGGAAATCTCTTCTGTCGTGGTGTTTGTACATCTATGCTTCAACCCTCCGCCGCTTGGAGACACCGGCATTGGCGATTTTGATATCTCTGCGAAATCTTGCTCACCGGAGTTTCATTTCCGCCCACCCTTTGGAACCACCGGATCCACCTGATCCGCCAAATCTACCATGGTCACCGTTGCCGCTTCAGATTCTCAGATCGAGTCGACTTTCACTTCTATTTTAGCCTCGCGAGATTCCGCCGGATAGGCTCAGATCTACCAACGCTATTCATCATGCTTCTTGCCTCACCGGCCGATGTACTTGCCGTCCTTTTTTCTTCACTGGCACCTCCCCCACCGGTCCAGAAACCTCTGCCGCCCCTCTACCTCCTTGGTTATACCTTTGCTTCTGGTGTGGGCCGTGCAAAAAATATATTGTTATTGGGCTTGGTGAGCCCATGAATGCTAGCCACCGTAGCTGTTGCCCATGTCCTCACCGGACATACTAGTGTTTTCGACAAAAGCTCCTTCACCAGTCCGACTCTTCACGCCACTGTTTCTGCCTATTCCAGTGAAAGTATTTCTGCTCCACCGACTGCAACTCCTCCTTCGCCGAGATGCCAAAGAAAGCTACCACTCTTATCAGCCTCAGCCGAAATCTGCTCCGGCGAAAGCTTTAGATTTGCTTCCGTAAGGAGATCCTCTCCGGCATTCTCCTTCGCTTCTCCGGTTAACCGCTGCGTCTTTTCCTCCACTTCCATGATGACAACATCTCGGCAAGCCCACGACCAACCTGCAACATCTGAGGTGGGCTTTTTCCAAAACCGCTTTGTATTGGGCCTGGTGAGCCCAACAAGATCTGTTGGCCTTTTGCTTAGCGGTCAATACTCTCTCAGCCCGTTCATTATCAAATCTACCGGATCAATGGCCGAAATTTCGTCGGATTTTGAGGATTTGGGTTTCCAAGTACTGCCAACTTACATACGTATCTTTGAACTCATATATGTGGTTCTAGAGTACTGCCAACTTACATCTTCGAACTCGCTTTTCTCCTTTATGGAGAATGTTTTTAAATGCTCAGCTTTGATGGCATCCCGAGCTATTAGTGTTGTTCACTCATCTTTAATGATAGAAAAACTTCAAATTGCCTTCAAAACGATCATCTTAGAAACCCTTTTGAAAAAACTTTCAGTTTTTATCTATAATTTAAACTGTCTAATTTATCTTTTTAATGTATTGTTCTTCATTTTTCTAACAAGTAGCATCTATTCTTTGGCAAAGGGTCTCATGCTTAATGCTGTTGTAATTCAAATTTAAGTTTTAATATAATCAAAAGTTTGAAAAAAAAAAAACAAGTTTTAGCCAACAAGAAAAGCGTACGATAACATTCAAAATTTTGCACGAACATTTAGATTTATCGATTATTGTTATGATTAAAATTATTTTGAATAGAGAGAGACGACGGATTTTTTATTATATAAATCATATTTCATCATTACCTTTGAAAAATTGTCCGTTTGATTTCATCGTTGTCCGTTTTCATAAATTTCCCATCTTACAATTCACAACATGGAGAAGACAGAGGCGAGCAAGTTGCGAACGAGTAATATGATAGCTTTAAATTATTGTGGGACTTAAGAAACACAGAAATAAGAAGGAGAAAAAAAGGAAAAATATTTTTTAAAAATAGAGTGAGCCGGGTAGAAATACCTTGTTGACTGTTTTATATTTTTATTAAGTAGAAAGATGTAATGATTGTATTATTCGCTCTATTTCTATAATTTATATAAGTCGGACAGAACACTCTTTTTAATTTAATTGATTTACAAAAATACCATTAAACTTAAAACTCTTTTTAGTATTGTTATTGGTTATAAATTACCCTATTCATGACACCACTGGTCATATTTGATCATCCACATAATATAAATTTATTGGTTAACCATGTGATTACTCCTATAACTAATATATAGTGCGATAACATGTTATATATCCACATAACATTAACGTGATATTATATTACATACCGTTATATTAACGTGATAGCATATTATATATCCGCATAATATTTGCGATGTGATAATATATTACATATCCGCATAATATTAATATTTGTAACGTGCTAAAATATTATATATCTAAATAATAATTGTATTAACCTGAAAAATGATAAATATAATAATATATATATATATATTAACGTTACGAAGTAATCATCAATAATAGTACGGAGTTAACATGATAAAAATAATATTAAACAAATAATACAAAATAAAAATCGATAATAATAATCTGACACAATAACAAGATCAGACCAATGTTACCATTCATCATCACCCCCATCATTATCGATTCCAACGCCGTCATGTATACTCTACCATCATCATCTTTTTTTCTCCACGATTCTTTTTTTTTTTTCTTCTCTTCTTCTTCCTTTTTTTTGTCTTCTTTCTTATGTTTTTATCCATTCTCGGAGAATATGAAGTGCTGAAGTGGCATTTGAGACTTATTGAAAATATGAATATCAAGAAAAATGAAATATTTGATAAAGATGAAATATCTAGTGGAGATATTTTTTTATATGCACATATGATGAATATTGAAGGTTGGACGTCTTGGATTCTATAAATACAAGGTTTATGAGTCAAATTAGGATTCTATCGTAATGCTTCGACCGTCCCCATCAGTGGGTCTCCACGTCCTCTCTCGGGCCCCGTGTAGCCCACCCCTGTCTGACGGTCGATGCGTTAACCAAGAGGCGCGGAAGTCATGATATATTGACTCTGCAATCACCACGCGACCTTTCCCCGTGTTTTGGCCTCACTCACACGATATCGAGAATCACTTCCCGATAGGTCACCCATCCTAGTGCTACTCTAGGTCAAACACGCTTAACTTTGGAGTTCTCCCAGGACCAATGACCAAAAAGATAAGTGCACTTTGGTGACATAGGTAGCCAAATCAATTCTCTTAAACCTCTCCACATATACATTCATACTCTTGAAATCGGGATTTTAGATCTATAACTTTCGGTCTTTGTTGGAGAGCACGAGTCTGCTCTTTGACATACCAAATCTGTGTGTAGCACAGTTTGGTTTTTAAACTGTGATTGTAGATAAATGAGGAATTTAGGAAGAATAACTTAGAGTTTTTGGTCCTTTGGTCTGTATTCAAGACGTGTGTGTCTGATTAAGTAATAGAGATAATTGGTGTCAAACTAATGAATGTCTTAGTGTCGAATAATTCCAATAGGCAAAATCTTGTTGTAAAATTGTCTAAAAAATCTTTAGAGAATATTTTGAGGATGTAGGCACATTGCATGAACCTTGCTAATTTTCTTATGTGCTCATATTCTGTTCTTACAGAAAGGCTTTTGTAAGAGATGGTTCGATCTCAGCCTTTGATGTTTGTGGGATCCGACGGATGAGAGTCTCTGGGTCAAGCCATTGTAGAGCCCATACACGTAAGAAGCTGATGTTGGGGCGGATGAGTGGCCCAATACCAATATCTCGAAGTACTTAAGCCCGTCGTTAGACATAGGCGAAAGCGTCTTCTTCTTCATTGTTTTTCTGTTACGTTTTCTTGGATCACCATTGAAGCGTAAGAAAAAGCTTAAAAGCTTCTGTATAACTCCATCCGATAGTGAATTCCAGGAACAACTCCTGAAGAGAGATGTACCCAGGTGTTAGGGGAACTCTATAAGCTTTGCGTGTTCTCGTTTTACTTTCTTTACATTCCGCAAACACACACGAGTGATAAACACAGAGAGAGAGAGAGAGAGAGCGAGTAGATCATACCTGCGATCGCAAAGAGAATCAGAGCTGGATCAGCAACAAGTGGTATCAGAGATTCGGGTTAGAAGCACAAAGAAGATTCAACGACGAAAAGATTCTCAAAGGAAGGAAGGAAACTTACGGAGGAGCAGAAGAACACGATCACGGAGGTATTTCTTCTCACGGCTAGTGAAAAGAAGGCGATCAAAAGGTTACACCATCATCGGATTAAGGAGGGAAACTCAGGGAAGAAACCTCTGTCCAGAATCTTGTTATTTAATTAATAAGTCTTTCGATCGAACAATTCTCTAGAAAATCGAAGGAATCCCGTGTTCGTGTGACTCGTGCTTTGTTGTTTCTTGGTTGTTATCTGCAGGTGAGAAGTTGAAACATGAGAAAGATCAGCGATGGAACCGACGCAAGAAAAATTCGAGATGGAAAAGTTTGATGGCACATGAGACTTTGGAATGTGAAAATACAGGTTCTTGGGGCAGCTTGAGATACAAGGTCTTGGATCAGTTTTGATGGAAACAGTAGCTACACCAACGAATTCGTCAACTTCAGGGATCATCACACCTGGTCCAGCAACACTAGTGAGTGCGTTGACAGGCGAGTCAAGGCCTGGGCTGGCTTCAGTGGTGACAGAGACGAGACTAGCTCCGAGAGAAGAAGGCAAAGACCTCAGGGTCAGAAATCTTCTGGGGACATATCTCACTGACAAGATCCTGAGAAAGATAATGCATGAGCCAACATCAAAGGGTATGTGGAAAGCATTGGAAAGTGACTATCAAACAAAAAGCTTACCAAATCGA
The DNA here is from genome assembly GCA_020283515.1 of Alliaria petiolata. Classification (NCBI taxonomy): domain Eukaryota; kingdom Viridiplantae; phylum Streptophyta; class Magnoliopsida; order Brassicales; family Brassicaceae; genus Alliaria; species Alliaria petiolata. The sequence goes on from JAHZTW010000001.1 coordinate 389,911,128, forward strand.
ATATACCTGAAGCAGATGTTCGCCAGCTACAAGATGGAAGAATCAAAGACCATTGGAGAAAACATGGATGGCTTCCTGAAATTAATAGCCGACATGGCTAGCCTCGAAGTTAAAGTTTCGGATGAAGATCAAGCTATTCAGGTCCTCTCAGGTTTACCACCAGCTTTTGAACCTCTTGTTCACACATTGAAGTATGGAATAGGCAAAGACACAATTACCTTGAAGGAAGTGGTCACATCTCCCTATGCGAAGGAGGTGGAGCTAAGACAGAAAGGTCTAATGCACAAGTCTAAAGCTGGAGCTGGTGGAGAAGGCCTGTACACAGAAACCAGAGGCAGATCAGAGAAAAGAAGTGAAAGAAGCAAGAGCTCAAGTGGTAAAAGCAACTCCAAGAACATATCAAAGTCAAGGGATACAAAGACAAAGGCTTGCTGGACATGTGGGGATGAGAATCAGTGGAAGCGTGACTGTCCACAGAGAAAGAAAAATGGACAGACATCAAAATCACATAACTCAGCAAATGTAGCAGTAAAATTACCAGAGGCTATAGCTTTAACAGCTAGTCTCGTAGCATCCGAAGATCAGTGGGTGATGGATTCAGGTTGTACGTTTCATATCACTCCGAGGAAGGAACTGCTATCAGATCTTGTGGAGTTCGAGGGGAACAAGGTCCTTATGGGAAATAACTCAGAGTGCACGATCAAAGGCATGGGCAATATTACTATTGAAAACCTAGACGGGTCTTTGGTGATCTTTAACAATGTAAGATATATACCAGAAATGGGAAGGAATCTGATATCCTATGGTCAACTCGAACAGTCTGGATGTAAATACAGTGGGGAAGGCTACACAGTTCAGTTCTACAAAGGAGATAAGAAGGTATTGACAGGTATGTATCAGCAGGGTCTATATTATCTTCAGGGCAAAATCAGACAGCCATAAGTGAATATAGTGAAGTAAACTGTAAACATGGCTAAAAGATGGCATGCTCGTCTAGCTCATATGAATCAAAGATCAATGGAGACCTTAGCAAAGAAAGGTTACCTGAAGCCAGAAGAGGTAAAGGAGCTGGGATTCTGCGAGGCTTGTACCCTAGGGAAGTCACACAAACAAAGCTTTCCTAAGGCTAAGCACACCACCAAAGGGATACTAGAGTATGTCCACTCGGATATGTGGGGTTCACCGAATGTGACCTTAAGCCTATCAGGAGCTCAATATTTCATCACATTTATTGACGACTTCTCAAGGAAAGTATGGATTTACTTTCTGAGAACAAAGGACGAGGCATTTCAGAAGTTTGTGGAGTGGAAGATTCTCGTTGAAAATCAAACCGGGAAAAGGTTAAAGTGTCTAAGAACAGACAACGGCTTGGAGTTCTGCAATAAGAAGTTTGATCAGGTCTGTTCTGAATCAGAAGTTAAGAGACACATAACTTGTCCTTATACTCCACAACAAAATGGAGTTTCCGAGAGAATGAATAGAACGATAATGGACAAGGTGAGAAGGATGCTAGCAGAATCAGGATTGAAAGGAGAGTTTTGGGCAGAAGCTGCCTCAATTGCGGTGTATCTCATAAACAGATCACCGTCTTCCTCTATTGGTTTTGAGATTCCAGAAGCAATGTGGTCCGAAGGAAGTCCATATTACAGTCATCTCAGAAGTTTTGGGTGCATAGCTTATGTTCACAGAACAGCGGACAAGATAAGTCCGAGGGCATCAAAGGGAGTGTTTCTCGGCTATGGACAGGGTACTAAAGGGTACAAGGGTTTGGCTGTTGGAAGAAGAAAAGGTGGTTATAAGCCGGGATGTTGTATTTCAGGAAGAGAGTATGTTCAAGGATCTGGGTACAGAGGTAACTAAGCAAGCTCAAATTGATAGCAGAATTTTGCTAATCAATTACTCAATCCTACTACACATGTCATTGTAGTATTTGAGGATCAATCTATATGGGTTGTTGTGACAAAAAGAATTCATAAAACTTCTTAATCTAAGCAAGTCTAGTGAAGGTTTTGGTATGGTATTAGTAACAATAAACAAGGTGAAAGACAAGCTATCTTCAAGAATAGTAAAAACAAAACAGAGATAAATAAAAACAAAACAGAGTTCTAAAAGGTTTTTGTAAATTTTGGAAGGATGAATCCAAGGTTATGGTATTGATTTTCAGGTGTTTAAAAGTGTAATCAATGATGTCAATCTACTCATATAAATGCTAACCCCCAAGCTTAGAACTTCAAGAATAGATTAAACCACTTTCATGGACTTAATCTTTTCATCACATTTCTAATCAAGAACAAACTTTCATTTGTGATCAAAGATGCAACAAGCATAAAGATTCAGTTCTAATCTGCTAATAAACACCTTAGACAATCACTTTCATGAGCTAAGTATGTAAATCTCTTGCTTAAATGATCCAGGAATTTTACTAATCTTTTGGATGAGAAAATTCCCTAGAAATCTAATTCAACATGATCAAGGTTGAAATTAGCATTAAGAGCACTAAGCAAGAAGAGATATGGAAGAATCAACTCATAGACATCAATACTAACACCCTAAACACCCTAGATCTAACCAACCTTAGATTCTAAAGAACTACTCACTATTCATGATCAAACCAATAAAAACTTGTAAAAACTTAATAATAAGCATTAGAAAGAGTAAAGAGAAGAGATTAGAGAAGAAGAACTCTTGAATTGTAAACACTCTTGAATTGCAAACACTCTTGAAAAGATCTTACAAAGTTGATTTATAACCAAAAGGAGAAAGAGTTTTTAAACAAGAACAAAGGATTTAAAACAAGAACAAATGATTATTTAGGTAAAAGATTGTAATAAGGATTTAAAACAAGAACAAAGGATTGCCCTCAACAATGGCCAAAAACAGAGATATAAATGCCAAATTTTCGTTCTTTGGTGGAGAAGTTAGGTCAAACCGTGTTTGAACCGAATTTTCTTTGATTTTGCACTGAACCAGCTGGTTTATGAACAGGGGATCGATCGATCTGAAAACTTACGTTTTTGTTGCTCATCATGGGATCGATCGATCTAAATCAGATCGATCGATCTGTCTTAAAATCGCCCTATCTCTTGAACCGCTGATCTGTTTGACTTGAAACCACCACCAAACGAAAGACAACTCAATTATCTATGACTTTCATGAAGAACGCCGAGGCTAAATCGGAATGGAAACCCTTCGTCGAGGCTGAATTTTCAGTGGATCAAAATAATCGCTCAAAACTTCCAGACGGATATGAGTTTGGTAAAATCGTTGTATCTTTTTAACCACTGGTCATAATGACTAGGAAAGGTAACTCAATTGTCTATGACGTTTTTGAAGTTCTCTAAGCCTGAATCAGAATGGAAAGTCTTTGTATGGTCTGATCTTTGAGTCACTTTAGGAGGCATGGACTTGTATCGGCTGCAACATCTCGGTACATGAAGTCGGTATGGTGCCAGATGACGTTTGCTTGCTTCTTATTCTTCTCTACTTGGTGCTAGATCATCCTCCAAGCTTCAGCAAGTCTCCATATGATCCAAATCACCTGAAATAACACCCCAAATGCAAGGATATGCAAGAAAATGCAAGACCTAAAGCTTAGACTTAATAACTCTAAAATGGATGCAAACTAGACTATATGGACAAGTTATATGCATGAAATAATGCAAATGCTACACTAAATGGATGATAAAATGATGTAAATATGCTAACTATCACAAATCAAAGACAGAAAGGTGAGAAAGAAGGTATCGTTCAGCAATGACTTAGAAGAGGTTCTAGGCAAGGGTTCTACATCAGAAGGTACTTCAAGTCGAGGTGGAGCAGTTGCAAAATCAGGAAAGTCAGATACAGAGGGTTCTGAACAGGCAAGGGAGTCAAGTTCAGAGGAAACAGACATTGAGACAGATACAGAGTCTAAAACAAAAGTAGTGTCAGGTATCAACACTGAAGCTGAAACAGAAGTACTAGTTCTTCTAGCTCGTGATAGGCAAAGAAGAGAAATTGAGAAACCAGCAAGGTTTAGAGATGAAGATTTTGTATCTTATGCTCTTGCGAGTGCAGAGGTTATAAATTTTGAGGAGCCAAGAACTTATGGCGAAGCAAAGAAGAGCAAGGAAAGTGAGTTATGGGATTCAGCTGTGGATGAGGAAATGGATTCATTGCACAAGAATCACACTTGGGACTTGTCAGATAGACCGAAGAACCAGAAGGTGATTGGGTGTAAATGGATATTCAAGCTGAAACCAGGAATACCAGGGGTAGAGAAACCGAGGTACAATGCCAGACTAGTTGCTAAAGGTTTTGCTCAGATTGAATGAATAGACTACAATGAAGTTTTTGCCCCAGTGGTCAAACATGTCTCGATTAGGATACTTCTTTCAGCAGTAGTTAATCAAGACATGGAGCTCGAGCAATTAGATGTTAAAACAGCGTTCTTACACGGAGTTCTTCAGGAAAGGATTTACATGGAACAACCAGAGGGTTATATTCAGAAAGGAAACGAAAAGAAAGTCTGTCTCTTGAGGAAATCATTATACGGTTTGAAGCAATCACCAAGAGAATGGAATTACAGATTCCATACATTCATGGTGAAGCAACATTACAAGAGAAGTAATTACGACCCATGTGTCTACTTGAAAGGTTCAGAGTTAGACGACATGATCTTCTTACTCCTGTACGTGGATGACATGCTGATAGCATCAAAGAGTATGACTGCTATCAACAGACTAAAAGAAATTCTAAAGTCTGAGTTTGAAATGAAAGACTTGGGGGCTGCCAGAAAGATTTTGGGTATGGACATCTACAGAGATAGACAGAAAGGGGTTTTGACGCTCTCACAGAATGACTACTTGGTTAAAGTTTTGAAAACATTTGGTATGTGGGAAAGCAGGACAGTTCAGACTCCATTGAGACCTCAGTTCAAGCAACAGAGTCTAACAGAGATTCAAGTGCGAGACCAGGAGAGTTTCATGGACAGTGTACCTTACTCCAGCGCAGTGGGAAATCTCATGTACGCAATGGTTGGGTCCAGACCTGATCTGGCTTACGCTGTAGGCTTGGTGTGCAGGTACATGAGCAAACCTGGAAGGGAACACTGGTTAGGAGTGCAATGGATTATGAGATACATCAAAGGAGCTACAGATATAAGCTTAACTTTCACAAAGGAGGAAGGCTTCAAGGTGAGAGATTTATGTGACTCGGATTTTGCCAGTGATCCTGATAAACGCAGGTCAATCACGGGGTATGTCTTCACGGTTGGGGGCAACACAGTGAGTTGGAGATCCGTTCTCCAGAAAGTCGTAACTCTATCTACAACAGAGGCAGAGTACATGGCGTTGTCAGAATCAGTAAGAGAAGCAATATGGCTAAAGGGATCTGCAAGGAGATGGGATTCAAGAAAGATGCAATCGAGGTGAACTGTGATTCACAAAGCGCGATCTACCTAGCAAAGAACTACATGTTTCACGAGAGAACAAAGCATGTAGCAGTCAAGTTCAATTTCATCCGAGACATAATAGCAGAACGAGATGTAAAAGTGGTCAAGATACACACATCAGTTAATCCAGCAGCCATGCTAATTTAAGTCTTACCCGGAGAGAAGTTCGAAGGGTGTTTGAAGACGTTGAAGGTCATTGGCGCTTGAAGAGTCGCCGAGGATCGTCTCCGGATCCAGGAGATGACGGGGAGCCTCCGGAGCAAAGGGGGCGAATTCAGCTGCTATCTGGTCCTTAAGGTGCAGCGGTGATCTGATTCAGAGGTTGAAGAAAGAATCAGAGGATTCCAGGAGGGATCGGAGTTGACGGAGGGTTGTCGGATTTCGGACATAGGGTTAGAGTGAGACGCGAACCAAGGTGGAGTTTTGTAAGAGATGGTTCGATCTCATCCTTTGATGTTTGTGGGATCCGACGGATGAGAGTCTCTGGGTCAAGCCATTGTAGAGCCCAGACACGTAAGAAGCTGATGTTGGGCCGGATGAGTGGCCCAATACCAATATCCCGAAGTACTTAAGCCCGTCGTTAGACTTAGGCGAAAGCGTCTTCTTCTTCATTGTTTTTCTGTTACGTTTTCTTGGATCACCATTGTAGCGTAAGAGAAAGCTTAAAAGCTTCTGTATAACTCCATCCGATAGTGAATTCCAGGAACGACTCCTGAAGAGAGATGTACCTAGGTGTTAGGGGAACTCTATAAGCTTTGCGTCTACTCGTTTTACTTTCTTTACATTCTGCAAACACACACGAGTGATAAACACACAGAGAGAGAGAGCGAGTAGATCATACCTGCCATCGCAAAGAGAATCGGAGCTGGATCAGCAACAACTTTTGCTCGATCCATTGAGCTTCGATGTAATGATGCTATAAAACTACAATATTATGTAATTGTGCCAAAAGATTCTGTTGTGATCAATATCGGTCTCTTTGTTGCAGTAGTTTCTGAAGCATCATGTTGCGGACCTAAAAGAACTGATTGATCAGTTTAAGACGGGACATATTTGATAAAATTTTGATCAATGTACTTCAATCTCTTCTGAATAAACAAACGATCATGAAAACTGATCCAGGACAGGGAAACCCGCAAGAAAAGTGATGGAGAGGAAGAGAACTTGTATATTGGAGAGTCGACGAATCTTATTTTTCTTCTCACGAGGTAAAATGAAATCCTTATGAAGGTTAGGATTTGAAAAAATTACTTAGAACTATGGCATCTATGAAATGGAATTTTGTGAATCAGGATGAATCTCTGGAACCCAAGCCACAAAAGAATGAACTTTCTTGTCAGAAGAAGAAGAAACTTGAATTGGTAAACAAATAGAATTTTTTTTTCCCGAATAACCCGAAAGTGTTTATTCTTTATTATAAAGTTTGTGCAAAACAAAGAGAAAAACAAAGCAGAAAAGGCATACAACATGAGCATTTTTAAGCATTCATTTATTCACCCATTATTCATGTTTCATCACATTTGCTTTAAACCATTCACTCACAAAAAAAATTATTCAAGATTAAGTTTGTCCATACCATCCATCTCTTGCTTGAATTCAACCATTGCATCTCTTGGAAACGTCAAGATCACTTTAACTCCACCTTCCATTGAGGGATCCAATTTTGAAGGTTTCAAGATCATCCCTAAATGCACTGCACTCCCCCGCTCGGTCAACGGCCGCAGATTTACGGGCTCATTCCAACCAAAATCCATCGATCCGAACCATCCAATATTCCTCCAATCCGTCAAGAACAATAATCTGTCACTTAGCCCTTCGAATATCACATCCTCCCTCATCAATCTCTTTGTGTTCTTTAGCTCTTCCTCGAGATAGACCTTGTCATAGGCTGTTTTCTTGGCTTTCTTCACCCGGTTCGCGATGTCAGAGATTGATGCTTCTTTGAGTTCTCTCACGGTTAACTCGACATAGACATCTATGTATGCGTTACCGTAGAATCCTTGAGGAAGTGGCGGGTCTAAAACATGTCGTATTCCAACAGATATGCCAAGGACAGTGAACCCGTAAGGGTTTAGTTTTAAGGCTCGAGATCTTGCTTTCCATATGCAAGAACTAAGTACTTCAGAAGTAGTGAAACTCTCTTTACTCGCACTCTCTCATCAAAGAGTCTTTAAGCCTCTTTATACTCGCAGCCCAATGTTTATTATCTCCGTCACCTGTTGGGTAATAAATAAAATGAGATCATTTTTGTTAAACACATATTACCAGATTACAAACCCTTGTCACAAGTAAATTAATAAATTATAAATCACAAAATTGATGGAGTTAATTAATGGAAGAACAACATACCATATCAGTACTTGGAAAATATGGCGAGGTGGCCAAAAGACTAGCAATGTGGCCGCCAGGCATTTTGGCCAGTTCATTATCAAATTTTCCGACCAAACGCTCTCTCTACCACACCGGCATCACTGATGGCTCGCTCTTTCGTGCAGCCAACTCTGTTAAAGCATGGATGATCTGAGCCACACCGAATCCATCCTACAAGGCGTGCATCAATGCAGTGCCAATGGTGAATCCTCCGCACGCAAACTTGGTCACCTTAAAAAAAAAATCAAAGGGAATGTGGATGAATACAAAATTCCTGCAATATTAAATGCTCTATTTCCGGGCATTAGGAGATTACGGGTTTCGGCCCACAACCTTATGGTAATCCAAAAAAAAAAATGTGAGTTTATTGAAATGATATAATCTCCAAGAAAATGATATCTTCCAGAAAAAAAAAATTAGTAGAAAAATGATATCTATAATCTTGCAATATATATCAAGAAAATGAAAAGCTACCTGCAAAGCTAGTGGATGATAACAAACGTTGATATCGTACTTTATTTCCATTTCGGGCACAAGGCGCAAAGCAAGTTGGTCATCAAGGTTTTCTATATAGTTTAGAGAGGAGAGGTCGAGAGATGAGGTAGCGATTTCAAATGGAATTTCCTCACCGTGAAAAACCAGATGAAGTTTTCGATCACTCTCTCGTCTCATTAGCTTGCCATAAAGGGGATAGTAGTACACAAGAAGTTCGGACAAAGCCTTCCTAAGCAAAGGAAAAAGATCATTTTGATTCTTTTCATTGGCTTTGAAAACGTAAATCGTTGCGAAACAAGCTCAACTGGTTTCTTTTCGAGAAATAGAGGCAAGATCGGTCTTGTTTGGTTTGCCATCGCTTACTTGGTTTCTGTAAAATGTATGATATATATATATAGCCAAGTTTAGAAAGTACTCCTTCCCTTTTTTTGTTTAAAATAAGTGATGATTTACCACGTGTCGTTAGCTCAATTGGAAAAGTACTTTAGACAACATTTAAAAGTCACAGAATCGAGTGACGCTTGAGATAAAACTAATATTACTTGATGTGATTTCGGGTGGAGGATTATGGACTTCGGCCCAGAACCTCTCGGTAATAATAATAAAAGTGATGTTCTCACAAATCTATACAAAAATATAAAAAATACTTTTTTGCCCTAATATTAATTAATAACCTAAAATTTAAACAATAATAAATAAGGTAAGATCTCTTGCTGATTTGTGAGATTATACGGACAAAACAAATCTTTTAAGTCTTGCAGAGTAGCACATAAGCCGTCAGCTGAAAGTGAACATGGAGCTCGCAAAATGTAGCGACATTATTGTTACGAAAAAACAAATTTTTAGAGGGAGTAATATAGTAAACAATTTATATTTATTTTATTTTAAAACTCGTATCTTATTTATGATATTGTATAAGTTGCATATTTATTTTATTTTAAAACTCCTATGAAGTTTGAAGAATAATAATAAGTGAGTGAACATGATTATTTAAAAATTTGTTTTAAATAGTATTATTATTGGGAACAAATGAGAAATTTTTTGAAAAAGTGTAAATCAAAATATGCCATTTAAATATATGATTTTTAGTGGGTTTATTGGTTCTATAATTTTAATAGATTTAGAAAAATCAATCAAATCTAGTATTATTGGTTATATGATTTAAAATCCATATTCAAATAATGTGTTATTGGTTACATGAGTTTAAAATCCATATTCGAATCATGTGTTACTAGTCCACGATTTAAAAAAATTTAAATGTTTTTTTAATAAATGCTATTTATTTGTTGCCGCAATCCTAAGGATGACTTACTTCAAACCATCTCCTCATAAGGCCTTCAAACTTCTGAGGGAACCTATAGCCAAGAGAGCTTATCCGATTCTGAATTGCTTTGTCAATGTGGATCGGGATAGTTGCTGATTGATAGCATGATTTTCCACTTTCAATTAATCCCTACTACTCATATCATTGTAGCACTTAGGGTATCGAATCCACAGGGAACTAGAGATCTAAGACACTAGGAATCCACAAAATTCCTTAAGCTAAGCAAATAGAAAAGACTTGGTTTTAAACTAACAACCTAGGTGAAATGAAAAGCAAACAACCAAACTAAAAAGGTAACTAACAACTTAAGCATTTAAAAATAAGCAACTAAAACAAGACAAGAAACTAAGCAGTACACTAAACTAGATTAACAATGATAAACAAGTGAATCCAAAGATGAGGTTATGGACTTTGGGTGATCCTAGAGCTAACCTATGATGTTCAAACAATCACAAAATGCTAATCCTTAGGTTTAGAACTCTAACAAGACTAATCCACTCTCATGGCACTAATCTCTTTGCTAATTACCTAATCAAGAACAAATTCTCATTTGTGAAAAGATAATCAACAAGCATTAAGATTCAGTTCTAATATACCAATAAACACCTTAGACATTCATTCTCATGAGCTAAGTATGTAAATCTCTTGTTTTAGTTGGTTAGAGAATTTCATCAAACACCTTTTGGGTGAGAAATTCCCTAAGATCTAAATCACTTTTCTCAAAGCTAATCTAGCATTAAGATCACTAAACAAGAAAGGATCTAAACATTTTAATCCCTAAACATCAAAGATTAACTCTATAATCACCCTAATCTACCTCATCCAAAGATTCTAAAAAATACTACTCACTAATCATAGCTAAACCAACAATTCTCATGAAACAGTTGTTGGTAAACATGATTAGAGAAGAAGAAGATAAAAAATTAAGAAAGACAAATTTCAATATGCATATCTTACAAAATATCTTACAAAATCACTTAAAACCAAAAGAGAAAGAGTTTTTAAG
>JAHZTW010000001.1:389925253-389938339 GCA_020283515.1 Alliaria petiolata
GCCCCCCCCCCCCCGCCCCAACGCCAAAACCCGAGAGTCCACTGCACATGCTTTCAATCTTGTCCAAACAATTTTAAGGTAAGATATACGCCGAACTCCAAAAATTGATGATACTAGTAATCACAAGCTGGATGAGCTGAAGCCTACCTGTATAGGAGAGAGGGCTATGAGCCCATGAGAGAAACCGTGTTCCAACTCGATCCACCAGAGGATCATAGTCCACCACGCTCAATGTCTTAGTCGTTAGTGGCAGACCCAAGTAATGAATAAGCAAAGATCCCACACCAAGTATAGCCTTAGTATTTGCATTGTGTATCTCCATGTCACCGTCCCCAGCCAAAAAATATAGATGAATTAGCTACATTGATATGAAGTCATGAGATAAGCGCAAATTCTCCAAAACAACCATAATCCCATTTAAAGAAGCAGATGTACCATCTCTGAAGACTAAGATATCATCCGTGAAACTTAAATGCGTGAGACCCACTTCTTGGCATAGCGGTTGGTAGCCAAATTCCCTATTCCTAGTGATAATACTTCTAAATCCTCACCTTCTATAGAGAATGTGTCTTCGCCAATACTACAACAAATGCTCGACCTTGAACCTTCTGTTCAAACATCACACATGAGAATAAAAAAGTATTCTTCTCTGTAAGATTATATTGTCATTCATCTTTGTCTTCAGAGTTTGCCTCGATTTGGTACCGCTCTTGCGGCCCGCACCGAAGCAGTGCTTTACCCCAAATATTCAAAAAATCTCTCAATTACTTTCTTATGCTAATATTTGTTTCCTACTTATCGTTAATTATTGGTTTTCATAGACGAAGAAAAAGAACCTTCAATGTATAATGAGGCAAAAAAAACATATTTTGTCGTAAAACAACACGTACTTGATCTATTTACACACATCTTATTGATAAGTTCAGCATTGGGTGCCAATGGGCCTATAAGATGAAACACAATGCAAATGATAATATTGAGAGATATAACACTCGTTTAGTTACAAAGAATTATACGCAATAAGAAAATATTAATTAAAATGAGAATTTTTTTTTCCGGTGGCCAATCTAACTTCAGTAAGATTTTTGCTAGTAGATTCTCCATTTTAATGGAATGTTTCCTACTCAGTTAGACATTTCCAATGTATATTTTAATGGTGGTTTTATGAAAATAAATAAATGAAGCTTCCTCGAGGGTATTCACCAAAACTGGGGGATTCTCTTCCTCGTAATGTTGTTTGTAAACTTTAAAATATATGTATGGTCTTTAACAAACTTCCATACAATAGTTCTTGAAATTGTCCACAACTTTCAATGATTTGGGTTTTATTCATTTTTATTGTAAGCATACTTTTTTCATAAAAATCATTAATGTTGTGTTTCTCTGTATGTTAGTTTGTGTGGGTAACATCATAGTTATACACAATAATGATTTATCAATCAATACAATGAAGACTCAACTTGAATCCCACTTAAAGATGCATGACTTAAGACCATTAAAGCAATTTTTTAGGCTTGAAAATTGCAAGATCTATTGAAGATATCTCTATCTGTCAATGTAAATATGCTCTTTATATTTGGGATAAAACGGTATTTTTTAGTTGTAAAACTTCTTACATCCCAATAGATCCTCATCTGAAACTCTCGAAAGACAGTGGTGGTGATTTGGTTTACCTAGAAGCATATAGACATCTTACATGAAGACTGATGTATCGACAAATCACAAGATCAAACATCAATTTTACTTTGAATAATCTTAGTCAATATTATCACGATCTTCGTAATATGAACTATCTATGAACTATCTACTGTTTTGACTAGGTGATACGACATCTTAAATTAAATTGTATTTACCTTTTTTTTGTTAGATAATGCTTATCATTATATTTTATTTTGCATTTTATCGTTTATTATGTTAAAACTAATGAATTTTTGTTTATTATTATTATTAACAATCCATTACATTTCTTTTATTTCTTAATAATCTTAGGGGTGGGCATCCGGGCTACTAGATAGGTTTAGCTTGGGTATTTCAGATTTTAGATATTTCAGTACTAGCAGTTCGGTACTTTTCGCGTTCAGATCAGTTCGGATATTTAATTAAAGAACCAAAAATATCCTAAAAATTCGAAAAATCTTAAAAATATCCAAAATACCCAAAATACCCAAAAAAACAGGTTTTGGATATTTTGGGTTGGGATATTTTTGGATACCCATTTAGTTTCCAGATAATTAATATAATTTTATGATATCGGATCAGGTCATGTATTACTCGGTACTCGAACTACATTGAACATTACTTCCGATCAGATATTTTGATGGATTGGAACCTGACTCGGATCGCTCGGATGGGTACCGGATCAGATTTTCAGATCCGAGTAAAATGCGAGCCCTACTTATTATAATTGATAATGTTGAAAGAATAGTTTCTTTCTTTATTTGATTTATGTTCGGATATATTTTGATAATTTTGGATGCATAAAAGTTAGTCTCAAAATTTTAAAAACAAGGGTAGTTTTAAAAAAAAACTTAAAAATTTGGAATATTTATTCAGATTTTCTCTTAATTTTTTTGTATATTTTATTAATTCACATTTTTATTCACTAGTAATTTAATTAAATAGGATTCAACTTTTTGTAATCTTTGAAACTCTAAGATATATGTTTAAATGTTTGTTTATAAAATATAATTTTTAAAGTTAGAGACTTGATTGGTAATACATGGTGGTAAAAGAATTTAAAGAGGTGAAAAAATAACAGAAATGTAATTAATAATGATTTAAAATAAATCTAATATATGACATTATAGAGATTTGTTTTTAACACTAATTTATGAGAATTGTTACATCGACGATAATGTTAAATATATACATATACAGTAAACGTTACTTTTAAACTAAATTAAAATTTGATTTGCTTCGTTTCCTACCTCTTTTGATTCATATATTGACACGGTTTTCAGATATCTAAAATCAAAAATTGTTGATAGTCAATTAAAGATGTAGAGATCTTATTATAGAGTGTTAATTTATGAGAAGTTAGAAATAAATGATATTTTTTATAATTTCATGTCTTTATACCTCCACTAGATCAGTTTTTTTGTGAATTAGACTTTTTATTAATAGAAATCAAACTATGCCCTCTAAATTATTAACTATTTTTCAAACATTTTTTATATAACTATTAAAATAATTATAACACATCCTTTAATCTAAAAAAACCAAAAATTGATGTTTCTCGGTCGTTTTTCTTTTTCACCAAAATCATTTTTTTCTTTTTGGCTGCAGGCCCTGACAATGCAGAGCAAACATGAGCTTGTCGCCCTCTTTTTTATAAACTAATTTCTGCCCCAAATTTCAAATTTATGAGATCGAACTCCCTTTTTGCGTTTTTATGTTCTTTTGTTTTTTAAATAAACCAAATAAAATTAAAATTATTATTATACAACTAAAAATTAGAAAGAAATCCTAAATAAAACCTAATCACCTTCTTCAAGTCGTTCATGATATATTTCTTAAGTTTAATAAACTATTATATGTTGTGAAATATTACTTAAGTGAGACAAATAAATTATATATTATTTAAAGAAGAGAAAACGTTTAATGGTAAAGAGGAGAAGAGAGAGTGCTCGTCATTTCATTACTTGTGTCTTACAACTTTACAAGGAAAACTTCTCTTTATATAGGGAATCAAATTACATAATACATTGACACGTATGTCAATGCAAAACGTTAAACATAGATGATGACTCATCATTCATCATTATCACAACACTCACCCTTTGATTCATCATTAATACCGTATTACGTACTGTCTCGTTAAAACTTAATCATGGAAAAACCCATTTAGGATAAAAACATGATAAGAGAAAAAAATACAGTGACGTTCTTCCTTGAATATCCATTATTGTAAAGTTGCGTGCTGCCTCGTTAAAAATATTTCCATAGAAAAACCCAGTGGGACATTATGGACATTATGGCAAAGAAAAATAGTACATCAACAGCAAACTCCCCATGGAAATGATGGATCTCATATTCTCTTCACAAATCTCATAGATGCCGCATTCCAGGACATGTTTCTTGAATGTTGTAGTAGGAAGCACCTTTGTGAAGAGATCAGCTGCGTTGTGACTTGAGCGAACATACTGAATATCCACTTTTTTATTTTTCTCCAGCTCTTGAGTATAAAAGAAAAATATTGGAGGGATATGCTTCATTCTATCGCTCTTGATATAATCTTCTTTAAGTTTTGTGACACAAGCATCATTGTCTTCAAACACATTTGTTGGTTCTTTATTCGTGATTATTCCGCTTGCTTCTTGTATATGATGAGCTATGGATCTGAGCCATACACATTCTCTGCATGCTTCATGAAGCGCAATAATCTCCGCATAATTTGAAGACGTGGCGACCAATGTTTGCTTTTGGGAGCGCTGAGAGATCGCAGTTCCACCAAATGTGAAAACGTATCCAGTTTGCGATCGAGCTTTATGCGGATCAAATAGATATCCTGCATGTGCAAAACCAACTAGGCCAACCTCGGGGTTTCTAGAATAATATAATCCAAAATTAATCGAACCTTGAAAATAACAGAATATATGCTTTATTCCATTCCAATGCATGCGCGTCGGTGATGAACTATACCTTGCAAGTAAGTTAGTAGCAAAAGTTATATCTGGTCTAGTACAATTTGCAAGATATAAAAGTCCACCTATAGCGCTCATATAAGGCACTTCCGGACCTAATATTTCTTCGTTACCTTCACAAAGCCGAAATGGATCCTTGTCAACATCGAGTGGTCTATTGACCATTGGAGTACTCAAAGAAGTCGTTTTATCCATACTAAAGCGTCTCAACACCCTTCTGGTGTAATTTGATTGATGCACAAATATTTCCTCTTGAAAGTGCTATATCCGGAGTTCAAGACAAAACTTTGTCTTTCCAAGATCTTTCATCTCGAACTCATCTTTCATGTGAGTTCTTGCATCATCAATCTGCTTTTGAGTTCCAATCATGTTCAGGTCATCAACATAGACAGCAATGATCACAAATCTTGATGCAGATTTCTTTATAAATACACAAGGGCATATCGCACTGTTGATGTAACCTTTACTCAACAAGTACTCACTTAAGCGAATATACCACATGCGTCCGGATTGCTTTAATCCGTAAAGTGATCGCTGTAGTTTGACCGAACATAGCTCTTTAGATGCTTTAGGCATTTTTGATCCTTCAGGGATCTTAAATCCTTCAGGGATTTTCATGTATATGTCACTATCAAGTAAATCATATATATATGCAGTCACAACATCTATCAGGTACATCTCTAAATTCTTAGAGGCGGTTAGGCATATTAAGTACATGAATGTGATTGCATCCATGACCGGGGAATATGTTTCTTCATACTTTATTCCCGGTCTTCGAGAAAAACCTTGCGCCACAAGGCGAGCTTTATACCTTGTGACCTCATTTTTCTCATTTCTCTTTCTTACAAAGACCCATTTGTATCCGACCGGCATTACATCTTCAGGTGTAACAACTATCGGTCCGAATACGTTCCGTTTAGTAAGGGAGAATATTTTATTCCTCATGGCCACTTGCCATTTATCCCAGTGAGGCCTTCTCTGGCACTCTGACACGGAACTTGGATCTAGATCATCATTTTCATGATCGATCTCATTGGACACAGAAAAAGAGAACATTCCATCATGATCTTCTATTTCACTTCTAGCACATATTTTCCACTCTGGGCGAAGGAGATGGAAATCTCATATTTTTCTGTTCCAGATTCGTCTTCAGGACGAATCTCTATACCAGGTTCTTCTGGAACCGGTCATATATGTCTTTCAGACATATATCTTTACTTGGTTCTTCAGGAACCTTTTCACAAATGTCTTCAGGACATTTGACACAAATGTCTTCCGGACATTTGGCTTTATTTGGTTCTTTCGGAACCTTTGCTCCCAACTTCTTTCTTTGTGGGGGATTTCTATCTTTTGATCCCATAGGCCTCCCGCGCTTCAGTTGAACCCTCGGTTCATTTTCTCTACTTACATCAATATGTTCTTCAGGAACATTTATCCTTGATGGAGCATTAGCTGCGGGGATATGGGACTTCGTCACCCTCCTCGTATCTGTGAACGCATCAGGTAACTGGTTTGCCAAATTTTGCATATGTATAATTTTCTGAACTTCCACCTCGTGTTGATTAGTAGGAGGATCAAGATAAGCCAAAGAGTGTATACACCAGGTGATATCATTTGGTGATTCTCTCAATCCTCCCCCTAATGCAGGGAATTCACTTTCATCAAAGTGGCAATCGGTAAACCGTGCCGTGAACATATCACTAGTTACCGGTTCAAGATACCTAATTATACTTGGTGACGAATACCCGCCATAAATTCCCAATCTTCTTTGTGGTCCCATTTTTGTTCTTTGTGGTGGCGCTATAGGGACATAGACCGCACATCCAAACACACAAAGATGGGATACATCTGGCTTATGGCCAAACGCTAACTGTACGGGGGAATATTCATTATATGCACTTGGTCTTACCTGGACCAATGCCCCAGCATGCAATATAGCATGATTGGAAGCTTTGTTCTCAAGATTAACGGTCATGCAATCAACTGCAACCGTTTAATCAAAGATTCAGCCATGCTATTTTGTGTATGTACGTGCGGAACCGAATGCTCAACATCGATTCCCAAAGACATACAATAGTCATTAAAGGCTACTGAAGTGAACTCACCAGTGTTATCAAGTCTGGCTTTCTTTATGGCACAATCAGGGAAATGCACTCTCAACCTGATTATTTGGGCAATGAATATTGCGAAAGCCATATTTCTTGTGGTCAAAAGACACACATGTGACCATCTGCTAGATGCGTCAATCAATACCATGAAATATCTAAATGACCCGCACAGTGAGTGAACCGGTCCACATATATCACCATGTATTATCTCTAGAAATACAGGGGATTCATACACAACTTTGGTTGGCGAGGGTTTACTTATGAGTTTTCCTTGAGAACATGTCTTACATGAAAACTCTCCCGATTGAAAAATCTTCTGGCTTTTCAATGGGTGGCCACTCAAATTTTGCACAATCCTTCTCATTATGACTGAACCAGGGTGACCTAGCCTTTCATGCCACACTCTAAAAGTGCTGGTAAACTTCTGGTTTACCGCAACATGTGATTCATCCATGGTTATCTTTGTGCAATATAATCCAGAGTACATCATTGGTAATTCTTCCAACTGACGTTTCCTCTCTGTTATAATGCAAAGATATTCAATGCCATTCTTATTAATAGTCTCAATATGATATCCATTTCTTCGGATATCTCAGAAACTTAATAAGTTCCGCTTAGACTCAGAGGATTATAATACATCTTTCACTACAAACTCTGTACCCCATGGCATTGAAAAACTCGCTCTTCCAGAGCATAGTATAATCTTTGCAATACCGGTTATAGTAATCACGCTTCCGACAGAGAATTTCATTTTGAGTCAGGAGAAATACTTTTTATCCCTAAAGATTGTATGTGTCGTAGCTCTGCCTGCTAGACATGTATCTCCATCCTTAATCTCAAAATGTGACATCTTCTGTGTCACAATACTTATAAGAGATACAATAATTAATCAAAAACATCCGACTTATAAAAAGTTAGTATATTATATCAAAAATCTTCTGATAAACAAAATTTTATCATATACTTTTGTTTATCATATATACTATAAATCAGATTAAATTTAGTTATTCAGGCCTTCTTCACGAAGACATAATTATCAAGGAAATCAAGATAAGTATCATCACTTAAGCCATCAAAGGAAGTTCCATCTTCATCCCAGATGAAGTTGGCCTCTGCATCCTTTTCTTTGGTCTTTTGTGATTTGACATACAGATCGCCTAAATATTTTGGCGTACGACACGTACGTACCCAATAATCTTTCATGCCGCATCTGTAGCAAGCGTTTTCACCTAGTCTTTTTACGTCCCAACCATCATCATTTTTCCTCTTTCGTCCACCACACTTATTTAAGTGGATAATTCAACATTCTCTCCTAGGAATGGAGTTAACCCAGTTGGACGAGACTGATGGTTCATCATCACGAGTTTATTATATTGTTAAGCTACCAGGAAGATTTACATCAACTCCGAGCTTTGGGTGAATTCTCACTCCTGGAGATGCAACCACTCATTTCCAAAGATCTTCGTGATCTTTACTCGTGATGGATTCATCTTATAAACCATCATGGACATGGTGGCGTAAAAGATCATAGTTTTTGCCTTATCTTATATAATATCGTTTCCGACATATCGATTGTGCTCAAGAGATCATTTCTCTTTAGATGCAACCTTGCATCTACCACCCAAGACATATAATTAATTTCACACAAATCAAAGGTGGCGATCTCGAGCTTTACTAAATTTAACATTATAACTGAATAACAAAACTTAACCCATTTAATTTAATAAAAATTTATTTATAAAAATTTGGGCATAATAACGGCATAATAAAAGACAATAATTTAAAGCAATATGAGGAGGCAGAGCATACAATTCGATTGCTTGCGGAGGAGTTTTTAAAACTACCACTCCATAATAAATAAATGAACAAGAATGAGGATTTTAACCTCCCACTGCATAAATAAATTAAATGCATGGACATAAATTAAATAAGGAGGAGGTGTTATCCTTCCACTCCGTAAATATGATCTAAGGAGACATAGTCTATCATGTGATCATTTTGATCATGAAGGAAGCGCCTATCATAACGATCAGCTCGGAGAAGGCATAACCTATTGATAATATGCATATTTTACTCATTTTTGCTATCATAAGTGAGTGCTTTAATAGGTATTTCACGAAGGTTTTAATGCATAAACACTAGATTTCGAGTATTTGGTTGTTCAAGACTCTTTTCAGGTAAACTTACCAAAAGATGCTTATTTGGGAGCAAAATGGTCTGGAAACAGTGCTCAAGGACAGAAGTTCAACACCAAACGAAGGCCTTCCCACAACAAGATCAAGCTCATATTTGGAGACAATGATCAATTTATCTTTGTCATATCTTATTTCTTGATTGTCTAGGTCGCAGGATACGATAGTATACCTACGATACTTGCTTTCATAGATCAATTTATCTTTGTCAGAGTTAGGTTGTTAAAACAAGTGAATCAGTTTAGGGAAAACCGCCTAGTCTCATTTGCTTAACTTTTGTGAGTTTGATTCCTAGTTAGAACCCCATAGATTTCCCGAGAAGATCCCCAACGTGTCACACCCATCTGCTTTTCAATCGAGATTTACGCACTTCAATATTTACTTTTTCTGCATTGCTTACCTGATTTCCTTTTTGCAAGTTTTTGAATTGATTTTTCTTTTTCCGTTGGTTATAAAAGGGATTGACAACCTCTTCTATATAAGACGTGATATTGCTTTATTTATTTCTGCAAAAACCGTGACACCATCTTACAACTCCCAAACCCCTTTTTCGTCTTTGCTTGCCCTGATTCTTCTGTTTTGCAGTTGACCTCCTCCCTGTGGATCGATACCCTAAGTACTACAACGCACGTTGTGCACTTGCAGCTTAGGGTCCTACAAATTCAAAGCTCGACGAGTCCCCAAAGAAACCTCCAATCTCGGACAACTATTTAGACCCCATCAAGCTTTTGGCGCCGTTGCCGGAGAGGTTGCGTTTCGCTGTCCAAAGCAAAGGCCAGGTTCACAACTCAAAGATATTCTTTCTCTTTAACTTTTAGATTTCTTTCTGTGAGTTTCAGGAACCACTACACCATGGAGAGTGCAAGGATAGATCCTTACATGCCTCCTAACGCACGCCCACTGATAGGGGTCAGGTTTTACCCTAATAAAACTACTGCAAGTGCACAGCAAATGCAATCGTAGTATAAGGGGTATCGAATCCCAATGGAAGTAGATGCTACGCTAAGGTTTCTAAAGTCAGATTATGCTAGATCAATCAATTTAAAGTGAATAAAACTTATTAAGTAAATCAGGAATGAGATTAGATGTGGATTAAAGTTCAAGAGACAAAACGCTAGGCAAGGATGATTATCAGGTTGATTCAGAGAATGCAGAAGTTAAATTGTCAGGAAATTATTAAGAACCGTCTAGAACTCGAAACGCTAATTTAAAACCAATCAACTCTCGTTGCAGAAGTTATATATGCCTAAATTCAAGAAAACCAAATCTCTTTGCGAGTTCAAACAATTCAGACAAGCATTAATGTTCAGGTTCGATTTGTTCACAAAACACTTAAACCAAATCTCTTTGCGAATAAATATTTTGCTCATCTATGATTAGGTCATATTATCAATAATGCTCTCGCATTTATTAAACAACCTAAGGTTTGATTTCTAAGTGATCAAATCAGAAATCAATATAAGCACAAATCAAGATGAAGATCCAAGTGATTTTCCTAATAACTTAATCATTCTACAGACTCATTATCAAGCCCTAAATCACCCTAACCTAACTAGCAAACTACTCAGACATAATTATGAAAACATAAATGATGGCTGAAATAAATTGCATAAAAGAATAGAGAATGATACAGGGGTTCGAAATCTGGCTCAGATGAATTAGAATTGTCTCCCCAAAAGCTCATGATCAATCTCTCTCTAAGTCTCAAAAACAATAAATTATGAAAAGGTATGTGGCTAAAAAATGCCTGAAATCTATTTATAGAACGGGATTTTTCGTCCAGGGGCAAACTTGTAATTCTTCAAAACTTGCTCTCTTTCCTTTTTCTGATTGAAGTCGCGAAAGTTGGCCGACCTTGATTCGGTGTCGATCGACACTGATGGTGTCGATCGACACCATGCACGTAATTCTAGCTCTTGAGTTCATCACTTTGGCTGCTTCTCCAATTCTCTCCAAAAAGCATCAGAATCTCCTTTTTAGCTCCATTTGTTCTCCATCCTGTAAAGACTCAAATAGGACTCGAAAACTAACAAAAGACTCTATAAAAATACTTATATCATGGTCCAAAAAAGGGTAAAAACCATGATATATCAACTCCCCCAGACTTAGCTTTTGCTTGCCCTCAAGCAAAACAGAAACTTAGACTGAAGTAGAAGTTTGAAAACAGAAACTTTCGAGTACTTTTTCAGAACGCCACAAATTGTTAACACTCTTGAATCCACATGCATTAGAGCCAATCTTAGGAAAGTTCAATGTACATACCACTAGCTTTGCAGTCTCCTAGTTCGAATCCAGATCCTTTCCTTGGTAAAATTTCGAACTCTACCAGTGGTATTGCTACAGAACTTTTCTGATTCTTTCCCTTCCTTAGTGCCTTAACAAGATTCTCTTTTATACAACTCTCCTATTTTCTCTTCCCTTAGTCAACTGCTGCCCATTTTCAGAGTGTTCTAAGATCTTTTCATTGACTCTTCTTATTCTTTTGAAGTCTTGGGAAATAGTGCTACTCCTACTTGTGTTCCTTGTGAGAAGACAGGTTCAAGAGCACTCACTAATATTGTTCCTTGTGAGGAGACAGGCTCATGAGGTTCATTGCACTATTCCCAGACTTAGACTATTTTTGTTTCTTTTCTTTTCTCAAGGGAAGATCAAGGAGAGACTGCAATTTTTCTATTTGTTCAGACTGAAAGAGGAATCAAGTTCTGCGCATACCTAGTTTCCATAAGGGGACCTGAACTCTCTCTGTTAGATTGATCCACTTGCAGCTTTCTACTTAGTAAGACCTGTAATCAACTACTAAGGCAATGGTCCCTCAAGTGTCAACATTCTGCAGTTAGTTCCTAGAAAAACTGAAAGTTCCAACTGGTTTTGACTTAATAAAACAAATTTTTGACTCAAAACAGACTCTCAAAACAAAACACAATGTTAGCAACTACCTCCCCCAGACTTGAACAACACTGTCCCCAGTGTTACTAAGAATGAGTTTGGATAGAAAAAATTTGCTAAACTGTTAGAAAACAAAGAGAAAAAATCGGATTACCTGACTCTGCGAGCAGCGTCGATCGACATAAATGATGTCGATCGTTGCTGTGTATGAAGATGGTGTCGATCGACACAGATGGTGTCGATCGACACAGATGGTGTCGATCGACACTCTGTCCGTAAACAGAGTTCTGCCACTCGAACATGATTGTTGCTAACAAAACACAATGTTAGCAACTACCTCCCCCAGACTTGAACAACACTGTCCCCAGTGTTACTAAGAATGAGTTTGGATAGAAAAAATTTGCTAAACTATTACAAAACAAAGAGAAAAAATCGAATTACTTGACTCTGCGCGCAGCGTCGATCGACACAGATGATGTCGATCGGTTCTGTGTATGAAGATGGTGTTGATCGACACAGATGGTGTCGATCGACACTCTGTCCTTAAACAGAGTTCAGCCACTCGAACATGGTTGTTGCTAAGTCAGATTTGTTGTTAGAATCTTCCAAACTGTTAGAAAACTCATACAAACCGTTAGAAGCACAAGATAATCCAATAAACTCAATGAGTTCAACAAGTTGGAAACAAAGTACTGAAGCAAATGGAAACAAAATGCAGACTCAAGAGAAAAATAAAAACTGACTCAAAATACTAAAAGGAATGGAGAATCACTCGTCGTCCTCAGAACGTGGTGGAGAAGAGCGTGGTGGTGTGGGAGGGCGAACGCAGCTGCAGCTGGAAACAGTAGCAATGGCGTTCCAAATGGCCTGGAAGCTCTGCACCACATATCTCAGGAAAACATATGGCTCCATAGGAATCTCGGGAGCATCTGGAAGGTGGTGAGGACCAATAGGCAACGGAGCCCTGCTGCGCCTCGAACAAGAAGGGCGTGTGGGATCCTCAGCTGGTCGGGAGGATGCACCTCTGCATCTGGGAATGGGAGCAGTCATCAGCCTGTTCGGACTAGGCTGAAAAGCGACGCGATCTGGATCGCCAGTGATGTGAGTAAGGTCCATGTCAGGTAACTGGACCATGCGCTGCACTCTCTGCTCATCGCTGAAGACCCATAACCTCTCTGGCTTCACCCAGTGAGCCCTCCGCAAGTAATCCATATCAATCCAAGCACGCGATGTATCAATGGTGCAGCTAGAAGTGTC
>JAHZTW010000001.1:389942773-390014020 GCA_020283515.1 Alliaria petiolata
ACCTTAGGGCCGAAAATAAAATTGGGAGATTTGAAGAACATACCTTGTAGATCGAACAAATGGGTAATGGAATATGAAAGAGTGATGAAATCCGCACGGATTAGGCTTTGGAATCACTCAATTTGGTGAAAATTTGAAGATTTGGTGATTTGGGAGAAAAACTCTCAAAGTCTCGGGTTTTTGAAAAATGAGGAAAAAAAATAAGTGTCGGGGTTATGAAGACTTACCTGCGTCCCTGGTGGGTGTCGATCGACACTAAGGGTGTCGATCGACACTGAGCATGATCGACAATCCTTCTTTCCTTTTATTTTATTTTATATAAAAGCCAAAATAATTAGTAAAACCAAAATCAAAATGAAAAATAAACTAAGTACCTATTAGTGGGTTGCCTCCCACTCAGCGCTCGTTTAACGTCAATAGCTTGACTGTTCATGCGTTTAGGCGGTGGGTGCATCATCCAGAGACACAATGTGTCCTTCTGGAATCTCGGCTTGAGCCCAATAATGTTTCACTCTCTGCCCATTCACAATGAATTCCTCTCCTTTGGAGTTGGTCAAGACAATTGCTCCATATGGTCTGACCTCTTTGATGGTGAAGGGACCTGACCAACGTGAACGCAATTTACCAGGAAACAATTGTAAACGAGAGTTGTATAGAAGTACCTGGTCATTTGGTTCGAATTGTCTAGAGACAATCTTTTTGTCATGATATGCCTTTGTCCTCTCCTTGTAGAGCTTCGAGTTCTCATAGGCATGATAGCGCAGTTCGTCGAGCTCATTGAGTTGTATTAGGCGCCTTTCTGCAGCTGGCTTCAAGTCAAAGTTCATCTTCTTGATAGCCCAATGCGCCTTGTATTCCAATTCCATTGGAAGATGGCAAGCTTTGCCATAGAGTATCTGGAAAGGTGTAGTCCCAAGTGGCGTCTTGTATGCATCATCCAGTTTTGCGGCCCAATCTTTCCTTGTCTTGCCCACTGTCTTCTCTAGAATTTGCTTGATCTGTCTATTGGAGACTTCGACTTGTCCACTCGTTTGGGGGTGATACGGAGTAGCCAAACGATGTTGAACACCATGCTTCTTCAGCAGCTTGTTGAATACCTTTTTGACGAAGTGAGAACCACCATCACTTATAACAATTCGAGGCACTCAAAAATCTAGGGAAAATGATGGTCTGGAACAGCTTAAGAACCACAACAGCATCATTGGTCTTAGAAGCAACTGCTTCCACCCACTTAGATACATAGTCCACAGCCACCAAGATGTATTGCATTCCAAAGGTTGGAGAAAAAGGGCCCATGAAGTCAATACCCCAACAATCAAAGACTTCAACTTCAAGGATAAAGTTCTGTGGCATCTTGTGTCGCTTGCTGATCTTTCTTCTCCTTTGACAAACATCACATTGCGTGATGAACAGCTGCGCATCCTTGAACATAGTAGGCCACCAAAAGCCTGCTTGAAGAACCTTGGATACTGTCTTGAATGTTGCAAAGTGTCCAGCATACTCAGATCCATGACAATGGAACAGGACATCACGGACTTCACTCTCTGCAATGCATCTTCTGTAAACATTGTCCGAACAATGCTTGTATAAATGAGGTTCATCCCAATAGTATCTCCTGAGTTCCCTTGTGAACTTCTTCTTCTCATAGTTCTTGAGATGTTTAGGCTCAATGTCAGCAGAAAGGGAATTCACTATGTCAGCATACCATGGTCGATTCGCAGCATTAATGGCAAAGATTGGTTGTCGAAACACGTCATTTAAGATCTTGCGAAGTGAAGCTCGCGTCGAGTGTCGATCGACACAGGTGGTGTCGATCGACACTGGGTAATTGCCAATCTTCAAAACTTCGGACACGGTGTCGATTGACACTAGGCTCATCTGCTCCGAACTCACATCATGGAAACGGCTCTCAACAAGATAAACATTCTCCTCAGGCAGAAAATCATCAATTGGTACTTCATCTTCGATCCTGATCCTTGAGAGATGATCAACTACTCCATTCTCAACTCCTTTCTTGTCCTTAACTTCTATGTCAAACTCTTGAAGAAGTAGAATCCACCTTAACAATCTTGGTTTGGCATCCTTCTTCTGCATCAAGTACTTCAATGCAGAATGATCAGTGTGAACTATCACCTTTGAGCCAACAAGATACTAGCGAAATTTTTCAAAGGCAAAAACAACAGCTAGCAATTCCTTCTCCGTAGTGGCATAGTTCTTTTGAGGATCATCCAACGTTCTGCTGGCATAGTAAATTGCATGGAGCTTCTTGTCCTTCTTCTGTCCTAGAACCGCGCCCACTGGGAAGTCGCTGGCGTCACACATTACCTCGAAAGGCAAATCCCAGTCTGGAGGTTGAACAATTGGAGCACTCACTAAGGCTTGCTTAATCTGTTCAAAGGTTGAAAGGCATTCTGCAGTGAACTCGAACTTCACATCTTTGCAGAGAAGAGCAGTGAGTGGTCTCGCGATCTTGCTGAAATCCTTGATGAATCTTCTATAAAACCCAGCATGACCTAGAAAACTCCTCACCGATTTCACAGAATCAGGCGATTGCAAAGTCGTCATTACTTCAATCTTGGCGAGATCCACTGCGATTCCTTCAGCTGAAACCTTGTGTCCAAGTACAATCCCATCGGTGACCATGAAATGACACTTTTCCCAGTTCAGGACTAATTGCTTCTCTTCACATCTCCGCAGTACAGCACATAAGTTCTCCAAAAAGTCTTTAAAAGATGACCCATAAACAGAAAAGTCATCCATAAAGACTTCCATGAACTTCTCTATCATATCCGTGAAGATGGACATCATGCATCTATGGAAGGTTGCACGAGCATTACAAAGTCCAAATAGCATTCTGCGATATGCAAATGTGCCATAGGGACATGTAAAAGTGGTCTTCTCCTGATCATCCGGATGGATAGGAATCTGGAAGAACCCCGAATAGCCATCAAGGAAGCAGTAGTAAGGATGATTCGCCAATCTCTCCAGCGTCTGATCAATAAAAGGCAAAGGAAAGTGATCCTTTCTGGTCGCGGCATTCAGCTTCTTGTAGTCAATGCACATCCTGTGTCCAGTCACAGTCCTTGTAGGGATCAGCTCGTTCTTCTCATTCTTCACCACTGTGACTCCCCCTTTCTTAGGAACCACGTGAACTGCGCTGACCCAAGCACTGTCCGAAATAGGATAGATGATCCCAGCTTCCAATAGCTTCATGATCTCCTTCTTGACAACTTCCTTCAGGTTTGGATTCAGCCTCCTTTGATGTTCAATCGATGACTTAGTCTCATCTTCAAGGTGAATCCTATGCATGCACAAGTCTGGTGAGATACCTGAAATGTCATCAAGAGAATAGCCAAGAGCTTTGCGATACTTGCGCAGCTTGCTTAGCAATAAAGTGAGCTCTGCGTTGTTTAAGGAAGCATTTACAATGACAGGATAAGTTGAATTAGGACCAAAAAATGCGTACCTTAGCCCGGTAGGGAGCTGTTTAAGCTCAACTATAGGTGCTTTGTCCTCGCTCCAGTCGCCTAATGTTGCGTTTTTGGCTGATTTCGCATGGTGTCGATCGACACTAGTAGGTGTCGATCGACACAGGTCCTCTTGGGCGACTAGCTGCAGCACTTGCTCACTAGCATCCAACATTTTTGTGTAACCTGCAGCTGCTTCGTCCAAGTACTCAATGTCCTTTGCAGAAGTAGTCAATACTCGCTCCAAAGGGTCTGTAGGATGGTCCTCTTGGAAAATTTCTTCAGAAAGGTTGGTGAGTGAATCGACATAGAAGGTTTGTCCATCAATCGTGGGTCTCTTCATCAGTTTCTCTATGTCGAAATTCATCACCAAATCACCAATGTTTAGTGCAATCCTCCCCTTCCTCACGTCAGTGATGGCTCTAGCTGTAGCCAAGAATGGTCTACCAAGTATGAGAGGGTCTTTGGGTTCCTCATCATAAGCTAATACCACAAAGTCTGTGGGAATCAAACAATCTCCCACTTTGATAGGAACATCTTCCAAAACACCTTCAGGGATCCTGATAGAACGATCAGCAAGGACTAAGGAGATTCTGGTTGCCTTGAAGTCTGTCATATCCAGCCTAAGAGCAACTGAAAGAGGCATCAAGTTTACACTTGAACCCAAGTCGCATAGAGATCTCCCAAACTTGTCTGAAAAGATGGAGCAATCAAGAACAAAGCTTCGTGGATCGGAGAGTTTCTCTGGTAGCCTGTTCTAAATGACAGCACTAACTTGCTCTGATATCATCATTACTCCTTCCTCTATATCCATGTTCTTGGTCATCATCCACTTCAGGTATCTCTTTATCACTGGAGTAGTTCTAATGGCATCCATCAAAGGAATTTCAACCACTAGTCTATCCATGATAGCCTTGCATCTAGCGTTCAGTAGCTCCTTCTTAGACTTCTTTGGTATCAAGGGGAAAGGGATCTTTGGCTTGTAAACCCTTTCTTCTGCAACCTTCGTTGTTGTGAGCTGATCCGATGTAGTCCGCGTCAGGTGTCGATCGACACCCTCCTGGTGTCGATCGACACCCTCCTGGTGTCGATCGACACTTGCTTCTGAAGATGAATCCTTCGCGTCGAGCTCGTCTGATTTGTCTTGGATCTCCTCGGGTGTCGATCGACACACAGTAGTGTCGATCGACACTGGCTCCGCAGCGTCTTCT
Organism: Alliaria petiolata; assembly: GCA_020283515.1. Lineage (NCBI taxonomy): Eukaryota > Viridiplantae > Streptophyta > Magnoliopsida > Brassicales > Brassicaceae > Alliaria > Alliaria petiolata. The sequence continues at coordinate 389,947,452 of JAHZTW010000001.1, forward strand.
ATATCTTCGAGCTCCTCGATTTATTTAGTGTTTAGCCTCCTGTTCTGCACAGGTTGAAGGTTCTTCCCACTCCTCAATGTGACAGCATTCACATGGCGTTTGGGATTGGTATCTGTCTTCCCTGGAAGGAATCCTTCTTGCCTGTTAACAGCTTCTGCGGTTTGAGCAACTTGAACATCCAGCTTCTTCATGTGAGAGTGTATGCTCTCAATTTTTCCATTCAGGTCTTGATACAGTGATTCAATCTTCCCATTGAAGTCCACTGTCATCTTCTGCTGTCCTTGCAAGATTTGCTCAAACATAGCTTCCATTTTGTTGTCCTGCGCAGGTGGTTTCTGGTAAGAAGTACTTCCATAGCTTCTTGTGTAATTGCTGTTGCTGTTCTGGAATGGGAGTTTTTTTAGTATAACCAGAAGAGTTCTGATTTCCTGTGAAGGAGCTCTTCTGATAATTTCCATTGAAACTTCTGTTCCCTTGCTGATTCCCAAACCTTTGGCCTTGGAAACCACCTCCATCGATGTAGTTAACATCCTCTTCTTCGCATCCTTCATCTGGTTCGAATGTCTCCACTTCATTAGCAAAGTGGACTTGCTTCTTCCCCACCAAGAGATTGTGTACGTTGTCCAGCTTCCTGTTCATCTCAGCAATTTGGCTTCCTCCAGTTACTCCAGCGTGTTGTCTTCTTTCGAAGTCTCTGCGTTCTTGGTGTTGTTACAAGATGCCAAATTCTCTATAAGCACCATTGCGTCTCCTGGGTATCTGGTGTTGAAGTTGCCATTGCTCGCTGTGTCTAAGGCCATCTGATACCTCCAATCAATCCCGCGGTAGAAGATACCAAGGAGCTGCGGTTCGCTGAAATCGTGGTGTGGGCAGTCCCTCTGGTATGCCTTGAATCTTACCCAATAAGCTTTGAATGCTTCAGTGGGTCCTTGGAAGAATGTAGTGATCTTCGTCCTCAGCTCTTCTGATTTCACGTCATCAAAGAAATTGCATAAGAATGCATTCTTTGTCTCTTCCCAAGTGGTTAGTGAGCCGAGATCCAGCTGCTTCAACCAGTAGGATGCATCTCCAGCAAGCGAGTAAGGGAAGAGCTTGCAGAAAAGATAGTCGTAGGTCACTCCATTGGCTTTGATACTTGAAGCTAAATCTTCGAATCTCTCAATATGGTCCATAGGGTGTTCGTTAGGAAGACCATGGAAGGGATGCTGAGCCACCAATGTGAAGTAAGCAGGCTTCAGCTCAAAGCCATTCCTTTGGAATGCAGGAGGACGGATCGCAGCTCAATTAGCATAGAACTGATCTGGGCGGTTGTACTCGCCTAATGTTCTTCCACGTCCAGCTTCTGCATGGGCGATTTGTATCGCTGGTTCAATGATGGCGGCGCCAGCCTCATCAAGTCTCTGTCCTAGGGCATTCCTTCTATTGCCTTCTAGGTCGAATAGGTTGCCTTCTGCGTCGCGTACCACAACCATAGCCTCTGCTATTGTAGTCTGCGCACGGTGTCGATCGATGCTTGTAGTGTCGATCGATGCTGAGGTTGGGTGTCGATCAATACTAGTTGTGTCGATCGACGCTCGGGCAGATTTGCGGTTCGTACGTTCCAAACGGCCAAGCTCTTGGTTCAGTGCAACTAGTTCCTCTTCCTTGTTGCTTCTGGTATTGGGCATGCACCTGAAACCAAAGATAAGAAACTAAATTAGTAACAAAAAATAAAAACAAAACCTAGTCAAAATCCTAATATTAGATTCCGTAGGCAGCTATTACTTCCCCGGCAACGGTGCCAAAAACTTGATAGGGGTCAGGTTTTACCCTAATAAAACTACTGCAAGTGCACAGCAAATGCAATCGTAGTATAAGGGGTATCGAATCCCAAGGGAAGTAGATACTACGCTAAGGTTTTTAAATTCAGATTATGCTAGATCAATCAATTTAAAGTGAATAAAACTTATTAAGTAAATCAGGAATGAGATTAGATGTGGATTAAAGTTCAAGAGACAAAACGCTAGGCAAGGATGATTATCAGGATGATTCAGAGAATGCAGAAGTTAAATTGTCAGGAAATTATTAAGAACCTTCTAGAACTCGAAACGCTAATTTAAAACCAATTAACTCTCGTTGCAAAAATTATCTATGCCTAAATTCAAGAAAACCAAATCTCTTTGCGAGTTCAAACAATTCAGGCAAGCATAATGTTCAGGTTCGATTTGTTCACAAAACACTTAAACCAAATCTCTTTGCGAATAAATATTTTGCTTATCTATGATTAGGTCAGATTATCAATAATGCTCTCGCATCTATTAAACAACCTAAGGTTTGATTTCTAAGTGATCAAATCAGAAATCAATATAAGCACAAATCAATATGAAGATCCAAGTGATTTTCCTAACAACTTAATCATTCTACAGACTCATTATCAAACCCTAAATCACCCTAACCTAACTAGCAAACTACTTAGACATAATTACGAAAACACAAATCATGGCTGAAATAAATTGCATAAAAGAATAGAAAATGATACAGGGGTTCGAAATCTGGCTCAGATGAGTTAGAATTGTCTCCCCAAAAGCTCAGGATCAATCTCTCTCTAAGTCTCAAAAACAATAAATTATGAAAAGGTATTTGGCTAAACAATGCCTGAAATCTATTTATAGAAGGGGATTTTTCGTCGAGGGGCAGACTTGTAATTCTTCAAAACTTGCTCTCTTTCCTTTTTCTGATTGAAGTCGCAAAAGTTGGCCGACCTTGATTCGGTGTCGATCGACACTGATGGTGTCGATCGACACCATGCACGTAATTCCAGCTCTTGAGTTCATCACTTTGGCTGCTTCTCCAATTCTCTCCAAAAAGCATAATAATCTCCTTTTTAGCTCCATTTGTTCTCCATCCTGTAAAGACTCAAATAGGACTCGAAAACTAACAAAAGACTTTATAAAAATACTTATATCATGGTCCAAAAATGGGTAAAAACCATGATATATCACCCACCTGCAGAACCTCTGCACCATTCTCGGAGATCACCTCCGACGCCACCGCAAGAACATGTCATGCCTGAAGAAGAATATGCACCCCTGGTTCAAGACGAGGACGAGAGTTCCCATCACAAGATTTATGTTTCTTCTCATCACGACGGAAGGCTCCCACCTTTCTTCCTGCATCAGTGATTGAACCAGCTTACAGAGCTAGCAAAAATCCTCTCGGATCGCGGAACCGAGTCCGAGAAGACTTTCCATTCCCGGATCGATTCGATGCAAGCTGAGATATCCTACAAGGTGCAAGACGTCGCGTATCAAGTCAAGAAACTTGAGGCTCAAGCTTCATGGGGCCGAAACAAACTTCTAAAGATGGAAGAAGAGCTAGGATGCCATGACTACTACCTGGCCCAAATCAGACGAAGAATCCGAGGATACGGCTGCGAGCTCGAAGAAACTAAGGAAGTCCTAGATGAAGTCAAAGATCATCTCGGGAGATACATTGAGGAGGCAAGGGAAGGCCGCCTAGCAATCAAGAGCCAAGCCAGCAGTAACAGCAGGGCAATCGAGGGCATTGCCTTGGAGCTAGAAAGAAGCGGTGACAAGTTCGAAAGACTCTCCAGAGGCCAATAGGAGATCATCAACATGCTACCCTCTTTTAAGAGAGTCGTGAGTTCCCCCACGAAAGAGCATGAAGAAACCTCTGATTCTTCAAGTAATGAAGACGTAACCCCATGACACCAGTCGCGCGTGAAGCTCAAGCAAATCATCATCGCACCTTGTAACGCGATCACCCGGTCCACATCAAGCCGCGAAGATGCCATCCTTAGGGCAGAACATGCCCGTAGCGAGTCACCTTCACGAACCATCTACCGCACCAAACATCCTCATATCCAAACTATAGAGGGGCGCCTCTGAAGTTGTCACAGTGCATAGACCTGACTTGCCGATCGAACGACAAGAGGGTCCAGAAGGAGTCGCGATTCAAAGGCCTTATCGAAAGAGAAAAACTCATCAAGTTCCATGAGAAGGCAAGGAAGATCCCGATATATGTTAGCTTCGAGGAAGCATGGAAAAGGGAAGATTTAAAGGAATACTTCAGGGATAACAGTGAAGACGTGGGCATCATCAAATGCCACTTCATGCAAGCAAGATTCAATGCCACTATGACTAGGATCATGGACGTTCACAGATACAAGAAAGTCGGGAGGACTCGCGACCTGATTAGCAGAGAAGATCTTGCGGAGTTCGACAAGGTAGTAGAAAGTCTACCTCCGGAGACTATTTTCGCCATGGCATGGAAGGAGCATTTGATCGGGTAATACTTCCACGAAAGTGATGAGACTACGCAAGAGATATTTCATCTCTACGAATTTGCGAGAGCTAGAAAAGAAACTCGAAGTCCAAGGAAGACCCGAAGCGAGAAACATCCTCTCGAGAAGGATGAAGATGCTATCATGGAGAGACTCGAGGAGCCTTTAACAGGAGAGGCCATACAGAAGGCAAAAAGACCTTGCCTAAGGTCGAGCCCAACCTCCAACTAAGCTCTCAAACTACCAAATTCTAGCTAAAAGACTTTAAACAAGAGCAGCTCAATGGGAGGCAACCCATTTTAGGTATCTTCTTTCTCTTTCTCATCTCTTTAACCATACAAATTTTTAGTTTTGGTTTCTTCTTAGTTTACAGCATTTTCATAAACCCCCAAAAGGTAAAAAAATCAGAAAATCAAGAAAAGCACAAAAAATCAGAAAAACCAGAAAATACCAAAAATATGAAGAAGGATTTTCGAAGAACACTCACCGGACGACGAACTGCCCGTGGACCGGCCAGAATGAGCCTGGCCGCGCCATGAGCCATGATGGCGTGGAGAAGACACGGCTGGCCGCGGCCGGCCTTTGTCTAAAACGTTCCCCATCCCAACTTCACCAAACCGGATCTCCTTCAACATGTGTCAAGCCTTTCAAGTTTCCTCCTTGATTCAATGGCCCAAACACGTCCTAAAGACCGCAAATATCACTTCCACAACCGTGGCACATTGCTGTTGCATCAAAGACGACGAGACAACATAAGACTCCATCCAAGTCAAGTTAAGTCAGTGATCGAACTCTCTTATTTTACTTCATCCTGCACGATCAACGGATCTGTATCCAAGAAGACGAAGAAGAATATGATGGTTCCAGAGGAAGAAAACCGTTGCACAAGCTCCAGAAGGAAGAATATGCAACTTCCTTCACCAAACCGCGAAGAGGAAAGTTCACAAAGACTAGCTTCTCTCTTCCGCGACCAAGACCTTTACCGAAGCCAAGGAAGAATTTCATATGGCATTGAAGTTCAAAATAGCAACACCTGTCTTCCGGGATCCCAAACGGATCACTGGATAGGCCAGCATAGACCCAAACTTCAAGTTTCTGAGGTGACGCAATCTTCAAGACGCAAGGACGGAAGATTTTCCATCTCTCATTCACGGTGTTCTACAAAGGTCAAGGAACCAAGACGAGTACTCAACAACCGGAGTACCTGTTCTTCTCAACATTGGCGTGCCCCAATCATCATCATCATCACCAGCCGCCAACATCACCCACACACGCCCACCACCACCATCCGAAGCAAGGAAGCTCAACCGCGCAACACATTTCCTTTCGAGCTAAGTTTTCGATTTCTTTTGTTTAATCAAATCGATTCTAAGCAGGGACATATGAGAATGATTAAGTCCTTAGCTCATCCATACCACACGCCCATCCACCCATACCAAACCCAACGCCACTTTCAAGTAAGTCTTCACAAGCTTGTACTTGAATTTACCTATCTTTTTCACCTCAACTCGATTTAAACAAACTGGGGACAGTTTGATTTAAGTCTGGGGGGGTTTCTTATATTACTAACTTTACTTTTATTTGATGAGTCTTATGCATACCTACATCATTTATCGAGTCGTTTTATAGAGTCAAAATGTTTTTCTTTTAGTCGGAAACTATGAACTTTGCTAGGTACAAGTCGCTTCGAACAAGGAACCTTAATGACCATTCTCACGGGTTTAGAAGCAAGGTTTACTAAGTTGAACACTGCGAGTGGATCGTTCCAACGGAGAAAGTTCTAATCTCTAGAGTACTCGAAGGATCTTGTGTTGGCTCCGCACCTAATGAATCAAAATTTCTCGTCAAGGGGCTTGAGGTACTTCGAACTTTGCTCCTCTTTTAGACTCTAGCAAGACTAAGCAGATGTAATGCAACCTCTCCTTGATCTTCCCTTGTTATAGAAAAGAAAAAAAAATAGAAAGAAAAGCCTTAGTTCGAGGATGGCAACCCGAGTTCCCAAAAGGACCATGACGGTTCGCAGACATCATGAAAGCTTCGATGAAGTGATCATTCTCAAGCTAGGAAAAAAAGAAAAAAAACTATAGAGAAAGAAAGTCGATAGAAAACAAAAAATGATACCCTAGAAAAGTAGGGAGAAATCGACTTAGGGAAGAGAAAATAGGAGAGTTGTGTCTGAAATTTCTTTGTCTAGATGTTTAGAAGAGAAGAGTATAATGTCTCATAGACCAATACTCCCTCGATAGAGACCGCACGCCTAAATGAATAAAGGGGTCAACAAGAGAAAGCTCGAAATACTCAAAGAAACCGTGAAGCGTATCCGGGAAGGGTGAAAAGCTCAAGGTAACTAGACCCAAACGCCTTGAAGCTAGATTCCGAGTTACGTGGCTCAAACAGGTCGATTGTTAGACTTGATAAGTTCCCAAGTATTGGTGAGTTTTCACGTTTTAAAAACCTATTTTCCTTACTTAGACTTCTGTTTTGTTTGAGGACAAACAAAGATTTAAATCTGGGGGGGGTTGATAACATGCATATTTTACCCATTTTGGCTATCATAAGTGAGTGCTTTAATAAGCTTTTCACTAAGGTTTTAATGCATAAACACTAGATTTCGAGTATTTGGTTGTTCAAGACTCTTTTCAGGTAAACTTAGCAAAAGACGCTTATTTGGGAGCAAAATGGAAAATTCCGGAAATAGTGCTCAAGGACAGAAGTTCAACACCAAACGAAGGCCTTCCCACCACAAGATCAAGCTCATATTTGGGGACAAGGAAGCCTTATCCTTTCACCTCGAAGTGGTTTGAGAGCAATCCCACGGTTAGATCTCAAGTTATGGAAGAAGCAAGAAGGTCCGTCAAAGCACCATGAAGACCGAGATGGCCGCGCCACGGCCGATCCAGACGACCAGTGGCCGCGCCACGACCAATCGCCCAAGCGGCCAGCCCACTCGCAGTTCCCGAGCCCATTTGAAGCCCAACTTAAACCCGTAGCCGTCTTATGCAAGCCAAGATCTAATCCACGACCTAGGGCACTTGAAGACCTATATATACTCATTGTTTAGGGTTTTTTTAGAAAGAGAGACGAAACACATATTCATAGATTTTTTTTGGTGGCCGCGAATCTCTGATTCGTGGTTTTCACTTTGTTCTTTGAGGGAGATTGATTTGTTCTTGAACCCTCTTTGTTTCGCATCGATTTATATAAGTTATGCATTCATCAATCACGATTTTTACTTTCTCTTTCATGTCTGAGTAGTTTACTTTCGTTGGGTATTCTTTAAGGGGATCTATGGGGAATTTCATTAACTGTTATTAGACCAATCGTTTAGGTCGTAGACTAGGGTTTTCTTTCTTACCACACTTGTTCTTATTGCATAAATATAGCGTCATGAACTAGAGTCTGATCGCAGGAGCTCGAGAGCGGCCAACGCCCTGAATCTCGGATCCGGACCTAGTGGGGTAGAGCACATCATTCCTGGAACGTTTATGCGTGGTCAGGAAGGTGGCGTGAATGTTTATTGTCCCGATCTTATTGCTTGATTGTTTAGGTCGCATGATATGATAGTATACATACGAAATTCGCATTCATAGATCAATCTATCTTTGTCAGAGTTATGTTGTTAAAACAGTGAATCAGTTTAGGGAAAACCGCCTAGTCTCGTTTGCTTAACTTTTGTGAGTTTGATTCCTAGTTAGAACCCCATAGATTTCCCGAGAAGATCCCCAACGTGTCACACCCATCTGCTTTTCAATCGAGATTTACGCACTTCAATATTTACTTTTTCTGCATTGCTTAACTGATTCCTTTTTGCAAATTCTTGAATTGATTTTCCTTTTTCTGTTGGTTATAGAAGGGATTGACAACATCTTCTATATAAGGCGTGATACTGCTTTATTTATTTCTGCAAAAATCGTGACACCATCTTACAACCCCCGAACCCCTTTTGCGTCTTTGCTTGCCCTAATTCTTCTGTTTTGCAGTTGACCTCCTCCCTGTGGATCGATACCCTAAGTACTACAACGCACGCTGTGTACTTACAGCTTAGGGTCCTACAAATTCAAAGCTCGACGAGTCCCCAAAGAAATCCTCCAATCTCGGATGACTATTTAGACCCCATCACCTATCATCCCGACATAACAAATAAACAGGGAAGGCAAAGTGCTTTTCCGTAAACAATAAAATTTAAAATAATTTAAACACAAATAAATTTTACCTTCTTGATATACAGATAGATCTGGTATACAGACGAATCGATAGACGATCGTCATAACGTGTTGTAAACTATTACTTAAGTGAGACACATAAATTATATATTATTTAAAGAAGGGAAAACGTTTAATGGTAAAGAGGAGAAGAGAGAGTGCTCGTCATTTCATTACATGTGTCTTACAACTTTAAAGGGAAACTTCCCTTTATATAAGGAATCAAATTACATAATACATTGACACGTATGTCAATGCAAAACGTTAAACATAGATGATGATTCATCATTCATCATTATCACAACATTATAAAATATATGAAACGGCCTTTTTTTATCTAGCTTGCGGCCTCTCAAATGTCAGGTCCGGCTCTGTTTTTGTCCATCGATTTTCTCCTTTTTGTCTCACCCCAATACTCCTGCAAGAACATGTGTCTTCTTTACATGCTTCTTCGTCTACGTTAGATTTATTTCAAAGACTAAACTATATCTCTAAACTATGATAAATACTGTAAACCTGTACTCATATCTCACAAGTCACATTAACGTTACAAATTCTTGATTTACTATGAGAAAAAACCATACTTAGTGCGATTTACGATGCAACAATATTTATCGTGAAGAAACATGTTCAAATTCATTAATTAACAAATAAGCCGCTCATAAAACAAAGAATATACTTAAATTAAAGTAGCTAAGAAGAAGGTAACAACTTCTATGACTAACCTTCTGAAACCAAAACCTGCAGAAGACACGTTCTAAACTTCGCAGGATATTTAGATTAGGCAAAATATGTTTTCTACGTAGTCGCAGAACATATATAAACTGCAAAAGACACGTTTTAAAATTCTTAGAACATTTAGATTAGAAATGTGTATTTTACGTAGTTGCAGCACATACATAAACCACAGAAGGTACGTTCTAAAACTCGCAGTTAATAGAAAAATCGCATAAAACACGTTCTAAAACTCGCAGATACATATCAAAAAAGATTTTGTAAATAGTTTTTTGTTACTTTTTTGGAATAATCAAAATATTTCTACTAATAAATTTGTTTTCCTTTTTAGTATTTATATTGGTATTAATTACATTTAGAAAATGAGGAAATTGGAAAAAATAACACTTTTACTATGGGTTTGTAAAATTATATATTTGCATCTTTTGTCCATATTTTGAATAAATTAATCCTAACCAAATAATATAAAAAAATATATATTTTAAGAACAAAAAAATATAGAAAAATCAAAAACACCATAACAAAAAATTATTGATCTTAACATTTTGAAAAGAGGAAATTTTTTTTTTTTTTATGTTCTACGAATTTTCTAATACGTCTTCTAAACTTCAAATATGTTCAACGAGGTTTATAATACCTATTATGCACTTTGTACATTTTCTACGAAATTTAGAATATGTATTCTTCATTTTGTACATGTTTTATGAAGTTTATGATATGTATTATGAACTTCATATATGTTATACAAAGTTTAGATTACGTATTCTAAATTTTGTACTCGTTCTACTAGGTTTAGATTACATATTTTACAAAAACTAGAATTATGTGAATCGTACAAGAAAATAAAAATCTCATAAAAATATCTATAATATTAGGCGTTATTTTTCTCCTTTTTTCCATTCTCTTCCTTTCTTTTTTTTCTTCTTTGTTTGGCTTTTCTTTGTCATCTAAATATCTTTTTCGTCTTAAAAACATCAATATCCATGGATTCGATAATCTCTCTTAACAAATTTATTTACTAAGAATTCTGTAATCTTTCGTGTATTATATTGAATTGGTATAAATCTTTAGTCCTAATAGCATAAGCATGTGCAACACCAACGACAGATCTACATAGTCTGAGATATAAAACTAGCAATTGAAAAAAAAAAAAAAAAAAAAAGAAGAAACGTGTGGGAACCTAAAATTATTTTGGAATATGGAAACTAAAAATAAACCTTTATTTGAAATTTTCTATAATAATTAGAAATTCGTCAATTAATACAAAATCAAATTTTTATTAGAATATATAAATTTTAATTGAATTTTCTATTTTTAATTATTAGGGGCAAAATATGATTAACATTAATCTTATATATAGTTTCTCAAGGTTTAGGTGGGGTTATTGGTTCTTATATTTTAATGCATTTGTAAATTCTTTATGGATTTGGAATTTTTTTATGAATCCATTGATTTTAAAATCAGGCAAGTAGATTTCAAAATCAAATAAATTGATTTCAAAATCAAATATATGGATTATTGTAAATCAATTAAATAGATTTACAATAGGTTTTGGTACATCCATGTGCTTGATTGAGAGCAATTAGTATTCATTTTCTCCACCTTAAACTTACTGAATGTGTTATTAATATCTGTAAACCTACAGCAATACCATATACCAGTAATTATATCAAAGTTTTTATTTCTTAGGAACTTTATTAAGTATATGAACTTTTTTCTCGTTCTTGATGTCGTTTTTTATTAGGTTTAGGACTTTGTATTATAAGAGATTATATATATTTTATAGGTTTTAAGATTTATGACATACACGTAATATAGAAAAAAAGATACAAAAATTGAAGACAAGCATCGTAAAAATGGAAGATTTGAGAAATAAAAATCTATCTCAATTATATTTTTGAAGTAGAATATAATATATACATTATATAAAAATCATAGTTGGTGAATTCATTCAATACATACGTAGTGTTTGAGAAAAAATGACTTTGGTAAAAAAATATAGAAAATACACAAATCCAATCAAATAACAAGGTTGGACCTAGTATTTGGATCTTTGTATTTTAGTCATGAAAACACTTCTAAATCCATTCAAATTCTATTAAAACTCAAATCCTTATAATACTTGAATTTTAAAATCATAGAATCAATAACACTGGATTTCAATATGAATTTTAAAATCATAGAACCAATAACATTAGATTTCAATATGGATTTTAAAATCATAGAACCAATAACACTGCATTTTATTTGGATTTTTAAATCAATTAAAATACAAGAACCAATAACACTCCCTTAGAGCTAAATGAATAGTTTCCAACCTCATACAGTAGTAAAAGTGTCCTTTTATTTTAATTTCTCCAAAATATATTAGATATTAAAATATATGATTTTAGGAGTAGTTTATGGACAATTGCACCTACAAAAATAAAAGTGTAGAGGTACAAGATTATAGAAAAAATATCATTTATTTCCAATTTTCCTATGATTTATTAGGTATTTAAAAAGTTAAGAAAAGTATGTGAAAAAGGTTAAGGCAAGAGAATCAGCTCACATCCAACTCATTTTTTATTTTTCTCTAAAATCGGATCACTCTCTCCCTTCATCTCTAACCCGAAAAGTTAGTTTTCTTTATAATTTAATTGTTTATAATTTGTGTAATTGATTTGGATTTTCCTATGTTTAATATTTTTGTATGCTTTTTTTAATATTTACTTAGTGAGCTCGGTTGTATTAATAATTAAGACTGAAATTCTATGATGTTATGTTTCAACCTTGTATGGGTTTGTTTCAACCTTTTATGGGTTTGTTTCAACCTTGTTTTAGATTCGTTTTTACCTCGTTGTGGACTTGTGTTTACTGTTTTGTGCGATTTTTGTAATCCTCTAATGAGGTTAACTTTTGATCATTAATATACAAGAGTTAACGAACAAATATTAAAGATTGTATTTAATATACATTAAGGTGGCAAGTTAGGTTTAAAAAGGTATGTTGTGTAAATTATGTAATAAAACTGAAGTTTTATATTGTATAGTTTGCATCTTTCATATTGACAGTATTTATATTTCAATTTCTTGTTTCAAAAATAAAATAAAGGAAAAATTTTCTGGAGATGAAAGAGATGAAAAATGTTCAATGTTTGACATACAAAACAAAAGTAAAAGAACATAACTGCAATCAAAGTCTGCTTCAAACGAATTGGCTACATGGTTTTAACTTTTAAAAATGCTCAAGATTCAAGATTCGATACTTAAACTGGATATAAAACAAACAAGCTACTAAAGATAAAATTGGTTCTCTTACATTATTCACATATGACTGCCTTAAAAAAATTGTATACGACAAAAAAAAAAGATTGTATAATATTATAAATACAAGAGACGGGAACCAAATGGTTCTATCAAACAACAAAGGTCTAATTTTATCAAATTGGTTCTCTTACATTATTGAAGATAAAGATAAACTCCAGTAGAGTTATGGATATGATAAATTGACGACCTGTGAACCTCGATTATTTGTCTCGAGACTGAGAGTCATCCTATGCTTTCACCAACATTGACACGCTTTCACCAACATTGACACGAATGTAACCGGTTTCTTTGGGTGCTCGTTTACTGTTAAGTTAAAAATCTCTGGCCTTCAGTAATGTCCGACCACATCAAATTCTAACTTGGCTCTTGCGATATCACCAAGATCTGGATGAGAAAGAAAAAATTGTTATCGATATGATCAGGTAAGAAGTTGTGATTTTCTGAACTAAAGCCTAAGCAAAATATCAAATAAAAGTATACAGACCAAGATCAGCTGTGATGAGGCCCTCTGATTCAAAGTTTGGACCGGCGAGAACCTTTCCCAATGGTGAAATAATGACACTACCGCCTTGGGAGACAATAGAATTGGGTCCTTGGTCATTGTACTTGTCGGTAAACAAGTATTCAAGATGTTTAGGGAAATCTTTACGCCGGCAAAACTGGCAGGCTGACAACACGAAACAACCACCCTCAAGCGCAATGTGAAGCATAGACGATTGCCATTCTTTCGAAGCATCAGCAGTAGGTGCACAATATAATTCCACTCATGCAGCCCAAAATCGAAATTGTAAAAAGTCTAACATAAGAAAAGTTATAAAGGACTTAATCAAATATATATGGGATATTGGAGTCAATTCCACCCATGCCTAATTATTAGCGAGATTCTAGTAAGATCATAGTATCTATATTTCCATATATGCCAAGATGTAATTAGTTAATGTACAATCCCTGATTTGTAGGGATTTAGAGATCACAAAGATCTTGTTAGTCTTGTATATAAGAGACGTAATATCTCAATGAAAGCATCACCAATTCCTTTATTTTGGCATGGTATCAGAGCCAAACCTTTTTCACCAAAATTTCTTATCGCTTTGATTTCTTTGATTTGTGAGATTGAGTGAAACAGGAGTAATCGCAGACATGACTACGTCTGTAGCCGCCGATGCGACCTTGTTGGTGTCATTATACTAGCTTCATCCGTTAGACAATACGTGGCCGGTTTTGACTCCAATTCTTTTGAATGGATCAAACTACAAAAGGTGGGCAAAGCTTATGCTGAACTCACTTCATACAAAAAGGAAGATTTGATTCGTTGATGGATCCTTGAAGCGACCGTCCAGAGACTATGATGAAGAAGAGAAGTGGCACATGGTCAACTCTATGATAATTGGCCGGATTTACAGCAGCGTTGAGTCGAAGCTTCGTCCTTCAATTTCTTTGGTTGATAGCGCGAAGGCTATGTGGGCAAGTCTTCAAAGGCGTTTCTCGGTGAGTGATGATACCCGGGTTCATTAGCTTCATGCCGAAATCTTAGCGTGTAAGCAAAGTGGTGATTCTATTGAAATTTAATTTGGGAGAATCAAGGTTTTGTGGGATGATCTGGCAGACTTGGATAAGGGATTTCAGTGTTGCTGCAAAGATGCAGAATGTGCATCGATGGTGAAGTATGAGAAGAGTCGGGAGAAGATTCGTGTTCATCAGTTCCTTATGGGACTTGACACAACACATTTTGGTACGACACGCTTTAATCTGCTTAGTAGACAAGTGGATTTGAACCTGGAGTCTGTGTACTCTCAGATTGTTCAAGAGGAACGACATCTCTATGTGATGCGCACCAGTGAAGAAAGGATTCAAGTTGTGGGTCTCTCTGCAACAACAGTGACTCCACAAGTTGCAGCAACTCGTTATGCAAAGTCTTCCATCACGTGTACTCACTGTGGAAAGACTGGTTATGGATCGACCTCTTGTTTCCAAGTGATTGGATTTCCTGAGTGGTATTTAGACAAATCAAAGCCTTCAAGTGGAAGAGGCAATGGTCGTGGTCGTGGAATGGATCAAGGTAGGGGACATGGAGGAAGAGGATCAGGTTTTCGGGCACACAATTCTCCTGTGAGTGGTGAAGCCTCCGGCAGCGGTTAATCAAATGCTCCAGGAATTCCCAACTTTACACAAGATCAATGGCCTTCTCTGGCCAATCTCTTGAACAATCAGAAGCAGACTGGTTCCGAAAAGCTCTCAGGTAAAACTGAAAAACAATTTTTTTTGTCCCAACAGTCCCTATGACATCATTATAGATTCAGATGCAGCGCACCGCATGATCGGTGATATTAATCTGTTGACGAATTTGACGAGTATTGATCCGTGTCCTATCACTCTTCCTAATAGAGAACTTACATGGGCAACTCGATACAGATTTTTGAATTTAGGCCATCATCTTATTCTGAATCGTGTATTTTATACACCTCATATGTCCATTACTCTGATTTCGGTTGCTCAGTTGTTGAAAGATATTGTTGGATTTGTGCTGTTTACAAGGAAGTTTTGTTTCATACAGGACCTCAATTCGAGGACTTTGATTGTTGCAGGTAATGAGCAAGATGATGTGTATCATTACAAGGGGGTTGTTGCAGCTCATTCTAGTCGTACAAGCTACTTGAACACAAGAGAGTTGTGGCATCGTCGCTTAGGGCATCCGTCATCAGCAGTGCTTTCCGTTTTATCTCATATTGGTTCTTTTTCTAGCAATTAAGAGGGTTCTGAGAAAGTTTGTGACATTTGTGTATGAGCTAAGCAGACTCGTAATAAGTGTTCAGGTTCTATTAATAAAGCTGATGATTCTTTTGATTTGATACAATGCGATCTTTGGAGTCCCTATCGTGAACCATCTTTGACTAGAGCTAGATATT
This sequence comes from Alliaria petiolata, assembly GCA_020283515.1. Classification (NCBI taxonomy): domain Eukaryota; kingdom Viridiplantae; phylum Streptophyta; class Magnoliopsida; order Brassicales; family Brassicaceae; genus Alliaria; species Alliaria petiolata. Next base: position 389,962,885 of record JAHZTW010000001.1, read on the forward strand.
TTTTGACCATCATTGATGATAAATCGAGAGCGGTATGGACAATTTTATTACTTGAGAAGAAGGAGGCACCAACTGCAATGAAAATATTTGTTTCCTTTGTGGAATGACAATTTAACAAACGCATACTGATAACTAGCTTTTTAGCAGGTTAAACAAAACCTAAAGCTTGTCTATGTCATTGTAATACTTCAGGTCATCAATCCAAACCAGGGTGTGAAATGTATTAAGAATACAAAAGCAAAGTAAAGCTAAGTCATTTTCGGGTAAAATGGAGGAGAAAATCAAAATAAACTACTTGCAACTACTAACTAATTACGAAAACTATTTTAAAATCCCTACTGGGATGTTAACTAACTTGTAAACTACTTCTAGGAATTTTAAATGCAAAACTACTGATTTATAAAATTCGAAAACTAAAAGCAGATAAATAAGTCTATTTTTAGCAAAATGAAAAGAGCAAACTTTAAATCTAAAAGAGAAAACTTTTAAAACTACTTATATGAAAAATAACAGATTCAAGAATGAGGTTCATTCTTAGGGAAGATAAAGGTTCGATCTTGGTTTATAAAAAGTAAATCTACACATTTCTAAATGTGCTATCCTTAGGCCTTAAGAAGCTTGGGTCTAGATTTATCCATGGTGTGTGGTATAAATCCCTTCTTCATCCTTTCCTCCTAACCCATGATGTTTGGTGGAAAGAAAGGATGAAAAGCATAAAGTAAATATCTTAAATATTGGCCTTACTAACCCCCCTCACATCCATGGTGTATGGGAAGGGAAAGATTAGTATTTTGGATTTGGTTTTAGGGGATTTCCTAAGTCTTTTTGAGATAAGGAAATCCCATGAATCAAAGAGATCTTTCTCAAGAGTCTCTAGGCTTTAAGCCATTCAAATCCAAGAAGAGAATTAGATGAAGAGCAAGAAAATACCAAGATTCAACCTTTAAAACCTTCCTAATCACCTCATCCTTAAATCCAAAAGAATTACTCACAAGTCATGTTCAACCCTCTCTTAAACATAAGTTTAGAGCTGATGAACATAATCAATGAAACTTAAAAGAGAGACTTGATACTAGAAAATACTATGAAAAATAAAAAGACAAAGAATTTTCACAAAGAGTTTTTCGAAATTTAAGAAGAAAGACTTGACATTAGAATAAAAATTAAAAATAGATTTTATAAAAACTATAAGTAACTTATATAAAAAAAAACTAAGAATACTTAAAAATACTCAAGAACTAGAGAAAATTACAAGAACACACTCAAAAGAGAGAATAAGAGTATTTCTTGATTTATTTAGACTAAGAAGAGTTGATTGAAAACTTGAATGATTTATTACAAGCACACACATACTCTTTATATAGAGTTTTAAATATGGCTCTTGGCCTAAAAAGAGGGTTCAAGGGGCAAAGGGCAAAGGACAAGGGGCAAGGGACAAGGGACCTATCTAATCCCACATTTACTAAAGCATAAACAATTTTTTGGAACAACTTGCAAATGATATCTTTTGGTTCGGGTGCATGGATTGATCGATCTGTATCTTTTGCACTACTGCACATTTGGACTTGAAATCACCGCCAAATGAAAGCTAACACAATTGCCTAAGACTTTCATGAAGAACGTCGAGGCTAAATCGCAATCAAAACCCTTCATACGAGCTGATCTTTCAGCTAACGAAATTGGTCGCCAAACTTCCAGACGGACATGTTGTCACTTATATAGCCGTATCTTCTGAACCACTGACCATAATGGAATGAAACAACCTCTGAAAGAAAGGTAACTCAATTTTCTATGAGTTTTATGAAGATTTCGGAGGCTGAATCGGAATGGAAAGTCTTTGTAGGGTCTGATCTTTAAGTCGCTTTTGGTGGCATGGACTTGAATCGGTTGCAACATCTCAGTACAACAAGTCAGATGACATCAGTTTGCTTTTTACTCTTCTCTACTTGTTCCTAGCTCATCATCGTATGTTTTCAGCTTCCACATTGTCGGCAAATCCATAGAATAGCCTGAAATGATGCATATATACAAAAGAAAATGCAAATGCTAATGCAAATGTTCTAAATCCTATAAATGATTAAATACTATGATTATACTTAGTTATAAATGAAATATAGATGAAAACTTATTATAAATGTATGATAAATATATATAAAATATGAGTATATCACATACACACCGTCCGTAGTGACAACGGATCAGGGTTTATTTGTCTCAAACAATCTTTTGCTGACAACAGAATCGTTCATCAGAATTCATGTATTGCGACTCCACAACAGAATGGTCGGGTTGAAAGCAAGCACCATCACATTCTGAATATTGCATGTGCACTGTTTTTCTAAGCAAATTTGCCTACACGTTTTTGGGGAGAAAGTGTCGTGACAGCCACATATTTGAATAATCGGACACCCTCGAAGCTGTTGACGAATAAGACTCCATATGAGATCTTATTCAACAAGGTCCCTCTTATGATCATCTGCAAACATTTGGTACATTGTGTTATGCTCGTCGCATTTCACGAGATTCAGACAAGTTCACAAAACGAGTGTCAGGTGCATCTTTGTTGGGTATCCAGTGGGAAGAAAGCATGGTTACTGTATGATTTGGAGGCACAAAAGACGTTTGCTTCCAGGGATATTGTCTTCAGGAGACTGTTTATTCATTTGCGACACAAACATAGCAAGAAAACTCTCCACTAAGTGTTCCTATGGTGCATCCTGCTGTTTTTGATGACGACATATTACTGGGCGAGTCAACAGGGGGAGCTCTGGTTTTCGAGCCTGAGACAACTTCAGATGATAGACATGACCCATCGCCTGATTCTGCTTCACCTCCGCCAGAAACAGAAAATTTTGATCCGCCAGCAACATAGAGTTTTGATCCGCCAACAACAGAGCAATTTGGTCGTGGTAAAAGAACAAAAATAAAATCTGTTCTCTTGGAGCCATATCATGTGTATGCTGAACTTGCTGGAGAACCAGAGGACGCGATGTTATGCAGATATCCTCTAACTGATTTTGTTTCAACTCATCGTCTTTCTCCTGCACAACAGATTTACTCTGCAGCGATTACATCAGTTACAGAGCCGCGCTCTTACAAAGAGGCATTTATTAAAAAACGTGTCTGGTGTAATGTTGTAGCAGTCTAGGTTGGTGCTCTCGAGGACACTAATACTTGGACCGTCATGACTTTACCTTCGGGTAAACACGCTATTGGTTGTCAATGGGTGTTAAAAATCAAGTTCAACTCGAATGGGACTATTGAGAGGTACAAAACTCGCTTGGTAGCACTTGGAAACCGTCAGAAAAAGGTATTGACTATAAAGAAGCCTTCCCTCCGGTAATCAAGATGACTGACAGTCCGTATTTTGCTCGGGGTTTTCTTCGTCAAAGAGCTAGGAATTATACCAAATGGAGATTTGGACGAAGAGGTTTATAGGCAGTTACCTCCTGGCATTAACTCTACAAAGCCAAATCAAGTATGCAAATTGAACAAGTCTCTCAATGGATTACGACAAGCCCCACGCTGCTGGTTTTCGAAATTATCTACGACACTTCTTGGTTTTGGCTTTCGGCAGAATAAGTCTGATTATTCCTTGTTCACTTTGGCTACATCTTCCTCGATCATTTATGTTCTAGTCTACGTTGATGACTTGATAATTGGTGGTAATGATTTTGCTCTCATCTCTCTGTTCAAAGAGTATCTTCATCGTTGTTTTCATATGAAGGATTTGGGAGTGTTAAAGTAGTTTTTGGGCATTGAAGTCTCTCGAGGGAAAGACGGCATTTACTTGTCTCAACGCAAGTATGCATTAGACATTGTGACTGAATGTGGGCTTCTAGATGCAAAGCATGCTGACACTCCAATTGAGCAGAATCACACTCTGTCTCGTGCGGATGGACCTTACTTTGATGATCCCACCAAGTATCGGAGCTTAGTAGGTCGTTTGGTGTATTTGGCTGTGAGCGCCCTGAACTGAGTTATGCTGTTCACATTCTTGCACAATTTCTTGAACGTCTGCGACATAAGCATTGGGATGCTGCACTAAGGTTAGTACGGTACTTAAAAGGCTCACCGGGTCAAGGTGTTTTGTTGAGCTCTACCAACGATCTCACTCTTTCATCTCATTGTGATTCGGATTGGACGGCTTGTCCACATACTAGAAGATCTCTATCGGGCTACATTGTGATGTTGGGTAATTCCCTGATTTCTTGGAAGACCAAGAAACAAAACACAGTGTCTAGATCATCAGCGGAGGCAGAATACCGATCTATGGCTCCCGCATATTTGTGAGCTCAAGTGGACAAAGGCAATCCTTGAAAGTGTAGCAACTATCAATCAACATGGCAACCAGAATCGTTCCTTGATTGAGAAATCAAAGAGAAGTGGCTCTGATACCAGCTCACGTAGCGGAAGCTAGATAGATGCAGAGATTCCTATTTAGCGTAGGAATACTTAAGAATCAAAGCCTTCCTGCAATCGTTGAGATCTCTAAAGATCTAGCCGAAAACAAAGATTGAGAATACTTTTCTCAGTGCTTATCAAAACTCTTTATTAAAATATCAATATCAATACAACTCAATACAATATGAGGTCTAAATGGCTTACTTATAAGAAAACCTAAAAACCTTAGAAAACTCTGGAATATTCTAAAAAACCTTAAAGATAAACATTAAAATATAAATATCATTAAAATACAAATAAATGTAAATTATCCTAATTATGCGCTGCATCATAAACACATTGAGGTGGATTGTCACTTCGTTCGTGATGGCGTCCAAGATGGTACGATAGTCACTCATCATGTCAAGACTACTGAGCAAATGGCAGATCTACTTACTAAGCCTCTTGGCTCTTGACAATTCAGGTATTTTCTTTATAAGATGGGCGTTCGGGATCTACACGCGCCATCTTGAAGAGGAGTATTAGCGAGATTCTAGTAAGATCATAGTATCTATATTTCCATATATGCAAAGATGTAATTAGTTAATGTACAATCCCTTATTTGTAGGGATTTAGAGATCACAAAGATCTTGTTAGTCTTGTATATAAGAGGCGTAATATCTCAATGAAAGCATCACCGATTCCTCTATTTTGGCACTAATTAATGCTAAATTGGAAATCCAAAAATGTTGACATGGTTTTGTTTATTAGAAACTAGATATGTTGACGATCGTAAAATAGGATTCAGTTCTAGATGTATTATAAAAATCATATCATCTAAAAAACGTTAAAAACATCAGAGAGACAAAAAGTTATATATTATATAAGAAAAAAATAACATAAATCATGGGTTACTTTAGTTATTGTCAATTAGTTTTGAGTTTTGATATGATTATGACTAACCTTTTCCGTACAACATAGTCCTGTAAAAAGGCATCCTATTTTCCCAACCAATAGCAGCACCGACTTTGCCCATTGGAGTGTCGTAAACAGGGATGGTTGATCCATCCCCGAAACCCCATATGCAGCGTTCCATAGTTGTGGGCATAACTTTACCGTGCTTACCAAAGAACCGACCTTCGGAACTGAAGAAAAGGGCTGTGCAGTAGAGTGTATACCCATCCTTCTCTATAGCCCCCATTGATATGCTCAAATTAACCCTGAGCTACTCTCTCAAATTAAGATATCACTGTAATACTTAGGGGTCGAATTCCACAGAGAATCGATGTAACTAGACAAATTCTAATTCAGATTTAAGCTAAGAGTAAAATAGAAAAGCAGTAAAAAGCAATAAAGTAAACAAGGCAAGTTCGCGGTTAGGGTTTTTAAAATCAGGAGACAAGGCACTAGGCAGTAAGGTATTTCAGGAAGATTCAAGATTGCAGATTAGATTACTATCAGGATTAATTGTTCTAGAACTCGAAACACAAAACACAAACAAATCAGCTTTCGCTGCAGATGTTATCACTGTCTAAACCTAGAAAGCCAGCTTTCGCTGCGAATTCAAAGATAAAAACATGCATTAATTTCAGGTTCGATATTGTTCACAAAGACCTAAACCAGCTGTCGCTGCGAACAGATTCAATGCTCATCTAATGATTCAATTGCTAAGTGAATAACAATACTTTCGCATCTGCTAAACAACCTAGGGTTTCGAAATCTAGGTGATCAATCCTAAATTTCAGAGTTAAAACAATCTAAGATGAAGAACAAGCAAATAATCCCAATAGAAAATCAATTCTAACAACCTATCATCAATCCCTTGAAAACCCCACAACCTAACTATGAAACTACTCAGACATGGATGCAGCAAACATCATAGAATAAGTAATTTGCATAAAAAGAATAGAAGAAAAGGTACAAGGGTTCCAAATCTCTCAAGAACAGATTTTTCTCCCTAAAAGCTCTCAAAACCTAAACTCTCTCTTTTTCTCTCTCAAATAATAATTGATGAATGCCTAAACAATGGCATAAAACTTCTATTTATAGGCCTAGGTACGAATCTTCAATTTCCTTTTAGATTAGGAAAAGTCTTGGAATTTCCTTTTTCTTCAAAAACTCTGGAATCTTCACGTCTTTGATTTCGGGAAAGTCGGGTGTCGATCGACACCTTGCGCGTAAATCCACTCCTGACTTCATCACTTCGTGACTTCATTCCATTATGCTCCAAAATGTATCCAAATCTCCAGTTTAGCTCCAATTGTACCTGAACCTGCATAGACTCTATATAGACTCGAAAATAACATTAAGACTCAATAAAAAACACTTATATCATGATCCTAAAAAGGGTAAAAACCATGATATATCAACTCTCCCAGACTTAGCCTTTGCTTGCCCTCAAGCAAAACAAAAACTAAGTATAGAGTCGAGGTTTGAAAAACCGAAAGATCCAGCTAACCTTCAGAATGCCACAAATGTTAACACTCTTGAATCCACATGCTATAGAGCCAACCTTAGGTAATGTTCAATGTACTTACCACAAGCTTAGCAACCTCCCAGTTCAAATCCAGACCCTTTCCTTGGTAAAATTACGAACTCTAACAATGGTATTTCTACAGAACTTTTCTGATTCTTTCCCTTACTTAGCGCCTGAACAAGATATACTTTCTACAGCTCTCCTATTTTCTCTTCCCTTAGTCAACTTCTGCCCATTTTCAGGATGTTCTACAGATCTTTTCATTGACTTTTCCTTAAGTCTCGGAATAGTGCTGCTATTACTTGTGTTCCTTGTGAGGAGACAGGTTCATGAGCTCTCACTAATATTATTCCTTGATCAGACTTCTTATTTCTTTTCTTTTCTCAAGGGAAGATCAAGGAGAGACTGCAGATTTCTAATCTCATCAAAGCTGAAAGGGGAATCAAGTTCTGCGCATACCTTGTTCTCATAAGGGGATCTGAACTCTATCTGTTAGATTGATCCACTTGCAGCTTTCTACTTAGTAAGACCCGCAATCAACTGCTATGGCAATGGTCCTTCAAGTGTTAATCTTATGTGGTTAGTTCTTCTGAAAACTGAAAATTTCACTGATTTTGACTCAATAAAACACTTTGACTCTCTTTAAAAACCAAAATAAAAGCAAAATACATCAGTATTTTCCTCCCCGAGACTTGAACAACACTATCCCCAGTGTTATTAAGCCTGAAGTTAGAAGAATAAATGAAAAGGAACCATGAAACGAGCAAGGAGAAAGAACTTACCTGTGTTCGCGTGGGGTGTCGATCGACACAGAAGTGGTGTCGATCGACACTGTGTCTGCAGTCGAATTCTGACTTCCCAAAATCGTAAATTGGGGCCTGTCAAAGTGTAAATCCGAGTTCTCCAAAGCTTGCACTGTCAGAGTACTCACATAACACGATTAAAAGCACCAATATCTAGTCCAATCTCATAACTCAACCAAGGTTCCAAATCAAACTGAAAACTGACTAAAAAATGAAAGAAAAATTGACTCAAAAACTAACTTACCAGTGGGTTGCCTCCCACTAAGCGCTTTTTTACAGTCATTAGCTTGACTTTGGCAGGTGATCAGGCGATGGGTGCATCAGTCAGAGGCACAATTTGTGCGTCTGGGATCTCGGCTTGTGCCCAATAATGTTTCACCCTTTGTCCATTGACTGTAAACTCTTTGCCTTTTGGATCAATCAGGACAATGGCTCCATATGGTCTGACAGCCTTGATTGTGAAAGGACCTGACCAACGAGAACGCAATTTACCAGGAAATAATTGTAAACGAGAGTTATATAGGAGTACCTGGTCATTTAGTTCGAATTGCCTGGATATGATCTTCTTGTCATGATAGGCCTTAGTTTGCTCCTTGTACAACTTTGAATTCTCATAGGCATGGTGTCTAAGTTCATCCAATTCATTCAGCTGTATCAGGCGCCTTTCTGCAGCACACTTGATGTCGAAATTCAGCGATTTGACTGCCCATGCTGCCTTGTATTCGAGCTCCACCGGAAGATGGCAAGCTTTGCCATAAAGCAGATGAAACGGTGTAGTACCAAGTGGCGTTTTGAAAGCTGTTCGATAAGCCCAAAGCGCATCATCCAGTTTCACAGCCCAATCTTTCCTTGTAGCGCCAACTGTCTTCTCTAGAATCTCCTTAATCTGCATGTTTGAAACTTCAACTTGCCCACTTGTCTGAGGATGATAAGGAGTAGCCACTCTATGTTGAACACCATGCTTCTTCAGCAGCTTCTCAATGACTTTGTTAATGAAGTGCTTACCACCATCGCTTATAACAATCCGAGGCACTCCAAATCTGGGGAAGATGATGGTTTTAAACAGCTTAAGAACCACAACAGAATCATTGGTTGGACTGGCAATTGCTTCAACCCATTTGGTCACATAATCCACAGCAACCAAGATGTACTTATTCCCATAAGAAGAGGGAAAAGGACTCATGAAATCAATGCCCCAGCAATCAAAGACTTCAATCTCAAGAATGAAGTTTTGTGGCATCTCATGTCTTCTGCTAATCTTCCCTTTCCTTTGACAAGCATCGCATCCAGAGATAAATATATGAGCATCTTTGAACATTGTTGGCCACCATAGTCCAGCTTGAAGAACCTTGGAAATGGTTTTGAATGTTGCAAAGTGGCCTGCATAGTCTGAACCATGGCAGTGAAACAGCACGTCTTGCACCTCAGCTTCTACGATACATCTTCGGTAAACTCCATCTGAGCAATGCCTGTAAAGATAAAGCTCATCCCAATAATACCTCCTAAGTTCTCTGTAGAACTTCTTCTTCTCATAGCCTTGAAGACCAGTAGGTTCATCCTCTGCAGCAAGGTAGTTGGCAATATCAGCATACCACGGTCTCTGACAAGTGGTAACAGCCATCATAGGTGCATTGAATGCGTCATTCATGGCCTGTAAAATCTGTGTCGCGATCTGCAGGGAGTGTCGATCGACACTAGGTATGTCGATCGACACATGGGGTCTTGCGTCGGGGTCAACTTCGATTCGGGGTGTCGATCGACACAGAGGAGTGTCGATCGACGCTGATTCCGATGCTGCAGAAAGTTGCGGGTTTCCTGCATCTCTCGTGTCCAATGCTTCCTCAATTGAATTGACAGCTTCTTCTGGTAAGAAATCATCAATTGGCACGCCATCTTCTACCTTGATTCGGGATAGATGATCATCAACTCCATTTTCAACTCCTTTCTTGTCCTTCACCTCAATATCAAACTCTTGAAGAAGCAGAATCCATCTCAGCAATCTGGGTTTTGCATCCTTCTTCTGCATCAAGTATTTGAGTGCAGAATGATCGGTATGAACCACTATCTTGGACCCAACAAGGTATGGTCGAAATTTCTCAAAAGCAAACACCACAGCTAATAATTCCTTCTCAGTGGTTGTATAATTTCGCTGTGCTTCATCAAGTGTTCTGCTTGCATAATAGATATCATGAAGCTTCTTGTCTTTCCTCTGCCCAAGTACAGCGCCTACTGCGAAATCACTAGCATCACACATCACCTCAAAAGGCAAATCCCAATCTGGTGGTTGTACAATTGGGGCGCTCACCAAAGCCTTCTTAATCCACTCAAAAGCTGAAAGACATTCCGCAGAAAACACAAACTTTACATCCTTGCAAAGTAGAGCAGTAAGAGGTCTTGCATTCTTGCTGAAGTCTTTGATGAATCTTCTGTAAAATCCAGCATGGCCTAGAAAACTTCTCACTGTCTTCACAGAATTTGGTGCCTGCAGACTTGTCATCACTTCGATCTTGGCGCGATCCACTTCAATTCCAGCAGTTGAAACTCTATGGCCAAGTACAATGCCATCTTGAACCATGAAGTGACACTTCTCCCAATTCAGAACCAAGTGCTTCTCTTCACATCTAGCTAGCACCTTGCAGAGATTGTCTAGACAGCCTTTGAAGGAAGACCCATAGACAGAGAAATCATCCATGAAGACCTCCATACAATCTTCAATCATGTCTATGAAGATAGACATCATGCAGCGCTGGAATGTCGCAGGAGCATTACAAAGTCCAAATGGCATTCTGCGATATGCAAATGTACCATAAGGACATGTAAAGGTGGTCTTCTCCTGGTCATCTGGATGAATGGGAATCTGAAAGAAACCAGAATACCCATCCAGGAAGCAGTAATAAGGATGATTCGCCAGCCTTTCAAGCATTTGATCAATGAAGGGCAATGGGAAGTGGTCCTTCCTTGTGGCTGCGTTTAGCTTCCTGTAGTCGATGCACATCCGGTGTCCAGTCACAGTTCTTGTAGGAATCAGCTATTCTTTCTCATTCTTCACCACTGTGACACCTCCTTTCTTAGGAACCACATGAACTGGGCTGATCCAGGCACTATCTGAGATAGGATAGATGATCCCTGCGGCCAATAGCTTCAGAATCGCCTTCTTCACGACCTCCTTTAGGTTCGGATTCAGCCTTTTTGATGCTCCACTGATGTCTTGGTCTCATCCTCAAGGTGAATGCGATGCATACACAAGTCTGGAGATATGCCTGCAATGTCATCAAGAGAATAGCCAAGAGCTTTGCGAAATTTGCGCAGCTTGCTTAGCAGTAACGTGAGCTCTGCGTTGTTCAAAGTAGCATTGACAATAACAGGATATGTAGAATTAGGACCGAGAAAAGCATACCTTAGCCCGGCAGGGAGCTGTTTAAGCTCAACTTTAGGTGCTTTGGCCTCACTCCATTCGCCCAACGTCGCGTCTTTGGCTGATTTCGCAGGGTGTCGATCGACACAAGTCCTCCTGTGCGACTAATTGCAAGACTTGCTGCCTTGTGTTCATCATCTTGTTGAACCCGACAGAAGTCTCATCTAGATGTTGCATCTCTGCTGTAGAGTTGGCCAGTATACTCTCCAAAGGATCCTCAGGATTCATCTCTTGAAAAATTTCTTCAGCTAGATTGGTGAGTGAATCCACATAGAAAGTTTGCCCATCTATTGTTGGCCTCTTCATTAGCTTGTCCATGTCGAATTTCATGACTAAATCGCCCACATTCAGTGCAATGCGTCCTCTCTTGACATCAATGATAGCTCCTGCTGTGGCTAGGAAAGGTCTACCCAAGATAAGGGGATCTTTGGGTTCTTCTCCATATTTCAGCACCACAAAATCAGTTGGAATCATGCAATCACCAACCTTGATTGGACATCCTCCAAGACACCTTCTGGAATTCGAGTGGTCCTGTCTGCAAGGATTATAGAGATCTTTGTTGGCTTGAAATCAGTCATCCCAAGGTTTTTAGCAACTGAGAGTGGCATGAGATTGACACTAGCTCCCAAAACACAAAGAGATCTCTCAAATCTCTCTCTAAAGATAGAACAATCCAATACAAAGCTTCCAGGATCCTTGAGCTTTTCTGGTAACTTGTTCTGAACCACTGCACTGACTTGTTCTGAAATTATAGTAACTCCTTCTTCAAGCCCCAAGTTCTTGGTCACCATCCTCTTTACATATCTCCGAAGGACAGGAGTGATCTTCAAAGCATCAATCAATGGAATCTCCACAACAAGTTTATCCATGATTGCCTTGCATCTGGCGTCCTCTAGCTCCTGTTTGGTCTTCTTCTGGGTTCTGGGATATGGGATTTTGGGTTTGTAAACTCTTTCCACGGAAATTTCTGCAGGTTTAGATGTCTCTGCAGTCATCTGGGATTGGTGTCGATCGACACCAGCCTTGTGTCGATCGACACACGGGCTCGAGCTCTCGACTTCGCGATTTTCTTCGGGTGTCGATCGACACACGTCTTTAGTGTCGATCGACACTGGTTCTGCAGCGATGTCTTCAGCTTCTTCTTCGAATTCCTGCAACTCTACAAGGTCTTCAGCACTTAGATTCTTCTTCTGCTCTGGTTCCAGCCTGCTTCTGCTCCTTCTCGTGATGTCATGGACATGTTGTCTGGGATTTGTATCAGTTTTCCCAGGAAGAACTCCTTCTTGTCTTCTCACAGATTCTGCAGTTTGAGCCACCTGAGTATCCAATTTCTTGACATGGTTGTTCAGAGATTCGAATTTCCCATTCAAGTTTTGGTACATGGCATCCATCTTTCCAGTCTCATCTTGATACAAGGTGTCAATCTTCCCATTAAAGCTCACTGTCATCTTCTGTTGTCCCTCTAAAAGTTGTTCCATCATGGCTTTCATACCATTATCTGCAGAAGATTGAGTTGGTGGGTTTTGATAGGAGGAAGAACCATAGTTTATGGTGTAGTTGTTGCTTTGGTAAGGCTTCTGAAACTCAGTCTTCTGAAAGTTGGATCTTGGAGAGTAACCACCGGAATTCTGAATTCCAGAGAAAGAGCTTCTCTGGTTGTTTCCATTGAAGAATTTGTTTCCCTGAAAACCACTTCCATTGATGTAATTGCAGTCTTCCTCTTGAGCTGCTGCAGTTGGTTCGAAATGCTCCACTTCTGCAGCAAATTGGACTTGTTTCTTTCCCACTAGAAGGTTGTGCATAGACCCTAGCATGGCTTTCATCTCTGCGATTTGTCCTCCATCATTAGCACCGGCTGATGCTTTCCTTTGAAGATCTGCATTCTTGGTACTATTGCTAGATACCAAGTTCTCAATCAGCTTCACTGCATCTGCTGGTGAAGTAGTATTGAAGTTCCCATTGCTTGCAGCATCAAGCGCCATCTGGTACCTCCAATCTATCCCTCTGAAGAAAATTCCCAGCAGCTGAACATCAGTGAATCCGTGATGGGGGCAATCTCTCTGATATGCCTTGAATCTGATCCAAGAACCTTTGAATGCTTCACTAGGTCCTTGACAAAAAGTAGAGATCTTCATCCTCAGCTCCTCGGATCTTGCATCATCAAAGAAATTGTTGAGGAAGGCATTCTTGGTCTCCTCCCAAGTGGTCAAAGAACCAGGTTCCAGCTGTTTCAGCCAGTACGCAGCATCTCCTCCAAGAGAATATGGGAAGAGCTTGTAGTAGAGGTAGTCTTCAGTCACTCCATGTGCCTTGATACTGGACGCGAGGTCTTCAAACCTCTCCAGATGGTCCATTGGGTGCTCATGGGGAAGACCATGAAAAGGGTGCTGAGCCACAAGAGTATAGAATGCGGGCTTCAGCTCAAAGTCATTCCTCTGAAAGGTAGGTAGACGGATCGCAGCTCTATTGGCATAGAACTGATCTGGCCTGTTGTAGTCGCCAAGGGTGCGCCCATTCTCCGCATCATTGATCGGTTCAGCAATTACAGCTCCAGCTTCATCAAGACGCGCTCCTTCTTCATTGCGCCTGTTCTCTTCTCGGTCTCGTAGCAGACCTGCGGCATCTGGCATCAACACTATAGCGTTTGGCATCTTGGTCTGCGAAGGGTGTCGATCGATATTCCTGGTGTCGATCGACGCTCGCGCAGCTTTTCGGTTCGTACGCTCTAGTTTCGCAAGTGCCTGGTTGTCGAGTATAGTTAGCTCTGCTTCCTTTTTGCTCCTGGTGTGGCGTTTAGGCATACACCTGAAACAAAAGAAAGTAAATTAGTTAGTTAAAAAGTTAGCTAAAACTTAGACAAAAATTCTAAACAAGAAATCTGTCTAGATAGCAATCAATTCCCCGACAACGGCGCCAAAATTTGATATGCTCAAATTAGCCCTGAGCTACTCTCTCAATTAAGATATCACTGTAGTACTTAGGGGTCGAATTCCACAGAGAATCGATGTAACTAGACAAATTCTAATTCAGATTTAAGCTAAGAGTAAAATAGGAAAGCAGTAAATAGCAATAAAATAAAGAAGGCAATTCGATTCAGTTTCTTAAAATCAAGGAAGACAAAGAGCTAGGCAGTGAGGTATCTCAGGAAGATTCAAGATTGCAGATTAGATTACTATCAGGATTAATTGTTCTAGAACTCGAAACACAAAACACAAACAAATCAGCTTTCGCTGCAGATGTTATCACTGTCTAAACCTAGAAAGCCAGCTTTCGCTGCGAATTCAAAGATAGAAACATGCATTAATTTCATGTTCGATATTGTTCACAAATACCTAAACCAGCTGTCGCTGCGAACAGATTCAATGCTCATCTAATGATTCAATTGCTAAGTGAATAACAATACTTTCGCATCTGCTAAACAACCTAGGGTTTCGAAATCTAGGTGATCAATCCTAAATTTCAGAGTTAAAGCAATCAAAGATGAAGAACAAGCAAATAATCCCAACAGAAAATCAATTCTAACAACCTATCATCAATCCCTTGAAAACCCCACAACCTAACTATGAAACTACTCAGACATGGATGCAGCAAACATCATAGAATAAGTAATTTGCATAAAAAGAATAGAAGAAAAGATACAAGGGTTCCAAATCTCTCAAGAACAGAGTGCAGATTTTTCTCCCTAAAAGCTCTCAAAACCTAAACTCTCTCTTTGTCTCTCTAAAATAATAAGTGATGAATGCCTAAACAATGGCATAAAACCTCTATTTATAGGCCTAGGTACGAATCTTCAATTTCCTTTTAGATTAGGAAAAGTCTTGGAATTTCCTTTTTCTTCAAAAACTCTGGAATCTTCACGTCTTTGATTTCGGGAAAGTCGGGTGTCGATCGACACCTTGCGCGTAAATCCACTCCTGACTTCATCACTTTGTGACTTCATTCCATTATACTCCAAAATATATTCAAATCTCCAGTTTAGCTCCAATTGTACCTGAACCTGCATAGACTCTATATAGACTCGAAAATATCATTAAGATTCAATAAAAACACTTATATCATGGTTCAAAAATAGGTAAAAACCATGATATATCACCCATTACAAAGTACACATTGTTTTTCCTAGCCATCTCCGCCATCAACAATTAATCCACTCATCTGTATAATTCTTACCACTTAAATGATTCGTTCATTCTTGTTTCAATTCAAGCATTAACACAAGCTTTTTCCACTAATCTTTGGTCAAACCTGTCATTGTGGTGCTTAATTTAGAATGTGAAACAACAAGAACTGTAGCAGCTCGCCTACATCTTGTGGCAATTCATGCAACAGTTCGCCTAGATTTTGTAGCAGTTAATTTCCTGCATTGGTTTGCCAAGATCCTGTATAAATTTCTGCAACATAGCAACCACCTCTACGATTTTGGCTTATCTTGAACCACGACTCTCCTCCAACAGCTCTATTTACGATAGCACGATCCGTTCAATCATGTTCTCTGGACCGTCTTTTGCTAACGTGTCCACCTTCTTGCTCTCCACCCTCACAAATCTGTTATTGTTGGATCTAATCACCATTGCTCTAATACCATGAAACAGGGATGGATCTAAGTAGAGGCTAACGGGGTCAGCTGCCCCCTATAAATTACCAAAATCTAGTATAATTATGGTTAATTTTATTAAATTCCCCTCGAATTTATTGTTTGCCCTCTTTTTTTTTTCCTTTCCAATCCTTTCCCAAAAATAAAATATTTATTTCCTTTTGAAAAAATTAAATAAAAGGACATTTTTACCATAACTTTGGGAAACTATACCTTTGACTCTAAATTTTGAAGAACTATACCTTAGATTAATGTTAATTATATTTTGTCCTTAATAATTAAAATAGAAAATTCATTTCAAACATTTATTATAATAATTTAGTTTTGTGTTTATTGACAAACTTCTAATTTATATAAAAAATTTCAAATAATGATTTTTTATTAATATCAACAAACTTGTAATTCATATTAAAAATTTAAATAAAAATATTATGATAAGACTAATGACTTGATATTTTATAAAAGTTTATTTTTAATTTTCTATCATATTTATCTAATGTGTGGGTGATTTTAAATAAAACCTACAAATAATATAAAAATTAAAAAAATGGAGTATAATAATTGAAAATTAGATTGATATATATTACACACGAAAATTATGACTATTTTACCCTTATATTTATTTTGTGCAAACCACACGCTAACAATTTGATTACCACGCTAACAATATGTTAACGTGTTGTGTGCATTGTTAGCATATGGTTCGCATTGTTAGCGTGTGATACACTTTGGTAACATGTCGTATTGTTAGTGTGTGGTTCGCGTTGTTAGCATTTTGTGCGCATTGTTAGCATTTTATACGTGTTGTTAGCATGTAGTGTGAGTTGTTAGCATCTAGTCCGCGTTGTTAGCATTTGGTGTGCGTTGTTAGCATCTTGATATGTTGAATTTTGTAAACAAAATTTGTAAGAGTAAAACTGTCTTTTTATTATGAATAGTTGGTGTCAGATTTGTTGCTTTTTGGTCGGTTAATTGTCAGACTATTGGTTGGGGGATTTTGCAATTTCCCCGAATGTTATATCAAATACTGTAATTTGCCAAAAAAAAAGAAAAAAGAAAAAGGGAAGAAGATGAAAAAAAAGGCAAGATATTGCATAATATATGATATAGATATTTATGATATTTTATTTCTTTTTAGGATATACAGAAATTTTAAATTTCGTAGAATACAAATTCTAATTTTTTAGAACATGTATAAAGTGCAGAATACGTATTCTAAAATTCGTAGAACACATAAGAATTTTAGAATACATATTTTAAACTTCTTAGAATATGTACAAAGTGCAGCATATGTATTTTAAACTTTGTACAACATGTAAAAAGTGCATAATATGTATTCTAAACTTCATAGAATATTTATGAAGTTTAGAAGACGTATTCTAAACTTCATAATATGTATTCTAAACTTCATAGAATATCTATATATATATATATATATATTGTTCTAGAGCTTGAGACGTTATTATATTATCTTATTATATAAAGAAAAATGCTTTAAAGTTGCTAATTAACATGATCGCAACGCGTGTCAAGTTTATTGATAAGATTTTAACACGTATCGGCATGAAAATCTATTAGAAAAAAAGTACTCATCCTAAAATAAAAAGGAAACTACTACTATTTCTAAAAGTGAAACAAATAAAATAAAAAGGAAAATTAAAAGAATATATTTAAATTAAGAAAAAAGAAAATAAAAATAAGTAAGATTTAATTCAATTTTTAAAAATTTATGTTTGAACTTTACTAATCCTAAAAGCAAAAAACAATACTACTATTTCTAAAAGGCACATGGTGTCTGATTCTACTTTTACATTAAAAAATTATTGACACCTAGCTTTAAATAGTACTGAATTAGCAACAAAAAGGTGTTATTGTTTGGAAAAATCTATATATATAAAATAAAATAGAGTCTCTCTTTTTATTAAGGCACATCATCAACACATATCTTAGTAGAATTATGATACATCATCAAATAATTTTATTAATTTAAATTATTTACTTGATTTATTATGTTGTATGTTATTTTACTATTTAATACTCATAATAACAAACATTCATTAAAATAATAGTTTCAAATAGAATTTGAAAATTCATTTCTTTATAAAAAAATATTTTTATAAAATTCATTTGGTTAACAATACTCTCTTCGTTTCACAGAGAACGTCGGTTTAGAGTTTTATTTTTATTTCAGAAAAAGTGTCGTTTTATATTTTCAATACAGAATTTTAAACAAAAATACAGTTTCAACCCTTAATGATTCAATGTGTTAATTAAAGAAAGAAATTTGTTTAGTATATTAATAAATGTCAAACAGGAATTTCTCATTAATTTCTTAATTTGTGTAAAATATGTTTACGAAGCTAAGGGAGTATTAATTTATTACCAAACTTTGTACTCTTAAATAACAAGATCCATCATTCCACTAATTTGATTATGATGTTTGATCCATTAAAAGATCAATATGGATATCTATTTACTCTACTAAATTTTATAGTTGTTAAGTTTAGTTTTTATAAATTATCTTACAATTGTAAAGTTTAGTGTTTATAAATTATACACTATGTATAAATTCTGACCAAAACAAATTGTATCAGTAAAATAAAAAATGTTATATAATGTAATTTTAAAAGATAATAAGAATTAGCCCGCGGAAAATAGACATAGTTTTTAAATAATTTTCTTAATTTGATATTTTATAATTTTAAAGCCTTTCCAATTAGGAAAAAAATTGTGACTATAAGTGTGTTTAAGTCTTACAGGGAGAGAACAAAAACATGTATTTTGATGGTTAGAAATCAGTTTTCAACTGAACAATATTCGTTTAACAATAGAATACTCACATTAGCTTCTAGAAGGTCGAATGACAAAAATGCAGGTTATGAGAGGAAAAATATGTTACCCCAAAATTTTAACATGTTTAACACAATCTATGAATAAAAAGTAGGTAAAGTCTTATAAAAAATCTACAATATATAAGTCGAAGAGCTGAAACAAGACTTTTTAGCATTAAAATGATTAGCAAGCATTAATTACAAGTCTAATGGCATGATAAACAACCTAGACAACTAATGATGTTTTAGGCTAGGATTGTAAATCTCTTATTAAGTTGGTTCAAGCATTTCATCAAACACTTGGTGGGTGTATGAAATGCTTATGATCCAAATAGCAAAAGATTAGCTATTTGGCATTAAGAACACCTTAATAAGAAGAGAGATGAAAGAATCTATCCTAGATTGCAAGATTGAACCATTAGAAAACCCTAAATCTAACCCATCCCCAAGTTCCTAAGGAACTACTCACTAATCATAGTTAAACCCATCAAATCAAAGATAAGAGAAAGGTTAAACATGATTAGAGAAAAGATTAATAGAAGTTCAAGATAGATATTGCATAAAACTTAAAGATTCAAAGCAAATACAAGGTTTTCTCTCAAAGAGGCTAAAAGTTTATGACAAGACAAGAGAGAATAAAAGTTATCATAAAAATTAGGTCTAAAGAGTATTTATAGGAGGGACCCATAAAAGTGACAAGGAGGATTCGTCTGTGTTCGGATCGACCAGGTTCGTCGATCCAACTCATCGATCCGAACATCTGGAAATTTGGATCGACGACTTACGTCGATCCGTGTCGTCGATCCGAGCTCTGGTCGTCCGGCTTCTTCTTGACGTCTTGGTTCGGTTCGACGAGCTACGTCGATCGGTGTCATCGATCCGAACCCCTGGACTTGTGGTTCGACGAGCTACGTCGATCCGTTTCATCGATCCGAACCCCTGGACTTGCGGTTCAACGAGCTACGTCGATCCGTTTCATCGATCCAAACCCCTGGAAGTTTGGATCGGCGTACTCGTCGATCCAACACGTCGAACCAGCGCGAGAAATCTTCTCCTTCATCTTCTTGGTCACTCCTTTCTCCTCCAAGTGCTATGCAATCCTTCTCCAGCTCCATCCACGCCTCCCTAGTGTCCTTTTCACCTGATCAAGACTCCAAATGCAGCAAAACATGCAAAAGAATATGCAAAGAGATCCTAGACTCTAAATGATCGAAATGCAATACAATGATGCTAAATAAGGATCCTAAATGATGACAAACTTACACTAAATGGAGAGAAATATGATGCAAAATATAGACATATCAACTCCCCCAAACTTGCCTTTTGCTTGTCCACAAGAAAATGAAACACAAGCTAAGGAGAGAGGTCTGAAAGTGGGAGCTCAATATCCAAGATAATTAACAATAATAATCAACTCAATATCCATGTTCTTAATTCTAGAATGAATGTGAATACTTCCTACTCCAAAAGAGTTAGCCATGCCCATCTCAACATTCAAGTGTACTAAGAATTTAATCAAAACAAGTCTCCCTATCAAACCAACTCTTTAACATTCATTAAGATCAAAACCATGAATCATGACATTGCAAGTCTAGCGAATTCATTTGGTTTAAGGACTGGGTTTTGAGATAAAAATGATCCCAATTCATCCGATTTTGCATTTAAGTAAGGGCAACACTCAAAAGGATTGAACCATATGCATAATGCTAAAGGTAAGAAACAAGTGATGCATACAAGGATAGACTACCCGAAATACTATCAATGATCCTACACCCCTCTCATTCATTTTTTAGCTCACTCAACCCTCTAAAATCTACCCTTTCATCAAGGCTTTTGTGTCTTGCTAAACCCTTTGAATTTCAAACATTTTTCTCTTTTTAAAGCTCTAAGGGGGAACTTCTTCAACTTAGCAATTTCGGTGAATGGAGTAGTCTACACTTATTAACTTAGCTCTTCTTTTGATTTCTAGGTGGCTTTGCATATATATATTTTTTTTTCTTGGCCTTTTGGCTCTTTTGGTTTCTTAAGACCACCTAGCACTTTTTTATTTACTTAGAGCTATTCCTTTTTTAAAACCCAAGACTCTCCATTTCAAACCATACTTCCCCTTAATTTCCCAACTTTTCCACAACTCATCAAGCATAATCATAACCAATTAAACCCCAAATCCTAAGCCTAAAGCTAACCTCAAAATGCAATGTTAGAATCTACATGAAAGTCTATACTTGTCGTTTCAAACCTAACACTTTATGCTAAGTTCAATCGAAATAAAGGCCTCACAAGTCGTCACACAAAAACAATTGGCTTCAAAGGAGGTAAGGTTTGGTAGGAGTTCTACTTGAGCTAGCAAGAGGGTGGCAAAGTGAGTAAGAAAGCTCAAGTATTTTCAATCCATGAATTCACTTTCAATGCAAGCATGATAATTAAATGTCCAAATTCGGTTTAAGTAAGTAGAGTTGGCTTTCAAATTCAAGACCATATTTTAACCAAAAACTAGTGACAAATGAGGTGGTCCAAGCATGGTTCTTCCTTACTTTCAAATTCATTCACAAGCATTAAAGAACTACTAACTAGGGTATTGAATTGATTACAAGAGTTAAAAATCTACAAGGATAGGCTCATCATTGCTCCCAATGCATATGCAAACAACCTAAATGAGAAAAATTCTAGACTCAATCCTAAAATGTTAACAAGTGCAAATGCAAACTAAATGATTTTTTTTTTTGAAATTTTCGAAATTTTTTCATTTTTTTGGTTTTTCTATGCCTTAGATGAGACTCAAATATGCATGCTAAAGAAAAATAAGATCACAAAACACAAAGTCAAATACCATACTCCCCCAAACTTAAATTACACAGTCTCTTGTGTAATCCAAGCTTGGAGAAGATTTCAAAATGCAAAAATAAAAATAAAAACTAAGTGGTATTTACAATGGTTTTAGAGTGGTACCTTGATCAAAAAGGTATGGAGGAGGAGGAGTATGAATCCATGGAGTATGATGGATTGCTTGATTGAGGAGTGGGGGATCGCATGACTCTCTTCCCACGCCTCCTTGTCTCATAGGAGGAGGGGCGTGGCTCATCTTCATGGCTTGGTGCACTTGGGGTTCCTTGAAAGGAATGGCGCCTTTCTTCCATATGGCTGTCCACCTCTTGATCCTCATGTTATTCCCTTTGATGCCTTGATGAGGGAGCTCCTCCAACTTTAGCCTTGAGCTCCTTGATTTGCCCTTTCAAACCCTTTACCGTCTTCACAAGCTTCTTAATGGTCTTGTCTTGCCATTTGTTCCATCTTTGGAGAAGCTTGATGTGTTGGTGAGCTTGTCTAGAAGGCTCTCCTTGGTGGGCTCCTTCATAAGGCTCAAAGTTGTACCTATCACTACCGTAAACCGGAGGAGCTTGATAAGGCACGTGGTATTTGTCCCAAGAGCATACCGGGAGAGTCTCTATGTCGCCTAGATGCTCGTCGGATGGAGTGAAAGAGGCATTGGAGCTTTCCCTAAGGCTTGTGAGGTGAATACAAGGGAGCCGGATTGTCGCTACCTTGAGCTCTTCCACGTTAAAATTGTACCTGTAGCCATTTCCCGACTTCACCAAGAACTGACCCTTAAGGAGGTAGGAGGAGTCTATGTACTGCTTTTCGGCAGAGGGATGTCCTAAGTTGATGCCAACTTCCTCAAGAATAGGAGTGATCATGCCTCAAATGGCTAGTTGATGTGAGCGATCCTTCTTCTTGGTTGTAGCTCTACCATAGTAACTTGCCGCATGAGCCACCCAAATCTGCACCATACCATTTCCCGTAGCATCACCTCGCATCTCGTAGTTATTGAGGTAACCGATGGTGCCCTTGAGGCCAACATCTAGCATCTCCCACTCTTCAGCAGTTATAATCACGCTCTCCTTCTTAGCAAAGAAAGTGTGAGCTAGCACCTTTTGAGCATAGCGAATCGCGGGGTGACGGATCATCTTACTCCTGACTCTCCCGGTCTTGTAACTCCCATTACCAAGCATCTGCCAAAGCCTTTCCAACTCAGTCTTTCTAACATCCAAACGCGAACCAGCACCTTTCCCCTCATCAAATCCAAGCACCTCACTAAGCTTCTTGAAGCCCATCTTGTAAGATTTGTTGCGAACCCGGAATTGGATGAATCCGAAGCCATCTTTTTCTGTATCAACACCCCCCGAACTCGAAGTTGTCACCTTCAAAGAGGAGAGGAATTGGCAAGTTTCCTCTTGGTAGCTTGGGTATGATTGGTTGAACCATCTCTCACACCCCAAATTCCGGAAAATTGCAGTTACATCTTCCAAGAGACCCAACTCATCAAGCAACTCATGATCCGGGTATTTAGTTCCCTTGAAAGGCATCTCCATAAGGGACTTGTACACTGCTGAGGGTGTTGGAGTTGTGGCCGCAGCTCTCTCGGCTCTCCTCTCCTTGGCTTTCTCTCTACAAATGTCTCTCTTTTGAGTCAACTTCCTTATGACCGGGGGACTCTCCTCAGGATCTTCTTCTTCCACCTCCACAGGCCTCTTGCCTTGTCTCTTGCTCTCCCCATATCACCTATAAATTCAAAAATCTTTGAAAAGAATGAGTACATTGTGAATTAAAATTTTTGAAAGCAACAAGTATGTAATCATAAAGCTTTATGGGGGTTCCAAGAATCAAAATTCCATGACAATGAATTGCTAGCAAGAATTAATTTCTTTTATCATCTCTTTAATCAATCAAAGAAATCAACAAGGAATTTTTCAAATTAAGCATCCTCTAAGTGTTAACAAATTAAAATTCAAGAGGATTCAAGCCTAATTACTTATGCAACATGGGAAAACAAGGTTAAAGAAACCAATTTTGAAAATTTGAAAATCAATTAGGCATAAACATGAATTTTCGCAACCCTTGAAAATCCTATAGAAAAAGTGTTCAAAAATCAAAATTTTGCCATGTATTTCCTTGGAAATCTTCAACAATCATCACCCATAACAATATTCAACTATACCCAACTCAATCAATCCATTCAAAGTCTACTTATCAATCCCAATCTATAATTCATTCTCAAGGAGAAGTCAAAGATTAAAAGAGAGGATGAGAAGAAAAACCTTGGTTCCACGTAAGTGCAAGGCCGAAATCAACTGAGGAATCAAGATTAGCACAGAATTTCGAAATTATAGCACCTGAAATCAAAGGATTTGATGAAGAATTGAGAGAGAAAAGTGAAAAACAAGTTCTTGTTCTTATGAAAGCTAGAATTTCGTGGGTGAGAATGATTTTTGGGGAAGAAGGAGTCTTTTAATCCCTAAAATCGGTCCAATCTAAGTGAGGGAGTCAACATTAAACCGGTCAAAGGAAGGAAGAAAAGTCAAGCAAACCTGTTTTTAGTAGTGGATCGACGTGTTCGTCGGACAGGTTCGTCGATCCGAACCCCTGGAAAAATGGATCGACGTAGCTCATTGGACAGGTTCGTCGATCCGAACCCCTGGAAACTTGGATCGACGTAGCTCATCGATCCGTTTCGTCGAACTCAACCCCTGGAAACTTGGATCGACGTAGCTCATCGATCCGTTTCGTCGAACTCAACCCCTGGAAACTTGGATCGACGTAGCTCATCGGACAGGTTCGTCAATCCGAACCCCTGGAAACTTGGTTCGACGACTTACGTCGATCCAAGTCGTCGATCCAGCCTTAAAACTTTCTTCCTTACTCTTTTCTCCAAGCCAAAGTCCTCCATACTTAACCTAAAACTTTCAAAAACTCGAAGAAACATAATCATAGTACTAAATGAAAAATATATACATGGATAACCATGGAAATGCCTCCCAAGAGCGACATAATCATAGTACTAAATGAAAAATATATACATGGATAACCATGGGAATGCCTCCCAAGAGCGCTTGCTTAACGTCATTAGCTCGACTTTTCAAACCTTTTTAGGCAAGAGTGGGATCTTGAAGAAGACATGAGCTTGCCTCTTTCTTAGATTCATTCACCAAGTATGGCTTCACCCTATGGCCATTTACTGTGAAACTTTCCCCATTCTTTCCCATCAAAGTGATAGCTCCAAAAGGTAAGACTTCTTGAATTTCAAAAGGGCCTCCCCACCTTGACTTGAGCTTACCCGGGAATAACTTCAACCGTGAATTGTAGAGAAGGACTTTGTCACCAACACTCAGTTCTTTCTTCACAATCCTCTTGTCATGGAAAGCTTTGGTTCTTTCCTTGTAGATCCTTGAGCTTTCATAAGACTCAAGCCTAATCTCCTCAAGCTCTTGGAGTTGAATCAATCTCTTCTCTTGGGCTGTCTTTATGTTGTAGTTGAGAAGTTTCACAGCCCACAATGCCTTGTGTTCAATCTCCACTGGTAAATGGCAAGCTTTCCCATACACAAGGTTGAAAGGAGACCTTCCAATTGGTGTCTTGAAAGCTGTTCTATAAGCCCACAAAGCATCATCAAGCTTGATTGCCCAATCCTTTCTTGTTATACCCACAGTTTTCTCTAGAATAGCCTTGATCTCACGGTTTGAGACTTCCACTTGACCACTAGTGTGAGGATGGTAAGGAGTGGCTACCTTATGCTTGACACCATGCTTGCTCAATAACCCTTCAAAGACCTTGTTGATGAAATGGTTTCCCCCATCACTAATCACAACTCTTGGAACTCCAAACCTTGGGAAGATTATACTCTTGAACATCTTCACCACAACCTTGGATTCATTGGTAGGACTTGCAATGGCTTCTACCCACATGGAGACATAATCAACTGCTACCAAGATATACTTGTTTTCATAAGAAGATGAGAAAGGTCCCATGAAGTCTATGCCCCATACATCAAACAACTCCACTTCTAAGATAGGGTTTTGGGGCATCTCATCCCTCTTGCTTATGTTTCCCTTCTTCTGGCAAGGTACACACGTCTTGATGAACTCATGAGTATCTTTGAACAATGTAGGCCACCAAAATCTGCTTTGAAGAACCTTTGTAGCTGTCTTGAAAGTGGCAAAATGACCCCCATACTTGGACCCATGGCAATGAAAAATCACACTCTCAACCTCTTCTTGTGCCACACACCTTCTATAGATCCCATCAGCACACCTTTTGTAGAGATAAGGCTCATCCCAATAGAAGTGTGATACATCCCTCATAAACTTTTTCTTATGATAGTTGTTGAGATGTGTTGGTTCCTCTTTGCACACCAAGTAGTTAACAAAATCAGCATACCAAGGCTCACCCTTGACCTCTATACCTTGAATCTCTTCAAGCTTCCTCCCAACTCCATGTGCACTAGCAATGCTTTTGATCATCATAATTTGCTCCTCCGGTAGGGAATCATTGATTGGCAAAGCATCCTCAATCCTCATCCTTGACAAATTATCAGCTACACCATTCTCCACACCCTTCTTGTCAACTATCTCCATGTCAAACTCTTGAAGAAGTAAGATCCATCTAAGGAGCCTTGGCTTAGTCTCCTTTTTAACATAGATGTGGCGCAATGCAGCATGATCGGTGTAGACTATCACCTTTGAACCCACCAAATAGGATCTGAATTTTTCAAAAGCAAATACCACAGCCAAGAGTTCTTTTTCTGTTGTTGCATACTTGGTTTGAGCATCATCAAGTGTCCTACTAGCATAGTAGATCACATGTAGCTTCTTCTCTTTCCTTTGTCCAAGAACAGCCCCAACCGCATAATCACTAGCATCTGCCATGATCTCAAATGGTAGACTCCAATCCGGTGCTTGCACAATGGGAGCACTCACAAGAGCTTTCTTGATTGTCTCAAAGGCTTGCAAGCACTCCTCATCAAACTGAAATTCCACTTCCTTGCAAATGAGCCTTGTCATAGGCCTAGCAATCTTGGAGAAATCCTTGATGAATCTCTTATAGAACTCCGCATGCCCAAGGAAACTCCTTATGCCTTTCACATTGGTTGGTGGCGTCATCTTGACCATAACATCTATCTTGGCCTTGTCCACTTCTATACCATCTTCAGAAATATTATGACCCAACACAATCCCTTGGTTGACCATGAAGTGGCACTTCTCCCAATTAAGAACCAAGTGAGACTCTTCATATCTTTGTAGAACCCTGTAAAGATTAGAAAGATATGCAGAAAAAGAGGCACCATACACAGAAAAGTCATCCATAAAAACTTCTACCATTTCCTCAATAAGATCGGAGAAGATACTCATCATGCACCTTTGAAAGGTAGCTGGAGCATTACATAACCCAAATGGCATCCTTCGATATGCAAAGGTACCATAAGGGCATGTGAAAGTGGTCTTCTCTTGATCATTAGGATGAATGGGTATTTGAAAGAACCCACTATATCCATCAAGGAAACAATAGAAAGGATGGTTAGCCAATCTCTCAAGCATTTGGTCAATAAAAGGAAGGGGAAAATGATATTTTCTAGTAGAAGCATTAAGTTTTCGGTAATCAATGCACATTCTATGGCCGGTGAAAGTTCTAGTTGGTATCAATTCATCCTTTTCATTCTTAATCACAGTGATTCCGCCCTTCTTAGGGACAACATGCACCGGGGAAATCCAAGTGCTGTCACTAATAGGATAGATCACATTAGCTTCTAAAAGTTTCAAGATTTCCTTTTTACTACTTCCTTAAGGTTTGGGTTTAATCTTCTTTGGTGTTCAATTGAGGAAGCATTTTCATTTTCAAAGTGAATCCTATGAGTACAAAGTATAGGAGATATGCTCTTGATATCACTCAAAGAGTAACCAATAGCTCTCCTATACTTTCTCAACTCATTAAGGAGAGAGTTAAGCTCATCATCACTCAAGTTTTCATTTACAATGATGGGATAAGAAGAGTTAGAGCCTAAGAAAGCATACCTTAATCCAATGGGGAGTGGTTTGAGCTCCACTTTTGGAGCTTTGAGTTCACTCCAATCCTCATCAAGGTCTTTAGCCAATTCGCCATCCTCAAGCGCCTCTAGCCTTTCCTCTTGTCCTTGACTTGAAGCCTCAACCATCATGGAACCCTTGTCTTGGTTACCTTCTTCTTTACCCTCACATGAAGCTACCAATCTTGTAAAGCTTTCCTCCCCATCTAGTGCCTTGCGTGCATCAAGCATTTGCATGTATGCTAATGTTTCCTCATGCAAATACCCATTCTCCCCATGTGGTTTGGTGAGAGCTACACTAAGATGGTCTTCTTGAGCTATTTCCTCTAGTAACTCATCGGCCAATTCATCCATAGTCTCAATGTAGAATGCTTGACCATCAATGGTTGGCTTCCTCAAGGTCTCCTTTATGTCAAACTTCAACTCAACCCCTTTTCCAAGATGCAAATTGATCTTCCCATGCTTCACATCAATCATAGCACCAGCTGTAGCTAGGAAAGGTCTTCCCAAAATCAAAGGGTCCTTTGGCTCCTCATCCATCTTAAGTACCATGGGAATGATGAAGTTGCTAACTTTGAGAGGCAAATCTTCAAGAACTCCAATAGGCATCCTCACACTCCTATCTGCAAGTATTAGAGAGATTCCACACTCCTTGTACTTGGTGAACCCAAGCTTCTTAGCTATTGAATAGGGCATGAGGTTGATGCTAGCCCCAAGATCACACAAGCAATTTTCAAACCCAAGAGGACCTAGGGCGCATGGTATAGTGAAAGAACCGGGGTCTCCAAGCTTCTTTGGTATCACATTGCTTTGAATAATTGCACTACACTCTTGAGAAAGCAACATAACTCCTTGGATGTCCCTCGCCCTTTGTGCCACGGTATCCTTCAAGAACTTAGCATATTGTGGAATCATCATAAAAGCATCCACCAAAGGCATCTTGAGCTCAATGTCTTTGATTTGCTTGTCAAACATAGCCTTGTATTTCTCCACCAATTGTTTCTTAAACTTCCCGGGGAATGGAAGCTTAGGCTTGTAAGGTGGAGGAATATAGGTGGATTCCTTTTGTTGCACAACCTCTTTTGGCTTCTCCTTTACCACTTCCTTGCTTCTCTTTGCAATATACACATCATCAAAAGTTATAGCATCTTGATCTTTTTCAAAGCTATCCTCCCCATTTTGAATTTCAATGTCCTCATTGATCAAAGGACTTGTCCAGTAACTCCTTTCCACTTCTCAAAGTAATAACATTGATGTATTCCTTGGGGTTTGCCTCACATTTTCCCGGTAGAGTGCCTTGAGAGTTTGAGCTAGAAGCCTTGCCTTTCTCAAGTTGCTTGAACTTTTGTTGAAGACCCCCTATTTGAGTAGCAAGTTCGTTAAGTGAAGAATCCATCCTTGTGTTAATTTCAGCAATCTTCTTTCCCATGTTAGCATCACTATTGGCTTGACCTTGAAGTATTTGTTGAAGCATAAGCTGAACATTGTCTTGTGGAGGACCTTGTGAAGGTTGATTAAAACCCGGTGGAGCATTGCCTTGGTTATACTTTTGCCCACCAAAGTTGCCTTGATTTCCTCCTTCGTAGTTGGACCTTGGTGCATAACCCTTTTGTTGATTGTTGTAAGGCACAAAAGGTTTGTTTTGAGTGGCTTGTGGAGGATAGACTTGATCTCCGGGGTTGGCTACATTAGTACTTCTATAATTGTTGTTGTTTACATTCCCCTTATAGTTGTTGTTTGAGTAGTTGTTGTAGCCCCCTTGGCCACCCACGAAATTTACTACCTCTTGACCCTCTTGATACTCAACTTGATCCTCACAATCCTCTTGGTTCTCTTCAACAAAATGTACATGTCTTTGATTTGAAGACATAAGCTTGTCCATCTTGTCATGTAGAGATTTCATCTCCTTCTTTGTAGACTCATACTCACTTCCCCTTGGAGCTCTATCATAGTCTTCATTGTAACTACCATCACTCAAGGCAAGATTCTCAACAAGCTCCAAACCATCTTCTACTTCTTTGCCTAAGAAATTCCCATTACTTGCGGTATCAAGAAGCATTCTAATCTTTGGGAGGACACCTCTGTAGATGGTGCTTATGAGAGACTCTTGTGTGAAGCCATGATGAGGGCATTGCATAGTGTAGCCCTTGAATCTTTCCCATGCTTCATTGAAAGACTCATTGTTCTTTTGAGTAAAGCTAGAGATCTCATTCCTCAACTTGGCTGTCCTTGAGTTGGAGAAGAACTTAGATAGGAAAGCTTTCTTGCATTCATCCCAAGAGGTGATGGTACCTTGAGGCAAGTTTTTCTCCCATTGCCTTGCTATATCCCCAAGAGAGAAGGGAAAGAGTCTTAGCTTGAAAGCATCCTCACTCACACCATTCATCTTGAACAACCCACAAACTCTATCAAAGTTATCCAAGTGATCAAGGGGATCCTCCATAGGCAAACCATGAAACTTGTCTTGTTGCACCATGGAGATGAAAGATGGCTTCACTTCAAAGGTGTTGTTGTGAACCGGTGGAGGTTGAATACCATATCTATTTTGGTGAATATTTGGAGCATCACCAGCCCCTATGGTTTTCCCTTGTCTAGGGGCATGCAAGTTGTTTCCATTGCCCCTTGGAGCTTGCTCATTTCCATTATGAGCTTGGTTGGCATGCGCCATTGGTGGAGGGTGTTGATCTCTTTGTTGTTCTTCCATTCTCAACTTTTCTAACCTTGCAGCCTCCCTTCTTGCAATCTTAGCAACCCTTACCAATTGATCAATCTCTTGAAAGCCTTGGAAGTTGTTGTCTCCTTGTGATCTTAGTTGCATTCAAGGGAAACTGAAATCTAGAAAATGAAATGGTCAATAAACACAAAAGTATTACTTAGTCTCAAACTAAACTCAAATCTTAATGATCAAAGAATCCCAATATAGCAACTGCGCCAAATTGAAACAAGACTTTTTAGTCTTGGAAGCAATTCCTCAATTGCTCATATCATTGCAATAATTGAGGTATCAATCCATCTTGGGAATTTGATTCACTAAGAATGCAGAATTTTGTTTAAGTTAAGCTAAATTAAAAGGGTTTAAGGTGACAAGCAATAATTAAAATAAGAAGCACAACCTAAGAGAGACACTACAAGTTCAAAAATATGAAACTAAGCCTTAATTACTACTAATCAAGTGCTAATGACGCAATTAACTACTAATTAGGATTAAAAAATATTAAAAACGAAAACTAGGGATGGAATCATTGATTTGGGAAACCAAATGGACAATCTTGCAATCATTTAAGCAACTAATCAAGCTATCTCTATGCCTAGAACACTAATTAAAGACTAATCCATGATGTGTGGCAATAATCCCTTCACTAATCACTCTAATGAACTAATGATGTTTTAGCATTAAAATGATTAGCAAGCATTAATTACAAGTCTAATAGCATGATAAACAACCTAGACAACTAATGATGTTTTAGGCTAGGATTGTAAATCTCTTATTAAGTTGGTACAAGCATTTCATCAAACACTTGGTGGGTGTATGAAATGCTTATGATCCAAATAGCAAAAGATTAGCTACTTGGCATTAAGAACATCTTAATAAGAAGAGATTTGAAAGAATCTACCCTAGATTGCAAAATTGAACCATTAGAAATCCCTAAATCTAACCCATCCCCAAGTTCCTAAAGAACTACTCACTAATCATGCTTAAACCCATCAAATCCAAGATTAAGGATAAGCAAAAGATGATTAGAGAAATGAAAATAAGAAATCTAAGAGAGATATTGCATTAAACTTAAAGATCCAAGGCAAATACAAGGTTTTTCTCCCAAAGAGGAATAAAGTTTTTGACAAGACAATAGAGAATAAAAGTTATCATAAAAATTAGGTCTAAAGAGTATTTATAGGAGGGACCCATGAGGATGACAAAAAGAAATAGTTTGGGTTCGGTTCGATGACTTCATCGATCCATGTCGTCGATCCGAACCCCTGCCGAATTGGTTCGACGTCCTTCGTCGATCCATGTCATCGATCCGAACCTGCCGAATTGGTTCGACGTCCTTCGTCGATCCATGTCATTGAACCGTATCCTTGGTCTCTCGGCTTCTTCTTGTTGGCGTCTGGGTTTGGTTCGACGACTTCGTCGATCCATGTCGTCGAACCGAACTCCTGGAAATCTTGTTCGACGTCCTTCATCGATCCGTGTCGTCGATCCGAACTCCTGGAAATCTTGTTCGACGTCTTCGTCGATCCGACTCGTCGATCCAGTACGAGAAATCTTCCCCTTCATCTTCTTGGTGACTCCTTTCTCCTCCAAGTGCTTTGCAATCCTTCTCCAGCTCCATCCACGCCTCCATAGTGTCCTTTTCACCTGATCAAGACTCCAAATGCACCAAAACATGCAAAAGAACATGCAAAGAGATCCTAGACTCTAAATGATCGAAATGCAATACAATGATGCTAAATAAGGATCCTAAATGATGACAAACTTACACTAAATGGAGAGAAATATGATACAAAATATAGACATATCAAGAGCAAACATTGAGAATGGCTAGAAACACAGGAATTAAGAGAAATATAGTGAAGGTTAAGTTAAAACCGGACCAAAATGCTATATGTAGTTCAATATGTTTCGTTTATGAGAGATAGAGAGAGAGAAATAAAGAGGGAGGGAGAGGGGATGCATTATGTCGAATGAATGAACATCCGACTCAAATTTAAGAATAGAGAAATGTAAGTATAATATTTCATATGAAGATCTACACTTGACGGTTTTGCTTACACCATGCTGAAAATCTCTTGTAAGCTTGCCTCCATTGATTTGCAAATTCTTCATTAATCTGCATAATTAATAATAAATCGCACTCTCTGCGATTTGAAACTCAGACCTCTTGGTGTAGAATCATTAATGAAGCTTTGATAAACCATTACTTTTCCCTTACTTTTATTCTGTGTCTAATAACACGATTAAAAAAATATATAAATTTAAATATTAATCGAGACACAAAATAATATAAAGGACATGTGTTATAAAGAAATTTTTTACTACATCAATATAATCTTAAGAAAAAAATAACCAACAAACAAACAAAATAATTTAATTTTTGGACTCATCTCAATCAAAATACTTCATTCGAATTTAAATTTGATAGCAACCATATATAATACAATGATTACTGAATATTCAATTCATGATCAATTATAATAAATAAAAATAATCTACTACAATCAATTCAGAGTCAACAATAATGACTTTAAAAGCAAATAAAAACCAAAAATTAAAAACACATATAAAATAGAACATAAAAAACTACTAATACTCACAATAACACTCAACAAAAAAAATCAAATATTGAACTATACTAGACCAAAGTAATAATGATAACTAAATACTATTCATACAAAAATACAAACAAAAACAATAGAAAATCAAAAATAATCTATAAATAAGAAGAACAATACACTAATATACTAACAAAACTACTTTTTATTTCCACCAAAATTCCAATGGAGAAAATATTATATGCATTATACTATCGAAAAATTTCTATCACCCCATTAACCGGAAACAAACTCTATTTGCAAATCACGCACCCACTTCGTCAAGAATACAATATCAGCTACACAATCTTTTTCACCACCGGCCAAATATTACAAGCAAATAAATTTACTTTCAATTCTGTCCCTGCAAAATACAAATATTTACTAACAAGTACTATAAAATAAATTATAAAATTAAAACAATTAAATTATCACAAATCCACGCAACGTATGGATCTTCTCTTAGTATATAATAGATGAAGGGGGTTATCTAGAGATTGACACCTCATCTTTTAAACCAAATGAAAAATTGACACATGTCCAACTATATTAATTACATATAAAATTTATTTTATTATTTTAAAAATAATTAAAACATAAACATATAAAATAATAGGTTAATAAACTTTCAAAAATTTAAACAAGCAAAATCAAAACTAGAGAAACCATAAGATGCCAAAAAACAAATTCAAGAAATAGTTGAATAGATTACAAGTTATCAAGAATAGATAGAATAAGATGATAAAAAGAAACAAAGAATAAGAAGACGAAAACAATAAAATATACAAGAATTTAACACTTAAAATAAAGATATATGGAATAAATAAAAATATGTGAAACTAAAAACTGAAATGATAAATTGTAAAAGTTAAATTATAATTATTGTATTAAAATTTGATGGAACGAGAACAGCATGAAGAATAATAATAATAAATATTTAAAAAATAATGGTTGAAAGAGTTAAAAATTTATAAAGTGAGAAGCAATAAAATATTAATATTCGAATCGAAGGTTTAAAACATATTGTATCTCACAAATTTATTTACAATACAAAATAAAATAAGATCCGCGCGTATGACAGATTATCTTTAACTGTTAGCTGGTTTGACTGTCACATAGTCATCGGAAAATACTCTTTTATCGTGTTTTCAGAATATCACATTTGTTTTTAGTAGATTTTGTCATGTAGATTAAAACCTTAAATACAGAGCCTAAAATCAATATATTTGGATCTAGATCTGATCTTGATGATCAAAAACTTTAAACAACATAAAAATGTAAAAAATCAAGATAAAAAATCAAGAATTGAAACAACAAGAACCAAAATTGAATCGAATAACTAAATATTCATATGATAACACATGAATTTGGCTGAATTTAATGGAATATAATAGAAAATTGGTGAACAAAATAAATAAATTTTCATCCGGCTGAGTAACATAAATAATTAAAATATAGATAAAATAAAAATTAGTAGTATTTTTCAATGTTCAAAAAATCGCTAGGCGGTATCTAGGCGGTCGATAAGGGCTTAGCGCTTAAAACGATTAGTCGGGGACTAGTCGGGGCCTAGGCGTTGAAACTATTACATTAACTTTTATATATTTAAGTTTTATACATCACTAATTTAATATTTTCATCCATTTTTTAAAAAAAAATTAACAATAGTTTAAGTTCTCCTAAATTTAAAATTGAATTTAACATAGAAACAAATTCAATATCATAAAAATTAAACCCAAAAACTATAAATAAAAGTAGTTTCCTCATTTGAAACAGTTAGAGAAAAACAAGGAGCAAATGCTTGAAGGTGAAGTGGTTAAACACCTTAAGCCACGTGCCTTTCATCTTCATTTTCTAAAAATTCTTTTATAATTTAAAGAAACGAAGTCGTATCAGACAATTAATCATAAATAACAAAAGAATTAAACCAAGTATTAAACTAAAAATTGATTAATTTGACTGATTTTCACCGGTTTAAACCGGTTTATCGATTTTTTCACCGAATTAACATAAATCGTTTCGCTTGGATCTGTTTGAACGCCTAGTCGGATGACTAGGCGGGGCCTAGAACGATTTTTTGAACACTGGTATTTTAAAAATTAAATTAAATATTAATGATCAAAATATTAAAAATATAAGCTTGTTTAAGAATATTAAAAAAATTACTGTATTAAGCAACATAAAAATACAAAATAAAAATTAAGAATTATAAAAATTAATGAACTAATATCATTCTTAAATATATTAATACACTAATAATACGCATCTCATATTTGTTCCATTTTTTGTTCTTTCCTGTTTTTCTAAGAACCTCGATTCAACATTTTTTCCATCTTTTTCTCCTTTATTACCAAATTGTTCTCGTGAGATTGCATCAATTTATAAAGCATCATCAAAATCAGAATTTGAAATTTTGATATATATATATATATATATATATATATATATATATATATATATATTCTTTTAAATTAATATTTAGAATCGTATATATATAAGTTACTAATATTCTATTTACTGCGCAGATTATTTGACATGTTTCTTAAAAGATACATTTTGAATATAATTTTGTTATCCTAAATATATTCACCCGACCAATATTCGCTTTTATCTGATATTTTAAATAATTTTACAAAAATATAAATTATAAAAAAATACATTATAAATTAACTATCATACAATTATAATTTTCTTTAAAAAAATAAATAATTTCGTATAATTTGACTATTCAATCCATATATAAGCTATAATTAAATAAATTTCAATAAATAAATAAAAAAATGCCCCAAAAGTCAATTATGTCAAATTCCTCAATTCCTCAAATTTCATTTCAACCGGTGTCCATCAATTTTTTTCAGCCAACATCAAGCTGAACTTCAGCAAATCAATGTTACAAGTTAGTGCCAGTATGTTGCTGTTTTTGTGTAAGTTTCTCAGTTTTTAATTTTTATGAAGATATGATTAGACACGACTTCAAATATTATTTAAAATCAATGTATAAGCGAAAAAGACAAATAAAAGATTAAGGGAAAATTACCATGAAAAACTTTCAAGTATTCATCGGTTTCTAACTAAAACGTTTTTGGCTTCCCACTTTAAACCTTCAAGTTAATAAATTTCTTTGAACAAACTTTCAAGTCGCAGATATTGTGCTCGAGAGTGGGTTGACCAAGAGTCAACGATAACTCCGTTTAAGAAAATAAACATCCGTTTAGGAGCATAAACATCTGTTTATAACCAGTTTCAGTCCGTTAATTTGTTTTTGCACGTGTTAATTAACTTATGAACTTACTAGAAAACTCAGAGAGATCGAAAATCTCTTTCTCAGTTTCCAAGGTTCGTCAAATTGGGGATAATTTTTTATTTTGTTCCTAAGATTCTCGAGTTCGTTAAAGAGATTATACATGTCAATCAAAACTGGGTATGACTGGGGGTGAGTTTGGAATTTTGCTATTTCTGGGTTTAGGAATTTCGTGTTTGAATGGAGATTAATGAATTTTATAAATTTGGTTTCCTGATGTCGAAATTGTTGTAGTAATTGTGTTCCTGATGTCTAAATTGTTGTAGTAATTGGCGTTTTAGATGACTCAAAGCTTTAATTCATCATCTAGTAAGTTTGTGAATGGAAATGAGATTATCAAAGCCTGGACTGTTGAGATAATCTTTAAATTAGATGATCTCTTGCGCTGACTGATTCTACTTAACGTGTTTATTCAGGGATCTCCACCGGTAACCATGGAGTAGAACATTGCACCTCAGAAGAAAAAAAAGTGCAGGAAATAGGAGTTATGTGTTTTGTCCAAATAAAATTTGTTTCAGGATATAATTTGTAAAAAGAACTAGCTTTTTTATAGTTAGGACTAGCTCCGAAAATATCTCTTCCCCGCGATCATCACCGGTGAGATGTTTTTGGTTAGATTATGAAACTCTTGCCTCATATCCACCAAGTCTCCTTTTTGAGACCAACCCTTTTGCTCCCATTTCCGGTAAAACTCTCTAAACGCCACATCAACCTCTCTGGCTCTACTATGCTTGAGCTTATCAACGATCGAGGTGGCCAGAATCTCAAATACCACTATCTTACGCATCTCTCTCCTGTAAGCACGGTCAGGGGTAAACAATAAGAGTGAGTCGTCGTTGCCAAAAATCTTAGATGCGGTACTGGGGGTAGACCACCTTATGACCTTGTCGTGGACTGTGAAAACCTCTTTGGCGACATCATGGCTGCTTATGACAAGGACGTTGTAGTTAGATGCTAGCTTTTTCATGAACATTGGTCGTACACGTCCGCCATGGTCTCGAAAGTGTGGTTGATCTCCTTTCCGTTGTCAAAGGCCCTTAAATGGCCTATCAATGGCCATGCTCTGGGAACCATAGGCACCATACGTTTCTTGATTTCTATTGAAGTATATATTTATTTAATTTTTTTTTAATCATTTCTTTTTTAGAATTATTATTTAATTATATAATTCTTT
Source organism: Alliaria petiolata (assembly GCA_020283515.1). Classification (NCBI taxonomy): domain Eukaryota; kingdom Viridiplantae; phylum Streptophyta; class Magnoliopsida; order Brassicales; family Brassicaceae; genus Alliaria; species Alliaria petiolata. The sequence continues at coordinate 390,000,029 of JAHZTW010000001.1, forward strand.
TAATCTGAAGTTTTATTTAATAATATATTTTAAGCATAATAAAAATAACATAATTTTCTCTAAGACTTTTTATTTATAAAAGCACAATTCTATTTTATTATTAAAGTCTCGAATAATTTTTATTCTGCGAATAAGGACACGAAACAATTATTAAATAAAATAAATAATTTATAGTTAATTTGAAGTATGAACCATAGCGAACCAAACAAATAAAAAAATGGTTGAATCTATTCTAACAATGAAAACATTAAAAAAAACTTATTTTATTTTTTCTTAATTTTCTTATATACCTTTTTGATTTTTGATTTTCCTTTTATTATTAGTAACTAGGTGGTGACCCCGCCCTACATGCGGGGGAGTTTATTTGAATATTTTATTTACATTTTTTTGGACACTGAAATTATTTATTTTATTTACATTTACATGTATGATACTTATTATAATAACATTGATTCGATGTCATATTTTTCTTTTTAGCGCTTGTTTTTGTAACGATCTCACATTTTTATAAGTTAGATTCTTATTTTTGTCTTAAAAAAATAGGCGATGAGTTTGTTTTAGAATGTTAAGAATTTTACTAAGAGCTCTATCAGATTCACTTTCATCCATCTTTATCTCTGATAACGAATTAGAGTTATGTGTTTGGAGTTTCAAGCAAATAAGTGGTACCTCTCAATCTCTATGAAGTTACCTTGATACTTATTTGATCAAAAACATTCTTTGAGTCATCGACGATAACAACAACTTCGTCGTTTCCCAAGACAATATCAAGACTTCTTATGTCTCACCATAGATGACACCATCATCACCAAATATAATTTGATCCCAAAAATACTCACCTTTCGGATCTAACAGCTTAGCCATCTCCCAAGTGTAACGCATATCACCCCATCGTGTATATATACATCACGAACATCTCATTTGATTCTCTCATAAATGATCGAACAAAGGGTCTTAGTTTAGTCATCAATCCCAAAGATTCCACCATAAAGAGAAGAAGAAAACTGTCTCAAAAACGATCTTACAAAGTGTTGAAAAATTGCATAACCAAACATGAACTTTAGAGTTTAGATTAATTGATCTTCAAACATCATCTCTCATCCGATTTGCTTTTCTCACTGACTCCCTAAAGAAATTATTGTGCCGTTTCCACCTTGAAGAAATTATTGTGCCGTTTCCACCTTACTTCTTTAATTTTCTACACTTTAACATATTTTTTTATTTGATATAATAATAATTTTTTTCTAATTTAATGAATAATAATACATTAGATTTTCTTTTAAGGTCCAACCAAATAAAATATGTAGACCCATATAAAAATATGACATGTAAAAACTTCAGCTTTTTAAGTCGATCAACCTAATCAATAAAGTTCTATGTGTATTAAATATAATCTTGTGTCTATTAAGATAGATTTTATGTATATTGAAATAAAAATCTACTACTTTTATTAAGATATAATTTTATGTATTAAAGTAGATTTTTAAGATAGAATTATATGTATATTAAGATAGAATTTTAATTTTATATGTATTAAATAGAATTCTATAATAAAAAATTATATCTAGAAAAAAAAACAAAAAGGTAAATAAAACAAATAGAAAAAAGGAAAATAAGTTTATTTTATGTTTTTCATTGTTAGAATAGAGTTAACCATTTTGGTTATCCTTTTGATTCGCTACGGTTTACTTTTCAAATTAACCATGAATTATATATTTAATTTAATAAATGTTTGTTTTTTATTCAAGGAATAACATTTAATCGAGACTTAAAACACAATCATCATATAACTTAAATAATAATAAATGATCAATCAACACTATAATTTTGGAATGTCTCTCCCACAAGCTAACACATCAGCTTTTTAAGTGATTGTGGAGCTGCCATGTCAATAAATGAAAAAACTTGAACTACCAATAAAAACATTTCATTTTTAAGTGATTGTGGAGCTGCCATGTCAATAAATGAAAAAACTTGAACTACCAATAAAAACATTTCGTTTTTACATGTCATATTTTTATATGGGTCTAAATGAAAAAACTTGAACGACGACTCACTCTTATTGTTTACCCCTGACCGTGCTTACAGGAGAGAGATGCGTAAGATAGTGGTATTTGAGATTATGGCCACCTCGATCGTTGATAAGCTCAAGCATAGTAGAGCCAGAGAGGTTGATGTGGCGTTTAGAGAGTTTTACCGGAAATGGAAGCAAAAGGGTTGGTCTCAAAAAGGAGACTTGGTGGATATGAGGCAAGAGTTTCATGATCTAACCAAAAATATCTCACCGGTGATGATCGCGGGGAAGAGATATTTCGGAGCTAGTCCTAACTATGAAATCGGAGAGGCAAGGAGATGTAGTAAGCTGATACGAGACTTTATTGATTACTCCATTTTGAACTCGATGATATGTTTGTCGCAGCAGCCGTAATGGTCTCCTGGATAGTTGTATTCGATCACCGTCTCTTCATATCCAGTTGGAGTTTCTGGTTGACTTTTTGTATTGACGTCGATGTTGAACATTTTTCCAATTTCGTCGATGTTCATCGTATCATCTGGGAGCTGCGCATCTTGAAAGTATTCCGGTGGACATGTTTGAGACATGTGTTCTTGTTTCACTTCGTTTGGGTTCGGAGTAGCTGTCTCGATTTCTTGCTTCATCATGAAATATTGCAGATCTTCATCGAGGCTCATTTGATAGTCGATCGGATAGTATGACCAATTTGGGATGAACAGAATGGGAAATGTTTGCCTGGCATTGTTGAGACAGAATGCATGAGTCTGAAAGTCTTCGTATGCTTTATTGTCGTTAATGTTGAAGTCCGGGCGTACTCCTTTGTGGTAGTCATTATGGTTGATGAGAGTAGGTAGCGCATGAACTTTGCCGGATTTGACGTTGACTTGGACTGGACGATAAAAGAAGTATATCGTGTGAGGGTTGAAGAATGGATTACGACCTCCTTGTTTTTTGAGCCTTTTGAATGGCAAGCCTATCGCCTTTGCTGATCTTCTCAATTTTCCGCTCCAGACAGTTAATGGTGCAAACCATGTCAAAAAGGTCGAGAGATAATCCTTTTGACCTTGCAGGGAATTGATGTATTGGTACAGCCACTGTATGTCGAATGTGATGCCAATGGTGTGAACCGAGCAGATATACGAAAGGAAACAGAGTACTTCTTCTGGCATATTGTGATTTTCGATCCTGTAGAGATGTGCAAACGGGTAGTCATCGTGTATTCCCATAGGCGCTAGGTAGTGACAGTTGATTCCGTGCTTTGACAGAATGACAGACTGATACATGAAAATTCTTACGTTAAAATGTTCATGTAGAGTCTTTTTGTTGATGAGTTGATGTGCATCTTCGGGCATGTTAGCTTTGAAGTCGTAGTAGCTCTTTTCTGATATAGAAGAGGAGTTTGCCATCATGTTGATTTCCTTTGGCGAGCTTCTACTGAGCATGTCAGCGAGTGTATTCTTTGTGCCCTTTAAATAGAAGGACTCGATATCGTACTTTGAAAACCATTCGCTCCATCGTAGTAACTGCTGATGTGGGACCATTTTCTGCTTGAATTGTAACATCTTCGGAAAAGAAAAAATATCCATTTTGATGCGAAATTTGTGTCCTATCAGATGGAAATCAAACTTCTCGATAGCTTCCTTGACCGCTAGGATTTCTTTGAACGTGGAATGATAATGCATCCCCGAATCTTTAAAGCGTCCACTTTTATATCCACAGATTTGACGTTTGCTTTCTATCTCTTCAAATAATATGGCTCCCCAATATTTGTCGCTTGCGTCTGTCTGGAGGATACGTATCCCTGAAGTGGGAATCTTTAAAGGTGGTAGCTTTTGTACCTCTAGCTTTAGGCTTTTGACTGCGCCGGTTTGTCTTTTTGTCCATTGAGGTGGATTCTTTGTCAGCATTTTTTGGAGTGGTCTTGTCAACTGCGAAAGTTGCGGTATAAAGTCGCTTATGTAATTGAATACTCCAAGGAATTGTTGGACTTGTCGCTTTGTGAGATTTTTATCCGGGAATTCAACAAGTGTTGTGGTAAGATGGGCTTGTGGTGCAAATTGGCCATCCTTTATTTGCATCCCAAGAAAGTCGATGTTGGGCTGGGCTATGATCATCTTTCGGGCCGAGAGCATTATTATGTATTCTTTTACAATTTTTCGAAGTTGCCTCAGGGATTGGATATGCTCTTCTTCATTGGATGAAAACAGGAGGATGTCGTCGATGTATATCAAAACCATGTGGAGATGTGGTTTGAATATACGTAACATTGCCTGTTGAAATAGCGACGGTGCTGTCTTGAGACCGAACGGCAGAACCTTCCATTGGAAATGACGATTTGGGAGACAAAATGCTGTTTTATACCTTTCTTCTGGGCACACTCCTATTTGCCAAAATCCCGATTTTAAGTCGAATTTAGAGAATATTGTTGTGCCTTGGAGGTGTTGGAGAAGCGTCCTTTTGTTTGGTAGAGGAAACTTGACGTCTTGCAGGTATTGATTGAGGGGCTTGTAGTAACTGACTAGTCTGAGTTTTTCTCTTGCTTGTTCCGCGTGATTATTTACATAAAATGTCTTGCATGCCCATGGCGAGTTTGTTGACTCTACAATTCCTTGAGCTACAAGCTGGTCACATTCTTCATTCGCTTGTTGCAATAGAGTAGGTGGCATTCCGACATGACTTGCCTTTTTTGGAGTAGTGTGAACGTTTTCCTTGAAGGGTAAAGATACGAAGAACTCCGAGTTTAGCCATAGTGGATTGTTGCACTTCTAATCCGTGTGGGAGTCCGCACATGAAGATATCGTTATTTCTTCTTTGATCTTGTCGAATACTAGGGACAAAGCTCCTTCGATCGTGAATAGACGAGGTATCGTTGTGAAGGCTTTGAAGAGAGTCTTCCATTTTACTCCTCGTGTTTCGATTGATATATCGAAATTTTTCTTCAGCGTATGATAAGTGTCCCATCCCAGAATTAAGTCTTTTCCCGGTGCAGACGAACCAAGGACTTATGTTGTTACTTGGTATCCTGGGAAGATTTCTATCGTTATCGGTTTGGACTTGAGCTTAACCATCAATGAGTTAGAATTTGCCACTCGAAATTCTTGCTGATGTGGGAGCCACATAGAAGACGAAAGAATCTTGGGATTTAGAATCGTTGTGTAAGCTCCTGTTTCGATAAATGCGGTAGCATGAACTGGGTCTTCCTTTTTCGAGGGATCAAAGATTGTCACCGGTAGATGTGGGGTTTGGATTTCATCTTGCCGTGGCATCTAGGTGATTTTGAAACAACAGTCATCGTCTCCTTCTTGGTATGATGACTCAGAAAAAAATCGCTTGTGTTTGAATCTGTTGTGGAAGCGTTTCTGAGACGGCTTTCTAAATTTGTCGGGCTTGACTCGTGAACCGCAGGAGCAAGACCCTTTGGATTTTGAACACTTGATAGATAAATCCGGTCTGGCACATATTTTGGATAACATCTTAGATTTATCCATGAATTCCATCCAAAACTCAGTTTGTTTGCAGAGTTTGTCAAAAGTTATGAAGACGTATTGCTGGATCTGACCAATGGAGATTTCTTCGATTGTTTGGCCTTGGTCTCTCATATATAGCTTAGTTTGTTTCCCGAGGTAGTCATCGATTGAGGAAAGATATATGTGCTTTAGGCTGAGGTTGTTGAGACCATTGAGAGCATAATATCTCCGAGTTTGTCGTTCGAAGTGTTTTGTCAAATCTCATTTCTTTAAGGAGCAACATTTTGCTGAGAAGAACTCTTCTTGCAGTTGTTCTTTCAAATGATTTGGGGTGCCGATGAATTCTCTGTGGATTTCGCCTAGTAGCAACGGTATTGTTGTTTGATAGACCTGTTGTTGTTTATAATCACCGAGCGAATTCCACCATTCTTTGAGTGCTCCTGATAGCCATGCTGGGAATTGCTGTATTACAAGCTCTATTGGAGACTTGATGGCTTTTGAGTTCATCCACACATGGAACTCGTCAAGGCGATCATTCCATTTTTTGAAGGGGATGTCATCGAACGTGAACGTCATTATTTTTGTAGCAAACTGCTTTGTTGGTGTCTCCTGATGCTTAGGGGCTGTGTATTTCATTTCCTCGTTGCTTGGATAAACTTCATTTATGTTTGGTTCTTCCTTGGGAATTGTTGAAGGTTCGCCTATAACGAACTGCTTTGGCAAAGACTCTTCGTCGAAACTGGAATCGTAGCTACTGGAGCTCGTACTCGAGAAATGATTTATCACTGTTATTGGCTGCGAGGGTTGAAGTGCCGGGATTGGTGTCGATTCGCCATTATTGTTGCCCAGAGTATCTAGCAGACTGGTCATTGAAAACTCAATAATCCCAATTTTCGGTCCCTTTTGCCTTAAATCTTCAACGGATTCGTGACTAGAAGACGAGTCGAGAGTTGGTATCTTGCTAGATTTGGCAGGGAATTCTGATTCCTTCTGACATCTTGCTTTTACCCGTGTTGGCTTTGCTTTTGAGATGATGGCCGTCGTTGTACCATAACGAGATGTGAAGGCTTCATCGGACGATAGAAATCTGGGAGAGGGGTTTTCGGCCTTTGATTTTGATAACCGGCCTAGACGTCTCAGCTTCTTTACTTCGGAATTGGGAAGTATTGACCATCATGTGTTGTGTCATGTTCATCATTTCTTGATGAAGATTATGGAGTCGACCATGAATCTCTGTTATCGATCCCTGAAGAGAGTTAAGCCTTTTACTATAGCCATCAACCATTTGATCGACCTTATGATTGAGAGTCGTCAATAATCGATTTTGAGCAAGTGCGTTCTCTGTCTGCCAATTGAGGACCTTTTCTCCTTGGCTTAGTTGATCAGGTCCAGAAGAGTTTATCGCTCTTGTAAGGATTTTCGGGCTGTGGGCGGAGTTGTCTTTTGTGAAATTTTCTAGAGGAGGAAAATCATCTGGCTGCATCATCATGATTTGTTGAGGCTCCTCTTTTCTTTCCGAGTATTGGACTATGAAGTCATATTTGTCGTCACCAAGCGGGCCGACAGTAGGATCTCCTTCGAGATACCTTTTGTAAAGAGGATCCTTCCTTTTTCTCCATCTTCGTCGGATATCGTCATCTGGTACTCAAGCGTCTAGACAAGCAGTGCATAAACAAACACCAAAATATTGATGTCCGTTTTCGTCCATGAAAGGATTTACGACTGATCCATCTTGGCCAAAAGAAATCGGCTGAAGAGTCATTTGACTTGTTGGTCGCCCAAAGACGCCGTTTTAGTCGATTTGTATAGCAAACTGAGTGAACAGTTGCCGTCGGAAGATGATGATCTTGGCTTTTCGAATTTTATTTCAGTTGTTCCATCGTTTCGAGAATGGAAACTGACTTCTGATATTTGTACTGGCGCTTGAGACATTTGGTGCATCTTCTCATAACTCTTGACCCATGATTCATATTGTCGTTGTAGTAGTTCTTCGCGGGTAATTTGGCGAGGAATTTGGATAGAGTTGGGCGCCTGAGATGCTGACGTCACCTCTAGGTATAGGGCATCATCAGAGGAAGGTAGTACAAGATCGAGGGCATGATCTTGGATCCGATAGATGATCTGGTGGTGTAGTGTCACAACTACACTTTTCTCTTGCATCGGCGCTCCGGTCAGTTGCAGTTGGACCTTGAGTCTCTTCAGGAGATTGGGATCTTGTAGAGAGACATTAAAAAACTAGAACTGAATCATAAACATTAAATTAGCGTGTTTCTTCAATTTTGAAAGAATTGGTTCCCTTTACAATTTCAATGATTTTTAGCCTTTTCTTAGTTTTTTCCAAATAATAACACTAAAGGTTGTTTTAGTAAATAACCAAAAAAATTATATCTAAGAAAGTAACCAATTTTGTAGAGAGAGATAGGAAGAGATAGAGAGAGAAATTGGTTATGAGGTAAATTATAAAAAAAATTTATGGTTATTCACCAAATTTTCTCTAACACTAACCATATATTATTTTTGTTAAAGACCACTAACCACTATACTATGATTAGGGCATTTCCAACCCTACTCCATTTTTGGCTCCAAACTCCATTTTGGAGTAAATTTATCTCCAATCCTACTCCATTTCTCATTCCAAAATAGAGTAAAAATTGAGATTGCTCCATATTTGGAGCAAAACTATATTTTACTCTATTTTGGAGTTGAACTTTTTAATTTACAAACTGATCCTTTAAATATTAGATATTTTTATTTTATACTATTTTATCAACACAACAATAATTATTATCGATATATATATATTTGAACACTATAATTTTAAACAATATAAAATAAATAATCATAAATAATCATAAATAATTGAAAACTATAATTTTTATTTAAAAAGATAGCAAAATAAAATAAACTTAAAAATGAATTACAAGTGCTGAAATTAAAGATAAGAAACATAAACAAATCCGAGAAATTTAATAATCTCCTAAACCGCTTCCTGATCTACCGAGATCATTGAAAAAATGTCCAAATGAAGTTGATTGAGGAGGAAATTGTTGATTTTGTTGTTGAGCATTTCGCTTTTGTAAATTTTTGTTTGTTTACCATGAACATATGCACGAATGGTGATGTTTAAATAAAAAAATTCTATGTTTTTATGATATTATGTAACTTTTTTTTATTTAATAAATATTTAATTTATAATTTGTAAAAGTTTTATAAGAAAAAAATGGGGTTAATTTGTAAATTTTAGATGTAATAGGTATTAGTAATAAAACAGATATATAATCAATTTAGAATATTCTTTTTTACAGTAAAAATTATGTTATATATTAAGCAAAACTAAACTTCATTTTGGAGTTAGTTTATTTTGGTGGAAAAATGGAGTTTTATATTAGCGAGGGTCTTGGTTATTCGGTATTTTGCTTTTTACATCAGAGTTGTTAAAATTATAATTTTTTGTCTATAAAAGTAGTTACGGGCACCATCGGTAACTGTTAACATGCATATATGTATAATATATGGTACTAACAAAACAAAAACAAATATAGACGTTGCTGTCAGCAACAAACAAATAATAATATCACTGTTAATCATTATTTCATCGGTACCTTTGAAAAATTGTCCGTTTTCAGTATTACTATACTAAAGTCAAAAGAAAATTGTGAATATCATCACAACATGGAGAGGACAGAGGCGAGCAAGTTGCAAGTTATATCTTGTTTTGTGGCTACAAATGAAGTTGACGTCATGAGAGAGACAATACATTTTGATTTTGATGCTTTAAATTAACGTAGGACCCAAATTAGAGCGTTAGCTAATCTAGAGTTCAAATGTTAATGTATGAATTTTGCTGAATGTAGAATCTGCCTGAATTTTTATGTGTTTTTTGGTAGAATATGGCTGAATAACTACGAATTCGAATGGTAATCTAGGAATCTAGCTGAATAGCTGAAAATATTTATAAGCTAAATGGTCTAAATGGTTACGAAATAAATAAAATATATTGCCAAGAGTTTAAAATTTCTACTTTAGCCTTTACTTATCATGTTATAAATTTCAATTTAAAATTTATAAAATTATAAATATTATATTTAAAATAACAAAGAGTTTTTTTATTTATTTAAAATTAACAGTTATTTTTGAGTCCTTAAAGATTTTTTAACTGTTAAGTGATTTGTTGTCAGACAGTCATCGGAAAACATCTTTCATCGTATTTTTAGAATATCACATTTTTTTTTAGTAGATTTTGTCCTATGGAGAAATAAAGAAATATCTTAAATATAAAGTTTAAAATCAATATGTTTGGATCTAGATCTGATCTTGATGATCAAAAATTTTACTATTCGGATTCAGGTCTGATTTCTCGCATATATCCAAAATTTTGGAGCATATTTTAAATCGAATTTCAGAATTTTTATTTTATCAACTTTTTGGATAATTATTAATGGATCTAATTTTTCAACTGGTATCACGCGTACAAAACATATTGCTTTTAGTTAACTGGTATCACGCGTACAAAATGTAGCTTAATTAATCTTACACCAGTTAGTGCCCTAATTATAATCATCTCACCGAATAAATCTATTCAACAAGAACAGTTAGACAAGTTAGAGCGTTTAAGACATTTCGAATCTTATGATTATTTCATATGAATTAGAATTCGTGATCACTATTAGATTTTCATAATATGAAACAGGTTCTAAAATCCAATCAAGCTTTTAAAGTAAACATCAATAATTTTAGATAAGCAAATAAATAATCCATATTAGTCACATTCTTTTTTTGAACATTTCTTGATAATTAGTCACAAAATTGCTGTGTTGTTTTGTTTATTTAGTAAAAGATTTATCAACTCTTTTATTTGATTTTTTATTCTTGAAAATTATTCAGAATTTCTCGTTATATCTTAACAACAATGAAAAAGATCAATTGATGATTTTGAAGACTCGTTTTTTAAAACAAAACCAAATTTACTTCGATCTGTTTGGAAATCAAACAGCAGATAAACTAGCAAGTATGAAATCTTAACAGTTAGAACAAAATAAAATAAATATATAAATATATATATATATATATATATAAATATTTATATGAAAGCTTATCTTCCATGTATGATTAATTTTCTATATGTTCGGAATCTTCATAATTAACAAATTCGACGACTGATGAGAAAAAAAAAAAACTGTTCCTTTTATGGAAAATATATTCTTCCAATCCTGCTACGTTGTTTTCTTCCCAAAGTGGAAATAACGAAAGATCTGAAACGGAGAGACCCAAAAAAATATCTAGGGTGTAGCAAAACCACACATATCAATTATATATATTTTCTGGTCAATTAAATATTTATTGTCACAAACTTTGATAAATAAAAAGTAGCCAAAATAATATAATTTTTATAACGAAAATGCTAAAACAACATAAATATATATATGATTAACATAAATATATATGATTGAGTTGGGTGAATATACACAAAAACTAAGTAAATATCAAGTAAATTTAAAAAACTAAGAAAATAATAAAGATAATATTTTTTAAAACCAGTAATATCCTTTTAATTTTATTGTAACTATTCAAAATGTCATTTAACTGAAAATCTTCATTAACATTGTTATCTGATGCAGATAACTGTTAATCATCGGATTTTATGCTGACAATATTGTTCACCTGTTGATACTATTCATTTTTTATCGTCAATATTATGTGAATTTAGTTGTTAATTATACGATTACCACAATAATTAATATTATAATGCGAAAGTGTATTTATAACAATTTAATAACGAGTTATTTATACTTGTACCATTGTAAAATATTAAATATAATAATAACATTTATATTATCGTGTAATTTTTTTTATAGTCAAAATTATCGTGTAATTTATACGAAAAATTCACCAATAATAATGGGAAGTTAATATAATTAAAAAGTTATATAAAATGATATCAATAACAATAACAATATCGAGTATCGTCATTGTTGTAGCAGAAACTATAGAGGTCAAGATCGAAAATAGGAAAAACTTGAACGATTTCGGTCGTCTTTAACTAAAAAGGAAATGAAGGACTTTATCGAGCGATTTACAAAAATCTGAGCTAAAAAATGTGTCGAATCAGATTTGACCTTGTCGTTGAGCAAGATATAACAAGTACTGAAGTAAATGGCTTTAGTATTGACGATTTAGAGAGTTTACAAGAGAAAAAAGGAGAAATAAGTAGAAATAACAAGTAGAGAGAAATGTGTAGTGTAGGATTCGGTCCTTTGATCTTTGCTTCTTCTCTTGTATTATAGCTCTGAAATCGTGTTCAATGTTTGCATTTACTCTGCTTGATTATGTAATAATTGCATTTACTTCAGTAGATTCAGCCGTTTCTAGTCAAAGCATTGAATAATTTCTCAGTTCGTCATTGAAGTCGACTCTTAGTTTACTCGTAAGTTTAACTTTACATCGCTTCTTTTCTGACTGAACGAGTTTTAATGTCTAACTTTGATTCGAGCCCTTTCATTTCAGTAAGAAATATGACATCGTCGATGGGCATTTGTCTTTTACTGCTTAACGGGCCAAAAAATCAGGGTCGAGATTAGTATGCCAATAATTAGCCCCCCAATTCCTTAAATCGGATTTTACTTCATTTAAGAAATGTACTCGCGCTTTCCTCGATAAATTAGAATTTCAGCGAAAACAATAGACTTTCCTCTCTTTTTTTTCTTCACATTCCTTCAAATTGTTCATCTTCTTTATCTCGTCTCAATCTCTATTCAACTCGGATAATGGAAGACAGTGTTTTTGACTCCATCGGTTTTTTCTCACGAGTTGTGTGGTTGGCAACGCAGAGTTCTGAGGAATCAATTGCTAAACTTCAAGTTGAATGTGGCTTTCCTGAAGTTGTTGAGGTCATTGTCCTGCCGTCTGGTCAAAATCCCGAGCGAATTCCAGAAGGATTTTTTAGTGTTTACGAATACTACTTTCACCAAGCGGCTTCTGTTTTCCTATTCGGAAGGTCTTGGTGAAGCTTTTTTAGCGAAAACGGGGCTTTGCCTTTCTCAACTTCGTTCGTCAAGTTGTTTTTCTTCTTATGCTTGTCGATGATGCGAGTTCGGCGGCAAAGTCATCAAAGGATTCATATGACGTCGTGAAGAGGTCGAAAGCTGAGGCTAGTCGTGCTCCCGATGCGAAGTAATTTTAATGTGTTTTTTGTGATTTTTCTTTGATGAAGGTTCAGATGATCAACCCATTTTTCTTTGTTGACGTTTTCAACAAGGCTGTCACGTTGGGAAAGCTGAAACAAGCCGTAGCGAAGAGGGCTGCGAAGAAAATTAGGGTCGAAGAGGCTCAAAAGAATAATTTGGCTGTTAAGGCCGAGGCTCAGAAGAAAGCTGCTCTGAGTGCGGCCTCTGAACCTGGAGCTCCCACTACCGAGCCAATTCTCGGCCAGGACAGGTCATCCATTTCTGCCTCTGCCTCCACCTTAGCAATGGAGACCGATAATATAAATATTCCTGAGGGCACATCGGCAGATTTGCATGGCGACGAGGGTATGCAAGAGCCTTTAGAAATCGCCGATCTCCGAGACCATCTTGACAGAATCAATAAGCAGTTCGAAGCCGATCTCATCAACGTGGCGGTCGTGCAAGGTGAAACCTCTGGACCAACGGGAGAAATCAAGGAGGACCGTAGTTATGAACACAACTCACATGGGTTCATGCTAAGGTGGAATGGAAACCTCCCGGGCATCCAGGATGCAAACCTCTGCGCTAACTTGGCGTGGAAGTGCAAGCGGAGGCCATTGGGAGGTGTTCCAATCAACGAGTTGAAGCATCTTGAGACGTTCTCTGCTTACGCGAATCACCTCGTTCAGATTTGACACGTCATTTTTGTCGAATTGGTTGTTGTTTCTTATGATTTTTATTTATGGACGTCCTTTTACTCGGTGATTCCAGGCGATGGGTCTTACCTCCATGCTCGCTGAGTCGTATGATCGCGATTTCTCGAAACAGCGAAAGTACCTCGATGAAGCTAACGATGGCGTGGTTCGGCTTCACGGCGCTGACAAGAGGGCGAAAGAGCTTGAAGTTAAGAACGCGAATTTAGAGATTGAGGTTTGAGATCTTGATAGTTAGCATATTTACATCATTTTAACATTCATTTAGTAAAGCATTTGCATTGTTTCATGTATATAACTTGTCCATATAGTCTAGTTTGCATCTATTTTAGAGTTATTGAGTCTTAGACTAGGTTATTGCATATTTGTTGCATTTTGGAGTGTTTTTAGGTACATTGGAGGACTTTTCAGATTATGGAGGTTAAGCATTGCTTGGAGGATGGCATGGAACTAAAGTGTACCAAAAGAAGTTGAGCAAAATAGACTTGAAGTACAAAACCACTACATGAGTAAAGATCGAGCCGGATGAAGAATTTCAACTCCGATTTAGCCTCGGCGATCTTCATGAAAGGCATAGATATTTGAGTTAGCTTTCGTTTGGTGGTAGTTTCAAGTCAAACAGTGAAGCCGTTCAA
>JAHZTW010000001.1:390057663-390072769 GCA_020283515.1 Alliaria petiolata
ATGAGAAAAAATACTAGCAAAGCAACAGATCGATGATTTGAGCTAGAGATGGGAGAATCATTTAGGCAACAATCTTCCGTTGTTTTTGCGAGATCTTCGATCAAGAAAGGGATGATGAAAAAGAGATGTTCTGTAGCCTATGACTTCTCTCTTTTTAAACAGTTCATCAGTCTTGAAGTTGTGCCGGAGTGAGAAGAGAGCTAATTTGTGAATTATGAGAGTAGGCCAGTTTATAACCACTTAGGTTTACAAGAAGTCTAAATTACAACCACAGATAATATTTTCTATGAATATTTGATCAAATGTAGGCACGAAAACAATTACATAGCCACACAAAAATTAGCCACGAAATTATAGGCACGAAAAAAATCACGAAAATTTTTTTGTGACGATAACTTCGTGACTAATTTTTCTGCGTTTATATTGATTTTTCATGGTAATTTCGTAATTTTTTCTAAGTTTTTTTTGGTTGTTTTTCTTAACTTTCTTTTTCATAACTTTTTCAAACTAGTCACATAAAATGTATGACTATTTCGCAAATATACGAATAATTTTAACTAGTTTTACGTATTTGGTATCGTTCTATAAATTCTAACACTAATAAACTCTAACCTCAAAACTTAAATTCTATAACTAGAATTGAATCATATCTTTCTTTCTTTCTTTCTTTTTTTTTTTGGTTAGAGAAGTGAAATCAAAGCATTAAAAACGCATCCTTCCTCCGAAGCCCTCTCTCGAAACCTAAAAGAGGCGACATCGTGTTTTCAAATCTCACCATTGTTAGGCAGCTTCCACAGCGCCGACACCGGTTCTCTAGTCTTTTTAACTCCTCTGAGTAGTGGTTTTGTTGGTAGCTGGTGAAGCTAGTCGGAGAGGTCTCGCCGGTTCGCAAGCTGGTGGTTTTGTTGTCATATCTGAAGTGAGGATGGAGGTCACAGCTTGGGTGGAGCCGGCTCGTGAGAGCTACGGAACGGCAACGCCGTTACCACACAAATCTTGGCCTACCTTTCGATTTTCTTCTCATATCCGTTTTTCTCTCTCTGGTCCGGCGATGTCGGTGGTTCGATGATTGGAGGTTGTGTTAGCCAGAGTTCTCTGTCCCGGTGCTTCATGCCTTTCTGGCTATTTGGTGCTTTCAGGTTTGCCTATCGGGTTTGATTTGTTCCGGTTCGACCTAATCATTATCGCCGTATTTTGCTTCCTCCGATTTGTTAGCCTTGGCTTCCTAGTGGTATTGTATTCTTGGCGTTTAGTTTTTGGTTCTTTCCCTGCTTTATTTCTTCTTTTGCGTTGGGTTAGAGGTTTTTTCGAGAATTCTTAGTCTCTTGGTTTCTCATAACCTTGCGGTGGTTGTCTCTTCTTGCTGTCACGGTTCTTTGTTGAATTTTGATTAGCGTTGTCGTGTTCTTTCCACCCTTACTTTCCCTTAGTTTATTCGGCTAGTAGTTTCTGTTTTTGGTTGCGATTGTCGTTTATGGGTTCATTCTTCTCATGCGTCGGTTGTGCTCTCTAGTGAGAGGTTTGTAATTGGGATTCTTAGTTGGGATGATTGCTATTTCTTGAGTTTGGTATGGGCTGTTGAAAGCAGGCAAATTCATCGAGTAACAAATGGGGTTCTAGGGTCCGATGCAGTATCTTGGGTGAATGGCGTTAACATGCCTTGTGTGTGGCCTTCCTTTGCGTTCAGTGTGTTGGTGGAGTCGTGATGCCAATCGTTTATTGCGTCCCAGTGTTGGAAGTTCTAGGGCTGATTGCTCAACCCACTATTAGGACTATTACTTCCCCACGAAAGTCTTGTTGACTTAGTCGACCGTCGTGTTGACCGACTACTATGCCTAACTAAAGAAGCGGAAAAGAATCGCGACTTGCAAATGAAAGAAAGAAAGAAATCAAGACTTATGAAGATGTTAAGAAGTCTGGAAAACTAAAGGATTTAGAGAGACATTTAGAGAGAGAAACTTAAAGAGAGGTTTTTATAGAAAATATGGGGTGAGTTTTACAATGGGGGTACACACATATTTATAGGTGAGGTTTGGTGCGCGCTAACATAAGCGCTTACCTCAGCCTCTGCGATTACATCAACGCTTACGTCATTATTTTGTATTTAATAATTATACATAAATCAAATGCCTCATTAAAAACTTTCCCGGAAACCCAGTGGGAAAAACCGCGGATAAGGAAAAAGAGTTCGAATGATTGTTGGTGGAGCATTGAAAATGCTCCATTTCGAACTCGATGATATGTTTGTCGCAGCAGCCGTAATGGTCTCCTGAACAGTTGTATTCGATCTCCGTCTCTTCATATTCAGTTGGAGTTTCTGGTTGAGTTTCTGTATTGACGTTGATGTTGAACATTTTTCCGATTTTGTCGATGTTCATCGTATCATCTGGGAGCTGCGTATCTTGAAAGTATCCGGTGGACATGTTTGAGACATGTGTTCTTGTTTCACTTCGTTTGGGTTCGGAGTAGCTGTCTCAATTTCTTGCTTCATCATGAAATATTGCAGATCTTCATCGAGGCTCATTTGATAGTCGATCGGATAGTATGACCAATTTGGGATGAACAGAATGGGAAATGTTTGCCTGGCATTGTTGAGACGGAATGCATGAGTCTGAAAGTCTTCGTATGCTTTATTGTCGTTAATGTTGAAGTCCGGGCGTACTCCTTTGTGGTAGTCATTATGGTTGATGAGAGTAGGTAGCGCATGAACTTTGCCGGATTTGACGTTGACTTGGACTGGACGATAAAAGAAGTATATCGTGTGAGGGTTGAAGAATGGATTACGACCTCCTTGTTTTTTGAGCCTTTTGAATGGCAAGCCTATCGCCTTTGCTGATCTTCTCAATTTTCCGCTCCAGACAGTTAATGGTGCAAACCATGTCAAAAAGGTCGAGAGATAATCCTTTTGACCTTGCAGGGAATTGATGTATTGGTACAGCCACTGTATGTCGAATGTGATGCCAATGGTGTGAACCGAGCAGATATACGAAAGGAAACAGAGTACTTCTTCTGGCATATTGTGATTTTCGATCCTGTAGAGATGTGCAAACGGGTAGTCATCGTGTATTCCCATAGGCGCTAGGTAGTGACAGTTGATTCCGTGCTTTGACAGAATGACAGACTGATACATGAAAATTCTTACGTTAAAATGTTCATGTAGAGTCTTTTTGTTGATGAGTTGATGTGCATCTTCGGGCATGTTAGCTTTGAAGTCGTAGTAGCTCTTTTCTGATATAGAAGAGGAGTTTGCCATCATGTTGATTTCCTTTGGCGAGCTTCTACTGAGCATGTCAGCGAGTGTATTCTTTGTGCCCTTTAAATAGAAGGACTCGATATCGTACTTTGAAAACCATTCGCTCCATCGTAGTAACTGCTGATGTGGGACCATTTTCTGCTTGAATTGTAACATCTTCGGAAAAGAAAAAATATCCATTTTGATGCGAAATTTGTGTCCTATCAGATGGAAATCAAACTTCTCGATAGCTTCCTTGACCGCTAGGATTTCTTTGAACGTGGAATGATAATGCATCCCCGAATCTTTAAAGCGTCCACTTTTATATCCACAGATTTGACGTTTGCTTTCTATCTCTTCAAATAATATGGCTCCCCAATATTTGTCGCTTGCGTCTGTCTGGAGGATACGTATCCCTGAAGTGGGAATCTTTAAAGGTGGTAGCTTTTGTACCTCTAGCTTTAGGCTTTTGACTGCGCCGGTTTGTCTTTTTGTCCATTGAGGTGGATTCTTTGTCAGCATTTTTTGGAGTGGTCTTGTCAACTGCGAAAGTTGCGGTATAAAGTCGCTTATGTAATTGAATACTCCAAGGAATTGTTGGACTTGTCGCTTTGTGAGATTTTTATCCGGGAATTCAACAAGTGTTGTGGTAAGATGGGCTTGTGGTGCAAATTGGCCATCCTTTATTTGCATCCCAAGAAAGTCGATGTTGGGCTGGGCTATGATCATCTTTCGGGCCGAGAGCATTATTATGTATTCTTTTACAATTTTTCGAAGTTGCCTCAGGGATTGGATATGCTCTTCTTCATTGGATGAAAACAGGAGGATGTCGTCGATGTATATCAAAACCATGTGGAGATGTGGTTTGAATATACGTAACATTGCCTGTTGAAATAGCGACGGTGCTGTCTTGAGACCGAACGGCAGAACCTTCCATTGGAAATGACGATTTGGGAGACAAAATGCTGTTTTATACCTTTCTTCTGGGCACACTCCTATTTGCCAAAATCCCGATTTTAAGTCGAATTTAGAGAATATTGTTGTGCCTTGGAGGTGTTGGAGAAGCGTCCTTTTGTTTGGTAGAGGAAACTTGACGTCTTGCAGGTATTGATTGAGGGGCTTGTAGTAACTGACTAGTCTGAGTTTTTCTCTTGCTTGTTCCGCGTGATTATTTACATAAAATGTCTTGCATGCCCATGGCGAGTTTGTTGACTCTACAATTCCTTGAGCTACAAGCTGGTCACATTCTTCATTCGCTTGTTGCAATAGAGTAGGTGGCATTCCGACATGACTTGCCTTTTTTGGAGTAGTGTGAACGTTTTCCTTGAAGGGTAAAGATACGAAGAACTCCGAGTTTAGCCATAGTGGATTGTTGCACTTCTAATCCGTGTGGGAGTCCGCACATGAAGATATCGTTATTTCTTCTTTGATCTTGTCGAATACTAGGGACAAAGCTCCTTCGATCGTGAATAGACGAGGTATCGTTGTGAAGGCTTTGAAGAGAGTCTTCCATTTTACTCCTCGTGTTTCGATTGATATATCGAAATTTTTCTTCAGCGTATGATAAGTGTCCCATCCCAGAATTAAGTCTTTTCCCGGTGCAGACGAACCAAGGACTTATGTTGTTACTTGGTATCCTGTGAAGATTTCTATCGTTATCGGTTTGGACTTGAGCTTAACCATCAATGAGTTAGAATTTGCCACTCGAAATTCTTGCTGATGTGGGAGCCACATAGAAGACGAAAGAATCTTGGGATTTAGAATCGTTGTGTAAGCTCCTGTTTCGATAAATGCGGTAGCATGAACTGGGTCTTCCTTTTTCGAGGGATCAAAGATTGTCACCGGTAGATGTGGGGTTTGGATTTCATCTTGCCGTGGCATCTAGGTGATTTTGAAACAACAGTCATCGTCTCCTTCTTGGTATGATGACTCAGAAAAAAATCGCTTGTGTTTGAATCTGTTGTGGAAGCGTTTCTGAGACGGCTTTCTAAATTTGTCGGGCTTGACTCGTGAACCGCAGGAGCAAGACCCTTTGGATTTTGAACACTTGATAGATAAATCCGGTCTGGCACATATTTTGGATAACATCTTAGATTTATCCATGAATTCCATCCAAAACTCAGTTTGTTTGCAGAGTTTGTCAAAAGTTATGAAGACGTATTGCTGGATCTGACCAATGGAGATTTCTTCGATTGTTTGGCCTTGGTCTCTCATATATAGCTTAGTTTGTTTCCCGAGGTAGTCATCGATTGAGGAAAGATATATGTGCTTTAGGCTGAGGTTGTTGAGACCATTGAGAGCATAATATCTCCGAGTTTGTCGTTCGAAGTGTTTTGTCAAATCTCATTTCTTTAAGGAGCAACATTTTGCTGAGAAGAACTCTTCTTGCAGTTGTTCTTTCAAATGATTTGGGGTGCCGATGAATTCTCTGTGGATTTCGCCTAGTAGCAACGGTATTGTTGTTTGATAGACCTGTTGTTGTTTATAATCACCGAGCGAATTCCACCATTCTTTGAGTGCTCCTGATAGCCATGCTGGGAATTGCTGTATTACAAGCTCTATTGGAGACTTGATGGCTTTTGAGTTCATCCACACATGGAACTCGTCAAGGCGATCATTCCATTTTTTGAAGGGGATGTCATCGAACGTGAACGTCATTATTTTTGTAGCAAACTGCTTTGTTGGTGTCTCCTGATGCTTAGGGGCTGTGTATTTCATTTCCTCGTTGCTTGGATAAACTTCATTTATGTTTGGTTCTTCCTTGGGAATTGTTGAAGGTTCGCCTATAACGAACTGCTTTGGCAAAGACTCTTCGTCGAAACTGGAATCGTAGCTACTGGAGCTCGTACTCGAGAAATGATTTATCACTGTTATTGGCTGCGAGGGTTGAAGTGCCGGGATTGGTGTCGATTCGCCATTATTGTTGCCCAGAGTATCTAGCAGACTGGTCATTGAAAACTCAATAATCCCAATTTTCGGTCCCTTTTGCCTTAAATCTTCAACGGATTCGTGACTAGAAGACGAGTCGAGAGTTGGTATCTTGCTAGATTTGGCAGGGAATTCTGATTCCTTCTGACATCTTGCTTTTACCCGTGTTGGCTTTGCTTTTGAGATGATGGCCGTCGTTGTACCATAACGAGATGTGAAGGCTTCATCGGACGATAGAAATCTGGGAGAGGGGTTTTCGGCCTTTGATTTTGATAACCGGCCTAGACGTCTCAGCTTCTTTACTTCGGAATTGGGAAGTATTGACCATCATGTGTTGTGTCATGTTCATCATTTCTTGATGAAGATTATGGAGTCGACCATGAATCTCTGTTATCGATCCCTGAAGAGAGTTAAGCCTTTTACTATAGCCATCAACCATTTGATCGACCTTATGATTGAGAGTCGTCAATAATCGATTTTGAGCAAGTGCGTTCTCTGTCTGCCAATTGAGGACCTTTTCTCCTTGGCTTAGTTGATCAGGTCCAGAAGAGTTTATCGCTCTTGTAAGGATTTTCGGGCTGTGGGCGGAGTTGTCTTTTGTGAAATTTTCTAGAGGAGGAAAATCATCTGGCTGCATCATCATGATTTGTTGAGGCTCCTCTTTTCTTTCCGAGTATTGGACTATGAAGTCATATTTGTCGTCACCAAGCGGGCCGACAGTAGGATCTCCTTCGAGATACCTTTTGTAAAGAGGATCCTTCCTTTTTCTCCATCTTCGTCGGATATCGTCCTATGATTCGTACTCAAACGTCTAGACAAGCAGTGCATAAACAAACATCAAAATATTGATGTCCGTTTTCGTCCATGAAAGGATTTACGACTGATCCATCTTGGCCAAAAGAAATCGGCTGAAGAGTCATTTGACTTATTGGTCGCCCAAGACGCCGTTTTCGTCGATTTGTATAACAAACTGAGTGAACAGTTTCTGTCGGAACGATGATGATCTTGGCTTTTCGAATTTTATTTCAGTTGTTCCATTGTTTCGAGAATGGAAACTGACTTCAGATATTTGTACTGGCGCTTGAGACGCTTGGTACATCTTCTCATAACTCGTGACCCATGATTCTAGTAGTCATTGTAGTAGTTCTTCGCGGGTAATTTGGCGAGGAATTTGGATAGAGATGGGCGCCTGAGATGCTGACATCACCTCTAGGTATAGAGCATCATCAGAGGAAGGTAGTACAAGATCGAGGGCATGATCTTGGATCCGATAGACGATCTGGTGGTGTAGTGTCACAACTACACTTTTCTCTTGCATCGGCGCTCCGATAAGTTGCAGTTGGACCTTGAGTGTCTTCAGGAGATTGTGATCTTGTAGAGAGATATTAAAAAAACTAGAACTGAATCATAAACATTAAATTAGCGTGTTTCTTCAATTTTGAAAGAATTGGTTCCCTTTACAATTTCAATGGCTTTTAGCCTTTTTTTAGTTTTTTTCAAATAATAACACTAAGGGTTGTTTTAGTAAATAACCAAAAAAAATTATATCTAAGAAAGTAACCAATTTTGTAGAGAAATATAGGAAGAGATAGAGAGAGAAATTGGTTATGGGGTAAATTATAATTTTTTTTATGGTTATTCACCAAATTTTTTTTAACACTAACCATATATTATTTTTGTTAAAGACCACTAACCACTATACTATGGTTAGGACATCTCCAACCCTATTCCATTTTTGACTCCAAACTCTATTTTGAAGTAAATTTATCTCCAACCCTATTCCATTTCTCACTCCAAAATAGAGTAAAAATTGAGATTGCTCCATATTTGGAGCAAACNCACCAAAATATTGATGTCCGTTTTCGTCCATGAAAGGATTTACGACTGATCCATCTTGGCCAAAAGAAATCGGCTGAAGAGTCATTTGACTTGTTGGTCGCCCAAAGACGCCGTTTTCGTAGATTTGTATAGCAAACTGAGTGAACAGTTGCCGTCGGAAGATGATGATCTTGGCTTTTCGAATTTTATTTCAGTTGTTCCATCGTTTCGAGAATGGAAACTGACTTCTGATATTTGTACTGGCGCTTGAGACATTTGGTGCATCTTCTCATAACTCTTGACCCATGATTCATATTGTCGTTGTAGTAGTTCTTCGCGGGTAATTTGGCGAGGAATTTGGATAGAGTTGGGCGCCTGAGATGCTGACGTCACCTCTAGGTATAGGGCATCATCAGAGGAAGGTAGTACAAGATCGAGGGCATGATCTTGGATCCGATAGATGATCTGGTGGTGTAGTGTCACAACTACACTTTTCTCTTGCATCGGCGCTCCGGTCAGTTGCAGTTGGACCTTGAGTCTCTTCAGGAGATTGGGATCTTGTAGAGAGACATTAAAAAACTAGAACTGAATCATAAACATTAAATTAGCGTGTTTCTTCAATTTTGAAAGAATTGGTTCCCTTTACAATTTCAATGATTTTTAGCCTTTTCTTAGTTTTTTCCAAATAATAACACTAAAGGTTGTTTTAGTAAATAACCAAAAAAATTATATCTAAGAAAGTAACCAATTTTGTAGAGAGAGATAGGAAGAGATAGAGAGAGAAATTGGTTATGAGGTAAATTATAAAAAAAATTTATGGTTATTCACCAAATTTTCTCTAACACTAACCATATATTATTTTTGTTAAAGACCACTAACCACTATACTATGATTAGGGCATTTCCAACCCTACTCCATTTTTGGCTCCAAACTCCATTTTGGAGTAAATTTATCTCCAATCCTACTCCATTTCTCATTCCAAAATAGAGTAAAAATTGAGATTGCTCCATATTTGGAGCAAAACTATATTTTACTCTATTTTGGAGTTGAACTTTTTAATTTACAAACTGATCCTTTAAATATTAGATATTTTTATTTTATACTATTTTATCAACACAACAATAATTATTATCGATATATATATATTTGAACACTATAATTTTAAACAATATAAAATAAATAATCATAAATAATCATAAATAATTGAAAACTATAATTTTTATTTAAAAAGATAGCAAAATAAAATAAACTTAAAAATGAATTACAAGTGCTGAAATTAAAGATAAGAAACATAAACAAATCCGAGAAATTTAATAATCTCCTAAACCGCTTCCTGATCTACCGAGATCATTGAAAAAATGTCCAAATGAAGTTGATTGAGGAGGAAATTGTTGATTTTGTTGTTGAGCATTTCGCTTTTGTAAATTTTTGTTTGTTTACCATGAACATATGCACGAATGGTGATGTTTAAATAAAAAAATTCTATGTTTTTATGATATTATGTAACTTTTTTTTATTTAATAAATATTTAATTTATAATTTGTAAAAGTTTTATAAGAAAAAAATGGGGTTAATTTGTAAATTTTAGATGTAATAGGTATTAGTAATAAAACAGATATATAATCAATTTAGAATATTCTTTTTTACAGTAAAAATTATGTTATATATTAAGCAAAACTAAACTTCATTTTGGAGTTAGTTTATTTTGGTGGAAAAATGGAGTTTTATATTAGCGAGGGTCTTGGTTATTCGGTATTTTGCTTTTTACATCAGAGTTGTTAAAATTATAATTTTTTGTCTATAAAAGTAGTTACGGGCACCATCGGTAACTGTTAACATGCATATATGTATAATATATGGTACTAACAAAACAAAAACAAATATAGACGTTGCTGTCAGCAACAAACAAATAATAATATCACTGTTAATCATTATTTCATCGGTACCTTTGAAAAATTGTCCGTTTTCAGTATTACTATACTAAAGTCAAAAGAAAATTGTGAATATCATCACAATGGAGAGGACAGAGGCGAGCAAGTTGCAAGTTATATCTTGTTTTGTGGCTACAAATGAAGTTGACGTCATGAGAGAGATAATACCTTTTGATTTTGATACTTTAAATTAACGTAGGACCCAATTAGAACGCTAGCTAATCATGGGTTTAAATGTTAACATATAAATTTTGCTAAATGTGAAATCTGTCTAAATTTTTATGTGCTTTTTGGTAGAATATGTCTGAATAACTACGAATTCAAATGATAATCTAGGAATCTAGCGTTAGCTAATCATGGGTCTAAATGTTAACATATGAATTTTGCTAAATGTGATATTCATCGTATTTTTGGAATATCACATTTATTTTTAATAGATTTTGTCCTATGGAGAAATAAATAAATATCTTAAATATAAAGTTTAAAATCAATATGTTTGGATCTAGATCTGATCTTGATGATCAAAAAATTTACTATTCGGATTCAGGTCCGATTCCTCCCATATATTCAAAATTTTGGAGCATATTTTAAATCGAATTTTAAAATTTTTATTTTATCAACTTTTTGGATAATTATTAATGGATCTAACTTTTCAAACTTAAATTTTTTTAAATAATTAAGAAATATGAATTAAGTTAATAAATATAGAAAAAAAATTAAATTGTTTTAATGTATTATTAATGTATTAAACAACATAAAATGCGAAAAATAAAATCATGAACTGAAATAATAAGAAGTGAACTGAAACCGAACCGATAAAGAAATATTAGATTTACCATAAACGAAATAAAATTACAATTATAAAGAAAATAAATTCATTATGTTTTAGATAAAAATAACTAAAATACCCAAAAATTTATAGTTATATTTTTAAAAATAAATATTTTTTACAAAATTTAACCAAATAAATATCCAAAATCTAAAATTTGTTTTGAGTATTTTGTAAAAGTTTTGAGTAATTCAGGTATCCAAAACTGATCTGAACTCAGGCGGAACCGAATCAAATCCGATCTAAAAAAATATCCGATTAGATCTTATACCCTAATGGTATAATTGTATGTAACCACTAACCAATTAGAAGTTCGTGTATCCTAAACTAATGCTCCCACCTTTTTTTTACCGTAGAAATATAATATGAATTCGAATTTAACTAAATAATAACATATGAATAATTATAGATTTAATCATTTTAATTAAAATAAAATGTTATCTAACTAAACTTTAATTTAAAAAATAATCATACGTAAAATGAATTAGTTGAAAACTAATTAATGAAATAACTTAAACCAGCTGAATTTTATTTCACTTTAATTTCCAGCTGAATTTGCTTTTAGTTAACTGGTATCACGCTTACAAAATGTAGCTGAATTACTGTTTATTCGACAATTAATCTTACACCAGTTAGTGCCCTAATTACAATCATCTCACCGAATAGATCTATTCAACAAGAACAGCTAGACAAGTTAGAGCGTTTAAGACATTTCGAATCTTATGATTATTTCATATGAATTAGAATTCGTGATCACTATTAGATTTTCATAATATGAAACAGGTTCTAAAATCCAATCAAGCTTTTAAAGTAAACATCAATAATTTTAGATAAGCAAATAAATAATCCATATTAGTCACATTCTTTTTTTGAACATTTCTTGATAATTAGTCACAAAATTGCTGTGTTGTTTTGTTTATTTAGTAAAAGATTTATCAACTCTTTTATTTGATTTTTTATTCTTGAAAATTATTCAGAATTTCTCGTTATATCTTAACAACAATGAAAAAGATCAATTGATGATTTTGAAGACTCGTTTTTTAAAACAAAACCAAATTTACTTCGATCTGTTTGGAAATCAAACAGCAGATAAACTAGCAAGTATGAAATCTTAACAGTTAGAACAAAATAAAATAAATATATAAATATATATATATATATATATATAAATATTTATATGAAAGCTTATCTTCCATGTATGATTAATTTTCTATATGTTCGGAATCTTCATAATTAACAAATTCGACGACTGATGAGAAAAAAAAAACTGTTCCTTTTATGGAAAATATATTCTTCCAATCGTGCTACGTTGTTTTCTTCCCAAAGTGGAAATAACGAAAGATCTGAAACGGAGAGACCCAAAAAAATATCTAGGGTGTAGCAAAACCACACATATCAATTATATATATTTTCTGGTCAAATATTTATTGTCACAAACTTGATAAATAAAAAGTAGCCAAAATAATATAATTTTTATAACTAAAATGCTAAAACGACATAAATATATATATATGATTAACATAAATATATATGATTGAGTTGGGTGAATATACAAAAAAACTAAGTAAATATCAAGTAAATTTAAAAAAACTAAGAAAATAATAAAGATAATATTTTTTAAAACCAGTAATATCCTTTTAATTTTATGGTAACTATTCAAAATGTCATTTAACCGAAAATCTTCATTAACATTGTTATCCGATGCAGATGACACTGTTAATCATCGGATTTTATGCTGACAATATTGTTCATCGATTGATACTATTCATTTTTATCGTCAATATTATGTGAATTTAGTTGTTAATTATACGATCACCACAATAATTAATATTATAATGTGAAAGTGTATTTATAACAATTTAATAACGAGTTATTTATACTTGTACCATTGTAAAATATTAAATATAATAATAACATTTATATTATCGTGTAATATTTTTTTATAGTCAAAATTATCGTGTAATTTATACGAAAAATTCACCAATAATAATGGGAAGTTAATATAATAAAAAAGTTATATAAAATGATATCAATAACAATAACAATATCGAGTTATCGTCATTGTTGTAGCAGAAACTATAGCGGTCAAGATCGAAAATAGGAAAAACTTGAACGGTCTCCGTCGTCTTTAACTAAAAAAGAAATGAAGGACTTTATCGAGCGATTTACAAAAAACTGAGCTAAAAAAATGTGTCGAATCGGATTTGACCTTGTCGTTGAGCAAGATATAACAAGTACTGCAGTAAATGGCTTTAGTATTGATGATTTAGAGAGTTTACAAGAAAAAAAGGAGAAATAAGTAGAAATAACAAGTAGAGAGAAATGTGTAGTGTAGGATTCGGTTCTTTGATCTTTGCTCCTTCTCTTGTATTATAGCTCTGAAATCGTGTTCAATGTTTGCATTTACTCTGCTTGATTATGTAATAATTAGTAGATTCGACCGTTTCTAGTCAAAGCATTGAATAATTTCTCAGTTCGTCATTGAAGTCGACTCTTAGTTTACTCGTAAGTTTAACTTTACATCGCTTCTTTTCTGACTGAACGAGTTTTAATGTCTAACTTCGATTCGAGCCTTCCATTTCAGTAAGAAATATGACATCGTCGATGGGCATTTGTCTTTTACTG
Organism: Alliaria petiolata; assembly: GCA_020283515.1. NCBI lineage: Eukaryota > Viridiplantae > Streptophyta > Magnoliopsida > Brassicales > Brassicaceae > Alliaria > Alliaria petiolata. The sequence continues at coordinate 390,071,027 of JAHZTW010000001.1, forward strand.
CTTAATGGGCCAACAAATTTTGTTCGAGATTAGTATGCCAATAATTAGCCCCCCAATTCCTTAAATCGGATTTTACTTCATTTAAGAAAATTTACTCGCGCTTTCCTCGATAAATTAGAATTTGAGCGAAAATAGACTTTCCTCTCTTTTTTTTCTTCACATTCCTTCAAATTGTTCATCTTCTTTATCTCGTCTCAATCTCTATTAAACTCGGATAATGGAAGACAGTGTTTTTGAGTCCATCGGTTTTTTCTCACGAGTTGTGTGGTTGGCAACGCAGAGTTCTGAGGAATCAATTGCTAACCTTCAAGTTGAATGTGGCTTTTCTGAATTTGTTGAGGTCATTGTCCTGCCGTCTGGTCAAAATCCCGAGCGAATTCCCGAAGAATTTTTTAGTGTTTACGAATACTACTTTCACCAAGCGGCTTCTGTTTTCCTATTCTAAAGGTCTTGGTGAAGTTTTTTTAGCGAAAACGGGGCTTTGCCTTTCTCAACTTCGTTCGTCAAGTTGTTTGTCTTCTTATGCTTGCGATGATGCGAATTCGGCGGCAAAGTCATCAAAGGATTCAGATGATGCCGTGAAGAGGTCGAAAGCTGAGGCCAATCGTGCTCCCGATGCGAAGTAAGTTCAATGTGCTTTTTGTGATTTTTCTTTGATGAAGGTTGAGATGATCAACCCATTTTTCTTTGTTGACGTTTTCAACAGGGCTGTCACGTTGGGAAAGTTGAAACAAGCCGTAGCGAAGAGGGCTGCGAAGAAAATGAGGGTCGAAGAGGCTCAAAAGAATAATTCGGCTGTTAAGGCCGAGGCTCAGAAGAAAGCTGCTCTGAGTGCGGCCTCTGAATCTGGAGCTCCCACTACCGAGCCAATTCTCGGCCAGGACAGGTCATCCGTTTCTGCCTCTGCCTCCACCTCTGCAATGGAGATCGATAATATAAATATTCCCGAGGGCACATCGGTAGATTTGCATGGCGACGAGGGTATGCAAGAGCCTTTAGAAATCGCCGATCTCCGAGACCATCTTGACAGAATCAATAAGCAGTTCGAGGCCGATCTCATCAACGTGGCGGTCGTGCAAGGTGAAACCTCTGGACCAACGGGAGGAATCAAGGAGGACCGTAGTTATGAACACAACTCACATGGGTTCATGCTAAGGTGGAATGGAAACCTCACGGGCATGCAGGATGCAAACCTCTGCACTAACTTGGCGTGGAAGTGCAAGCGGAGGCCATTGGGAGGTGTTCCAATCAACGAGTTGAAGCATCTTGAGACGTTCTCTGCTAACGCGAATCACTTCGTTCAGATTTGACACATCATTTTGTCGGATTGGTCGTTGTTTCTTATGATTTTTATTTATGGATGTCCTTTTACTCGGTGATTCCAGGCGATGGGTCTTACCTCCATGCTCGCTGAGTCATATGATCGCGATTTCTCGAAACAGCGAAAGTACCTCGATGAAGCCAACGATGGCGTGGTTCGGCTTCACGGCGCTGACAAGAGGGAGAAAGAGCTTGAAGTTAAGAACGCGAATTTAGAGATTGAGGTTCGAGAGCTCAAGTGAAAAGTCTTGAAGATGGATCAGCTTCAAGCCGAGGTAGCCGATCTTAGAGCCAAAGTTGCGGCTCTCGTGAAGCAGGTCGCCGAGGATGCACAGAAGGTGGCTGCCGAAGAAGAAAGACTTCACCAATCTCGACAGGATACGTCTAACTTCATGGCGGATCAAATATTCTGGAATGCTCGGG
>JAHZTW010000001.1:390119230-390183411 GCA_020283515.1 Alliaria petiolata
AGACAAAAAAAATATTTAAAAAGATGAGAAAAAATACTAGCAAAGCAACAGATCGATGATTTGAGCTAGAGATGGGAGAATCATTTAGGCAACAATCTTCCGTTGTTTTTGCGAGATCTTCGATCAAGAAAGGGATGATGAAAAAGAGATGTTCTGTAGCCTATGACTTCTCTCTTTTTAAACAGTTCATCAGTCTTGAAGTTGTGCCGGAGTGAGAAGAGAGCTAATTTGTGAATTATGAGAGTAGGCCAGTTTATAACCACTTAGGTTTACAAGAAGTCTAAATTACAACCACAGATAATATTTTCTATGAATATTTGATCAAATGTAGGCACGAAAACAATTACATAGCCACACAAAAATTAGCCACGAAATTATAGGCACGAAAAAAATCACGAAAATTTTTTTGTGACGATAACTTCGTGACTAATTTTTCTGCGTTTATATTGATTTTTCATGGTAATTTCGTAATTTTTTCTAAGTTTTTTTTGGTTGTTTTTCTTAACTTTCTTTTTCATAACTTTTTCAAACTAGTCACATAAAATGTATGACTATTTCGCAAATATACGAATAATTTTAACTAGTTTTACGTATTTGGTATCGTTCTATAAATTCTAACACTAATAAACTCTAACCTCAAAACTTAAATTCTATAACTAGAATTGAATCATATCTTTCTTTCTTTCTTTCTTTTTTTTTTTGGTTAGAGAAGTGAAATCAAAGCATTAAAAACGCATCCTTCCTCCGAAGCCCTCTCTCGAAACCTAAAAGAGGCGACATCGTGTTTTCAAATCTCACCATTGTTAGGCAGCTTCCACAGCGCCGACACCGGTTCTCTAGTCTTTTTAACTCCTCTGAGTAGTGGTTTTGTTGGTAGCTGGTGAAGCTAGTCGGAGAGGTCTCGCCGGTTCGCAAGCTGGTGGTTTTGTTGTCATATCTGAAGTGAGGATGGAGGTCACAGCTTGGGTGGAGCCGGCTCGTGAGAGCTACGGAACGGCAACGCCGTTACCACACAAATCTTGGCCTACCTTTCGATTTTCTTCTCATATCCGTTTTTCTCTCTCTGGTCCGGCGATGTCGGTGGTTCGATGATTGGAGGTTGTGTTAGCCAGAGTTCTCTGTCCCGGTGCTTCATGCCTTTCTGGCTATTTGGTGCTTTCAGGTTTGCCTATCGGGTTTGATTTGTTCCGGTTCGACCTAATCATTATCGCCGTATTTTGCTTCCTCCGATTTGTTAGCCTTGGCTTCCTAGTGGTATTGTATTCTTGGCGTTTAGTTTTTGGTTCTTTCCCTGCTTTATTTCTTCTTTTGCGTTGGGTTAGAGGTTTTTTCGAGAATTCTTAGTCTCTTGGTTTCTCATAACCTTGCGGTGGTTGTCTCTTCTTGCTGTCACGGTTCTTTGTTGAATTTTGATTAGCGTTGTCGTGTTCTTTCCACCCTTACTTTCCCTTAGTTTATTCGGCTAGTAGTTTCTGTTTTTGGTTGCGATTGTCGTTTATGGGTTCATTCTTCTCATGCGTCGGTTGTGCTCTCTAGTGAGAGGTTTGTAATTGGGATTCTTAGTTGGGATGATTGCTATTTCTTGAGTTTGGTATGGGCTGTTGAAAGCAGGCAAATTCATCGAGTAACAAATGGGGTTCTAGGGTCCGATGCAGTATCTTGGGTGAATGGCGTTAACATGCCTTGTGTGTGGCCTTCCTTTGCGTTCAGTGTGTTGGTGGAGTCGTGATGCCAATCGTTTATTGCGTCCCAGTGTTGGAAGTTCTAGGGCTGATTGCTCAACCCACTATTAGGACTATTACTTCCCCACGAAAGTCTTGTTGACTTAGTCGACCGTCGTGTTGACCGACTACTATGCCTAACTAAAGAAGCGGAAAAGAATCGCGACTTGCAAATGAAAGAAAGAAAGAAATCAAGACTTATGAAGATGTTAAGAAGTCTGGAAAACTAAAGGATTTAGAGAGACATTTAGAGAGAGAAACTTAAAGAGAGGTTTTTATAGAAAATATGGGGTGAGTTTTACAATGGGGGTACACACATATTTATAGGTGAGGTTTGGTGCGCGCTAACATAAGCGCTTACCTCAGCCTCTGCGATTACATCAACGCTTACGTCATTATTTTGTATTTAATAATTATACATAAATCAAATGCCTCATTAAAAACTTTCCCGGAAACCCAGTGGGAAAAACCGAGGATAAGGAAAAAGAGTTCGAATGATTGTTGGTGGAGCATTGAAAATGCTCCATTTCGAACTCGATGATATGTTTGTCGCAGCAGCCGTAATGGTCTCCTGAACAGTTGTATTCGATCTCCGTCTCTTCATATTCAGTTGGAGTTTCTGGTTGAGTTTCTGTATTGACGTTGATGTTGAACATTTTTCCGATTTAGTCGATGTTCATCGTATCATCTGGGAGCTGCGTATCTTGAAAGTATCCGGTGGACATGTTTGAGACATGTGTTCTTGTTTCACTTCGTTTGGGTTCGGAGTAGCTGTCTCAATTTCTTGCTTCATCATGAAATATTGCAGATCTTCATCGAGGCTCATTTGATAGTCGATCGGATAGTATGACCAATTTGGGATGAACAGAATGGGAAATGTTTGCATGGCATTGTTGAGACAGAATGCATGAGTCTGAAAGTATTCGTATGCTTTATTGTCGTTAATGTTGAAGTCCGGGCATACTCCTTTGTGGTAGTCATTATGGTTGATGAGAGTAGGTAGCGCATGAACTTTGCCGGATTTGACGTTGACTTGGACTGGACGATAAAAGAAGTATATCATGTGAGGGTTGAAGAATGGATTACGACCTCCTAGTTTTTTGAGCCTTTTGAATGGCAAGCCTATCGCCTTTGCTGATCTTCTCAATTTTCCGCTCCAGACGGTTAATGGTGCAAACCATGTCAAGAAGGTCGAGAGACAATCCTTTTGACCTTGCAGGGAATTGATGTATTGGTATAGCCACTGTATGTCGAATGTGATGCCGATGGTGTGAACCGAGCAGATATACCAAAGGAAACAGAGTACTTCTTCTGGCATATTGTGATTTTCGATCCTGTAGAGATGTGTAAACGGGTAGTCTTGGTGTATTCCCATAGGCGCTAGGTAGTGACAGTTGATTCCGTGCTTTGACAGGATGACAGACTGATACATGAAAATTCTTACGTTAAGATGTGATGTTCATGTAGAGTCTTTTTGTTGATGAGCTGATGTGCATCTTCGGGCATGTTAGCTTTGAAGTCGTAGTAGCTCTTTTCTGATATAGAAGAGGAGCTTGCTATCATGTTGATTTCCTTTGGCGGGCTTCTACTGAGCATGTCAGCGAGTGTATTCTTTGTGCCCTTTAAATAGAAGGACTCGAAATCGTACTTTGAAAACCATTCGCTCCATCGTAGTAACTGCTGATGTGGGACCATTTTCTGCTTGAATTGTAACATCTTCGGAAAAGAAGACATATCCATTTTGATGCGAAATTTGTGTCCTATCAGATGGAACTCAAACTTCTCGATGGCGTTCTTGACCGCTAGGATATCTTTGAACGTGGAATGATAATGCATCTTCGAATCTTTAAAGCGTCCACTTTTATATCCACAGATTTGACGTTTGCTTTCTATCTCTTCAAATAATATGGCTCCCCAATATTTGTCGCTTGCGTCTGTCTGGCGGATACGTATCCCTGAAGTGGGAATCTTTAAAGGTGGTAGCTTTTGTACCTCTAGCTTTAGGCTTTTGACTGCGTCGGTTTGTCTTTTTGTCCATTGGGATGGATTCTTCGTCAGCATTTTTTGGAGTGGTCTTGTCAACTGCGAAAGTTGCGGTATAAAGTCGCTTATGTAATTGATTACTCCAAGGAATTGTTGGACTTGTCGCTTTGTGAGATTTTTTATTTGGGAATTCAACAAGTGTTGTGGCAAGAAGGGTTTGTGGTGCAAATTGGCCATCCTTTATTTGCATCCCAAGAAAGTCGATGTTGGGCTGGGCTGTGATCATCTTTCGGGCGGAGAGCATTATTATGTATTCTTTGACAATTTTTCGAAGTTGCCTGAGGGATTGTATATGCTCTTCTTCATTGGATGAAAACAGGAGGATGTCGTCGATGTATATCAAAGCCATGTGGAGAGGTCGTTTGAATATACGTAACATTGCATGTTGAAATAGCGATGGTGCTGTCTTGAGACCGAACGGCAGAACCTTCCATTGGAGATGGCGATTTGGGAGACAAAATGCTGTTTTATACCTTTCTTCTGGGCGCACTCCTATTTGCCAAAATCCCGATTTTAAGTCGAATTTAGAGAATATTGTTGCGCCTTAGAGGTGTTGGAGAAACGCCCTTTTGTTTGGAAGAGGAAACTTGACGTCTTGCAGGTATTGATTGAGGGGCTTGTAGTAATTGACTAGTCTGAGTTTTTCTCTTGCTTGTTCTGCGTGATTGTTTACATAAAATGCCTTGCATGCCCATGGCGAGTTTGTTGACTCTACAATTCCTTGACCTACAAGCTGGTCACATTCTTCATTCGCTTGTTGCAATAGAGTAGGTGGCATTCCGGCATAACTTGCCTTTTTTGGAGCAGTGTGAACGTTTTCCTTGAAGGGTAAAGATACGAAGAACTCCGAGTTTAGCCATAGTAGATTGTTGCACTTCTAATCCGTGTGGGAGTCCGCACATGAAGATATCGTTATTTCTTCTTTGATCTTGTCGAATACTAGGGACAAAGCTCCTTCGATCGTGAATAGACGAGGTATCGTTGTGAAGGCTTTGAAGTGAGTCTTCCATTTTACTCCNGCATTAGGCCTTTTTCATCTTGTGAACTTAGCAAAAAGTGTTGAGTTTAGAGCGACAAGGATAGGCTTCCATGTAGCTAGCTCGAGAACAATGAGCTAGATGATAGGATAGGATTCTTGGGTGGGAATTTTGGCTTGTTATTTGATGTGGAACAAGTAAGTGGGCGAAGTTGAGATGGTGAAAGGGGGAAAACGAAAATATTTGGAACAACTGTTGGCATTGTATATTGTGCTCTAAGTGTTAAGAAAATAAAAGAAATCCTCTAGAAAAGAAAAATAAAAGAGCCAAGAAAAAGAAAAAAATATGGCTAAGATGTTATAAGAAAGAGGATAGCAAATTGTGAATGAAAAGAAAAAGAGCTTGAAGTGAAAGTGTGCCAACAGTTGTGGTTGTAGAAGAATTTTTCCCCAAGTACTTAAAAGAGAAAAGGAGAAAGTGGTTTGAGCTTATGGGTTTGGCGAATTGCCTTGTAATGGGTAGCTTAGGTTGAACGTGGTGAGTGAGCTTAAAAGAAAAATGAGAGTGAAGACAATTGTGTTACAAAGGGTAGATGGAAGTTTGTCCTTGTATGCATAGGTTGCTTTTTACTCTTAGCATTTTCTCAAAGTTCACTTGTTCATTGAGAGATCCCATGCATTGGAACCCCATGAAGTTGAGATCATTTTTATCTCAAAACCTTATCAAAAAAAAAAAAACCAAACAAGTTTTCTAGCATTGTATGATTCATGATCCATGGTTACTACTTAATGAATGTTAAAGAGTTGGTGAAAATGAATGCTCGTGTAGGTTGAGGCTTGGGTTCACTTGAATGAGTATGGGTATGGCTAGACCTTTTGGAGTAGAAATTTGCATAAAGAGCATCCTAGAAATAATAACTAGGACCATTGAATTGATTCATTTGCTTGACACCTTTGGATTTGAGTCCCCACTTTCAAACTTCACTCCTTAGCTTGTGTTTTATTTGCTTGGGGACAAGCAAAAGGCAAGTTTGGGGGAGTTGATATGTCTATATTTTGCATCATTTTAGCATCCATTTAGTATAAGTTTCTCATCATTTAGGAGTCTAATTAAGCATCATTGTGTTGCATTGTATCATTTAGAGTCCTAGAGTGTTTTTGCATAGTACTTGCATGTTTTGGTGCATTTGGAGTCTTGATCAAACGTCCAGGAGTTCGGTTCGACGTGTTGGTTCGGTGAAGCTCGCCGAACCTTACCCAGACGAATCTTTTTTGTCTACTTTATGGGTCCCTCCTATAAATACTCTTTAGACCTAATTTTTACCTTAACTTTTATTCTCTTTGTTCTTAGCCTAAACTTTTAGCCACTTTGGGCAAATACTTTGTTTAAGCTTGAATCTTTAAGTTTAATGCAATATCTCTTTTAGATTTCTTGTTTAATCTTTCTCTAATCATGTTTAACCTTTCCCTAATCTTTGATTTGATGGGTTTAAGTATGGTTAGTGAGTAGTTCCTTAGAAACTTGGGGATGGGTTAGATTTAGGGATTTCTAATGGATTAATCTTGGAATCTAGGATAGATTCTTTCATTCCCTCTTCTTATTAAGTGATTCCTAATGCCAAATAGCTAATTTTTGCTATTTTGGATCATAAGCATTTCATACACCCACCAAGTGTTTGATGAAATGCTTGAACCAACTTAATAAGAGATTTACATTTCTAGCCTAAGACATTAGTTGTCTAGAGTGTTTATCATGCCATTTAGACTTGCATTTAATGCTTGTTGATTATCCTAATGCAAAAACATCATTAGTTCATTAGGGTGATTAAGAAAGGGATTAGTGCCACACATCATGGTTTAATCTTAATTAAGTGTTCTAGGCATAGAGTTAGCTTGATTAATAGCTTAAATGATTGCAAAGTTATCCATTTAGTTTCACAAATCAATGATTCCATCCCTAGGTTTCGTTTTTAGTTAATTTGATAATCTTGATTAGTAGTAATTGCTTGATTAGTGCTTGATTAGTAGTAATTAAGGTTTAGTTTCATATGATTGCTCTAGTAGTGTCTCTTCTAGTTTAAAGTTTGCTTTCAATTATCATTTGTCACTTGAATTGTCAATTTAGCTTAGCTTAAACTAGACTTTGTATTCTTATTGAATCATCACCCAAGATGGATTGATATCTCAAATATTGCAATGATATGAGCAATTGAGAAATTGCTTGCAAGAGAGAAAAACTCTTGTTTCAGTTAACATCTTCATACTGAATGTCCTCCCCTTCTTGGACTTGAGTGAGTTCTTCCACGAAATGGACTTCCTTTTGAGTTTGGACAAGTAGTAACTTGTCAAGCTTCTCATTGAGCTCTTTGATCACCTTCTGGCTTCCATCTACTTCTTCTTTGGAACCACGGTTGGATCTGTCATAGTCTTCGCGGTAAGAGGAGTCACTCTGAGCTAAGTTTTCAACTAACTCGAGACCGTCTTCAACGTCTTTAGCAATGAAATTTCCATTACTCGCCGTATCGAGCAGCATCCGAATCTTGTATATTAAGGTGATAAACCACACCGATTTGACCAATCAAAAGGGTTCTAAGGCAAGTAAAGAGGGAACCTCCAATGTATCTCTGGCTGATTTCATCTCAATGATCAAGGAAAGTAAGGATCCTCCCACAGGATTGAGGGGTGTTCATTTCCCCCTTTCGCACTAAAAGATGACCAAGAAAAGTCAAGCTAAGTGACTCAAAACAAAGCGCTCTTGGGAGGCACCCCAAGCTTATCCATGTACATATTAATGCTTTTTCTAGTTTAGTTTAATGATTTCAGGATCCCATGAAAGATAGGGTGGGGTGACTCACACATAAGAGGAGCTAAAACCAATGCACAACGGTGTGTAGCCGATATGGAACAAAGACCAAGCTAGGCAACCTTCACCAGAGTAATATATCGGGGACCAGCCGATATCCGAAACGCCAGTCACACCATATCGGAGTCAACCCGATATGGCCGTCCAGGTAATAGGGTATTTGGACTTGGCCAATCCGAGAAAAACGCTCAAATTATGGCCCACTTTTCCGGATAAGGCATAAATGGTTGGTTGGGGTTAACCGACAATTATTCTCCAAACCAAGAAACCCATATCTCCTCTTTATAAAACCCCTCACCTCTCTCGTTTTCATTCCCCATCACTCTCAAAACCAGAAAAAATGTCTAGAGCTTTTAAAGTCGCAATTCGATTTCGTGCATCCTTCCAAAAGTTTTTCTGCAAATATCGTGCTAAGGTAAAAATCTACTTTAGAACGATATGATTAAGTATTGTCTAGGATCGTTCGAATTTGCCACATTAGGGATTTGAGAGTTGATGGAGGAATATTTGGTAGATAGTTTTTGTGTAAAACTTATGGTTTTTTGTAGGATTTTCCAGAATTTTGGCATTTCCATTTTTGAAGAATAGCTTCAGGGCTCAAGGTGTGTTATATGATCAGATAAACATTTGCTGTAAATTAAAATGTCATCAAAGTATACAACCACAAACTTACTGATGTATGCTCTAAGAACTTGATTCATTAGACGCATGAAAGTGTTGGGGGCGTTGGTAAGGCCAAACGGCATCACCATCCATTCATATAGCCCCTGCTTGGTCTTGAAAGCAGTCTTCCATTCATCCCCTTCTTTCATCCTCACTTGATGATATCCACTCTTTAAATCTATCTTAGAAAACAAGTTAGCTCCACTTAACTCATCAAGCATATCATCTAACCTGGGTATTGGATGTCTGTATTTGATAGTGATGTTATTGATTGCTCTACAATCCACACACATCCTCCATGTACCGTCCTTCTTAGGTACAAGTAGTACTGGAACTGCACAGCGACTGAGGCTCTCCCTCACGTATCCTCTGTCCAGTAGCTCTTTTACTTGTTTCTCTAACTCTTTTGATTCTTCTGGGCTCATTCGATATGCAGGTTTGTTGGGTAGAGCAGCTCCTGGTGAAATCTAACTAATGCTATATGCCCCTCAATGGTGGTAGTCCCTCAGGTAATTCTTCTGGAAACACATCTTTGAATACTTCAAGTAGCTTAATGATCTCTGGTGGCAAGTCTAATGCTGCAAATCCTGCGCTCAAAACCTCCTTAAAGATCATTAGTAGCATTGTGTGTTTGGAAGCATAAGCTTTCCTGACATGACTAGGCTGAATAAGAAAATTAGACTTAGAACTAATTTCTTTCTCTTTAGCCATTTGTAACTGCAAATCATGAACTTGAGATGGTGACAATGGTGTTAAGCTAATCTTGCGCTTATCATGCATAAAAGTATACATATTAGTCCTACCATCATGCTTAGTTTCTTTATCAAATTGACAAGGCCTACCTAATAGCAAATGCCCAGCTTGCATAGGTACTATATCACAGATTATCTCATCTTGATATTTACCTACACTAAATGGTATAGTTACTTGATCACTAATTTTAAGCTCAACTTTGTCATCTAACCATCTTAGTCTATAGGGGCGTGGGTGCTTAGTTCTTTCCAGTCCTAACTTATCAACCATGTAAGCACTAGCAACATTTGTACAAGACCCACCATCAATAATGAGATTACATACCTTGCCTTTCACAGTGCAGCAGGTATGGAAGATGTTTTCCCTCTGTATAAGCTCAGCAGGTTCCACCATTGCACTCAGCACACGCCTAGTAACAAGGATCTCTCCACTATCAGGATACTCTATGTCTCCATATTCTCCTGGAAGCTCATCTTCTCCCTCATCTTCAGATTCATATTCTCCGGATTTTGTTATAAGCATTACCCTCTGATTTGGACATTCTCTAGCCATATGACCTCTGCCTCTGAAGCATGTGATGTCTCTGGCACGTTGAGGTATAGCAGACTTGTTGGGCTCAGCTCTGGTGTCTTTGCTAGGTTTTGTAGTCTTTCCTTCGTACCGATATTCTATCTCAATACCCTTGCCTTTGTCGAGAGGGTTGCTTGCATTTGGCGTCCAGGGGGTTTGAGGCTTGCTCCTGGTGTTGAGAGACTTCCTCTTGATGTGCTGCTCATCTTGTATGGATAGGTGAAAGAGATCTTTGAATTCCTGATACACTTGTCTTTCCACCTTGCGGCTGATCCTCTCTTGTAATCCATCAACGAATTGCGCCATAAGAGCTTCTTCATCATCATTGAGCTCTAGACGGTTTCTCAGCCTCTCAAACTCTTCATAATACTCCTCTACTGTCCTTGTCCCTTGCCTGAGAGTACGAAACTTCCTCTGTAGGTCTCTGTGGAAATGAGGAGGAATATATCTCTGCCTCATCATATCTTTCATGTCAAGCCATGACTCTATAGCTCTCAAGCGGTTCCTCTTTCTGTCTGATATTACTCTATCCCACCATATAAGTGCATTGTCAGTGAGTTAAGCTACTGCAAGTGCTACTCTATTGGGTCCAGGATGATTGTAGTAGTCAAAAATATGATCCATTCGCTTTTCCCAATCGATACAGGCTTCTGGATCCACCTTTCCAGCAAAACTTGGTGCATATAGCTTAATATGGTGCTGGTTTTGTCTAACAGCAGGCGCATACTCTTCTTCTTCACCGTCTCCATAGTTTACTTGTGGCTGGCATCTTCTCTGACCTCTATACTGCTGGTGTGGGGGATCATCAAGAGGTGCATAATCTTCTTCTTCAGTATCTCCATAGTCTGGTGGGGGCTGGCGTCTCCTTTTCTCTCTGTTTTGACGGTATGAAGGGTCTGGTTCTACTGTCTAGTGTAAGTCAGCATCTCTGTTGTTGAGAATTGTGGGCTCGTTGATGCGGATCCCAGTGTATCCAGTGGTACTTCTGTGGAGAGGGTTTGAGGCTGAAGCTGTGTTGGTACCGAGGGTTCCAACATTTCTGATTGGCTGCATTGGGGCTCTGGGCACCTGTTCTACACGGTCCAGCCGTCCATTCATCTCTTCCCTGAAGAGTCGAAACTCTTCCCTCATCATTGCCATCATAAGGCTTGTAGGATCTTGAGCAGCATTAGCTTCTTCTCCCATGGTTAGTTCTCTGGTTTCCCTTCAAACAAAGAAGAAGAAATAGTGAATGCCGGTTTTTGATCAAAGAAAGAAAGTTGACTCAGGTAGTAATGGGTTTAGACACAGAAATGGCAAGTTGACTTGGTATTAAAAACGTTCAAAACCAAAGAAAGGAATGTCAAAGCTCGGATGCTATCTATAGAAACAGAACTAATGGTGCTTTCTTTTTTTATTTTTTTTTTATAAATGCAAACAGTTGACCGAGCTAAATGATGGAAAAATTTGAATCAAACAGCTAAATGATCGGCCAAAAGATGAACAAGATGAAGAACAAATAAACCAGAGATGATTTTTTTTTTAAGGATGCGATTGCTAACAAACTATAGATGATGATCAAATGATAAGCAATACAGATGAGATGCTATGGATGCAGAATGGTTTCTGTTTTTCTTTTTTTTTTTATATAGATGATGAAAGAAAAATGACAGAAACAGATCTAAGTGCAATGAAGATAAACGATAGATGCAATGGATGGAAAATCTCCTTTTTTTTTATATAGATTGTGAATGATATGGAATGAAAACAGAAATAAGATAGATCTAGATGCACAAAAACGAAAACAGAAATGGAGTAGATCTATGAATAAAATGCAATGGAAATGAAATAATGATGGATAGTGACAACCTGGCTGAAAGGAACTTCAGCTCTGATACCAAAAATGATATAAGATTTGGCTTCCACCTCCTCTTATATGATCTCCAGATTCAAGCTTAGGGATCTAGGGCCAAGTATGGTCTAGCCTTTACTAGACAGATTGGATGATGATGGATGAAGGGTGAAACAATGCCTGAGAAACTCGAAGCCTTTGATTCAATGGAGGAAGGATCTGCGTGAATAGAACTAGGGGGATTGAAGTGCACCACACAAGTTGTGTAAGACTTGTGTTACAACACCATTCTCAAGTCAAGGAGGTGCTGGCCTCAACTTTGCTAGAGAAGAACAGATTTTGGCATAAATCTTAAGGTTTTAGAAGAACTGCCAATTTTTATTAAAAATCAAGGGTGAAAAATTGCAATGCTGCAGGGGAACTGTAACACCCGCGATCTTCGGATCAAGTGGTACGGCCGCGGTATGAGTCTTGGTACGGATGCGGTACGAGTCTTGGTACGGCTGCGGTACGAGCGCAGGTACGGACGCGCGTTTCGATTGGGGAATCATAATGTTAAATCAGGGTTTAAGAAAAATCGGGGGGTTAGCTCAAGATTAGAATGTTCGAGCTGGTTAGAAGACTAGCCGAGTGATGGGGCATGTTTGTCGAGCTAAAATCAGAACAACCGAAAGAAAATGAAGTTGTCCGTGAAAATCGGAACTGGCCGTGAAAATCGGAACACGGTCGGATGGGAACTCGACTTGAGCTGGGCGAGAGTGGCTCGGACAAGTAAATTTCTGACAGTCCGTGTTTTTCGGAACACTTGGTCGGAATTCGGACACGACGGTTATCATAGTCTGAGCCGAGCTGGATTATCCGAGAGTCTTCGTGATTATTCGGATGGAAACGATAATAATCGCCTAAGTTACTCGAATAACCGGGCGGGAGCGGTTATGGCCGAGAGAAAGGTTTAAGCGCGCGGCTTAAACTGGCGGGAACAGTTACTTGGTTTTATCGATAATTTTGCTCGGCAATTATCGAACAGGAACGGTTATCTCGCGGCCAAAGAAACACGCGCGAGTAAATGTGCGGGAACGGTTAATTCTGGCACGCGTGTTGTGAAGCAAAACGCTGCGGATCGACTAAAGGGACGGTTATTGCCGAGAAACGTGTTTTAGCGTGGGAAAGATCGCATAACTTCATTTATGCGCGACTTTCATCGAGAGAAATCAGTTTTCATCGAGAGAGAAAGCAAAGAGAAACCACTGATCAAATTCAAGTACTCTGCGATCCATTTGACTAAGGTGAGTGCGTGACTGTGGGCTTCATGTCTAAGGTCGTTTTCATGCATAGATTTGATAATCTTGATTGATTGATTTAATCTGTGAGTTTTTACTGTTTGATTCATTTATCTGCAAAAATAGTAAAGGCTCGATGGCCATGGTATAAGGCTTGGAAGCCAAGTTAAGGCTCGATGGCCATGGTTAGGCTCGTGAGCCGAATTGATTGAATAAGCGTGATTGATTGTTTGGATTGATTGTTTGGATGCGATTTTGTATATGTGGCTAAGTGGGACGGGATGACCGCCTCACTAAGCAATGCGTTTGCTTATGCCTCCTTTGTGGATGCAGGTAAAGAAGTTCGTGAAGGGAACTGATCTGTGGAGCCGCGGCATGATGATGGCAGGAAGGAAGGGATGGATTGTACTTGGGTAGAATAGGTCGTTTTTATGCAATGTAATAGCTTATTAGCGAACTCTCATTGTATGACTCGAACCTCAGTTTTCTATCTAAGTTATTTATGCTAAAGTACTTGTCTGAATCGTGCAAAAAATCTCTAAGGCTAGACTAAACACGCAAAAATTTGTCTAAGTATGGAAAATGTTAGAAATATCCGAGGCCGGCCAGGAATTGGCCGAGCCAGACTGTACCGCGGTACATAGTTTCCGGGTTAGGGCATTTCAGGAACCTTATATATGGTTCTTCAGCTTTAGGTTAAAAGAAATAAACCACAAAAGTGCATAAATAAAAATACAAAAGTGCATTAAAAGAAAAGTTATTCTGGTGCAAAAATAAAACAAAGAAAGAAACCATAGAATCATTAGTCAAAACCATTTTGAAATGAATTTAAAGACTTACATTAGTTACTTAGGCGCGGTTTTGACTTGTAGCTGGATGAATGTAGACCATGCTTATGCTCCAGGTTCTTGCAATGAAACCGTGAAGATATTAACTTGGGCTTGTGTTGATAGCATGGGCCATTCTCTTAGCTTCTTTGGACTTGGTGTCTTTGTTCCTTGTATTTCTTCACAAAGCCCAGTCCAATGAGTCTCTTGTGGCTTCTCTTGATCAGCTTCTTGAATGACCTTTGCAATGGCTTGATCATACTTGTATTGTAAGGCTCTAGCTCGCTGTCTGGTTATAACTCCATCATGTGTGGTTGGCAGCTCCACTTCTTGTGTATCTTGGAGTTGTGGTTCAGTCAAGTCTGGCTCAGCTAGGATGTCCTCATCAATATCACCAATCCGGATGGGGACGTCTTCGAGTACACTCTTGGGTAATCTCACGGATCGGTCTGCCAGTATCAAAGATATTCGGTTTGGTTTGTAGGTCGTAAAGCCGAGCCTCTTGGCTATTGACAGTGGCATGAGGCTCACACTTGCCCCAAGATCACAAAGGCAATTGTCGAACGTGAGAGGACCAATCTAACACGGGAGAGTGAAACTTCCTGGATCTTCTAACTTGTTTCGTATCACCTTCTTCTGTATAATGGCGATGCACTCGTGTGTTAAGACCACCATGCCTTGGAGTTCTTTTGTCCTCGCAAGGATTGCATCTTTTATGAACTTTTGGTATGGCGGTACTCAGGCTAAAGCGTCCATGAGGGGCATGGTGAGTTCCACTTTCCTCAAATGCTCTTCAAATTGTGCCTTGTATTTCTCGAGGAGTTGTTTCTTGAATCTTCCCGGAAAAGGGTAAGGAAGCTTATATGCAGGAGGAACAAACCGTGGCTCTTTGGGTTTCTCACAACGGACAGTAGGTTTCGGCTTGATCCCGATATTTTGTTCCCTGAGGGGTGAAGAGCTGGTCTTCTACGCTCTCTTGAACTTCTTCTGCCTCGTTGTCAACTTCTGATTTTTCAAAACTACCCCCCCCCCCAACTTGTATCGCAGCGTCCTCGCTGAGTGGCTGAGCTTGTTCCCGTGGTGGTAAGACTTTTCCACTTCGTAAAGTCACGGCTTGGACATAGGCTGGTTGTGGAGTAGCTTCACAATTCATTGGTTGTTGGATTAGCCGGAGATCTTCTTCGTGCTTGTCCAGCCTTGTATTGATCGATTTAAGTTCCTGGTTGTTAGTGTAGTGGCTTTGGACTAGCTGAGTTCACAAGTTCTTAATGTCCGATTCTTGCGGTTGTGGTGGATAATAACCGTAATGTCCATAAGGAGGCTGAGCATATGGTGGAGGATATGGCTTTGGTTGTTGGTAGTATTGAGGAGGAGGAGTGTAACTTTGCTGGGTGTATGCATTTATATTGCACTGCGGAGCTAGCTAAGGATGTATAGCCGAAGTTGTAGGGTCCCCTGATTGACTTTGTCCGTTGGTGGTGTTTGCTTCCCCATATAGGACAGTTTTCGTCGGGATTACCCCGATACTTGCCATCTTAGCATCTTGAACGTGATGTCCCTTTAGCAAAGCGTCCAAACGTGCTTGTAATTACATTACCTCACTTTTCCTCTGCCTGTTCAGCTCTGTTGTTTCTTTGTCAATGTCGTCCTCCTAATTACTATCACTTGTAGCCATGTTCTCGACGAGGTTCATCCCATCATCTACGTCTTGGCCAAGGAAGATCCCGTTGCTTGCAGTGTCCAGCTGATCCTTATATTCTTTGACACATCTCTATATAGGATACTGAGTAGTGAAGAGCTTGAGTAGCCGTGATGAGGGCATTTGAGTGTATATCCTTTCAAACGGTCCCAAGCTTCTTTGAATCGCTCATCTTCGAGTTGTGTAAACGTGGAGATCTCAAGTTGCAGTTTTGCTGTTCTTGACGGGGAGAACAATTTCTTGAGGAATGCTCGTTTACATTCCTCCCAAGTTGTTATGGATCCTCGTTTGAGTGTCTTTTCCCATTGGTGAGCTCTTCCTCCAAGTGAAAATGGGAAAAGTCTTAACTTGAATCCATCATCCGAGATTCCTTCATGTTTTGTCAAAGAACAGATTTTCTCAAAATCATTGAGGTGGTCCAAGGGGTCTTCCACGGCATCACCCTGATATTTGTTGTTTCGGACCATGGCAAGCATACTACTTTTTATCTCATATCCAACATCACCCGAGGGTGGGGTAATACCGATTCTTGGTCTGTAGTTGCTTGGTGAGTCGCATTCTCCATTGAGACGTTGCTGACGCTGTGTATCGGCCTGATCCTGTTGTACGTCATTCGTCTCGTCTTGTGGGTGTTGAACGTTGTCCATTTGATCTTTTTGGTAGAGGTACCTGCGAAAAGTTCTCAAGAATTGTAATTAGTGTCTTAAAATAAAATAAAGTCTTAGTCTTGCTAAGAATCTGAAACGCAATACTCAAAATCAGCCCAAATCGGCAACGGCGCCAATTGATAAGTAGTTTTTCTAGTTGTATCCACTTAGTCAATGACCCACTACTTATAATCGAATGTAGTATAGGTTATGGGTCTTATCAGTCTGATGGGAAGGTTCAAGTTACTGCGTTCATGAGATTCTTTTACAAGCTAAGAATAATCTAATGGTTTAAGGGAGGAAATCTATCAACCTAATTGTCACAATGATAGAAAACTAACAGTAAAAACAAGATCTAGCGAAGGAAGGAAGGAAATAGCAGCTAAAGGAACAAACTTGCAAGAAGAAATGAGGATCGGTCAAGGGACAAGGAGTTTCGGGGACAAATATGATAAAGGTCTTTCTTTGATGCTAAAGTTATATACCAATAAGGCTAATCCTTCAGCATAGAGTTCAAGAACTAGATGAATCCACCGTCGTGGTATAAATCACTTTGCTAATCCATAACCTAACCTCGCTCCTGCGTAGTGATCCACGAGACTAGCAAGCACGAATAAACAACTCTACTAATGCCAAAACGCTCCCTAGACATCTAATCCCTTAGGCTAGGATGAGCGGATCTCTTATGAGATTGGTCCTTGCAAACATTCAAACATGGCGTTTGTTTGAAGAAGCTTGATGGCAAGAATCAAATAGCGAAGATGATTAAGCATTAAAAGCATGAAATAAGAAAGGATTAAGATGTTTTAAGCATAGACATGCATCAAATATTGATCCTTTAACTCATTTACCCTAACCTCATCCCCAAAACTGATATGGACTACTCACGCACCATTAGAGAAACCTCTAGATCCATAAGGATAAGAAGGTGACTCATGGGTTGCAATATAGCCAAAAACAAGAAAAGGAAGAAGCTTTAACAAGAAATGCTATGAAACAAGACTTGTAAACTTCAAAATAGCATAAAAGATTCAAGCTTTGAAATAAGCTTTTATGGTACTAAGAGTTTCGGTTCACAAGAAAGGCAGAAAAACTAAATCTGGAATGTGAGTGAGAGAGATAGGCGTGGGGAACAAAGTATTTATACATAAAAGAGGAAAAACCTAACACGTTGGGACCACTTTCCCGAAATGGTAGTCTTTTGGACTGCTACTCGTCGGGGTTCGTCATGCGTTCGCCCATATCGGCTAAGGAGCCGTGATTTATGCTCGATACCATCCGTTCTCCCTCCTTTCGAGATCTCTCTCTATGATTTCTTTTTCGGACCATCTTCATTCACCATAGCACCTGAGAAAACACTCCAAAACATGCAAGAATATGCAAAGACCTAACCTAATGCATCTAGACCTAACATGAGTGAAAATGTGGTAAAAACTAAGATGAAAGTGCATGAATGGGGTCCTAACTAGTGTGAAATGTATGCTAAAAACATGTAATTTACAGAGATATCAAGCACCAGTGTAAGGTCAGTTAAGCTCATGAGAGCTTCTTTGCAAACAAATAGGATCACATGCTGTTTAGAGAAAAGAACTCTCTTAACCTCACAAGATCTCACAAAGAAGTTTGAATTTCTCACGGGTTTACTCTCAAAAGCCATTTTCTTGGTTTTTCTCAAACTCTCACTCTCTTTTTGCTGGATAGTGTTTGTGGGGTGACTCAAAGTCATTTGCTCTTTCTTTTTTCTCAGATGCTTTTGATCTCGATAGATCTCAAAGGGTGTCATATGTATAAGAGTAATCTTTTTACCTTTGAATTCGAATGAGTGTCTGTTGGTGAATCCATCATGTGTGACCTCGCGGTCATATTGCCACGGTCTGCCTAAGAGGATATGGCCTGCTTCCATTGGCAATATATCACAGAGCACTTCGTCTTCATACTTTTCAATAGACAAAGGAACTATTACTTGACCAGTCACCTTCATTTCACCACTGTCGTTTAGCCATTGCAGCCTCTAAGGATTTGGATGTTTCCTTGTTTCCAAACCAAGTTTGCTCACCATAGTAGTGCTTGCCACGTTTATACAGCTTCCTCCATCTATGATAAGACTGCAGACTTTGTTCTGAACATGACACCTTGTGTGAAACAGATTCTCACGCTGCTCAGTTTCCTCTGTTTTGGATTGTGTATTTAAAGCTCTTCTAGCAACCAACAACTCTCCTTAAGGAGCATCTTCCTCACAATCTTCTAAAGAATCAGAAACTACTTCTTCTTCAGTTTCTATTTCTCTGTTATCCAAAAGCATCATGGTTCGCTTCTTTGGACATTCATTAGCATAGTGTCCTCTCCCTTGACAGTTATAGCATTTGACATCAAGATTCCTTGTATTGAAAGATTCTGCTTTTTCTTTGGTTTCTTGGCTAGTGATAGGCGGTTTAGCATCAAACTTTGGCTTTTAGGCTGTCTTTTCTTCTCTGGAGTAACTAGATCTCACACTAGATGATACAGCACCATAAGACTGACGAGTTGTACCCTTCCTCTTAAGATGTTGCTCCATCAAGATAGCTTGTGTAACATTTCCTCCAAGTCTACATAATATTGTAGTTCCCTGAAGATCTCTGTTCATACCACTCAAGAATCTTGCCATGGTGGCCTTAGAGAAAACAAGCAACCTGACGGAACCCTAGGCGAGCCCACTGACGGTTCGGCAACCACGGCAGCGATATGAGAAACCCGAACCGATATGAGATTAACGCAACCTGACGCGACTGTCGCTGCGGCGCAACAGGCCAGAACCTTGGAAGAGGGACTTTGCTCGGAGCCAGCGAACGAAGGAACCAGCGCCCCATGGAATCCTGAACGAGCCTATTGACAGCTCGGCAGCCACAACGGTGGATGGGGGACGTCGATCCGATGCGGAATTGATGCAGCCTAACATCTTGACGCAACAAACAAGACCCCGGAAGAAGGCCTCGGCTCAAGACAAGACGGAGACTTGGTCGGTAAAGAGGAAAATCCCTCGGGCAAATACCAACGGGTCGGTGGCCACAACGGTTACTGAAGAAGTCCGAGCCGATGCACCATCAACAAAATCTCGCGTAACTATCGGTGCGGCGCAATAGGTCAGAACTTCACAAGAAGGCCTCGGCTTGGAGCAAGATCAAGACAACCGAAGAAGAGGAAAATCCCTTATGGCCCGAGCAGACGCACTATCGCGACGAGCCCCGAAACGCGAGCAGTAGACATTTTTCCGAGCCCAACGTTGGAAGTCGAGGCGACGCTCTTGACGAAATTCGAGCCGACTTGGCTCGGGCAAACGCCGAAGTGAAGGCGATCCAATCGCAAGTCCACAAAGCCACCAGTGCCGCCCCGGAGATAGATCTCATGTCAGTGGAGACCCACGCGATGCCGTTCACAACACGCATCAACGAGGGAAAAGTATCCTGAAATATTCGACTTATAATCTACGTGGGATAACAGACCTGAAGGAACACATCAAAACCTTTTGCATCGTAACAGAACGAGCCATCTTTAGGGAAAATGAGCAATGAGACCAATAAGCATACGGGGGCTCGGGTGCAAACGTCGACTGATCGACAGGCACAATGTCTATCGGAGGCTTTGCCGAAAAGGATCTGACACAATCCACTCTCGTCTCGGCCCCAAAAACAAGGATTGCAGAAGAAGAGGTCAGCTCGGAACTAAAGATACATCTCACTTGGAGGAAAACGCCTCGACAACAACCTAAATGCCTCGGCAACAGGTTACACGCCTCGACAACAACGTAAACGCCTCGGCAACAGGTTACACACCTCGAGAACAACTTAAACGCCTCGACAACATGTTACATGCCTCGAGACAACTTTAAACGCCTTGGTAACAATCTAAAACGCATCGAGAATAGCTTAAATGCCTTGGTAAGAAGTTAAACGCTTTGGCAACAGATTACACGCCTCGAGAGCAACAGATTACACGCCTCATGAGCAACTTAACACCTTGGCAACAAAGGCAAAACGCCTCGGCAACAAAAGCAAAAAACGTCTCGGCCAAACAGACGCAATACGCAGACGAACCCAATATGATGAGCCAAGGCCAATTTGCTTAGCTGTTGGAGACGAGCCGATTCCGAAGTGATGAACTTGATGAAATCCAAACCTCTCTTGCTCGGGTAACAGCTGAATTCCGAGACGTGACTCTGGTGCACAAGACAACCAGCATTACAGCCGAGCTAGAGATGCGCCGGTAAGACACACAGATTCAGCGATGAACCTACCATGATAAGCCGCAAGAAGACTCAGCCTCACGACGCCACCCCTCGACGAACACGTGTAACTGATAGACGAACCATACTATTGAGCACATCATCAAAGAAGAACTTGGCTCGGAACTAAACAAATATCGTATGGCGACGAGCCCGAGATGACATGCTGAGACCAGTTTACCGAGCTGCAGGAAATGACCCGAGCCCGAACTGACAAAAGATATTAGTAAGTAGAAGCGGGATCGGGTGCGAATTTCAAATCGAAAACTTTTAGGATCGCAAAAGTAAGGCGAGCCGAGGAAGACTAAACTCATTTCCTGAAGAAAACTATTGAACAACAAGCCGACGTAACATTCGTCTCGATATATGGAGCAAGAAACGTTGAAGAAGAACTCGGCTCGGAACAAAACAGACGTTTAACGGAGGAAAAGAAAAATCTCTCGTCGATCGTTCAAGATCAATATGACGAACCGGTGAACAGGTCAATACCTGAGCAGGCCGAGCTGGAAAAAGACTGGGACCCGAGCAAGCCGAGCCAGTAATTTCTTCGCTTGTGATCACCCGTCAATATATAACATCCATACACTCGCTTGGGCCGCGGAGATATGCTAGTCATCGACATCGACCTAATATCCAACGAGCTCAATGACGACCCAACTTTCAAGCCAATAAAATAGAAAAGGAGAAAACTCGGACCTGGACAAGCCATAGCTGAATCCGACAAAATACATGCTTGGAGTAACATCATCAAAAGCCGAGATCCATCTTGCAAGTGTTCCATAAGGACGCCGTGGTGAAATAATCCACCTCTTTACACTCCAAAGCTTTAACTTTCCAAGTTTAGAGATATACCCACCTCTTTACAGGGCGGTTTGATCCCCGAAAGGGGTACGTAGGCAGCTCGCCTCGTGACGAGTTCAACTGCCCCCCTCCCTAAAAATGGGAGGGGAGTGGGGTACGTATATCCATATACTCCCACGCTCTGTAAACTGTAAACATTCTCGAATAAAAGTTTATTTAGCTCATTTTTCAACTCATCATCTCGTATGTTGTTGGCCACAGCATACGAACCTCTACATCCCGAACGGGATCCTAACCTTCACGTTTCTATACAAAACCATCAGGTTCTCTACATCCTCCACGGATTTAAGCGCGCTATATAAATTCAGACTGGGTATATCTCGGTCCAATGTCCCTTGGGTATATCCCGAGAGATATTCTGACGGCTGTTCTCAAAACGGGCTCATAAATCGTTAAAACACGCAAGTCCTAAGCTAGAAGAAGAACACCAAAACCCCAACTCTTACCTAGCGTTGGTCTTCAACATTTCATGAACATTGTACTGCTCGAGCGTTGATCGCCTAAGTATGAGATAACTAAAAACTGTTTGACTGAAAACCCGATAAACAACTCGCTTCTAAGCAACATCGGTTTAAATCAGGGCTTAAGTGAACCTGAATCACTTCGGCAAAAAAAAACGTTCATTCCTAACGAAAACGCCTGAAACTCCCAATTCTTACATAACGTTGGACTTCAACATCTCGCGAACATTGTACTGCTCGAGCGTTGATCGCCTAAGTATGAGATAATTAAACATGTTCGACTAAAAACCCGATAAACGGCTCGCTTCTAAGCAACATCAGTCTAAATCAAGGCGTAGACAAGCCCGAATTGCTTCGGTAACCTTAATCAGAGCGTCTTGGCGAAATCGCCTAAATCTTAAAAACAAAGCCAACAGACGGCTCGCTTCTAAGCGATATCAGCCTAAACCAAGGCTTGAGCGAATCTCAATTGTTTTGGCAACATCGTTCATTCCTAATGAACTTGCCTAAGTTCTAAAAACTAAGCCAACAAACGGCTCGTGTCTAAGCGATATCAGCCTAAACCAAGGCTTAGGTGAATCTCAATCGTTTCGGCAACGAAATCGCTCACTCCTGTCCAAAACGCTCGAGCACCAAATCTTACATAACGTTGGAGCTCAACATCTCATGAACATTATACTCGGCGTAGGTCGCCAAAGTACGTGATATTTAAACACGACCAACTGAAAGCCCAATAAACGGCTCGCTTATTAGAAACATCATTCCTAGCCAAGGTTTAGGCGAACCCAAATCCAATCGAGAACCCTAGTCGGAACGCCTCGGCGGAATTGCCTAAGTCCAAAGGACTAAACATCTCGACAATCAAATTTCGATAAACGGTTGTCAAGAAGCACCAAAATAACAAAGACAAAGCGCAAAGCATTCGCATAAAGAGTATTACGGATAAAGCCGTCCAGGCATCTTGTTCAACAACGAAACAAAAAAAAAAAATCAAAAGAGTCATAACAGTCAGGCACCCCGAACGACAGCGGCACCTGGCTCCACGGCTTCGGCAGCAGTATTCTTCAAATAAGACCTATCGGATCCTCTTTCCAAGAGTCCGACGAGAACGACGAAGGCCTCAAATCCTCACGAAGATCCGTCGCGAGCCGCTCGAACTCCTCATCGGCACCCGCTAAATCGGTTTTCCATTCAGCCAGCCTCGTCTTCTCATCCTCCAGACTAGGAGGATCGGGACCCTGAAGAATGCATATCAGGTGGAGGTTACCCTCAACCTCGGCAAAATCAATGATCTTCTCTCTGGCACCGTCCTTAAGCAAAGCGACTTTAGCATCAGCGCACGAGATTCTCTCCTGATACTTACTAGGGAGCTCACGCCTCGCCTCTTTTCGTGCCCTCTCAAGATTCGCTTCGTGCTGTTATCCCTCGAACACGACCTGTCGCTGAAAGGAAGCCAAGTCGGCCTCTAACCGAACCTTATGGCCCGATAGACAGGCCAACAGTTTCTCCGATTCATCTCGTCTATGCTTAAGATCGTCCCTTTCGCCCTAAAGGACTTCATAGCGCCTTGCGGCATATTTTGTTTTCTTGGCGTGTTCGGCCTCTACCTCATCGAGTCTTGTTCTCAAAGAAGCAGCATCTTTGCAGGCAGTCTTGATCCGCCTTCGATCATTTTGGGTATCAGCCTCATAGTAAGAGATGACCTCGTTGGCAGTGGCAATAAATTAAGAAAAACCAAGAGCATGAATACAAGAGACGAGCCAAAAAGCTGAAATAAGCAATACGAGACGAAACGATACCTCGGTCCTTCTGAGAGCCATCTGCGCATACTTCTTTCACCTCGCGAGAATGTCTGGTCGAGGAAAGCAATCACCCGGAACCGCAATATTTGAGAATATGTCACAGAGGCTTCGACATCATTATGAGATACCTCAATCACCTCGAGGTCGACCTCAAGAGCGACCACTTCCGCAGTGCTCGGCGGCTGATATGTCTATATTTTGCATCATATTTTCACCCATTTAGTGTAAGTTTATCATCATCTAGGAGTATATTTAAGCATCATTAAATTGAATATTGATCATTTAGAGTCTAAGGTGTCTTTGCATAGTCTTTGAATATTTGTTGCATTTGGAGTGTTCCTCAGGTACATTTGGAGCTAAAGAAACCATTTGGAACTTTGGGGATGAGTTCGGATCAAAGAAAAGTCGAAACAAAGATTGACAGAAGTTGTCTGGCATCACCTCGGATTGGAGCACCTCGGATTGCCAAACCGAGACAACCTTGGCAGAGAGTTCATCGGTTTGGCTCCATCGGTTTGGACGCGCGGAGCAGCTCGGGACGAAGCCACCAGAACCTCCATCGGTTTGGCCTCCTCGGATTGCCAAACCGAGACGACCTCGGCAGAGAGTTCATCGGTTTGGCTCCATCGGTTTGCAAACCGAGACGGACGCGCCAGAGTTCCCATCGGTCAAGACGCCTCGGACGGACAGGCCGGGACGCGTCCCTGATCTTGCATCGGTTTGGAGCCCATCGGTTTGGCAAACCGATGCGGTCTCTTTTTCCAGCCAAAACCGGGTCAATACCCGGTTTGTTCCGGGTTGACCCGATCCGATCACTATTCACTATAAATACATTTTAGACCTAATTTTATGTCTCAACTTTTATTCTCTTGTTCTTAGCCTAAACTTTTAGCCTCTTTGAGAAAAACCTTGTTTAAGCTTTGGATCTTTGAGTTTAATGCAATATCTTTCTTAGATTTCTTGTTTTATCTTTCTCTAATCATGTTTAACCTTTCTCTAATCTTTGATTTGATGGGTTTAAGCATGATTAGTGAGTAGTTTCCTTAGGAACTTAGGGATGGGTTAGATTTAGGGATTTCTTATGGTTCAAACTTGCAATCTAGGATAGATTCTTCCTTTTCTCTTCTTATTAAGTAGTTCTTCATGCCAAATAGCTAATCTTTGCTATTTTGGATCATAGGCATTTCATCCACCCACCAAGTGTTTGATGAAATGCTTGAACCAACTTAATAAGAGATTTACATTTCTAGCCTAAGACATTAGATGTCTAGAGTGTTTATCATACCATTTAGACTTGTTATTAATGCTTGTTGATTATCTTAATGCTAAAACATCATTAGTTCATTAGGATGATTAACAAAGGGATTTGAGCCACACATCATGGTCTAATCTAAATTAAGTGTTCTAGGTATAGAGTTAGCTTGATCAGTTGCTTAAATGATTGCAAGGTTGTCCATTTAGTTTCCCAAATCAATGATTCCATCCCTAGGTTTCGATTTAGTCAATTGATAATCTTGCTTAGTAGTAATCCTTGCTTAGTATCTTGATTAGTAGTGATTAAGGCTTAGTTTCATAGTATTGCTCTAGTAGTATCTCTTTTAGTTTGTGTTTAGCTTTCAATTCTTGTTTGTGACTTGTTTTTATCATTTTAGCTTAGCTTAGACTTAACTTTGTATTCTTATTGCATCATCTCCCAAGATGGATTGATACCTCAATATATTGCAATGATATGAGCAATTGAGGAATTGCTTGCAAGACATAAAAAGTCTTGTTTCAGCGGCACACGCTTTGATCCCTGTGGCTTCTTCGCCTCGGGAGCATCGGACGCACTGGCATCAAGTCGTTCTTTAACATCATTCCCTCTCTTGTCCCGAGAAGACATGTACCTCTGGTCTTATTCCGGATGAGCTCGGCGTCTTTTTCCTGGTTTCGATGACCACGCTAGAATTCAGGTCCCCAACTCCCAAGGAGATCTTCTCTTTCTTCTCGGGGGCTCTGTCGATAAAAGAAGTCGACCCCTGAAGTTATGAGGCCTTTTTCTTCTCGACAGCTATCTTTGTCTTCTGCGCCTGTTCGTCACTGAAGGACATCCTTTTTGCCACCTCAATCCATGGGTCCTCGGGTGAGCAGGGTGATTCAGAATCCCCTATTATGTGATCACTAAAATAGGAGGCTCGAGCACGTTCGACTCGCCGAAGGGCAAAACTTCTCTGCCACGAAACCTTCCTGTGGTTGAAAACCTCGACAACATTCAAAATATTATCTGGACACTGAAGCGTCGACCGGCGAACTGCAAAACGAAAACAAAAAAAGGGAGCGTCAGCGGGTTCGGATCATCTGATACGGGAAAGAAGAAATCACTAACGTTCATGTCGATCTCCTACCAATTTGACCCCATTCCGTCTTAGTTCTCCCAATCCAATCCTCCAAGACAGAAGCATCCTTGATAAGAACGTAGAAGAATCGACTCTCCCAGTATAATTCTTTGTCCGGGAAATCTCTGAGTATTCTCCTGTCCTTCTTATTTGCAACATAAAACATCTCGGTTTTAGGTCTACGCCTGATCTCTAAAAGGTTATCGAGGTGGCCGAGCGAGAGTTCCACTTCTCATTCGTAACTCAGAGTTAGCAACCCTACGAGATATCTTAACGAACGAGGCGTCAACTGAGCAAGAGCTAACCCATGCGACCAGAAGTATTCTGAGATAAGATGTGGGATCGGGAACCACAGCCAGCATCCATCAAAAAGGACCTCATACACCGTGAAATGGCCGGACGGAGGTTTGTCGGCTCGGTCCGTTTTGGAAGGGAGCCTGAACTCAATCCCCTCACTGATTCCAAAACGAGCCATTATCTCCAGCAAAGATTTCGGCGTCGAAAGAGAAGACATCAGATTCGCCTCGAAATCCTATCAAGCAAGAAGATGGGTCGAAAAATGAAAGAATAGCCGGAATAACCGAAGATCAATCGAAAAATGAAAGAATAGCCGAAATAACCAAAGATCAATCGAAAAACTGAGGCAGCAACGGCGGATCGGCAGAATCCTAATCAAAATATGAACATAAACAAGAGAGAAAAAGGGGGAGAAGAGAGAACAAGAATAAGAATCTTTGGAGAAGAGGAGATAATGAGACATCTGGAGGAGCATCAGTACTTATAGACAAACTTGCGCGTAGGGGCGTGTCGCCTTGGAAATACGCGAGACGATTGCACTTCTGAGACGGGCCCGATTCTTGCGAAAGGGCAACGGGCCGTTGAAAACTGATCGTAGGCCCAAAACGAATAAAGGACTTCGGCCCAAACCAAAAAGCCAACAAAAGGAAAAAATTGAATAATTTTCCTTCCGTATGAAACCGAGGCCAAAAATCCAACCGTCATCAAGGAATACTTCGGTGCAACAAAGTGAAAACCATCTCGGCAACAACTTAAGCGCCTCGCCAACAAAACGACTAGGCAACGAGTTCAACGCCTCGGCAATAACTCAAGTGCGTCGCCAACAAAACGGCTAGGCAACGAGTTCACCGCCCCGACAATAACTCAAGTGCCTCGGCAACAAGTTCAACGCCTCGGCAATAAGTTAAACGCCTCGGCAACAACTTAAACGCCTCGGCGACAAGTTAAATGCCTCGCCAACAACTTAAACGCCTCGGCAACAACTGAAACAACTCGGCAACAACTTTAACGCATCGGCAACAATGAAAACGCCTCAACAACAATTTAAAATGCCTCAATTAAGGGATAAGAAAATAGAACCTGAGCTTGTACCCGAGCTTGCACCTGAGGATGCTCTAGCTATATCAAGTGGACCAATGACTCGTGCTAGGACCAAGAAGCTCAAGGAAACAATTAGTTCTCTATGCATACACTTAGAGAACTGAGCAGGAGAAAGGGATGCTTACCAAACCTCATTGGTTCTGGTTCAAGCCAACTGATTTCATCATTTGGGTAAGGTGTTCAGTTGTACTCTTTTCCCCTTGACAAGTTTTGTCCCACTGGGTTTTCTTGTCAAAGTTTTTAACGAGGCAATTGTTCACCTCCTTAACCCCATTTGATGAACCGAGATCGTCCAGAAGCTCCATTACCCTTGGCTGCTTCTTCCATTCGAAACAAGGCAAAACGCCTCAGCGACATCAGCAAAAAGTCAGTTGTCCTCTAGATTTCTCGGTGTCAAGCCGTGATGTGAAGGCGATATGCCGAGTTTTTGTTGTTCTTCGCGTGGCCTCTATATCGGTTACATGTTTTGGGACCTCGTCGTTATGAAGCTTGTAGCTTGCCAATCATTTCGGGATCATCCCGTTGTCTTTCTCCGATAATTGGTCTATGGGAGAACGCCTTGTGGGATCTTTGTCTCGGGCAACCTCTATCAGGGACAAGTCGTTGCCATGCTTCGAGGTTTGTCCTTGCTCTTGCCCGTATCGGCTTCAGGGTCGTGGTCCATGCCCAATGTTCCGTGGTTCACATCTTAGTATCCTCAAATAACC
This sequence comes from Alliaria petiolata, assembly GCA_020283515.1. Lineage (NCBI taxonomy): Eukaryota > Viridiplantae > Streptophyta > Magnoliopsida > Brassicales > Brassicaceae > Alliaria > Alliaria petiolata. The sequence continues at coordinate 390,146,966 of JAHZTW010000001.1, forward strand.
TCAGCTCCAAAATGCACCTGATGGGGACTGAAAGTATGCACGATTGACCATAATTCTATCCTAATGCATGCTAGTTCTATGATGGATGAAAATGGGTGATTAATGAACTTAAGATATACACAAATGAGTCCTAAATTGCTATGAATGCATGCTTAATACCATGAAATATGCAGAGACATCACTCACTCGCGGGACTTTGTGTGTTGGATTTTCAGCAATTATTATCCCCTCGGTCAAGATTGCAGCTCCAAGAGAAAGCCTCTCCTGAACTGCCATAGTTTCACCATTAGTTTCCAGCATTGTCATCAGATCTTTCACAGTGTACTTATCCTTTTTCTCCAGTATACAAAGATATGGCTTTTTTTTCACCCGCTTGTGTGTTGCTTCTCTTTGGGTGTCGATTTCTTCTGGCTCACAACGCAATCCTGTGGTTATAAAAAACTCTCGCAGAGAAAATCTCATCGGATGTTCTGAAATTGCAAACCACAAGTCTTCTCCTTGTGTAAAGATTCTTCTTTGCATCAGGAATTGGAACAGCTTCCAAAAAACTGAATGTTCGCCCTCCTTGCGAGTTTGATTATCAAGGTGAGATAAGAGTTTTCGATCAAGGCAAACTCTGATTTTCCTAATACCTTTGCCACTCTATCCACATAGTTTAGGTTGGAATAGTGTATGATATCATTTATTTTGTCAGGTTCAGTCCTGGACTGATAGATTCTAGGAGGCAATTTCAGTGTTGTATCGAATTTATCTTCCATCATTTACAAAAGTTTTAGGAACAACTACACAATTTAGGAAGAAGAGTCATATGAAGAACCTTTATAACCTCTAATAAATCCTTAAAAAACTCTATTCACAGAATCATACAATCGGATCAACAACACTAATTCACAGAATCACACAAACAGTTATTGTTTTTAGATGCACCAAAAAAATATAAAAGCCATTGCTAGCTCTGATTTAAAGATTACTGAACAAAACTAAGCAGAACTGGAAGTTTAAAGTGTATAAAACCAACATTTAATCCATCTATGAATATCGATCAAATTTTAAACTCGAAAATATGATTGAACAAAAAATTAGAGTAAATCTAACAACCATTAGAATTGAAAAGGTGATTGCTAGGTTTGACAAAGACGGCGAGGCTCGATAAGGAAGAAGGTCGATGATGTTTGTCGAGGATCGTCACAGACAGCGACGAGGTTCGATGATGTTTCTCGAGAATCGTGAGAGACAGGGGCAAGAATCGTGAGAGACGGCGGCAAGAATCGTGAGAGACGGCGACGAGAATCGTGAGAGACGGCGACGAAGTTTGTGAGAGACGGCGACGAGATTCGATGATGTTTCTCGAGAATCGTGAGAGACAAGGGCAAGAATCGTGAAAGACGACGGCAAGAAATGTGAGAGACGGCGGCAAGAATCGTGAGAGACGGCGACGAGAATCGTGAGAAACGGCGGCGAAGTTTGTGAGAGACAGCGATGAGGCTCGATGATTTTTGGCTAGATTTAACCGTAACTTCAGTTGTTTTTGTTATCAAGATCAATTTAGTCTTTCTACAATTTATTAAATTGTAAAAATGAAAATATTCAGCGTGTAGTAGTATTTTTTTTTAAATGGTAATGTCAAATAGTAGTTTTGAAATTGCCATTAGTATTAATTATTTTATTAATACTTTATAAATAATGCAATGTACCTTTTTCTTGTAATGTATAAACTCTATTTTATTTAGTCGTGTTTTTTTGTTGTTGCGGAATTTTGATGATGTGATATGAATGTGAGTGAATATTGTTCATCAAACTATAAGAAGATAACAAACTTATAAGAAAATTACTAAAAAACAAAATTTTTATGAAATGTATTATTTTTTTTTTCCTGGCTCCCTCGTCTCCCCTTCGAAGCAGCATTCGGAATATTCCAATGATCCTAAAATATTCTATTCAAAGTTCATAATCGAACCAATAAGAAAAACGCAACGTTTTTTTAATGTATATAGTAATATAATAATGCTCTTCAACAATTTTGCATATAGAATAATAACTCTACTGTCAACTCCAGCTAAGATCTACCTTTCCTCCTTGTTCAAATGCTTTACACATTCTTCTTCTTCGTTTTTCTTCTACACGAGGTCAACAAAAATGGCTGATCAACCTCAAAATCCCCAAAGTAGAATAAAACTTCGTGATGGTAGATACTTGGCTTACAAGGAAAGAGGTGTCCCCAAGGATGATGCTAAGTTCACCATCGTTCTTGTTCATGGATTTGGTAGCTCCAAAGACATGAACTTCAATGTCTCACAAGTATACACTAATCTTTTATTTACTCGATTCTCTCTATTTCCATCTGTTTCCTTTTCTTTTAAGAGGTCATCGATCCAATTTTTTGTACTTTTATTCTTGGGATCCAAAATATGTGCTTTTAGTTAATTCTGTGATTCAAGAGAACTCGAACTATCGTATTTGCCGAACCTCGTTAATTAATTTTCTTGTGTGCTCCTGTTCTCGATTTCACAACTTTGTGGGTTTTGTGCAATGAACAGAGATTTAGCTTTATGGGTTTCAGCATCTTCCGAATCTAGTCCATCACAAGATCCAAGAAACTGAGTTATGGAGACCACAGATGATTTTGTGTTGTAATCTGCAATGTGACATGTCTGAAATGCCAAACTATTTTCAATTTTCCAAAGATTAAGCCCAAAAAAATAGGAAAAATAAAAAGTCAAAAAGGAGATGTTGTTAGAGATTTGGTTGAAGACTAATGAGGTTTGTTTTAGTTATAATTTCAGGAGCTTGTAGAAGAAAGGGGGATATACTTTGTGCTATACGATCGAGCTGGTTATGGAGAAAGTGATCCAAATCCAAAACGTTCGTTGAAGAGTGAAGCTTTCGATGTTCAAGAACTGGCGGATCGGTTACAGATCGGATCAAGGTTTTATTTGATCGGAATCTCGATGGGGTCATACACCGTTTGGAGTTGCCTCAAACACATTCCTCAAAGGTAAATTTATAATCAAATCGAATAAATAAATTAACTTATTATCAATGCCTAAAGTAAATGCTTGAATGATATGTAGATTTTCCACGTTTTGAAAACAAATACCATTCACAATATTAACTACAAAATGATAAAAAACAAAATTAACAAGTTATTTTATAATCCATTATGCACGTTTCAAATTTATAACTAGTTTACACAAATATTTATTCATCTAATAAACACCGATTTTTAGTGTTTTAAATTTATTTAGTTTTAAATGTTTTGGTACTACTGATTTTGATAGTTTGTTATTCACCTATTTTACTATTTTGCTATTAAATTGAAATAGCACTCAAGACCAAATTCTTCAAGACATATGTGGCAAAGAGTTGCTTGAAGATTGGATAAAATCATAGAATTGTCAGAGAACACGGTCAAATTTATATTGTAGGGTCGATTTGTTTTTAATATTTGTTAACAACATTCTCACAACGATAAATTCTGATTGCTCTAAATTTAAATTTTCACAAGTGCAAAAAATTATTTTGCTTTCCTTCCATCTTGGTCCTAACTCCTAACCATTGCTTAATCTATTACGGTTTTCCTAAACACTGCTTGCCAAAATAATATTTATACACTATAACAAAATATTATAAGATATTTTTGTTCGGTTCAAAGTTAGTTAGTTTTTTTTTTTTTTTGGACAATAGCATAAATACCTAGAACGGTTCAGAAATTTAAATCGAGTGTATTAATTTTACTTCTAGTTTGGTTTTTGGTTTCATATATATCAGTTCCATAATTGGTTTGATATTTGATAAATAAAATTCTAAAAATTATAAAAAAAAATATTTTGATTTGAAAAACCAAAAACAAAAATTGGCTCGGTTAACTTGACTATAATGTCACACTTAGTAAATATATGCTATATATATTATTTTTTCTTTAGATGATCAGGAGGTTCTGCCCCCAAAGGCCGGTACATTCCCCAGGACGACACCCAAATCATATAATATAACTCTCATTTAGAGAGTAAGCACTTCCCAAAATGAATCGAACCTCTGACCTCCAAGGTCCCTACATTTTTGATAACAAGGGGCTTAACTAGTAGACCAATTCATCGTTGGAATATATGCTCTACATTATAAGTGAGACACCTTTTACCAAACAACTAATACCAATACGAACAATCTATAATCAATCTCATTGGACACATATATACAGTTATTTACAAATTAAGATCGTCGTGTATTGTATCTACTAAGCCACATTGTTATGCGACTTAAAATGATCCAATGCAATCCATAGCACAAAAAATCTAAACAATTATATTTTGCTATACTATGATCGATCAGAACTAAGAATTATCATAAAAATGATATGTATACAGGTTAGCAGGAGTGGCGATGGTGGCTCCGGTTGTGAATTTCCGGTGGCCGTCGATTCCAAAGAGTTTGATGAAAAACGATTACAGAAGAGAAGTTTTGAAATGGTCTTTTTGGATTGCTAACTATTTTCCGGGACTTCTTCATTGGTGGGTGACTCAAAATACGTTTCCTTCAACTTCGATGCTAGAAAAAAACCCTCTCTACTTCAACGACCAAGACATCGAAATCCTCAAGCACACTAAAGGCTTCCCAATGCTCACTAAGGTACCAAATACTTTAATAAGACTACTATAATCTCTTAAAGTTTTCCCCATATATTCATTTAATTCTAAACTATTGTGTTACTATTTTAGGAGACAAAAACGATGCACTTTAACCAATTAAATAAGAGTTTTCTTGAATGCAATTTGTATTTTGGTGATTTGTGTTGGAGTTGGTGTTATAATCCGGATTTATAAGTTGTACACTAAAAGTACAAACATTATCTATGGGGAAAATAAAATTTACTAATTGAATAAGCTTTGCATTGATAGAAATTTATGCTATACTTGGTATATCAAATGAACTTGAAAAATAAGGGAATAACTTAAGATTTTTTGCTGCAGAAAATCTCAGAATAATTATAAAATGATGAAAAGATAGTTTTATTAGATAAATCACGTTGTTTTAAAGTTGTATATAGTAGAATTGCATTTTAAAAACGTGAAAAACGTTAAAAGTTTAATAAATATTATGAATGGTAAAATATAGTACAATCACGTTTTCAACCCGTGAATTATGACCATTCATCATGCTTGTTTTTGATTAAAAAATGAAGAGGTTGAAAAATACCGGTAGCTTTTGTAAAATTTCCCAAAATCTATATAAATTGCAATTGTACTTATTAAATTTTTTTTTTCAACCTTTGCAATTGTTCTTATTTTAACTACAAATCTGATCTTTGTTTAGAATCAGATATCTTGGAAAATAAAAGTGGTTATTACTACTATTAGTCAAATTTAAGAATGAATAATACTCCTGAATGTGTCCACAGGAGAGGTTAAAAGAACGCGACGTTTTCGAGACGCTGAGAAGCGATTTCTTGGTGGCGTTTGGCGACTGGGACTTCGACCCGGCGGACCTACCCGATCCATCTCTGTCTGGACCCGAGAAGAGCCTATCTTCTGTTCACATATGGCAAGGCTACGAAGACAAAGTGATGCCGTTTCAGCTGCAAAGATGCTTGTGCCGCAAACTACCATGGATCAAGTACCACGAGGTTCCTAAAGGAGGCCATTTGATCGTGCACTACGAGGGAGTCTGCGACGCGATCTTGAAATCGCTTCTTCTAGGAGAAGATCTTCCAATGTACAGACCCAAAGCTGTGATCATTGAACCTTAGAGACAAGTGTCATTGTTCTTAATTTGTTTGTTTCTTGCTTGATTGATTCTTTGATTTTGATTGATAAGAATCGAAATCTTGTTTGTGGGGTTCAGTGAATATCTCTATAAATATCCTTTTGGTGAACGTTTTCCTCATATTTATTTACATCGCTTGCTATTTAGTTTACTTGCAATTTCCTGACAACCAAAAAACAACCTCATATATCCTTCGTCTTAAGACTCTTAAACTAAATCGACTCTGCTAATTTGTAGTGTGACAATTTGATATTTAGTGGATTTGATTCATGTGTACTATTGCGATTGTATATGCACTTGCAACATATTTATAAAGTTAAAAGTTAAAAGTTAAAACTCTGAGATATCAAACATGACTTTCTCCGCCAAACTCAATTTCTTATTAAGTGGAAGGGACAACTCAAATCACAGGCAACATGGAAATTGGAATAGAACTTATAGTAGTTCTGGGACAACTTCAAGGAGTACACCGTTACGAAGTTGGCACCAAATTAGTTGGATCAGGAATTCAGGATTTTAGCCCATTGTGCCTAAGAATTGTCAAAATCTAATGGACCGGTCAAAAAATGTTAACCCACCAATCAATATTTGTCATATTTCTATTTTTTTTTATGAACGTTTTCTGAAATATTTTAGAAGCTTGTAGAATATTTTAGATTTTTGTAAAAAGATGTGAAAAGATCTAAGGAATATTCACCTTTGGATTGATTTTTGTAGGACATGTTCGTTTATGTAGTTGGATGCTATATATGGATGCTGCATTGGACGCTGCATCTGAATGCTGCATTTAAATAATGTTCGTTTTTTATTTTGATTTGTATATCCAGATATTGTATCTGAAAGCTATTATGTTCGTTTCTGATTTTGAAACAATCATAAGTGGTATTTTAGTCTTTTGATTTTTGAGATGCAAAATTTGCATTCAAACTCTACTTTTTCTAGCATCTCAAATATTCAGATTTTTTGAATTTTTAGATTTTACAGATTTTGCATCCAGATGCAGCATTCAGATACTGATTCTAAAGTGTGCAAACGAACAATATTTGAACATTTACATCCAGATGCAGCATCTGGAAGCAAAAAAAACTTGCATCTGGATGTAAAAACGAACAAATACTTGATTCCAACATTCATTTTAGATGTGAACTTGTTAATAAAAAAGTGTGATCTTTCATTTGTAAACATCCAAAAATGTTTTGAACATTTGTTTGTTTGTTTGTAACTGATATTTTGAACATTTTAAGTATTTGTATCTCTAAACGTTCTCTTTCAAAGTTTTGTTGACTATTTTTCTATAAATAAAAAAGTTTAAGTTTGGTTAAAACAACGGTAAAGAACAAAAAAATAATGGAATCGCACATACATAGTAGTTCTAAATTTATTTGTTTGTATTAAAGTTTAGCTTTAAAAAAACATTTATAACATAAAATATATTTCTACAAAATATAATTTATATAGAATGTATAATTGACATATATAATAATATATTGTAAATATATATAACATATTGTAAACGTGTATAACATTGTAGACTGCTTGCACTATATAAATTACTTTAGACATCTAAACGTTTATTAGATACGAGGTAAAAGTCCGTATAAGAGTAAAAGTAAGATAAAATTTCGCAAGAAGAATATATGAAAGAATTTTAGCAGGAAAAGTAAGACAAGTGTCATGAACGTGTCAATCGATAAACGAGAAGGCAAAATAGTAATCAATACCAGATTCGACGTACCAAATTAATAATATTTATTTTATTTTTTTCTCTGGCAGTTACACTCTTCTTCAGTACTCCAATAACTTTCTTTTTCTTTTAAATGAAATAAATATCACTCGCATGCATGCATATATATATATATACACATACCATACACACATCACCATTGTAAACTCCGCCTCATCTTCATTTTAAAAGTATCCTTAAGCTCCAGTTTCCACTGACACAATTCTGCTCGTCTCCTACACTATTTTCCTTTCTTCTTCTCTTATATTATTGTTTCCAGGTAACAAAAATTATCTCTTTTTATATTACTTTATAAAAGATCTGCGGTCTAATGCAAATTTGCCTCACAATTTCTTAACCCATATGTTTCAATAGTTAGGCTTTACCTTGATGTTTAATTTTTTTTGGCAAGGAAAATATTTTTAGCTTCACAATTTCTTAACCCATATGTTAATTAGATCAAACCCTCACATTCTTTATATTTTTCCTTTTTAAAACAACTTTTATACGCTTATTGTAATTTTGTACGCATTAGTTTCATAATTTTTTGTATGGAAATTTAGAATCTCCGATTGATATATGAATGCATGTTCACATTTCAAGGTTTCTAGGTCTTAGAAGGATGTCGGTTTTCGAATCAGAGACTTCGACCTTCCACGTTTTCAACACGGAACTCCAAACGCAAACGCAAACGCAACTGCAAACGTATATCCAAGAAACGGCGGTAGAGGAGAACGCACATGTAGGCAGACAAAACTCCATCTTGTCGCTGACTCTTGACGAGATTCAGATGAAAAGCGGCAAGAGCTTCGGAGCAATGAACATGGACGAGTTCCTCGCGAACTTGTGGACAACCGTCGAGGAAAACGACAACGGAGGAGGTGGGGCCCAACACGACGGAGAGAAGCCGACCGTATTGCCACGTCAAGGGTCGTTGTCAGTCCCCGTGCCTTTGTGCAAGAAAACCGTCGACGAGGTTTGGTTCGAGATACAAAACGGTGTACATCAACAACAACCGCCGTCATCAACTTCCGGTCAAAACTCCGACGAAGATATCCGCCGGCAACAAACCCTCGGTGAGATTACGCTAGAGGATTTTCTTGTTAAAGCCGGAGTTGTGCAAGAACCGTTGAAGGCGACGATGAGGATGGCTAGTTCTGATTTCGGCTATAACCAGGAGTTTGGAGTTGGTTTACATCGTCAAAACCAACACAGTTATGGTGATAACCGGTCGGTTTACATTGAAAACCGGCCGTTTTACTCGGTTTTGGGAGAATCCTCAAGCTGTATGACCGGAAATGGGAGGAGTAATCAGTATTTAACCGGTTTAGATGCTTTTCGGATCAAGAAACGGATAATTGACGGACCACCGGAAATTTTGATGGAGCGGAGACAGCGGCGGATGATTAAAAACCGCGAATCCGCGGCTCGTTCTCGAGCCCGGAGACAAGTAAGTCGGTGTTTTAAAATAAAGATCGAGATACTAGATATAGAAACTTCAATTTTATAAAACATGCCTATAGGGTTTTTGGTTCAATCCGGTTTGTAACTTTATTTACTTGAATTTTTGGCTTATGTGTCATTTTTTTACTCTCTTAGGCGTATACTGTGGAATTGGAGTTAGAGTTGAACCAACTCACGGAAGAAAACATGAAGCTGAAGACAATAGTGGTAGTTTCTTGATTAAACATTCTTGCAAGTTACAACTACAAGTATTAGCTACAATATTATATTAATCATTTTCAATTTCTACTTTTATAATGGTAGGAGGAAAACGAGAAGAAAAGAAGGCAAGAGGTAATAATTAAATTTTCATATATGTGTATATGTGCTAGTATTGGATTCGTAGTTGATTTTATTGGAGTTCTCATCAGTTTATATTCTAAACAAGCGTTTATAAAGTAAATATCGTTATGTAACGGATTAATAAATGTAACAAATTGGTTTTGAAAAACTTTAATGATAATTAATCAATGCAATGGCATGCAGGTGATGAATAGAATCACACAAATTACTAAAGAGAAGAATGGAGACAGATTGAGGAGGATTCGTAGGATGGCTAGTGCCGGGTGGTAGATGAGAGTTTGTGTAATTACATATCTATTCTAATATATATATCACTTCCATATATATTTACATATATTTATATAGATCACTTCCATCTATACACATATTTATATATATCTTATTTTGAGACAAACGCAGAATTTGTATATATGATCATATTTTTGTCATCAAATATATTATACTCCGTTTCAAAAAAAAAGAATATAATTAATTAAGATGTTTCAAAAATCTAAATCACGGATACATAATAGGGGGTTTTATCGGTTTTTCGATTAGTAAAAAATAGTTATTATATTAAAACTATATTTATTTTGGTTTGATTTGGTATGGATATTTTCGGTTTATTCGGTTTAAATTAAAAACAAAAATATTAATTGGTTTATTTAATAAACTGTGAATATTTGGGTTTTAAATAAAAACTTTAATTAATAAAAATCAAAAAGATTAAATTAAAGAAATTAAAACACATCTTCTTTTAAAATTAATAAAACTCTAAGATTCGTAAAAACAAAAACAAAAAACAAAAAACAATCAAAGTACAATCAAAGTAGTGAAACACTTATTTTTAATATCAAATAAAGCATTAAATTTAGAATTAAAGCTTAAAATTTAAAAATAATACCAACAAAAATATAGCTTCATATATATATATATATATTATAGTTATATATTATATAACTATAGTGTATATTGTATTATACTATATATTATTATATTAAAATTTTTAAATATTCGATTTTTTTGTTTAATCGGTTTATATTCAAATTATATTTAAATTCTACGGTTTTACTCCGTTTCAAAAAAAAATATATAATTAATTAAAATGTTTCAAAAATCTAAATCACGGATACATAATAGGGGTTTTTTCGGGTTTTCAGTTTTTGATTAGTAAAAAATAGCTATTATATTAAAACTATATTTATTTTGGTTTGATTTGGTATGGATATTTTTGGTTTATTCGGTTTAAATTAAAAACAAAATTATTAATTGGTTTAATTAATAAAGTGTGAATATTTGGGTTTTAAATAAAAACTTTAATTAATAAAAATCAAAAAGATTAAATTAAAGAAATTAAAACACATGTCTTCTTTTAAAATTAATAAAACTTTAAGATTCGTAAAAAAAAAACAAAAAACAATCAAAGTAGTGAAACACTTACTTTTAATATCAAATAAAGCATTAAACTTAGAATTAACGCTTAAAATTTAAAAATAATACCAACAAAAATATAGCTTCATATATATATATATATTATAGTTATATATGATATAACTATAGTGTATATTGTATTCGATTTTTTTTTAATCGGTTTATATTCAAATTATATTTGAATTCTACGGTTTTTATAAAATTTCATTCATCGAAAATCAAATTACATATTCTATTTCGGTTTGGTTCGTTTGGTTCGATTCGACACCACTAATACATTAATGCCAAACTAGCCTCTTAAATATTTTAAATGTGTGGATTTCTCTTTTCTATATACAGTACTCCTAATTAACGTATCTTCGGATTCACTTTCGAAGTGCTCTTTATAACCAAGTTTCCTTTTTTACATACCATCTTGAGCTGGGATTGCATTGTAGTCTGATAATTTCATCATTTTAAAGGTTGGAACGTGAGTGTAGTTGAAATTTTAGAAGAAATCAGAAAATACCACTTTAATTAAGCAAATGTGATACACATACCAAACACATTATTTTGCGGTTTCTTATGTTTACATTCTGTTTTCTATTTTCTTTTATCTTTTTTTACTAAGAATATAAATATCACTAAGGAATGAATGTTAGAGATTTTACAATAAAAAAAATATGAAGCTAATAAATAATAAATTGAAACCTTGCCAAAAAAAAAATTAAAAAAACAAGGAAACAAACAATTTGAGGAGAGGGAGGATCCCTCATTGCAGCCATAGGTTGCCAAAATATCTTTGATGCCTTCTTGCTGTGATTGTATTTTGAATCTATCGATGGATTTTGTAACAGACGGCATGTTCAAGTGCATTAACTCCCACCACAAGAAATCTTTTGCTAATTCAATGCCACTTTATTCTCAAGGATCGTATTAAAAAGTCTTATAAAGATCTTTTTAACTTAAATATCAAATCCGAATTTAAATAACAGCGTCTTTAAAATAAATGGCAAATAATAAAATAAAACACGTGTCTTCCCAAAACCATCACCAAGCCGAATGACTACTCCTATATGCCAACGCGCTCACCTGCAAGAAAGAAGGATGAGTAATTTGGATTACCCAGTGAGTGCAGGTCCTAGGGACCCACGATATACATCTCGCACATGCATAACCATTCCAGACAAAAGTCTTAAGCTAATACACACAAACAATCACGTCCGAAGACACTCACAGATCAAGAAATGACATCTAGACCTACTGGTGCATCCACGCCCTTTACCAGCGCACACCCCGTGGCATATAGCGGCACAACACGCTGTCCGTCCTCACGACGCAGGGCTCGTCAAGCCTCCAACGATGGACTATGGTGCGCCACACGCCTTCCATATCCAGCACAGACTCATAACGTAAGAGAATCCTCTATCTTACTTATGACATCACACAGGCAAAACCGCCTCACAAGCCTACAGCTTATCCCAACCCGCACAAGTGATTTCCCTCACACAATGCAAACACCCGCAAACACTATTCACAAATCATTCAACCATTTTCCGTTTAACAACCTATGTTACTAAGTCCATCAATCAACCACAGTCATACAACAATTAATATTATATTGTTATTATAGCGCTTAACTAGTCAGGTTCAGACAACAAACAAATACGTGTATTCATATAGATACAGCGTAGGTATGCGCGCATTAACAAAAGACTACTCAGACTAAAACGAATATGAATATACGAGAGATAAATCACGACCAGTCCTCACCTTAGTCTCAGATCTGAAGTCGACACGACAAACGAGTCAGAACGGCCTTCGAACGATGAAAAACGGTCAACAGGCAGCGGAGGTCAACAACCAACGAAAAGTCAACGGTCAACGGTCAACGCCGGTCAACGGTCATCTCCGGCGGCGGCGGACAGCGGCTCCGGAGACGGTGGTCCGGTGGTGGCGGACGGTGGTCGGCGGCGGCGGACGGTGGTCGGCAGCGGTTGCTCCGGCGACAGTTCCGGCGAGAGGCTCTGATAGAAAACGGGGTAGAGCTTCGCTGGAAATTTCTGAATGAGAAAAACAGAACCCAAGCTCTTCCTTTTATAGGAGAAGGGAGGAAACCCTATATATAAATTCGGATGGGCCTTGGACTATTGGGTTTTTCCTCCAAAAATCATCTTGGGCCCAGCCCAGGATGTCACAACTCTCCCCCACTTAACAGGAATTCGCCCCCGAATTCGAATCGATATCCTGTGGAACACAATCACCCCCAAAGATTTCCGGATAACTCACTGCACAACAGCCTCAGGCTCCCAAATTCCTTCCTGGATCCCACCCATTTCTCAGCAAACACGAACCAACTTGCTCTTCTTCTCTTGAACTTCCAACTTTTGAACTCCCGACTCTTGACAGTCTAAGATTCCACCGGTATACTCGTAATTGGCAAGTTTCGACCCATGTCCACTGGCGGCTCCGCTAAGATCATATCTAGTTCCCGAACCACTTTCCTCAAACTTTACCCATGAAACACATCATGAAAGTCTGACAACTATTGTGGTAAGTCCAACCGATAGGTATCTTCCCCTATCCTCTCGATGATCTTATATGGCCCCATGAACCTTGGTCTCAACTTTTCAACCTACGATTCTTATCGGTTTCTCAGAACGTCATCAACTTTAAGTACACAGTATCACCAACTGCGAACTCTAAATCCTTTCTATGTGGGACTGCATAACTTTTCCGACGTTCGACGCTTAGTCAAACAGTTCCTTCCCAAAAATACTTCGAATTGGTCCAACTCCATTTTCACAAGATTCTCGGGCATCTTCACGCCTTCTAGCACTATGAATACTTCTTCGTAACCTCCGATAGACTTCATAAACTCAATTCTGGTTATCTCGATTTACTTCGCCCTCGAGACGAACACGCCCTCGAAAAAACCTGCACTTTGTCAGTGCCGAGCACACAAACCTACATGTAGCTCCTGTGCTAAAAAAAGAATGGGCGGCGATTCACCCGACCAAAACCGATCCTACGCGGTTGCTACTACACTAAGCATGTTATTCAAATTCCACACAAGACTCTCAATGAATACACATAAAAGTCTAGAGAAAATAACATACCCGTGTTTGGTTCCATTCCACCGTGTTCTCCCGCAACAAAGACTCAAGGTTGTCCTGCTTGCCCCGCTGGTGGCGGCGGCAACTGAAGTTGCTCACGGTTCTGCCCTCCTAGCTGCTGTCCTTGAAGCGGAATCATATATTGCCTCGCAAGATGTCCGATCTGACCACAAAGATGGCAAGTGCTCCTCAGCGGTTGGATCTCTCTCGGCGCATGGCCCGCCGTACAATCCCTCTTCGTGTGCCCCGATTGGTGACACCTGTAGCAGACGACACCCTTATGAGTTGTTCCCGTTGCTGGTCCCGAGTTAGCAGTGTCCCAATTCCTCTTATGGCTCTCAGCACCTTTTCCACTCTTAGCTTGAGCATTCTTTGACAACCTGAGTTCTTCCTGCAGCCCAATTTCTTGCACAGCAGCAGTCTCTACCAGATCCACCATACTGACATACTTTCTGATTGTGCAACGGTTCTTGAGGTCAATTCTTAATCCACTCATGAACTTACGAATCTGGTCTGTCTCACTCAAGCGTCTGGTTGTAAACCTCCTCAAACGGTTGAACTCTTCCTTGTATTCCCGGACAGTTCGGTTATCCTGACGAAGGTCGTCGAAAGCACTCTGCATCTGATCCATGGCCTCTGGCGGAAAATACTCCCGAGTGAACTCATCCCTGAAATCGGCCCAAGTCAACTCATATCGTCCTTGTGTTGACTCTACTACACCTTTCCACCAAATCATGACATCATCTTTTAGATATTGCACAGCCAAGTCTCTGCGGTACTCCTGCGGGCACCTGATTGCATCAAGGTTATCCTCCAACTTCTTCTTCCAGTTGTCAACAGCTATAACACTCGTCTTCCCATCAAAGTGATCCATCTGCATATCCCTCATGAGCCTCATCGTTTCCCAGTACGAAGGTCCTTGAACTTGCACATGCACAGCCGGTGGTGGAGGTGGTGGTGGATACTGTGCTCCCCCGTTCTGGCCATTCAATGGCGCAGCCTGCTGATGCACGTACATTTCTCACTCCTGGGTCATTCCGCATCTGATCTCCAAAACGGTCACGGTACCTCTGCAGCTCCTCCATCATGGCTGCAAACACAGCAGCTTGGTTAGCTCCTGGGGCCGCCCCTGCTGGGTCCGTACCCACTGTCTGATTCTCAGTGTGGCTCCCCTAAACACTTTCTGTCGAAGCAGCCTGACTTTCTACCCTAGCTGCGGTTTGAGCAACTCTCGCACCTCGCGCAACACGTGCTCTCTTTGGCGGCATCTTTAACACAGAAGAAACAAGCGGTCAGACTCTTTCCCGAAGACGGAAAAAAAAAAAAACTAACACACGAAGAATACAGAGTTTAAGTCAAGCTAGGTGATGTTTTGCACTTTTTCTTTTTTTAAAAAAAATACCCCATTTCCCGAAAAGTTTTTTTTTTTTCTTTTATTTTTAAATCCGAAATTATAAAAATATTTCGAAAATACTTTAAAAATCCGAATTTATTTTATTTTTTTTTTATTTTTTATTTTTTACCTTAAAAATAAAAATCAACAACTTTAAAACTCGTTTTGAAAACACTTTTTCCTCTCACAATCCGCCTCCGCCTCCCGGGTCAGTACCGGCTTGGCAATCCTAGGCTCTGATACCAGTTGTAACACCCGCCTCTTACGTAACCAAGACGGCATGTTCAAGTGCATTAACTTCCACCACAAGAAACCCCTTGCTAGTTCAATACCACTTTATTCCCAAGGATCGTATCAAAAACGTCTTATAAAGACCTTTTTAACTTAAATATCAAATCCGAATTTAAATAACAGCGTCTTTAAAATAAATGGCAAATAATAAAATAAAACATGTGTCTTCCCAAAACCATCACCAAGCCGAATGACTACTCCTGTATGCCAGTGCGCTCACCTGCAAGAAAGAGGGATGAGTAATTTGGATTACCCAGTGAGTGCAGGTCCTAGGGACCCACGATATACATCTCGCACATGCATAACCATTCCAGACGAAAGTCTTAAGCTAATACACACAAACAATCACGTCCGAAGACACTCATAGATCAAGAAACGACATTCTAGACCTACTGGTGCATCCACGCCTTTACCGGCGCACACCCCGTGGCATATAGCGGCACAACACGCTGTCCGTCCTCACGACGCAGGGCTCGTCAAGCCTCCAACGATGGACTATGGTGCGCCACACGCCTTCCATATCCAGCACAGACTCATAACGTAAGAGAATCCTCTATCTTACTTATGACATCACACAGGCAAAACCGCCTCACAAGCCTACAGCTTATCCCAACCCGCACAAGTGATTTCCCTCACACAATGCAAACACCCGCAAACACTATTCACAAATCATTCAACCATTTTCCGTTTAACAACCTATGTTACTAAGTCCATCAATCAACCACAGTCATACAACAATTAATATTATATTGTTATTATAGCGCTTAACTAGTCAGGTTCAGACAACAAACAAATACGTGTATTCATATAGATACAGCGTAGGTATGCGCGCATTAACAAAAGACTACTCAGACTAAAACGAATATGAATATACGAGAGATAAATCACGACCAGTCCTCACCTTAGTCTCAGATCTGAAGTCGACACGACAAACGAGTCAGAACGGCCTTCGAACGATGAAAAACGGTCAACAGGCAGCGGAGGTCAACAACCAACGCCGGTCAACGGTCAACGCCGGTCAACGGTCAACGCCGGTCAACGGTCAACGCCGGTCAACGGTCAACGTCGGTCAATGGTCAACGCCGGTCAATGATCATCTCCGGCGGCGGCGGACAGCGGCTCCGGCGACGGTGGTCCGGCGGTGATCAGCGGCGACGGACGGTGGTCGGCGGCGGTTGCTTCGGCGACAGTTCCGGCGAGAGGCTATGGCAGAAAACGGGGCAGAGCTTCGCTGGGAAATTCTGAATGAGAAAAACAAAACTCAAGCTCTTTCTTTTATAGGAGAAGGGAGGAAACCCTAGGTATAAATTCGGATGGGCCTTGGACTATTGGGCTTTTACTCCAAAAATCATCTTGGGCCCAACCCAGGATGTCACAGATTTGTTTGATGATAATCGAGGGAGAAACATATATACGGTTGTGAAGCATGTTATTTATCTATTTCCAGATATGGTACCCCATTACTTGAGCTACCAACTTCCTAAGAATATACGGAAAGCTATTCGTATGAAGAATTTTTCAGGCCATGAAAGTTATCCAAATATAAAAAATGTAGGGATGAAACATCTTAGGATTGGATTGCAAACAATGTCGTCGTGGTCTCCTGGATGAAGCTTACAGTAGATGAGAGTCTCTCTAAATCGACATCTCATATTGCTGATCCAAATGAACTTTGGATAATCTCCAAAAACGGTTTGGCGTGAAGAACGGACAGCCTGTGCAACGTCGAAAGACGGAACTCGCGACTTGTCGTCAAAACGGCCTCCCAATTGAAGCCAATTTTGAAAAACTCTCACAGCTGTGGAAAAACTTAGCTGATTATCAGTAAGCTAAGACAATGGAAGAAGTTCGTAAACAACGTGAGGAAGATCAACTGCACCAATTCCTCATGCGCTTAGACGAGAAGCTATATGGTATGGACCAGTCAAATCTGCCTTGCTGTCACGTGTCCCTTTACCATCGCTATAGGAGGCATATAATAACGCTGACTCAAGACGAAGAATCCAAATTGGCAAGCCGGATCCATGAAGAACGAACAGAGGGCGTGAGTTTTCTTGTTCAAACAATCCCAAAAGATTGATACACTAATCTACTCACGTTTAGAATGGCTGAAAACTTGACTTTACAAGCCTGATGAATGAGTTTACAGGTAGGAATGCAAGGAGAATCATATTTCAAAAATAATGTACCGATTTCTAGTGTTTTAGAGTATTTTTTAGTTTTTTTCAGACATTCATGATAATTTTGTCCATCGATTTTCTCCTTTTTGTCTCACCCCAATACTCCACCAAGTACATGTGTCTTCTTTACATGCTTCTTCGTCTACGGTCTGTCACACTCTGGTTAGTGTATTAAATATACGTACGTTAGGTCTATTTCAAAGACTATAAACCATCTCTCTAAACTATGATAAATACTGTAAACCTGTACTCATATCTCACAAGTCACATTAACATTACAAATTCTTGATTTACTATGAGAAAAAACCATACTTAGTACGATTTACGATGCAACAATATCCATTGTGAAGAAACATGTTCAAATTCATTAACCCTTTCGCAAAAAAAAAAAAAAATGTTCAAATTCATTAATTAACAAATAAGCCGCTCAAAAAACGAAGAATATATATACTTAAATTAAAGTAGCTAAGAAGAAGGTAACAACTTCTATGACTAACTCTCCAGAACCAAAACCCGCAGAAGACAAGTTTTAAACTTCGTAGAATATTTAAATTAGGTAAAATGTGTATTCTATATAGTTGCAGAACATACATAAACCACAGAAGACACGTTTTAAAACTCGCAGTTAATTGAAAAACTGCATAAAACACGTTCTAAAATTCGCAGAACATATCAAAAAAAATTCGTAAATAGTTTTTTGTTACTTTTGTGGAATAATCAAAAATTTATATTTCTACAAATAAATTTGTTTTCCTTTTTAGTATTTAAATTGGTATTAATTACATTTTTTTAAAAAATAAATGGGGAAATTGGAAAAAATAACACTTTTACTATGGGTTTGTGAAATTATACCTTTGCATTTTTTGTTCATATTTTGACTAAATTAACCCTAACCAAATAATATAAAATATTATATATATATATATATATTAAGAACAAACAAAATATAGAAAAAAAATCAAAAACACCATAATAAAAAATTATTGATCTTAATATTTTGAAAAAGATAAAAATAATTATTATTTTTTATGTTCTACGAATTTTAAAATACGTCTTCTAAACTTCAAATATGTTATACGAGGTTTATAATACGTATTCTGCATTTTGTATTTTTTTTACAAAATTTAAAATATGTATTCTTCATTTTGTACATGTTTTACGAAGTTTATAATATGTATTATGAACTTCATATATGTTATACGAAGTTTAGATTATATATTCTGAAATTTGTACTTGTTCTACTAGGTTTAGATTACGTATTCTACAAAAACTAGAATTATGTGAATCATACAAGGAAATAAAAATCTCTATAATATTAGGCGATATTTTTCTCCTTTCTTTCATCTTCTTTCTTTCTCTGTTTTCTTCTTTGTTTGGCTTTTCTTTGTTATCTAAATATCTTTTTCATCTTAAAAACATCAATATTCATGGATTCTATAATCCCTCTTAACAAGTTTGTAAACTAAGAATTCTGTAATCCAGATTGAAATCTTCAGTCCTAATAGCATAAGCCTGTGCAACACCAATGACAGATCTACATAGTTTGAGATGTAAAACTAGCAACTGAAGAAAAGAAAAAAAAGAAGAAACGTGTGGGAACGTAATATAATTTTGGAATATGGAAAATAAAAATAAACCTTTATTTAAAATTCTCTATATGAATTAGAAGTTCGTCAATTAACACAAAACCAAATTTTTATTATAATATATATATTTTAGTTGAATTTTCTATTTTTAATTATTAGGGGCAAACTATGATTAACGTTAATCTAAGATATAGTTTCTCAAAGTTTAGAGGTAAAGAATAGTTTTCCAAACTTATAGTAAAAGTGTCCTTTTATTTTAATTTTTCCAATATAAATTAGATATTAAAATATATGATTTTAGGGGTAGTTTATGGACAATTGCACCTACAAAAATAAAAGTCTAGAGGTACAAGATTATAGAAAAGTATCATTTATTTCCAATTTTCTCATGATTTATTAGGGGTCTAACTGGTGACATAAGGAATACTTAAAAAATACACCATTTACAAGTAATATTGTTTTCATGTGATTCTTTCTCATTCTTTAATTCTTTATTTTATAAGGAATTATAGAATAAAACTATTCCATATAAAATTTGGGGAGGAACAAAATTATTCCATATCTGGAACAAAATTATTTTATAAGGAATTATAGAATAAAACTATTCCATATAATATTTGTTACTTTCATTCTTTTCATTTTCATTCCTTTTATTCCTTTATTGGTTACCCGTTAGAGTCTAGGTGTTTAAAAAGTAAGAAAAGTATGTTAAAAAAAAGGTTAAGGCAAGAGAATCAGCTCACATCCAACTCGTTTTTTTATTTTTCTCTAAAATCGGATCACTCTCACTTCGGTTTTTTGCTTGGTTTCGGTTCGTTTTTCCAGTTTATCGGTTTTATAAAAACCATATATATTTCGGTTTGGTATGGTTCGGTTTTCTTCGGTTTTCGGTTTTTTTGGTTTTATAAAAATTAAAACCATACAAAACCGAAATGTAAGTTGGTTCGGTTTGGTATCGTTCGGTTTCGGTTTTTTCGGAATTATACTATTACGGAAAAACTTTGATTCAAAATTTCAAAATATGAATAGAAATAGTAATAATACATATGAGTGAAACGAAAAAAAAGTTCAAAGAATAGAATTCATATCATAAGAAAAAAATCTAAATCATCAATAAAACTAAGTCTATAAAAGCCAAAAGGTATAAAAAATATATATTTTCATTCATAGTTTGTAAATGTTATATTTTAAATAATTATATGTAGATATTTTTTGTAAATATTATATTTAAATTTATGAATAAAGATTTAGTAAATAATAAAATATGGTCATAAACTAAAAAAAAAAATATATAAATTATTTAAATTTTAGTTTCGAAACCAAAAAAATCTTTCGGTTTGACGGTTTTTAACCAAACCAAACTTAAACCAAAACTTTTAAAAAATAATCACCAAATGGATTTTTAGGTTTAACCATAGCCAAACCATATCGTTTTTTCGGTTTGATATGGTTTGGTTTTCTCGGTTACGGTTTTTTTTCCCACCCCTCTCTCTCCCTCCACCTCTAACCCAAAAAGTTAGTTTTCTTTATAGTTTAATTGTTTATAATTAGTGTATTTGATTTGGATTTTCTTATGTTTAATATTTTTGTATGCTTTTCTTAATATTTATTTAGTGAGCTCGGTTGTATTAATTATTAAAACTGAAATCCTATGGAGATATGGTTCATGCATACGTATCCCATAACAATTTTACCCAGCTATATTGAGATTTTGTAGGTCACTTCCCATTATGTAGCCTTCCTTTCCCTATATTATAAGTTGTGTTCAATGAGTTTATACACTTTACCAAACTGTTATTACAACTAAAAGCACTTAAGCAGTTTGATGCACTTTGATGAGATGATTTGACCAAACTGTCCCTACGCTTCAATTAACCTTCTCACCTCATCTTCTTCGCTAATTCCACTGAAGCACCGGTGAAGAAAAGAAATCGATTTCATCCAAAAAAGGTTGAAACAACAAGTTAGGAAAGAGAATCTCAATCACGGAAACGTCTGATTCATCAAAGGACCCCATTTTATCAAAACACAGATCTTTATCCGATTGCACCGAACTCGAAAGTTTTCATTTTTTTTCCAATCTCATCACACTCTCTGGGAGGAAAAAAAACTTGGGTTGTTAAGCTATGGCGAAGAAGATTGGGGTGACGATGGAAGTTGGGAACGATGGTGTTGCCGTGATCACCATTTCCAATCCTCCTGTTAACTCTTTGGCCAGTCCAAGTAAAGCTCGAAACTTGGATCAGTGACGATTTTATCTGGAAATTGCTTTCTTTCTCAGCTGATTGCTTTTTTTTTTAATCTTTGGTTTGTGGGATTGTTCTTCGGTTATTTCTGGGTTGAAGGAGAAGTTTCAAGATGCAAATCAGAGGAGTGATGTTAAGGCGATCATGTTGACCGGTAAACAAAATCTGTTTAGATTTCTCCTGAATGATTGGATTTTGTAGCGTTAATCTCTACGACTGTGTTTCATTATCGGTTTCTGTGTCGCTCACGGAGACTTCGATCGTGTTTAGCGAATTATGTAAGTTTGTGTCGTCTTCTGTAAATTTGTTTTGCTGGTTCTTTCTTTAAGCTAAGAGGGTTTGAGATTTCAATCCTATTCTTATCCTAGTTTGGTGTTTGTTGTTTGCTTAATTGTATCATTTCAGGGAACGGTGGAAGATTCTCGGGTGGTTTCGATATCAATGTCTTCCAGCAAGTTCACAAGACTGGTAAAGTTTTCTTCTGTTGTAAGTTTTGACAGTGAAGCATATTGGGTCATGTGTGTTTGACAATCTCACTTATTGGCAGGGGATATATCGCTTATGCCTGAAGTATCCGTTGATCTTGCGTGCAACCTGATAGAAGGTATTTAGCTTAATGTTAGTTTCAGATTGTTATTTCTTTGAAGGTTGATAATATATTTCTCAATAAGATAGCCTGCAACTATTGCACGACGGTATGTTGATGCTATTTTCTGGTTACCAAAGACTCTAGGAAGCCGCCTGTTGCTGCAGTTGAAGGATTAGCTCTTGGTGGTGGTTTAGAACAGGCAATGGTGGGGTTTTCAAGTTTGTTTCCCCTTGCGGTTTTAAAAGTATCTATTTTTTTTTTGTTGCGTTGATTTTTTCTGTCACTCAACATCCTTTAGGCGTGTCAAGCTCGAGTTGCTGCTCGGAAAGCTCAATTAAGCTTACCAGAACTGACACTTGGAGTTGTTCCAGGTTTTGGAGGTACGGATTTGTTTTAAATAGTTATTGTTTATATCAAATGGATACCTTTCAATAGTATAATTGTGTATATGAAGGAACCCAGCGTCTTCCAAGATTAGTAGGTCTTGCCAAAACAACTGATATGATACTGGTAAGTAAGGATAGCGTTTTTCGTAGTTAACTACAGTTTCTTTGATTGTGTTCATGCTGTTATGTCCATTAGATGGTTCCATGGATTGTGTCCTCGGGATTGTGTTAGGTGGTTTTGTCCATCTTGTGTCCATGTGTCTCTATGCTGTGTCCATGAGTATCTGTCCATGACAGTGTGTCCATTAGAGTCTATCCAGTAGAGTGTGTCCAGTAGAGTGTGTCCACTATCACTGTCCATTCGGTTCTATACATACATATGGACAGAAAGATATTAAATTCGAAAGTGGGGTTTTTAGATGAGTTAAGTTTGATTCTGCGACATAAAGATTTCAAAATACTGGAAATTGATTTGAGTTAATTTTAAGGGGTTTGGTTGTGTATTCATTGATATATCATGGTTTTTACCCGTTTTTGGACCATGATATAAATGTTTTTATAAAGTCTTAGTACTATTTTCGAGTCTATATAGAGTGTTTGCAGGTTCAGGTACAATTGGAGGTAAATTGGAGATTTGGATACATTTTGGAGAATTATGGAATGAAGTCACGAAGTGTTGAAATCGGATTGAAGATGAAGGATGAGTGTCGATCGACACCACTCCTAGTGTCGATCGACACCACTCCTAGTCCAAAGACGTGAAGTTTCCAGATTTTGAAGAAAAGGAAATTCTCAAGATTTTTCCTAATCTTCCAAGGAATTGAAGATTCGTACCTAGGCCTATAAATATAGTTTTTCAGCCATTGTTTAGGCGACACACACAATATTTTTAGAGAGAGATTTTAGAGAGCTTTTGGGGAGATAGATCATATACTCTGTTCTTGAGAGATTTTGAACCCCTTTATTTCTTCTATTGATTTCTTTTATGCTTTCTATTCAAATAATGATTTTTGTTTCATTGATCATGTCTGAGTAGTTTCCTTGTTAGGTTTAGGGTTTTTCAAAGGTGATTGATGAATTGTTAGGTCGAATTAAATTGTTAGGATAAAATCATTAGAGTTCTTCATCTGGATTTGTGTTTAATGCTTATTCTAGCTTCATGACCTAGAATCTGATCTTAGGTTAATTAATAGATGCGAGAGTATTATTGATTGCCTGAACTAATGTTAGATGAGCAAAATACCTATTCGCAAAGAGATTTAGTTTAGGGTTTTGTGAACAATCGAACCTGAACTTTAATGCTTGTTTGAATTATTAGAATTTGCAAAGAGATTTGGAATTCTAGGGTTTAGACATAGATAATCTTCGCAGCGAGAGTTGGTTGATTTTACATTAGTGTTTCAAGTTCAAGAACGGATCTTCATAATTCATAACATCCTGTCTAGACTCTAGACCTACAATTAGGATTCACCTGAGAATTTTCCTGAACCTAGCTTTTGTCTCCTGAATTTACAAAGTCTTTTAATTACTTTCTGTCTTTTACATTTAATCTTTCTTCCTAGCTTAATTCGAAATTAGAAATTCGTTGTGTGATTATCCATTCCCTGTGGATTCGATCCCTAAATACTATAGTGATCTCTTAATTTGAGAGAGTAGCTCTATGGTAAATTTGAGAGCATATCAAATTTTGGTGCCGTTGCCGGGGAAGGAGATTAGTTGCCTACAAATATCTAGTATTAGAATTTTATCCAGGTTTTTAATTTTTGTTTTTAGTTACTAATTTTAGTTTCTTATTCTTGTTTTCAGGTGTATGCTTAATCGCAATACCAGGAGCAACAAGGAAAAAGAGCTAATCAGACTTGATATCCAGGAGCTAGCACGTCTCGAATGGACGAACAGAAAAATCGCACGAGTGTCGATCGACACCACTATTGTCATCGATCGGCACCAGTCGCACAACGCGATGCCAGATCTTATGGTTCTAACCCGAGATGAAGCTGGTCACTTGGTAGATGCCGAAGGGCACAGAAGGAATGCCCAAGGACAGAGACTTGATGAGGCTGGCGCCGTCATCGTCGAACCAACCATACAAATCGCCCCTGTAGAAGCTGGACGTGGAAGAACGCTTGGCGAATACAACCGCCCAGACCAGTTCTATGCTAATAGAGCTGCAATCCGTCCTCCTGCATTCCAAAGGAACGACTTCGAGCTGAAGCCTGCTTACTTCACATTGGTGGCTCAGCATCCCTTCCATGGTCTTCCTAATGAGCACCCTATGGACCATATTGAGCGATTCGAGGACTTGGCATCCAGCATTAAGGCTAATGGAGTGACTTATGACTATCTATTCTGCAAGCTTTTCCCTTACTCGCTTGCTGGAGATGCGTCATACTGGCTGAAGCAGTTGGATCCAAGATCCCTGACTACTTGGGAAGACACAAAGAATGCATTCTTATGCAACTTCTTTGATGACGCGAGGTCTGAGGAGCTGAGGACAAAGATCACCACATTCTTCCAAGGATCCACTGAAGCATTCAAAACTTCTTGGGTGAGATTCAAAGCTTACCAAAGGGACTGCCCACATCATGATTTCAGCGAGCCGCAACTTATCGGAATCTTCTACCGAGGGATCGATTGGAGGTACCAGATGGCTTTGGATGCTGCAAGCAATGGTAACTTCAACACCAGATATCCAGATGACGCGATGGTGCTTATAGAGAATTTGGCCTCTTGTAACAGCACCAAGAATGCAGACTTTGAGAGGAAACAACATGCTGGTGCAAATGGAGGAAGCCAAATAGCTGAGGTTAACAGGAAGCTAGACATCTTGATGGGAAAGAAGCAAGTTCACTTTGCTAATGAGGTGGATACCTTTGAGCCAGAGCAAGAAGAAGTCAATTACATCAATGGTGCTGGATTTCAAGGTCAAAGGTTTGGCAATCAGCAAGGCTATGGTTATTCTTACCAGAAGCCTTTTCAGAACAACAACTTCCAAAGAACTTATGGTTCTTCTTCTTACCAGAAGCCTCCTGCACAAGACAATAAAATGGAGTCTATGCTAGAGCAACTTTTGGAAGGTCAACAGAAGATGACTGTGGACTTCAATGGGAAGATTGATGCCTTGTACACGGATCTAAATGGAAAAATCGAGTCTCTAGGTACTCATGTCAGGCAATTGGATGTTCAACTGGCTCAAACTGCTGGAACTTTGAAGAGACAAGAGGGATGCCTTCCTGGAAAGACGGACACGAATCCGAGACACCACGTGAATGCCATCACAATTCAAAATGGAAGGAGCCTTCAAACAGAGCTGAAAAAGGGTCTAAATGCTGAGGAGATCGAAGAGCCAGATGAAGAACACGATGCTGCAGAGCAGGTGTCGATCGAAACCACTGCTGAGTGTCGATCGACACCAGTGGAAAATCCCGATTCTTCGAGCTCTGACGGACCGAAATCGAGCACGGTCGACACAGCACGTCGACACAAACATCTAGTGTCGATCGACACCTTCTGAGTATCGATCGACACCCTTCCCAGACTTGGACAGACACGCCTAAAGCTTCACAAGTTGCAGAGGAAAGGGTATACAGGCATAATGTTTCATATCCTCCTATACCCAAACATCTAAGGCCGCCCATTAGTGCAAAAGAGCTGGCTGGCTTCAACAAGAAGGTGAGAAGGACCTCCAATGCGATCTCATTTGCTGAAGCTTGGGAGGATTATCCTTTGGGGGTTTTCTTTAAGAATTGCAGAGAGAGTCTTGAAGAAATTGAAGAACTCTTCAACAAAGCAAGGGAAAAACCACCACCAATGAAGCAGCTGCTTAAGGTTGAAGATCCTGGGATGTTTGTTGTTCAATGCTCCATTGGAGGAGTTGAGTTTGAACAATCTCTTGCGATTCTGGTGCTAGCGTGAACCTCATGTCAAGGGACATTGCAGAAAGTTTGGGCATTGCTGACATTCAACCTCCAAACATGACTCTCATGTTCGCAAATTCTTCCACCACAATCCCATATGGTACAATTCCAGACTTGCTTGTCAAAGTGGGGAACTGTCTAGTACCTACTGATTTTCAGGTGGTGGAAGTAAGCAAGAATTCTGTCATGCCATTCATCCTTCGAAGACCATTCATGGCCACAGTGGGAGCAGTTGTAGACTTGCCGAATAAGAGAATATCCTTCTCTAATGTTGACAAAGGAATCTTCTACAAAACTATTCCTACTACTAGAACATCCAAACACATCTCTTGCATTGTTGTGATCGCTGGAGAAGAGCTGGATTCTATAGAGCAAGTGAACAATGGCATTGGATGGGAATTCTGAGAAAGCTGTGGAGCTAGAAGATTGGAGTGTAAACAATCATCTCTTCAGGACTATGGACGAAGATGAAGGTCTAATCAATGCCAAGTTGATGGAAGAAGACGTTTTTGTCATGGAGACAAGGATTGCGGAGCTGAATTGCAGGAAAACTGCAGAATTTCGAGCTGCAGAGTTGGTATCGATCGACACCACTCCTAGTGTCGATCGACACCCTTCGCAGATCACGCCATAAGCTATTTCCAATGCTGCAATTCCATCACATGTTGTCAAACAGACAACTCCACATCCTACAGCCCAGAAACCTCGAAGGAAACAAAGGTACGCACTCCCTGGAATCAATTCCAAACTTCCTGATCCTCTCAATAAGAATACCAAAGGTTCAAAAGCTGCTTCACGCTTATGCAAGCAACGAGATTCTCGTAGAGGGCTTGGTGTTTCTTTTGATGATTCTGCAGGAAAAAGAAGTGTCCCACCCGAACTCAAGTCCCACCCTGGTTTTGTTCCTCAATTCCTTGGTCGCTCTCATGCACCTACTGCCTATACACCACCATGGATGAGAAGACATTCGTCTGTGAAACATTCGATGCCACCCTCTGATCCACCAGACGTCTGAACCCCGACACAGTCAAGCTAATGACTGAAAACGAGCGTTGAGTGGGAGGCAACCCACTGTTAGGTACGTTTTTCTTTTTATTTTGTTTTGGTTTTACTAAGTCCTAGTTTCAGTCAGTCGAAAAAAGGCGATATTGGACTCAACTCAGACCAGTGTCGATCGACACCACTATAGTGTCGATCGACACCACGCGCAGACGAAGGTAAGTCTTCTAACTGATCTTTTAAAGTCGTTTCTAATCTTTCTTTTAGCCAACTTCGGGCTTGATAACACTGGGGACAGTGTTGTTTAAGTTTGGGGGAGGTGATTACTGACTTTGTGTTTTGTTTTGAGAGTCATTTGAGTCAGTCAAAAACTTTGTTTTATTGAGTCAAAATCAGTGAAATTTTCAGTTTTCAGAAGAACTAACCACATAAGATTGACACTTGAAGGACCATTGCTATAGTAGTTGATTGCAGGTCTTACAAGGTAGAAAGCTGCAAGTGGATCAGTCTAACAAAGAGAGTTCAGATTCCTGCTTAGAGCTTGGTATTCATTGGACTTGATTCCTCTTTCAACACTGGCAAGATAAGAAAACCACAGTCATTCCTTGATCTTCCCTTTAGAAAAGAAAGAAAGAAATGAGTCTAAGTTAAAGGAATAGTGCAAAGATCCTCATGAGCCTGTCTCCTCACAAGGAACAATATTAGTGAGAGCTCATGAACCTGTCTCCTAACAAGGAACACAAGTAATAGCAGCACTATTCCAGACTTCAAAAAGAATAAGAGAAGTCAATGAAAAGATCTTAAAACACCCTGAAAATGGGCAGCAGTTGACTAAGGGAAGAGAAAATAGGGAAGCTGTAGAAGGACTGTCTTGTTCAGGCGCTAAGGAAGGGAAATAATCTGTAAGTCCTTTGATCTATACCGTTTGTGAGAGTTCGAAATTTTGAGAGCAAAAGGGATCTGAAGTTGATTTGGGAGATTGCTAAGTTTGTGGTAAGTATGCTGAAATATTACCTAAGGTTGGCTCTATAGCATGTGGATTCGAGAGTGCTAATCAATGTGGCGTTCTGAAGGTTAGCTGGATCTTTCGGTTTTCAAACCTCGACTCTATACTTTGTTTTTTTTTTTGCTTGAGGGCAAGCAAAAGCTAAGTCTGGGGGAGTTGATATATCATGGTTTTTACCCGTTTTTGGACCATGATATAAGTGTTTTTATAGAGTCTTAGTACTATTTTCGAGTCTATATAGAGTCTTTACAGGTTCAGGTAAATTGGAGATTTGGATACATTTTGGAAAATTATGGAATGAAGTCACGAAGTGTTGAAATCGGATTGAAGATGAAGGATGAGTGTCAATCGACACCACTCCTAGTGTCGATCGACACCATGGTTTTCCTATTACAAAGACGTGAAGTTTCCAGATTTTAAAGAAAAGGAAATTCTCAAGACTTTTCCTAATCTTTCAAGGAATTGAAGATTCGTACCTAGGCCTATAAATATAGTTTTTCAGCCATTGTTTAGGCGACACACACAATTACACAATATTTTTAGAGAGAGATTTTAGAGAGCTTTTGGGGAAATAGATCATATACTCTGTTCTTGAGAGATTTTGAACCCCTTTATTTCTTCTATTGATTTCTTTTATGCTTTCTATTCAAATAATGATTTCTGTTTCATTGATCATGTCTGAGTAGTTTTCTTGTTAGGTTTAGGGTTTTTCAAAGGTGATTGATGAATTGTTAGGTCGAATTAAATTGTTAGGATAAAATCATTAGAGTTCTTCATCTGGATTTGTGTTTAATGCTTATTCTATCTTCATGACCTAGAATCTGATCTTAGGTTAATTAATAGATGCGAGAGTATTATTGATTGCCTGAACTAATGTTAGATGAGCAAAATACCTATTCGCAAAGAGATTTGGTTTAGGGTTTTGTGAACAATCGAACCTGAACTTTAATGCTTGTTTGAATTATTAGAATTTGCAAAGAGATTTGTAATTCTAGGGTTTAGACATAGATAATCTTCGCAGCGGAGTTGGTTGATTTTACATTAGTGTTTCAAGTTCAAGAACGGATCTTCATAATTCCTAACATCCTGTCTAGACACTAGACCTACAATTATGATTCACCTGAGAATTTCCCTGAACCTAGCTTTTGTCTCCTGAATTTACAAAGTCTTTTAATTACTTTCTGTCTTTTACATTTAATCTTTCTTCCTAGCTTAATTCGAAATTAGAAATTCGTTGTGTGATTATCCCTTCCCTGTGGATTCGTTCCCTAAATACTACAGTGATCTCTTAATTTGAGAGAGTAGCTCTAGAGTAAATTTGAGAGCATATCATTCATCTATGAGTTTGTCTGGGTTTATCTTAGATAGTTCGATTTTAATGTGTTAGGTGGTTTTGTCCATCTATGGGTTGTTTCCTCGTGATTGTGTTAGGTGGTTTTATCCATCTTGTGTTCTATGCGCTTTGTATCCATGAGATTTTATATGTATGCTCTGTCCATGAGTATTTTATGGCTACACACTCATCATTACGTTAGTATTTTATTCTCTGAAACATTTTGTTGGTAGATTGGTAAATTTTGATATAATGTACATGTTTTCACGCTTGTCCACTTTTTTGGTGGATATATTGCCCATGAGGGAGGCCGCGGCGGAGCAGCTCTAGGAGAGGCGGGTTTCATTAGTAAGAGCAGTGCCTTGAATCAATTGCTCAACGGTTCTGTTTAACTTTCAAAGCATAAAAAACGATTACGCTATTGCCGCCATGAAGGTTCTTTTGTTTTCTTTGCAGTTTGCATATTGTAATTAATTTGAAAATTCGTTTGTTTTTATTATTGGTTGTGTAATCTCTATACAAATCCAGAGATTTGTGATGGACCATTTTAGACGTTAAAGAGGAAATTAGGAGATTTATTTTCCAAAATCTGAGCTCTAACCAAATATGATGTTCTTGTAGATATCGGGCAGATAATCAATCTCAAACTAGTAAAGCTAAAAAATTCTGAAACTACTACTTTGAGAAAGCAAGAAACTACTTCGCTTTATCTCCAAGGTAGAACAATATGGTTACTTTGGTTTTTGAAGATTTTCCATTTTCCATACATAAGTGTCCATCACGCTCTGTCCATACATAAGTGTCCATACATAAGTGTCCATCACGTTATGTCCATACATAAGTGTCCATCACGCTCCATTACCACAGTCTTCAAAGTCCACACTTCTATGATTTACTATACCTTCTCCCAAACCATATGTCTACTTTATATGATTTCATTGATTAGAAATCTGTATTAAATCACAAATCAGACATATGATGAACGTAGTTTGGTATCCCGTTACTATTATGCTCCATATAAATCATCAAGAAGTGAAAAAATTTCAAACTTGGTTCTAATTGATCTGAAATCCAAAAACACTCCAGATTATGATGGTGCTGAATTTGTGAAGGGAAACAAAATATTATAGAATATTCTGGTTGTCACTCCAATGAACTCATCCTCAACATTTTCATTATTTAAGAAATTACAAATGAACACCAATGATATTGAGGAGCAAGTGATCTTCAAGGACAACTTTTGCATCATTGGTTTCTCGTCTTCACTACTTGCTACACAAGACCTCCAAAAAGGAAAACTAATGAGTTGTTGACTTCTGTTATATGCATTTTGATTCGTAAAAATGGTTTCAAGTATATATAAGAAAATGTTAATGGTTTGTGAAGACAAAGAGCGACACCAATTAAGAAAAATTTGCAGTTTTTTGGTCTGATGCACATGATAAACTGCAATCTCTGCTATCTCAGTTAAAAAGCATGCATCAACACTTAATCTGAAGCCTAATCCTTTGTCCACACTACCAAGTCCACCATACTTAATCCATGGTAACTAATTCACGCTAGTATAAAATGAATCCACGGCAAGATGTACACACGAACTTGTCCATGACATTGCCTACCTATTAATATTGATTCAAATGTATTTCCATTAACACAATCCTGATAATTTGCTATGCTAAAAAAATTCAATCTCAAAAACAATATATAGTCTGTAACAAAGAGATTTAATAGCCTTCTAACAGAAAACAACAATGATACCCAGATTTTCGATGCTGCTATTGATAGTGTACATATAAGAACAGATAAATGCACACGGTCGATTATTTAGGGCTTGAATGTTTGCAGTTTTTGGAATGGGTTTTAGTTTTTGTTTTTCAAAAACTATTTTTTTTGTCATTCAAGATTTTGAAGAAATAGATTTCCTAAAATTTAGGAAAACTAGTTTTTAAAGAGTTTTTGATTTTGTACACAAAAACCAAAAACCACAATTTATGGGTTTCTAAACATAAGGCACCTTAAAAACCAAAAACTAAATAAATCACCATTCAAGTTTTTAGAAAAACCAAAATCTACAACAAAAATCAAAAACCAAAATCCAAAAACCAAAATCTAAAAACAAAAACCAAAATCTAAAAACCAAAAACCAAAATCTAAAAACCAAACAAACATTCATCACCTTATATGTACAAGACAACGCATCTCCACCAGAACAAGATTAATTCAACTTGTACATCCATTCCATCGTACTATGTCCATTATCAATGTCTCCTCCAATTTAAAAAACAAAACAATCAGAGCATTAAACAATCAGAGCAAAGGATAAGAGAAAGGTAAGAAAGAGAATCAAAGGATAAGAGAAAGTATATACCCAACAGAGAAACGAATTCCCACCATTCCCAACCCGATTGCAGCTCAGTATCGTTGGGAATTCTACGCCCCATCAGATCGATTTCTCCAAATCTCATGGGGACAATCGTGAAACCCCATATACACCACTCAATTCTGATTGGTCACCCTCCCCTTCTCTTTACTGCTGGAACTTTTATTTAACCGGCGAACAAAAGATTTACCGCAAAATCTCATATGCCCCACCATGTGAAACCCTCTCGGTCGTCGTTGGAAGAGCTGAGATTTAGTCGACAGTCTTTGAAGACGAGATACGGTAGTCACCGGCGAGCCATGTGTGAAAAGAGAGGAAACTTATCCCGTCTACTAATTTTCTTTTACCGGCGGCGTGACTATGTAAAAAATAAAAAATCACTGCAATTATTCATTAAGGAATCACTTTGTGTTCAACCTTGTATGGGTTTGTTTCTACCTTGTTGTAGATTCGTTTTTACCTCGTTATGGATTTGTGTTTATTGTTTTGTGCGATTTTTTGTATCCTCTAATGGGGTTAATTTCTAATCATTAATATGCAAGAGTTAACGAACAAATATTAAAGATTATAATTAATATACATTAAGGTGGTAAGTTATGTTTAAAAGGTATGTTGTGTAAATTATGTAATAAAACTGTAGTTTTATATTCTATAGTTTGCATCTTTCATATTGACACTATTTATATTTCAATTTCTTGTTTCAAAAACAAAATAAAGGAAAATCTTCAGGAGATGAAAGAGATGAAAAATATTCAATATTTGACATACAAAAGAAAAGTAAAAGAACATAACTGCAATCAAAGGCTGCTTCAAACGAATTGGCTACATGGTTTTAACTTTAAAAAATGCTCAAGATTCAAGATTTGATACTTAAACTGGATATAAAACAAACAAGCTACTAAAGATAAAATTGGTTACCACCGGTGACAGTGGACTAGTGGTTAAGCGCAGAGGTTGGTCTTGTTGCGCTCCTAGTTTGAGTCCCGGTGGGAGGAGATTTAAACTCGCTCTTATCCCTGGCCCAAGAAGACTATGTGCCTTAGCCCATAACTTCTTGGAATTCAAAAAAAAAGAAGATAAAATTGGTCTCTTACATTATTCACATATGACTGCATTAAAAAGATTGTATACGACGAAAAAAATAAATTGTATAACATTATAAATACAAGAGAAGGGAACCAAATGGTTTTATCAAACAACAAAGGTCTAATTTTATCAAATTGGTTCTCTTACATTATTGAAGATAAAGGTGGTAAGTTATGTTTAAAAGGTATGTTGTGTAAATTATGTAATAAAACTGTAGTTTTATATTCTATAGTTTGCATCTTTCATATTGACACTATTTATATTTGAATTTCTTGTTTCAAAAACAAAATAAAGGAAAATCTTCAGGAGATGAAAGAGATGAAAAATATTCAATATTTGACATACAAAAGAAAAGTAAAAGAACATAAATGCAATCAAAGGCTGCTTCAAACGAATTGGCTACATGGTTTTAACTTTAAAAAATGCTCAAGATTCAAGATTTGATACTTAAACTGGATATAAAACAAACAAGCTACTAAAGATAAAATTGGTTACCACCGGTGACAGTGGACTAGTGGTTAAGCGCAGAGGTTGGTCTTGTTGCGCTCCTAGTTTGAGTCCCGGTGGGAGGAGATTTAAACTCGCTCTTATCCCTGGCCCAAGAAGACTATGTGCCTTAGCCCATAACTTCTTGGAATTCAAAAAAAAAGAAGATAAAATTGGTCTCTTACATTATTCACATATGACTGCATTAAAAAGATTGTATACGACGAAAAAAATAAATTGTATAACATTATAAATACAAGAGAAGGGAACCAAATGGTTTTATCAAACAACAAAGGTCTAATTTTATCAAATTGGTTCTCTTACATTATTGAAGATAAAGGTGGTAAGTTATGTTTAAAAGGTATGTTGTGTAAATTATGTAATAAAACTGTAGTTTTATATTCTATAGTTTGCATCTTTCATATTGACACTATTTATATTTAAATTTCTTGTTTCAAAAACAAAATAAAGGAAAATCTTCAGGAGATGAAAGAGATGAAAAATATTCAATATTTGACATACAAAAGAAAAGTAAAAGAACATAAATGCAATCAAAGGCTGCTTCAAACGAATTGGCTACATGGTTTTAACTTTAAAAAATGCTCAAGATTCAAGATTTGATACTTAAACTGGATATAAAACAAACAAGCTACTAAAGATAAAATTGGTTACCACCGGTGACAGTGGACTAGTGGTTAAGCGTAGAGGTTGGTCTTGTTGCGCTCCTAGTTTGAGTCCCGATGGGAGGAGATTTAAACTCGCTCTTATCCCTGGCCCAAGAAGACTATGGGCCTTAGCCCACAACTTCTTGGAATTCAAAAAAAAAGAAGATAAAATTGGTCTCTTACATTATTCACATATGACTGCATTAAAAAGATTGTATACGACGAAAAAAATAAATTGTATAACATTATAAATACAAGAGAAGGGAACCAAATGGTTTTATCAAACAACAAAGGTCTAATTTTATCAAATTGGTTCTCTTACATTATTGAAGATAAAGGTGGTAAGTTATGTTTAAAAGGTATGTTGTGTAAATTATGTAATAAAACTGTAGTTTTATATTCTATAGTTTGCATCTTTCATATTGACACTATTTATATTTGAATTTCTTGTTTCAAAAACAAAATAAAGGAAAATCTTCAGGAGATGAAAGAGATGAAAAATATTCAATATTTGACATACAAAAGAAAAGTAAAAGAACATAAATGCAATCAAAGGCTGCTTCAAACGAATTGGCTACATGGTTTTAACTTTAAAAAATGCTCAAGATTCAAGATTTGATACTTAAACTGGATATAAAACAAACAAGCTACTAAAGATAAAATTGGTTACCACCGGTGACAGTGGACTAGTGGTTAAGCGCAGAGGTTGGTCTTGTTGCGCTCCTAGTTTGAGTCCCGGTGGGAGGAGATTTAAACTCGCTCTTATCCCTGGCCCAAGAAGACTATGTGCCTTAGCCCATAACTTCTTGGAATTCAAAAAAAAAGAAGATAAAATTGGTCTCTTACATTATTCACATATGACTGCATTAAAAAGATTGTATACGACGAAAAAAATAAATTGTATAACATTATAAATACAAGAGAAGGGAACCAAATGGTTTTATCAAACAACAAAGGTCTAATTTTATCAAATTGGTTCTCTTACATTATTGAAGATAAAGGTGGTAAGTTATGTTTAAAAGGTATGTTGTGTAAATTATGTAATAAAACTGTAGTTTTATATTCTATAGTTTGCATCTTTCATATTGACACTATTTATATTTGAATTTCTTGTTTCAAAAACAAAATAAAGGAAAATCTTCAGGAGATGAAAGAGATGAAAAATATTCAATATTTGACATACAAAAGAAAAGTAAAAGAACATAAATGCAATCAAAGGCTGCTTCAAACGAATTGGCTACATGGTTTTAACTTTAAAAAATGCTCAAGATTCAAGATTTGATACTTAAACTGGATATAAAACAAACAAGCTACTAAAGATAAAATTGGTTACCACCGGTGACAGTGGACTAGTGGTTAAGCGCAGAGGTTGGTCTTGTTGCGCTCCTAGTTTGAGTCCCGGTGGGAGGAGATTTAAACTCGCTCTTATCCCTGGCCCAAGAAGACTATGTGCCTTAGCCCATAACTTCTTGGAATTCAAAAAAAAAGAAGATAAAATTGGTCTCTTACATTATTCACATATGACTGCATTAAAAAGATTGTATACGACGAAAAAAATAAATTGTATAACATTATAAATACAAGAGAAGGGAACCAAATAGTTTTATCAAACAACAAAGGTCTAATTTTATCAAATTGGCTCTCTTACATTATTGAAGATAAAGATAAACTCCAGTAGAGTTATGGATAGGATAAATTGACGACCTTTAAATCTCGATTATTTGTCTTGAGACTCAAAGTCATCCTCTGCTTTTACCAACATTGACACGCTTTCACCAACATTGACATGAATGTAACCGGTTTCTTTGGGTGCTCGTTTACTGTTAAGTTAAAAATATGTGGCCTTGAGTAATGTCCTACCACATCAAATTCTAACTTGGCTCTTGCGATATCACCAAGATCTGGATGAGAAAAAAAAATTGTTATCGATATGATTAGGTAAGAAGTTGTGATTTTCTGAATTAAAGCCTAAGCAAAATATCAAAGAAAAGTATATAGACCAAGATCAGCTGTGATGAGGCCCTCTGATTCAAAGTTTGGACCGGCGAGAACCTTTCCCAATGGTGAAATAATGACACTACCGCCTTGGGAGACAATAGAATCAGGTCC
>JAHZTW010000001.1:390184706-390200246 GCA_020283515.1 Alliaria petiolata
CAAATAGCTAATCTTTTGCTATTTTGGATCATAAGCATTTCACACACCCACCAAGTGTTTGATGAAATGCTTGAACCACTTTTTAAGAGATTTACATTCCTAGCCTAAGACATTAGTTGCCTAGGGTGTTTATCATGCCATTTAGACTCATGTTTAATGCTTGCTAATAATTTTAATGCTAACACATCATTAGTTCATTAAGGTGATTAGGAAAGGGATTAGTATCACACATCATGGATTAGTCTTAATTAGTGTTCTAGGCATAGAGAAAGCTTGTTTGAGTTGCTTAAATGATTGCAAGGTTGGCCATTTAGATGCCCAAATCAATGATTCCATCCCTAAGTTTCGTTTTAGTATTTTGTCAATCTTGATTAGTAGTTAATTACGTCATTAGTACTTGATTAGTAGTAATTAAGGCTTAGTTTCATATTATTGAACTTGTAGTGTCTCTCTTAGCTAGTAGATTGCTTTCAATAGTTCCTTGTCTCCCTTATTTCGAATTTGGCTTAGCTTAGACCAAACTTTGTATTCTTATTACATCAAACTCCCAAGATGAATTGATATCTCAAATATTGCAATGACATGAGCAATTGAGGAATTGCTAACAAGATTAAAAATCTTGTTTCAAGAAATTCTATAAATTAATAATGTTAGGACTTTGGTATTTTATTAATTTATAGAGTTATTAATTTATCGGTTTTGAATAAAATAAATTATTTATTAATAATTAATTAAAAATAATATTTTAATTAAAGTTTATAATATTTTTAAAATTTTTATTTCAAAATTAGAGATGAGTTGTAAAAATATTTCAATTTTAATAAAAACAAACAATAATATACTCATATTTTAGTAGATTATCATAGTTATATCTTTGTATAAGATTATTTTATGGTAATTATTTATTTATAAAATTAATGGAACCACATATTTACATAGGTTTCTTAAAAAAATTATTATCTTATCGATTTATGTTATATTTTGAATCGACCCAACTCGGGACCAAATTTTTTTATTAATCTATAGAGTTTATTAATTTATCGAATATTAATTTATAGAGTTTCCACTGTATATGGGACATTGGCGTCAATTCCACCCATGCCTAATTATTAGCGAGATTCTAGTAAGATCATAGTTTCTATATTTCCATATATGCAAAGATGTAATTAGTTAATGTACAATCCCTGATTTGTAGGGATTTAGAGATCACAAAGATCTTGTTAGTCTTGTATATAAGAGACGTAATATCTCAACGAAAGCATCACCGATTCCTCCATTTTTGCACTAATTAATGCTAAATTGGAAATCCAAAAATGTTGACATGATTTTGTTTATTAGAGACTAGATATGTTGAAGATGTAAAATGGGATTCAGTTCTAGATGTATTATAAAAATCATACCATCTAAAAAAATGTTAAAAAACATGAGAGAGACAAAAAGTTATATATTATATAAGAAAAAAATAACATAAGTCATGAGTTATTTTAGTCATTGTCACTTAGTTTTGAGTTTTGATATGTCATAAAGTAGGCCAACAATGGAATTTAGGACTAACATTTTCCGTACAACGCAGTCCTGTAAAGAGGCATCCTATTTTCCCAACAAATAGCAGCACCGAGTTTGCCCATTGGAGTGTCGTAAACGGGGATGGTTGATCCATCCCCGAAACCCCATATGCAACGTTCCATAGTTGTGGGCATGACTTTACGGTGCTTACCCAAAAACCGACCTTCGGAACTGAAGAAAAGGGCTGTGCAGTAGAGTGTATACCCATCCTTCTCTATAGTCCCCATTACAAGGTACACATTGTTTTTCCTAGCCATCTCCGCCAGTTTTTCAACTTCAGGGCCTGTTGTAGATTCATCACAAAACCAACAAAATGTGCAACAAACAGTTATTTTTGTTACCCAAGCTTGTTGTGCTCAACTGAACCGGAACTAGCCTTTTTGAATTTAACGATTCAATCCATCAATTCACTTGTCACCCTTGCAAATGAATATTAAGATATGGTTCAATCGTTAGTCCCCAATTCACTAATCAGATGCATGTTCCAACAAATTTCAATCCAAACAGACAACTCAGGGCTTGTTAAACAAAATAAAATAAACAGACAACTCAGAAATCAAACATGTGTTTTCCTGAAAATTTAAGCTTAATTGGTCTAAGTAAAATTATATTTGCGCAACTATAGCCAAACAAATAAAAATCAGAGGTGCAGATGGATCGGATACTTGAGTAACCTGGGTCCTATTTATTAGTGTGTGATATTTTCTTATTATAGTCATCTAGAATATAATTAATGTCTTACAAAGTTATAGAAATGGAAACACCAAAAAACTATATTTTTCGCAAAAAAAAAAATATATATCAGAGAAATATTATATATATATATATTTTTTCTAAAGATATAATTAAGTTTAATGTCTTAAAAAGTTCATGTTTGTTTTCATTGTGAAAATAGACATGAACATAGAACAGAGCAAAGAAAGATCCTCCAAAAATGGAAAGTTTCTCGCCGACAAAAAGAAAGAAAGATGGAAGTTTCTCTTACCAGGAACCTGAATCGCAGAAGCATGATACTTTCTGAACTCATCACGACCTTCTTGGTTAAGAACACCAACCGCTATACCGAACCTAAACCCACGAGGATAGCCACCGATAAACGCCTCCGGGAACACCACCAGCTCTGATCCGCCGCTCGCCGCCTCCGCAATTAACTTCTCCGCCTTTTCTGCAAATTCAAGTAAACCATTTGATAAAATTTGACATAGCCTATCCTAGAATTCATTTATGGTGGGCTTGCAAGAAACTCTATAAAAAAATAAAAAGTTAGGGGAATATTTAATTACCAATAGTTTTGGGAGTATCGTTATAAACTGTGGAGGCCTGGACGACGGAAGCTCGAACGATGGAGGATGAGGAATCGCCGTTAACCGGAGTAGTGTTCTTGAGAGTTGACATGTCTTCTGTTTTATTACTTCTTTGTATGTTTGTGTGAGAGAGAGAGAGAGTTGAGACTTGTGAGGCTTATATAGAATTTTTGTTATCTTTATCTAGCGGTTAATATGTAAGAAGAAATCATTACACAAACGATGTCATTAAAACAATAAATTGTAATGACATCAGCAATCTACTACTAAACTTTCTAATCTAAAATAACAAGATCTATTATCCCACTAAATTGAAGAGTTTATTATGTTTAATCCATTAAAAATCAGTATGGATATGTATTTAGTCTACTTAGTCTTATAGTTAGTCTTATAGTTGTAAAGTCTTATAGCAGGGCCAAAACGTAGTGAAAGTTAAATTAAAACCAGGCAGATTTGGATTTCAGATTTGTAAACCTCTTAAGAGCCACAAGCCTACAAGAGCCACAAGTTAAATTAAGCCCTTTCTTTTGAAAACCTACAAGACATACCTTATACCTCTCAATCGTTCCATCTACATTATACTTGATGGTATAAACCTATGTGTGCCCAAAACATGCTTATTTGTTGTTAGGTGTTCACTTGACCATGCTTTACTCCGTTCTAAAGCTTCAATCTCCAATCACATTGCATCTCTAAACTTCAAATATTTAATTGCCTCATCAAACGTTTTTGGCATAACTTCAACAGTATGCTAGTCAAAATGCTTTGTCACTAAGAAAACCTATCATAATTCATCAAAATACACAATGCCCAAGTTCATACTCATAGCTTGACCCCTGAATCACAATAGATGAATCAATATGAAAGATTGGGTTAAGCACGTATTAACCTAATATGACAGGATTTTTTTCCTTTCTCAGTCCTCGTCCTAACACTGCATTTGATGCAGTTTCTACGACATAACCTAATATGACAGGATTTTTTTCCTTTCTCAGTCCTCGTCCTAACACTGCATTTGACGCAGTTTCTACGACAATCTCAACTTGTGTCACTTCTAGAGGCTATGTAACTATTTTTCCGATAGCATGTGTCACTGTAACTATTTTTCCGATAGCATGTGTCACTGTGATCAACTAATGACGATCTCCTAATCACTTTCTTAGAAGCATGACACATCCTTTTATGCCAAACTAGTAATGAATCAAACTGACCAACCTTCTTCATGCTCCGAATCTTCTGAATATTTTGAAGAAAATATGAATATTTATTTCTTTTTACCTACTCAAATCGAGATCTGCAAACTAAGATCCAGCAAGAGACAACATGTCTTAGAAAACAACATGTCTCAGCCACTTGAGCCATAGAGATGAGATTGCATTTAAGTTCATTGACACAAAAAACGTGTCATGGTCGTCTCTGTCAATAGTACACATTCCCTTCTCGATTAGCAACCACAATATTTCCATTGGACTCAAAATTATATTTAATGTACATGTCATATGATGGGACACACCACCATCAACATTAATCCACTCATCTGTATAATTCTTACCACTTAAATGATTCGTTCATTCTTGTTTCAATTCAAGCATTAACACAAGCTTTTTCCACTAATCTTTGGTCAAACCTGTCATTGTGGTGCTTAATTTAGAATGTGAAACAACAAGAACTGTAGCAGCTCGCCTACATCTTGTCGCAATTCATGCAAC
Organism: Alliaria petiolata; assembly: GCA_020283515.1. Classification (NCBI taxonomy): domain Eukaryota; kingdom Viridiplantae; phylum Streptophyta; class Magnoliopsida; order Brassicales; family Brassicaceae; genus Alliaria; species Alliaria petiolata. The sequence continues at coordinate 390,189,286 of JAHZTW010000001.1, forward strand.
AGTTCGCCTAGATTTTGTACCAGTTAATTTCCTGCATTGGTTTGCCAAGATCCTGTATAAATTTCTGCAACATAGCAACCACCTCTACGATTTTGGCTTATCTTGAAGCACGATCTCCTCGTTCAATTATGTTCTCTGGACCGTCTTTTGCGAACAGAGCGTAAGACGACCTAATTTTCTTTGCTAACGTGTCCACCTTCTTGCTCTCCACCCTCACAAATCTGTTATTGTTGGATTTAATCACCATTGCTCTAATACCACCGGGACGGATCTAAGTAGAGACTAACGGGGTCAGCTGCCCCCTATAAATTACCAAAATCTAATAATTATGGTTAATTTTATTAAATTCCCCTGATCGAATTTATTGTTTGCCCCCTTTTTTTTCCCTTTCCAACCTTTTTCCAAAAATAAATTTTTTTTTTTTAAGATCTAACTTGTATCTATTCTATTAAAAAGCAGTGATTTGAGCTCTCCTTCAAAGTTGAAAACTGAATTACGCTTTTGCCATTAATGAATACAAAAGCTTAAGTTTAATTTCGTAATTTAGCTAGCATATATAATTGTGACGTGTTTAATCATTACTTTCATTTATTTGTTTTATTTGTTAATACAATATTCCCTAAAGCTATATATCATGTATTTAATTAATTTGAAAAGAAAATGTATTATTTCCTATTGCTTGATTCATTTAAAAAGGATAATTACTATTTGTTATGTTCTGGTTATTAAAAAAAAACGAATTATGAATAATAAAAAAGAATGTTCGGTGTAAACGCTAAATCTATTTTCCTATAAATAGTTTCATCCCCTGTAGCCACTTTTTATTTTACCGTCATCTAGGTTTAGTCTAGTTCATGTAGATCTTCTTCTAAGTTTAATTTAGCCGATGCATATCATGAATTTTTTTATTGTGATTTGTTTGTTTTTGTTGTATTTGGTATAAGGCTGATCTTCTGTTTTTTTTCTAAGGTACAGAGAGAAGGATAATCAAACGAATGCTAGCCATAAAAGAGAATACAAAAGGTTTGTTACTGTGTTTGATCACAAGGTATGAACCTGGTTTTTTCTTTGTTGTTGTTGTTGTGTTATAATTTTTTAAAAGGCGTTCAAGCGTTTGTTGTCATATTGTGTATGGTTGATGATTTTCTTCACTTCTCTCCTTATGATTGATCGATCTGTAACAGGATACACAAAATATATTTTTTATTTAATATTTAATATTCTGTAATTTTATTTTTGTGCAATTTTAGTCGATATTGGTGTATTTAACCTTCGGTAAACTTTTTTTTTCTCTTAAAACCGAATTTTAATCTCTAATGCCGAATTTTGATGATTATGTTCTTTTTTTGTGTTAACGTATTCTTATTTCTCCCTTTTCTATTTTTTTTGTTTTTTGATTAGTGTTTGATAATCCCAAGTTTAATAATAGTATACAAAATTGGTACAAAACTGAAACCTTTTGTTAAATTAAAGTCGTAAATCAACCACTGATCTTAGTTCGTCAGATCAAAAACTTACATATAACACTAAATCTGATATCTTGATTAGTGTTTCTCTTACCCTCTTCAACTTCTTCGTAACTGCAGGCTGGAGCAATACGGAGAGTCGTCAGCTATATAGCTTCGTGATTAAATTTCAGCTCATCTAAATATCCCTACAAACAGTAGAATTTGTTCATAGCTCTCAGAGTCTTACCCCCGCAAAAGTTAGATATATCCCCGATTTTTGGGTTGACGTAAGCGCAGGTGGAAGCTTCGATGAATTCGAACTCAAGCCTCTTCATCTCCTCAGCTTTTTTACTCTTTCCTTCTATCAGTTATATCTCTTGCTTGGGTCTTTTGTTTGCAAAGTCAACAGTATCGTGTTAGTTTATTTGCATATGACCGTATCGAGCGTTTGTGTCGAGCTACCTAGCTCGACACGAACGACCAGGGACAAAGGATCAACCATATCGGACGTTTGTATCGAGCTACCTAGCTCAATACAGTTTTTAAAGAAGCGTCTGAAGGCGTATCGAGCTCTATGTCGAGCTATGTAGCTCAACACGACCCAACTCGCCTCCTCCTCCTCCTCCTCACGTTTTTGAGGTATCACTCCACCTTCCTTGTACATATTTCTTTTAGATTTTCGTTTTACCATATTGTCATGTTGATTGAGGTCTCCCTTGGGCTTTTATTACACAAGAGACTGTGTAAATTAAGTTTGGGGGAGTGGTTGAGAGATTTGATATTGTGTGTTGTGATCTTATTTTTCTTTCATGCATATATGAGTCTCATGCATTCGTTTAAGGCATAGAAAAAACAAAAAAAAAACGAAAAATTTGAAAATTTTCCAAAAAAGAAAGTTATTTAGATGTTGCATTTGCATTAAAGGATTGAGTCTAGTTGCATTTCATGTAGGTTTTGCATTCATATGCATTGGGAGCAATGATGAGCTTTTCCTTGTAGAATGTCAACCCATGTAATCAATTCAATGCCCTAGTTAGTAGTTCTTTGATGCCTTTGAACAAGTCTTGAAAGTAAGGAAGAACCATGTTTGGATCACTTCACTTGTCACTTAGATCTTGATCGAAATAGGGTCTTGAAATTGATAACCAACTCTACTCACTTGAACCGAATTTAGACATTTAATTATCATGCCTTGCACTGAAAGTGAATTCATGGATTACATACATATTTTAGCTTTCTTACCACTTTACCACTCTCTTGCTAGCTCAAGTAGTCACCCCCACCTTACCTTACCTCCTTTGAAGCCAATTGTTCTAGTGTGAATACTTGTGAGGCCTATTTTTGATTGAACTTAGCATAAAATGTTAGGTTTGAGACGACAAGTTTAGGCTCTCATGTAGACTCTAGCTCTCACATTTTAGGGCAAGTAATAGGCTTAGGATTTGGGGTTTGTGGCTTGGTGTTGCTTGATGTTTTGAAAAGAAATTGTATGCTTGGATTTAAATCATGAGAGGTTGTGGGAAAGGAGTAGAAAGAAAGGGAAGCGTAGTTTGAAATGGTGGGTCTTATGTGTTTAAAAAGGGTATAGCTCTAAGTTTGAAAATTGCTTGGTAGTCTTAAGAAAAGAATAAAAGAAAATCAAAAGAGCCAAAAAGGCCAAAGAAAAGAAAGGCTACCTAGAAATAAAAAGAAGAGCTAAGTTGTTAAAAGACCACACCATTCGCTATGAGTTAAAGGTTTAAGAAGTTTCCCCTTAGAGCTTTAAAAGGAGAAGTGGTTTATGATATTTGTGGGTTTGGCAAGGCACAAAGAGCCTTGAGGAAGAAAGGGTAGCTTTAGAGGGTTGAGTGAGCTTAAATAGAATGAAAGAGAGGGGGTTTAAGATCATTGATAGCATTTCGGGTAGATGAGAGTCTAGTCTTGTATGCATCACTTGTCTTTTACCTTTTGCATTATGCATAAAGTTCAATCCTCTTTGAGTGAAACCCATGTTTGAAATGAAAGCTGCATGAATTGAGATCATTTTTATCTCAAAGCCTAGTCCCTTAGCCAAATGAATTCACTTGCTTTGCATTGTTATGATTCACGGTTTGCAATTAATGAATGTTAAAGAGTTGGTTTGATAGGGAGACTTATCTAGATTGAGATTTATGTGCACTTGATTGTTGTGATGAGCATGGCTAAATCTTTTGGAGTAGGATGAATTCAAATGCATCGTAGAATTAAGAACTAGGACATTGAGTTGATTACTTTTGTTGGCATTCTTGGATATTGAGCTCCCACTTTCACACCTCTCTCTTAGATTTGTCATGTTTGTTTGCTTGAGGGCAAGCAAAAGGCAAGTTTGGGGAGTTGATAGACTCATAATTTAGCATGTTTTAGCATTCATTTTAGGTAGTTTTGCATTCACTTGTGCATTCATTTAGTCACTTTTAGTCCCATTTGCATTCATATTAGAGTTTAGTGAGTCTTAGCCTAGATTGTTGCATATTTGTACATATGGAGTCTTTATTAGGTGTTTTGGAGGCTTGGAGGACCATGTGGAGTTCCTGGATGATCAAGTGGAGGAAGAGAAGTGGCCAAATGAAGAGCAGAGATTTTGTAGCAGCATATCGAGCTTAGTATCGAGCTACTAAGCTCGATACGGTCCAACAGGGAAGACGGAGGCTTCGTATCGAGCATATGTATCGAGCTGTGCAGCTCGATACAGACCTATCCGAGATCTTGAAGGAGGCGTATCGAGCTACCAAGCTCGATGCAAACCACCAGGGAAGCTGAAGCCTGCACATATCGAGCTACATGTTGCCCGATATTGAGCTGTAAACCGGGTCAATACCCGGTTTGTTTCGGGTTGACCCGGTACGACCACTGTTCACTATAAATACCTTTTGTTCTTGCTTAGAAAAACCTTCCCTTTTGGGTTCTAAGTGATTTTGTAAGATCTTTTTAAGAGTTTATGCAATTTGCAGTATATCTTTTGATACCTCTGTATATTTCATGGTATTGAGCATGCATTCATAGAATTTTAGAACTCATGTGTGTATATTTTAGTTCATTGATCACCTATTTGCATTCATCATAGGACTAACACGCGTTAGGATAGAGATGTGGTTATTCGCACATACTTTTAGTCCTTATGAGGTGCACTTTGGAGTTGAGGTCACTCGAGGATACTAAGACAAGAACCATCAAGCACTGGGGACTAATCATGACCTAGAAACCGTTATAGGCAAGAGCAATGACGAATCTCGAAGCATGGCAACGACTTGTCCCCGATAGAGGTTGCCCGAGATGAAGATTCCACAGGGTGTTCCCAAAGGTAAACTATCAGAGCAGGATAACGGGGCGATCCCGAAACAACCAAAAAGCTACAAGTTTCATATCGACAAGGTCCCGCAACATGTACCCGATACGAAAGTCACTCGAAGAACATGAAGTCTCAGCATATCGGCTTTGCAAAACGGCTTGATGTCGTGATGTGTTAGAAGACAACAGACTTTGCTTTTTGCCTTGGATCCATGACACCTAGGTTTTTGGGACCACCTATAAAAGCTCCCTTTGCACGCTTTTGGCAAAGGATCGACATTTTTTCATCTTGTTCTTCTTTTTGTTTCTCCTTTTTGGTCATCTTCTCCAAGAGAGAAGGAAGCCATTTTTAGATCCTTAAAGCTTGTATTTTTGTAAGGAATCTTGTTTTTTCTTGTTTTAATCATGTTAATTGTTCTTTCCTTCATGGGATTAACGGTTTCCATGACGATTAGCAAGTAGTTTTATCTCGGTTTTAGGGATAAAGTTAGGGCAAATGAGTTAAATGTTCAATCTTTGATGCTTATCTATGCTTAAAACATCTTAATCCTTTCTTATTTGATGCTCTTATTGCTTAATCATCTTCGCTATTTGATTTAAGCCTTCAAGCTTTCCCAAACAAACACCATGTTTGAAGAAATGCAAGAACCAATCTCATAAGAGATTCGCTCTTCGTAGCCTAAGACATTAGTTGTCTAGGGAGCGTTTTGGCATTAATAGAATTGTATATTCATGCTTACTAGTCTCATGGATCACTATGCGAGAGCTAGGTTAGATTGTGTGTTAGCAAAGTGATTTATACCACGACGGTGGATTTATCTTGCTTTTGAACTCTATGCTAAATGATTAGCCTTAAAGGTAGTTAATTTATGCATCAATGATCAACCTTCATCATCTTTATCTTTAGACACCTCGTTCCTTGAACCGACCTTTATTATATCTTGCAATCTTGCCATTTTATTTTTATTTACTCTTTCCACTTGTTAGATTTGGTTTATGATATTAGCTTTCTATCATTGTGACACTTAATTTGATAGATATTCCCTTATACATCTCTAGATCGTTCCTAGCTTACATAAAAACCTCATAAACACAATATCTTGAATCTAACCCATTGGATTGATAAGACCCATGACCTATACTACATTCGGTTATAAGTAGTGGGTCATTGACCAAGTAGCATTAAAAGCCTACTTATCAATTGGCGCCGTTGCCGATTTGGATTTGTTTTTGAGTATTGCGTTTCAGATTCTTAGCAAGACTAGGACTTTATTTTATTTTCGGTTACTAATCAACATTCTTGAGAACTTTTGGTTGGTACCTCTCCCAATAAGTTCAAATGGAAGACGATCAAGCTCAAGGAGACGAGTTGAATGAAGTACAACGAGATCAACCCGATATATCAAGACAACAACGTCTCATTGGAGAATGTGACTCACCAAGCAACTACAGACCAAGAATCGGTATTACTCCTCGCTCGAGTGATGCTGGATATGATATAAAGAGTAGTATGCTTGCTATGGTGAGAAAGACCAAATATCAGGGTGATGCCGTTGAAGACCCCCTGGATCACCTTGATGATTTCGAGAAGATCTGTTATTTGACAAAGTAAGAAGGAATCTCGGAGGATGGATTCAAGCTACGATTTTTCCCATTCTCCCTTGGAGGAAAATCTCACCAATGGGAAAAGACACTCAAACCGGGGTCTATAACCACTTGGGAGGAATGTAAGCGAGCATTTCTCAAGAAATTCTTCTCACCATCAAGAACAGCAAAGCTGCGACTCACACAACTCGAAGATGGGCGGTTTAGTGAAGCTTGGGATCGTTTGAAAGGTTACACAATCAAATGTCCTCATCACGGCTACTCAAGTTCTTCACTACTCAGTATCCTATATAGATGCGTGTCAAAAATGTACAAAGACTTACTGGACACAGCAAGCCATGGGATCTTTCTTGGCCAAGACGTGGACGACGAGATGAACCTCGTCGAGAACGTTGCTACAAGTGATGGTAATTACGAGAAAAACATTGACAAAACTACAACCGAGCTCAACAACCAGAGGGACAGCGAGGTGATGCAGTTACAAGTCCGGTTGGAAGCACTGCTAAAGGGACAGCAAGAGCAACATGCCATTATAGCAAATATCGGGGACAAGCCGACCGACACTAGCCGATATGAAGAAGTAAACTCCGTCCAAGGACAAAACCAGTCTGGGGATTCACAAATACAGCTACAAACCCTCAGACAGCTCCGCAGTGCCACACCAATCCCTACAAACAGAAAGGTTACCTTCCACCTTATCAATACTACCATCAGCCTCAGCCGTATCCTCCACCATATGCTCAACCACCTTATGGGCATTACGGCTATTATCCTTGATATATCATGGTTTTTATCCATTTTTGGACCATGATATAAGTGTTTTTATTGAGTATTATTACTATTTTCGAGTCTATATAGAGTCTTTACAGGTTCAGGTACAATTGGAGATAAATTGGAGATTTGGATACATTTTGGAGCTTAGTGGAATGAAGTCGGATTGAAGAAACACGATGAGTGTCGATCGACACCAGGATTTCCAATTTTCAGAAGCGAGAAGTTTCCAGTTTTTGAAGAAAAGGAAAACTCTAAGACTTTTCATAATCTTCCAAGGAATTGAAGACTCGTACCTAGGCCTATAAATATAGTTTTTCAGCCATTGTTTAGGCATAATCTCATACTTTAAGAATCATAGAAGTTTAGGTTTTTGGAGAGAAGAATTTGACTCCTTTAGAGCAGATTTGGAACTCCTTTATTTTCTTCTATTGATTTATTTTATGCTTTCTATTCAAATAATGATTTCTGTTTCATTAATCATGTCTGAGTAGTTTGCTTGTTAGGTTTAAGGTTTTTCAAAGGTGATTGATGAATTGTTAGGTCAAATTAAATTGTTAGGATAAAATCATTAGAGTTCTTCATCTGGATTTGTGTTTAATGCTTATTCTAGCTCCGCGACCTAGAATCTGATCTTAGGTTAATTAATAGATGCGAGAGTATTATTAATTGCCTGAACTAATGTTAGATGAGCAAAATACCTATTCGCAAAGAGATTTGGTTTAGGGTTTTGTGAACAATTGAACCTGAACTTTAATGCTTGTTTGAATTGTTAGAATTTGCAAAGAGATTTGGGATTCTAGGGTTTAGACATAGATAATCTTCGCAGCGAGAGTTGGTTGATTTTACATTAGTGTTTCGAGTTCAAGAACGGATCTTAATAATTTCCTAACATTCTGTCTAGACCTGCAATTTAGATCACCTGAGAATTTCCCTGAACCTAGCGTCTTAGTCTCCTGATTTTAAGAACCCTAATTCGTGATTGCTCGTTTATTTCCTGCTTTGTTTTACTTTCATTCTATTTGACCTAGCATAATCTGAACTTAAAAACCTTAGTGTAGCATCTACTTCCCTTGGGATTTCGATACCCCTTATACTACGATTGCATTTGCTGTGCACTTGCAGTAGTTTTATTAGGGTAAAACCTGAGCCCTATCAAGTTTTTGGCGCCGTTGCCGGGGAAGTAATTGCTGCCTACGAAATCTAGTACTAGAATTTTGACTAGGTTTTGTTTTTGTTTTTGTTACTAATTTAGTTTCCTATCTTTTGTTTCAGGTGCATGCCCAGTACCAAAAGCAACAAGGAAGATGAACTAATCGCACTGAACCAGGAACTAGGCCGTCTCGAACGTACGAACCGCAAATCTGCCCGAGCGTCGATCGACACCACTAGCGTCGATCGACACCCAACCTTAGTGTCGAACGACACCCCTGGCATCGATCGACACCCTGCGCGGACTGAGATGGCAGAACCTGTGATCATGATACGCAACGAGGCAAGAGACTTTGTTGACCTACAAGGCAATAGAAGGAACGCCCAAGGCCAGAGACTTGATGAGGCTGGCGCCGTCATCGTCGAACCGGCGATACAAATCGCCCCTGCAGAAGCTGGACGTGGAAGAACGTTAGGCGAGTACAACCGCCCAGACCAGTTCTATGCCAATAGAGCTGCGATCCGTCCTCCTGCATTTCAGAGGAATGACTTCAAGCTGAAGCCTGCCTACTATACATTGGTGGCTAAACATCCCTTCCATGGTCTTCCTAATGAGCATCCGATGGATCACATTGAGAGATTTGAGGACCTCGCATTAAGCATCAAGGCTAATGGAGTGACCTATGATTATCTCTTCTGCAAGCTGTTTCCTTACTCGCTTGCTGGAGACGCATCCTACTGGCTGAAGCAGGTTGATCCAGGATCCCTGACTACTTGGGAAGACACAAAGAATGCATTCTTATGCAATTTCTTTGATGACGCGAGATCAGATGAGCTGAGGACGAAGATCACTACATTCTCCCAAGGACCCACTGAAGCATTCAAGGCTTCTTGGATGTGGTTCAAGGCTTACCAGAGGGACTGCCCACACCATCGTTTCAGCGAACCGCAGCTTATCGGTATCTTCTACCGAGGGATTGATTGGAGGTACCAAATGGCTCTAGACGCTGCGAGCAATGGCAACTTCAACACCAGATACCCGCAGGACGCAGTGGTGCTTATAGAGAATTTGGCCTCTTGTAACAGCACCAAAAATGCAGATTTTGAGAGAAGACAAAACGCAGGAGTAACTGGAGGAAGTCAAATTGCTGAAGTCAACAGGAAGCTAGATCTCTTGGTGGGAAAGAAGCAAGTCCATTTTGCTAATGAGGTGGAGACATTCGCGCCTGAGCAAGAAGAAGTCAACTACATCAATGGAGCTAGTTTTCAAGGTCAAAGGTTTGGCAATCAGCAAGGCTATGGTTCTTCTTACCAGAAGCTTTTTTAGAACAACAACTTCCAAAGAAGCTATGGTTCTTCTTCTTACCAAAAGCCCCCTGCACAAGACAATAAGATGGAGTCTATGCTAGAGCAAATTCTGGAAGGACAGCAGAAGATGACAGTGGATTTCAATGGGAAGATTGATTCACTGTACCAAGACTTGAATGGGAAGATCGATTGCTTGAACACTCATATGAAGCAATTGGATGTTCAAGTTGCTCAAACTGCTGGAGCTTTAAAAAGACAAAATGGGTTTCTTCCTGGAAAGACTGATACAAACCCCAAACATCATGTCAATGCCATCATGGTAGGAAGTGCAGAAAATTTCGTGGAGGTTGAAGAATTCGAGGAGTTTGAAGATGTGGAAAATGCTGCGGAGCCAGTGTCAATCGACACTACTGTGTGTCGATCGACACCCAAGGAGACACTAGACGAAACGAGCACGCTCGACACGGAGGACTCGACACCAGGAGGGTGTCGATCGACGCTCTACACGGACTACACCAGAACAACTCACAACAACAAAGGTTGCAGAAGAAAAGGTCTACAAACCCTTTATACCTTATCCCATGCCTCCTAGAAAGTCTAAACAGGAGATAGAAGAAGCCAGATGCAAGGAAATGATGGATAAGCTGATGGTTGAGCTACCCTTAGTTGATGCAGTCCAACTTTCACCTGCATTAAGAAGATATGTCAAGAGAATGGTTGTCAATGGTGTGAGTCCTGAGGAAGGAGCATTGCTTACCAGAGAAATGAATGCAATTCTCTTGAACATAGTTCCAAGGAAGAAGAAGAAGGTGCGAGTTTCTGAACAAGTCAATGCTGTGATTCAGAGGAGAATTCCAGAGAAGTTACCTGATCCAGAAAACTTTGTGCTAGATTGCTCAATCTCAACATGAAGGTTTCCTCATTCCCTCTGTGATCTAGGCTCAAGTATCAACTTGATACCATACTCTGTTGCTGTTAGACTTGGAATGACTGATTTCAAGCCAAGCAGATGATATGTCTATATTTTTGCATCATTTTAGCATCTATTTAGCATAAGTTTCTCATCATTTAGGAGTCTAATATAGCATCATATTGTTGCATTATATCATTTAGAGTCCTAGAGTGTTCTTGCATGGTTCTTTGGATATTTGGTTGGTTTGGAATCTTAATCAGGTGAGAAGGACACTAAGGAGGTGAGGATGGAGCTGGAGAATGATGCACACTACTTGGAGGGGCAAGAAGAATCAAAGAAGATGAAGGAGAGGATTTTTCGCGCTGGATCGATGAGCTGGATCGACGAGCTTCACCGAACCAGAATGTCAGGAGCTCGGATCGACGAGCTGGATCGACGAGCTTCACCGAACCAGAATG
>JAHZTW010000001.1:390209659-390251222 GCA_020283515.1 Alliaria petiolata
TGTATTCTTTGACAATTTTTCGAAGTTGCCTGAGGGATTGTATATGCTCTTCTTCATTGGATGAAAACAGGAGGATGTCGTCGATGTATATCAAAGCCATGTGGAGAGGTCGTTTGAATATACGTAACATTGCATGTTGAAATAGCGATGGTGCTGTCTTGAGACCGAACGGCAGAACCTTCCATTGGAGATGGCGATTTGGGAGACAAAATGCTGTTTTATACCTTTCTTCTGGGCGCACTCCTATTTGCCAAAATCCCGATTTTAAGTCGAATTTTGAGAATATTGTTGCGCCTTAGAGGTGTTGGAGAAACGCCCTTTTGTTTGGAAGAGGAAACTTGACGTCTTGCAGGTATTGATTGAGGGGCTTGTAGTAATTGACTAGTCTGAGTTTTTCTCTTGCTTGTTCTGCGTGATTGTTTACATAAAATGCCTTGCATGCCCATGGCGAGTTTGTTGACTCTACAATTCCTTGACCTACAAGCTGGTCACATTCTTCATTCGCTTGTTGCAATAGAGTAGGTGGCATTCCGGCATAACTTGCCTTTTTTGGAGCAGTGTGAACGTTTTCCTTGAAGGGTAAAGATACGAAGAACTCCGAGTTTAGCCATAGTAGATTGTTGCACTTCTAATCCGTGTGGGAGTCCGCACATGAAGATATCGTTATTTCTTCTTTGATCTTGTCGAATACTAGGGACAAAGCTCCTTCGATCGTGAATAGACGAGGTATCGTTGTGAAGGCTTTGAAGTGAGTCTTCCATTTTACTCCTCGTGTTTCGATTGATATATCGAAATTTTTCTTCAGTGTATGATAAGTGTCCCATCCCAGAATTAAGTCTTTTCCAGGTGCAGACGAACCAAGGACTTCTGTTGTTACTTGGTATCCTGTGAAGATTTCTATCGTTATCGGTTTGCACTTGAGCTTAACCATCAATGAGTTAGAATTTGCCACTCGAAATTCTTGCTGATGTGGGAGCCACATAGAAGACGAAAGAATCTTGGGATTTAGAATCGTTGTGTAAGCTCCTGTTTCGATAAATGCGGTAGCATGAACTGGGTCTTCCTTTTTCGAGGGATCAAAGATTGTCACCGGTAGATGTGGGGTTTGGATTTCATCTTGCCGTGGCATCTAGGTGATTTTGAAACAACAGTCATCGTCTCCTTCTTGGTATGATGACTCAGAAAAAAATCGCTTGTGTTTGAATCTGTTGTGGAAGCGTTTCTGAGACGGCTTTCTAAATTTGTCGGGCTTGACTCGTGAACCGCAGGAGCAAGACCCTTTGGATTTTGAACACTTGATAGATAAATCCGGTCTGGCACATATTTTGGATAACATCTTAGATTTATCCATGAATTCCATCCAAAACTCAGTTTGTTTGCAGAGTTTGTCAAAAGTTATGAAGACGTATTGCTGGATCTGACCAATGGAGATTTCTTCGATTGTTTGGCCTTGGTCTCTCATATATAGCTTAGTTTGTTTCCCGAGGTAGTCATCGATTGAGGAAAGATATATGTGCTTTAGGCTGAGGTTGTTGAGACCATTGAGAGCATAATATCTCCGAGTTTGTCGTTCGAAGTGTTTTGTCAAATCTCATTTCTTTAAGGAGCAACATTTTGCTGAGAAGAACTCTTCTTGCAGTTGTTCTTTCAAATGATTTGGGGTGCCGATGAATTCTCTGTGGATTTCGCCTAGTAGCAACGGTATTGTTGTTTGATAGACCTGTTGTTGTTTATAATCACCGAGCGAATTCCACCATTCTTTGAGTGCTCCTGATAGCCATGCTGGGAATTGCTGTATTACAAGCTCTATTGGAGACTTGATGGCTTTTGAGTTCATCCACACATGGAACTCGTCAAGGCGATCATTCCATTTTTTGAAGGGGATGTCATCGAACGTGAACGTCATTATTTTTGTAGCAAACTGCTTTGTTGGTGTCTCCTGATGCTTAGGGGCTGTGTATTTCATTTCCTCGTTGCTTGGATAAACTTCATTTATGTTTGGTTCTTCCTTGGGAATTGTTGAAGGTTCGCCTATAACGAACTGCTTTGGCAAAGACTCTTCGTCGAAACTGGAATCGTAGCTACTGGAGCTCGTACTCGAGAAATGATTTATCACTGTTATTGGCTGCGAGGGTTGAAGTGCCGGGATTGGTGTCGATTCGCCATTATTGTTGCCCAGAGTATCTAGCAGACTGGTCATTGAAAACTCAATAATCCCAATTTTCGGTCCCTTTTGCCTTAAATCTTCAACGGATTCGTGACTAGAAGACGAGTCGAGAGTTGGTATCTTGCTAGATTTGGCAGGGAATTCTGATTCCTTCTGACATCTTGCTTTTACCCGTGTTGGCTTTGCTTTTGAGATGATGGCCGTCGTTGTACCATAACGAGATGTGAAGGCTTCATCGGACGATAGAAATCTGGGAGAGGGGTTTTCGGCCTTTGATTTTGATAACCGGCCTAGACGTCTCAGCTTCTTTACTTCGGAATTGGGAAGTATTGACCATCATGTGTTGTGTCATGTTCATCATTTCTTGATGAAGATTATGGAGTCGACCATGAATCTCTGTTATCGATCCCTGAAGAGAGTTAAGCCTTTTACTATAGCCATCAACCATTTGATCGACCTTATGATTGAGAGTCGTCAATAATCGATTTTGAGCAAGTGCGTTCTCTGTCTGCCAATTGAGGACCTTTTCTCCTTGGCTTAGTTGATCAGGTCCAGAAGAGTTTATCGCTCTTGTAAGGATTTTCGGGCTGTGGGCGGTGTTTTCTTTTGTGAAATTTTCTAGAGGAGGAAAATCATCTGGCTGCATCATCATGATTTGTTGAGGCTCCTCTTTTCTTTTCGATTATTGGACTATGAAGTCATATTTGTCGTCACCAAGCGGGCCGACAGTAGGATCTCCTTCGAGATACCTTTTGTAAAGAGGATCCTTCCTTTTTCTCCATTTTCGTCGGATATCGTCATCTGGTACTCAAGCGTCTAGACAAGCAGTGCATAAACAAACACCAAAATATTGATGTCCGTTTTCGTCCATGAAAGGATTTACGACTGATCCATCTTGGCCAAAAGAAATCGGCTGAAGAGTCATTTGACTTGTTGGTCGCCCAAAGACGCCGTTTTCGTAGATTTGTATAGCAAACTGAGTGAACAGTTGCCGTCGGAAGATGATGATCTTGGCTTTTCGAATTTTATTTCAGTTGTTCCATCGTTTCGAGAATGGAAACTGACTTCTGATATTTGTACTGGCGCTTGAGACATTTGGTGCATCTTCTCATAACTCTTGACCCATGATTCATATTGTCGTTGTAGTAGTTCTTCGCGGGTAATTTGGCGAGGAATTTGGATAGAGTTGGGCGCCTGAGATGCTGACGTCACCTCTAGGTATAGGGCATCATCAGAGGAAGGTAGTACAAGATCGAGGGCATGATCTTGGATCCGATAGATGATCTGGTGGTGTAGTGTCACAACTACACTTTTCTCTTGCATCGGCGCTCCGGTCAGTTGCAGTTGGACCTTGAGTCTCTTCAGGAGATTGGGATCTTGTAGAGAGACATTAAAAAACTAGAACTGAATCATAAACATTAAATTAGCGTGTTTCTTCAATTTTGAAAGAATTGGTTCCCTTTACAATTTCAATGATTTTTAGCCTTTTCTTAGTTTTTTCCAAATAATAACACTAAAGGTTGTTTTAGTAAATAACCAAAAAAATTATATCTAAGAAAGTAACCAATTTTGTAGAGAGAGATAGGAAGAGATAGAGAGAGAAATTGGTTATGAGGTAAATTATAAAAAAAATTTATGGTTATTCACCAAATTTTCTCTAACACTAACCATATATTATTTTTGTTAAAGACCACTAACCACTATACTATGATTAGGGCATTTCCAACCCTACTCCATTTTTGGCTCCAAACTCCATTTTGGAGTAAATTTATCTCCAATCCTACTCCATTTCTCATTCCAAAATAGAGTAAAAATTGAGATTGCTCCATATTTGGAGCAAAACTATATTTTACTCTATTTTGGAGTTGAACTTTTTAATTTACAAACTGATCCTTTAAATATTAGATATTTTTATTTTATACTATTTTATCAACACAACAATAATTATTATCGATATATATATATTTGAACACTATAATTTTAAACAATATAAAATAAATAATCATAAATAATCATAAATAATTGAAAACTATAATTTTTATTTAAAAAGATAGCAAAATAAAATAAACTTAAAAATGAATTACAAGTGCTGAAATTAAAGATAAGAAACATAAACAAATCCGAGAAATTTAATAATCTCCTAAACCGCTTCCTGATCTACCGAGATCATTGAAAAAATGTCCAAATGAAGTTGATTGAGGAGGAAATTGTTGATTTTGTTGTTGAGCATTTCGCTTTTGTAAATTTTTGTTTGTTTACCATGAACATATGCACGAATGGTGATGTTTAAATAAAAAAATTCTATGTTTTTATGATATTATGTAACTTTTTTTTATTTAATAAATATTTAATTTATAATTTGTAAAAGTTTTATAAGAAAAAAATGGGGTTAATTTGTAAATTTTAGATGTAATAGGTATTAGTAATAAAACAGATATATAATCAATTTAGAATATTCTTTTTTACAGTAAAAATTATGTTATATATTAAGCAAAACTAAACTTCATTTTGGAGTTAGTTTATTTTGGTGGAAAAATGGAGTTTTATATTAGCGAGGGTCTTGGTTATTCGGTATTTTGCTTTTTACATCAGAGTTGTTAAAATTATAATTTTTTGTCTATAAAAGTAGTTACGGGCACCATCGGTAACTGTTAACATGCATATATGTATAATATATGGTACTAACAAAACAAAAACAAATATAGACGTTGCTGTCAGCAACAAACAAATAATAATATCACTGTTAATCATTATTTCATCGGTACCTTTGAAAAATTGTCCGTTTTCAGTATTACTATACTAAAGTCAAAAGAAAATTGTGAATATCATCACAACATGGAGAGGACAGAGGCGAGCAAGTTGCAAGTTATATCTTGTTTTGTGGCTACAAATGAAGTTGACGTCATGAGAGAGACAATACATTTTGATTTTGATGCTTTAAATTAACGTAGGACCCAAATTAGAGCGTTAGCTAATCTAGAGTTCAAATGTTAATGTATGAATTTTGCTGAATGTAGAATCTGCCTGAATTTTTATGTGTTTTTTGGTAGAATATGGCTGAATAACTACGAATTCGAATGGTAATCTAGGAATCTAGCTGAATAGCTGAAAATATTTATAAGCTAAATGGTCTAAATGGTTACGAAATAAATAAAATATATTGCCAAGAGTTTAAAATTTCTACTTTAGCCTTTACTTATCATGTTATAAATTTCAATTTAAAATTTATAAAATTATAAATATTATATTTAAAATAACAAAGAGTTTTTTTATTTATTTAAAATTAACAGTTATTTTTGAGTCCTTAAAGATTTTTTAACTGTTAAGTGATTTGTTGTCAGACAGTCATCGGAAAACATCTTTCATCGTATTTTTAGAATATCACATTTTTTTTTAGTAGATTTTGTCCTATGGAGAAATAAAGAAATATCTTAAATATAAAGTTTAAAATCAATATGTTTGGATCTAGATCTGATCTTGATGATCAAAAATTTTACTATTCGGATTCAGGTCTGATTTCTCGCATATATCCAAAATTTTGGAGCATATTTTAAATCGAATTTCAGAATTTTTATTTTATCAACTTTTTGGATAATTATTAATGGATCTAATTTTTCAACTGGTATCACGCGTACAAAACATATTGCTTTTAGTTAACTGGTATCACGCGTACAAAATGTAGCTTAATTAATCTTACACCAGTTAGTGCCCTAATTATAATCATCTCACCGAATAAATCTATTCAACAAGAACAGTTAGACAAGTTAGAGCGTTTAAGACATTTCGAATCTTATGATTATTTCATATGAATTAGAATTCGTGATCACTATTAGATTTTCATAATATGAAACAGGTTCTAAAATCCAATCAAGCTTTTAAAGTAAACATCAATAATTTTAGATAAGCAAATAAATAATCCATATTAGTCACATTCTTTTTTTGAACATTTCTTGATAATTAGTCACAAAATTGCTGTGTTGTTTTGTTTATTTAGTAAAAGATTTATCAACTCTTTTATTTGATTTTTTATTCTTGAAAATTATTCAGAATTTCTCGTTATATCTTAACAACAATGAAAAAGATCAATTGATGATTTTGAAGACTCGTTTTTTAAAACAAAACCAAATTTACTTCGATCTGTTTGGAAATCAAACAGCAGATAAACTAGCAAGTATGAAATCTTAACAGTTAGAACAAAATAAAATAAATATATAAATATATATATATATATATATATAAATATTTATATGAAAGCTTATCTTCCATGTATGATTAATTTTCTATATGTTCGGAATCTTCATAATTAACAAATTCGACGACTGATGAGAAAAAAAAAAAACTGTTCCTTTTATGGAAAATATATTCTTCCAATCCTGCTACGTTGTTTTCTTCCCAAAGTGGAAATAACGAAAGATCTGAAACGGAGAGACCCAAAAAAATATCTAGGGTGTAGCAAAACCACACATATCAATTATATATATTTTCTGGTCAAATATTTATTGTCACAAACTTGATAAATAAAAAGTAGCCAAAATAATATAATTTTTATAACTAAAATGCTAAAACGACATAAATATATATATATGATTAACATAAATATATATGATTGAGTTGGGTGAATATACAAAAAAACTAAGTAAATATCAAGTAAATTTAAAAAAACTAAGAAAATAATAAAGATAATATTTTTTAAAACCAGTAATATCCTTTTAATTTTATGGTAACTATTCAAAATGTCATTTAACCGAAAATCTTCATTAACATTGTTATCCGATGCAGATGACACTGTTAATCATCGGATTTTATGCTGACAATATTGTTCATCGATTGATACTATTCATTTTTATCGTCAATATTATGTGAATTTAGTTGTTAATTATACGATCACCACAATAATTAATATTATAATGTGAAAGTGTATTTATAACAATTTAATAACGAGTTATTTATACTTGTACCATTGTAAAATATTAAATATAATAATAACATTTATATTATCGTGTAATATTTTTTTATAGTCAAAATTATCGTGTAATTTATACGAAAAATTCACCAATAATAATGGGAAGTTAATATAATAAAAAAGTTATATAAAATGATATCAATAACAATAACAATATCGAGTTATCGTCATTGTTGTAGCAGAAACTATAGCGGTCAAGATCGAAAATAGGAAAAACTTGAACGGTCTCCGTCGTCTTTAACTAAAAAAGAAATGAAGGACTTTATCGAGCGATTTACAAAAAACTGAGCTAAAAAAATGTGTCGAATCGGATTTGACCTTGTCGTTGAGCAAGATATAACAAGTACTGCAGTAAATGGCTTTAGTATTGATGATTTAGAGAGTTTACAAGAAAAAAAGGAGAAATAAGTAGAAATAACAAGTAGAGAGAAATGTGTAGTGTAGGATTCGGTTCTTTGATCTTTGCTCCTTCTCTTGTATTATAGCTCTGAAATCGTGTTCAATGTTTGCATTTACTCTGCTTGATTATGTAATAATTAGTAGATTCGACCGTTTCTAGTCAAAGCATTGAATAATTTCTCAGTTCGTCATTGAAGTCGACTCTTAGTTTACTCGTAAGTTTAACTTTACATCGCTTCTTTTCTGACTGAACGAGTTTTAATGTCTAACTTCGATTCGAGCCTTCCATTTCAGTAAGAAATATGACATCGTCGATGGGCATTTGTCTTTTACTGCTTAATGGGCCAACAAATTTTGTTCGAGATTAGTATGCCAATAATTAGCCCCCCAATTCCTTAAATCGGATTTTACTTCATTTAAGAAAATTTACTCGCGCTTTCCTCGATAAATTAGAATTTGAGCGAAAATAGACTTTCCTCTCTTTTTTTTCTTCACATTCCTTCAAATTGTTCATCTTCTTTATCTCGTCTCAATCTCTATTAAACTCGGATAATGGAAGACAGTGTTTTTGAGTCCATCGGTTTTTTCTCACGAGTTGTGTGGTTGGCAACGCAGAGTTCTGAGGAATCAATTGCTAACCTTCAAGTTGAATGTGGCTTTTCTGAATTTGTTGAGGTCATTGTCCTGCCGTCTGGTCAAAATCCCGAGCGAATTCCCGAAGAATTTTTTAGTGTTTACGAATACTACTTTCACCAAGCGGCTTCTGTTTTCCTATTCTAAAGGTCTTGGTGAAGTTTTTTTAGCGAAAACGGGGCTTTGCCTTTCTCAACTTCGTTCGTCAAGTTGTTTGTCTTCTTATGCTTGCGATGATGCGAATTCGGCGGCAAAGTCATCAAAGGATTCAGATGATGCCGTGAAGAGGTCGAAAGCTGAGGCCAATCGTGCTCCCGATGCGAAGTAAGTTCAATGTGCTTTTTGTGATTTTTCTTTGATGAAGGTTGAGATGATCAACCCATTTTTCTTTGTTGACGTTTTCAACAGGGCTGTCACGTTGGGAAAGTTGAAACAAGCCGTAGCGAAGAGGGCTGCGAAGAAAATGAGGGTCGAAGAGGCTCAAAAGAATAATTCGGCTGTTAAGGCCGAGGCTCAGAAGAAAGCTGCTCTGAGTGCGGCCTCTGAATCTGGAGCTCCCACTACCGAGCCAATTCTCGGCCAGGACAGGTCATCCGTTTCTGCCTCTGCCTCCACCTCTGCAATGGAGATCGATAATATAAATATTCCCGAGGGCACATCGGTAGATTTGCATGGCGACGAGGGTATGCAAGAGCCTTTAGAAATCGCCGATCTCCGAGACCATCTTGACAGAATCAATAAGCAGTTCGAGGCCGATCTCATCAACGTGGCGGTCGTGCAAGGTGAAACCTCTGGACCAACGGGAGGAATCAAGGAGGACCGTAGTTATGAACACAACTCACATGGGTTCATGCTAAGGTGGAATGGAAACCTCACGGGCATGCAGGATGCAAACCTCTGCACTAACTTGGCGTGGAAGTGCAAGCGGAGGCCATTGGGAGGTGTTCCAATCAACGAGTTGAAGCATCTTGAGACGTTCTCTGCTAACGCGAATCACTTCGTTCAGATTTGACACATCATTTTGTCGGATTGGTCGTTGTTTCTTATGATTTTTATTTATGGATGTCCTTTTACTCGGTGATTCCAGGCGATGGGTCTTACCTCCATGCTCGCTGAGTCATATGATCGCGATTTCTCGAAACAGCGAAAGTACCTCGATGAAGCCAACGATGGCGTGGTTCGGCTTCACGGCGCTGACAAGAGGGAGAAAGAGCTTGAAGTTAAGAACGCGAATTTAGAGATTGAGGTTCGAGAGCTCAAGTGAAAAGTCTTGAAGATGGATCAGCTTCAAGCCGAGGTAGCCGATCTTAGAGCCAAAGTTGCGGCTCTCGTGAAGCAGGTCGCCGAGGATGCACAGAAGGTGGCTGCCGAAGAAGAAAGACTTCACCAATCTCGACAGGATACGTCTAACTTCATGGCGGATCAAATATTCTGGAATGCTCGGGATTGGTTTGGCCCCAGGATTGAGTGGATGAAGGCGTTTTTCACTCAAAAAGATGAAGTTGACGAGGCTGTGGTTGTCTTGCTGAGAACCAGGCGATGTTGGAGTTCATTCGCCAGATGTTGAGCCGTGGCTGGGATATTCCGCCGGACACGATCTTCGCTTTCAAAGAAAAGGTAGTATAGTGGAAAATGAAAGGCGATGCTGTTGACGAGATCGTGCTTGAGGACGGGGATTTCGCCATGCCGGAAAAGTTTGATCTTTTGTTCCGTCTTGATGCTTTTTCCCTTGATAATGTTTGGGTTATCCCCGAGCACTTTGGCCAATTTAGTTCAATGCGTCACCGATCGCTCAGGCCCGCTCTTGCTGAGTTGCTCAAGAAATATTAGAAGCTATTTCGAGGCGAGCCGAGGTCGAGAAAAATCAAACCAAGGATGGTGTTGCTTCCTATGCCGAAACCTCGAAGTCTCAAGATGCTAATGTGAAGAAGGAGTAGTTTGTTGCCTTTGTTATCGTTATTTTTTCGTGTTATCGTCGCTTAGTTCGGCGTTTTATTCCTTTGTTTAATGACATTGCTCGGGAGGATTTTGTCCATTATTCGCTTTAATACCAATGTTTTCATGTTTTCAATCAAAGATTTTCTTCAATCTCGCATGTTGTGATTGCAAGTAAAGGATTTTCCTCTTATCTTTGTTGCTTTGGTACTAATTCTTTCTTTGTTTTAACCTTTCTTAGCTAGTCAGGCCTAACGAAGTGGTTTATCTAAATCAAGCAAAGTGTCGAATTTATCCAGTAGCTCTCTACGCGAGGTGCTTTAGTCAGACGAAGTGATTTACTCGTCTTGCCTTCTCGGATAAGTAAATCACTCAGGATAAGAGATTGTGAATCAATGTTTTTATGGTAACAATTTAATGCGACTCTGGCGAGGTGAAAACTTGCCTTGATGAGGAGTTTCGAGATTGTCTTAATTTTTAGAGAATAACAAGTGCTTTTTGACTTGTAGTGTAAGGCCATGCTTTTCGGCCGAGATGTAGGTGATGACTATCTGCTCGACTTATACCTTTTACGGCTTCTATGTCATACAAAGTATTTCGAGTTAAACTTTGGCCTGATTTACTTCGCATAACTTAGAATCGCGCGAAGTTCAATCTCGGCTTTTATTTTTCGGGCGAATCAGTGCTTTTGATTTGCGATGTGGGGCCGTGCTTTTTGGTCAGGCTGGAGGTGAGAACTATCTGTTCAACTTATACCAGTTATGATTGCTAGGTCGAATTCAAAACATGAGTTATCTTCGGCCAAAATGGTTTTATATGGCCTATAATCGTGGGAGTTTTGGTCTCGGCTTTCGTCCTTTAAACTTTGGAAGTACTTAAATGATCCAAAGTTTTAAGCGGTGATGAACAGTCACATTTATTCATTCGGGTGCATGCAAGTCGTACGTTTGGCCATAACGTTGACATTATTCTGAATGTTTCGCGTGGAATAATTTTTATTGTGGGAGAAGTTGTTTTCATTTGAGGATGTTTGATGCGATGCCGAGCTGATCACTTAAGAATTTCTTGGTCTTTGCAGAATTTTTGTTTTTGATGACGAGCTGTTCATTTATAAAAAATAATAAATTTTATTAAGTTATAGCTGCATCTGGTTAAAGGTTGCCTACATACCCAAAGTGTGGAATCAAGCCATTTGTAGTTCATAATAAAAAGTAATTAGCCTGTCACACGAGCTCTTCTTCTTTTTTGCTTCTATCGCTGATGTTCGTGCCGTTTTGGTAGTCGTACCCTTTTTTATTTATTTAATTGCGGGGTCACGGTAAAGGCTTACTGTCTTGTTCCCGGTGGTCGCAACTTTGTGGATCTTTTGCGCTCGCTGATGAAGCACTCTCGAGCCATCTGATGGTCACCTCACAAAGTGAATATGCCCGATGAGATTGGGAATTTCATGCATTGATGGTATGTAGACACAATTGCTTTCATCTAGTGAATCCATGGCGTTCCCAAGTTTGGGTTGTAGATTGTTGGTCTATCCATTACGGTGAACTTCACCATTTTTGCACACCGCCGATGTATACTGGAAGGCGAGTTGTGCCGAGGCTAAAGACGGATTCGCTGGTGAACCATGTACGGGGTTTTCGAGCTGCTTTAACGCCTCATCGTTGATGCCCATCTTCTTAAGTGTCTCCGTGAATATGAGATTGACTGTGGCGCCAGTGTCGATGAGGATCCTTTCCACCTTACAGTCTTTAATATCGAGTTTGACCACAAGTGAATCGTTGTGAGGTGGGTGGAGTCCTTTCATGTTGCTGTGAATGCGATTGTGGCATCGTTGCTGACACTATGTGGGTATTTTCTAGACGCCACTGCATTTCTTTCACACTCTTTGATGGCCCTGGCTGAATCGTCGCAATCGCGCAGACCTCCTATGATCATATGGATCACTCGCTTCAGCGGTGGCGGAGGGGTTATCAAGATTACGATCTGGATCATCCCTTCCCCGAGGAGGCCCTCGATTGTCCATGTTCCGATCATACTCTTGATTATCTCTTTCGCGAGGAGGTCTATGATTTGTCTCTGTTTGTCTTGCGGTCTCAATCTTCTATGTCGCGACCTCGATTATCTTTGTCTTGGTCACGATCATGATCATTTCTATCTCGTCTTTGGACAGCTAGCAGACTCCATTGTCTTTCGTCCCTCCTAGGTCGCCGTTTATAGTTGCCACGACCTAGGCGGTTATCATTGTTGGTGGTTCGGCGACTGGTATGGTTTCTACCTTGATTCCCTTACCGTGATCGGTTTTCTTCAATCTCGATCTCACCATCGTAATCATAAGAAAATTTTGAAAACAAAAGTTAACACTTAAAATATCATTTATATTTGAAATTTTTTCAAAAATAGCTTTTATGATACCATTTTTTTATTGATACTACTATTTATTGTTCATCTTTAAAAATATCATTTTCATAAATGCTTATAAAAATTTAAATTTAACAAGGTTATTCATCTTGTTTATAAAATTTCATAAAACATGTTATAAATTTTATAAAATCTTACAAAATTTGTATAAAACCTCATAAATTATGTTATATAAATCCTTATAAAATTTGCCTTTTGTAAAAAAAAATTATAAACGTTTATAAAAGTGGTATTTCTAAAAATATACAGCAAACAATGATATTTTAAAAAACTTTTATCATAAAAATAATATTTATTAAAAATTTTCTTTATATTTTTAGTTATCTAATGTTTTCTATAAGTTTTTATTATTATTTAACTGCATATAGTCATAATCATTATTTAACTGTTTTATATAATCTAATTGCATTCTCTCTTACAACTATTTTTAGTATATTTATTTGATCATATTTTCCGTAATCGCAAGAAACCTTAACTGATTCACTAAAGGGATGACGGTCTAGTAGTAGTGCAATAAAGTTGGTTTTTTTATGCCCCATGTTCAAAAGTTTTTTGAGACGAAGAATTATTTTTTAAATTGAAATATATAAAAACTGATTCTGAATACTGGAAGGAGATTGTGGGACAAAAATCTGGAACTCCCAAACTTAAAAAAAAATAAAAACATTTAACTGATTCAAATGATTTTTATACATGCAAAATTTTATAATTTAACAAAAAACTAATGGTTTCACTACAAAAAAAAAGTTGGTGTTTACCCTTGCTTATTTTGTATATTTGCATTAGTTATAACTGAAGTAAAAAAACATTTATTTGTTAATAAGTAATTAAATTTAGTATAACTTAATTTTATGATATCATTTTAGTGATTCAACACACCTTTTTTTTAATATGTGATCTTAAGGCGGCTAACTGGTACATGTGGAATTGTGGAATACTATTAGCTGAAAATTAGAAACTACACCATTGGAATATAATTGAAGAACACTATTTAATAAAGTAAATTTTTTATCTTTTTAATTTTTTTATGTTTCTAATCTGTTGGTTTAATAGTTGATACAATATATATTATAGTTTTGAATAAAAGTTTCTTCAAATTTTATTTTAAAATTATCTTTCCAAATATTACATACCTATTTTCATTATTAATCAGACTTTCATATTAATTTTAAATATTCAATATATTTACTTTTAATTATTATATCAAATAGTTTTTTTATTATTCCACAAACTAATTTTTCATCTTTTTATTGGGTGAATAAAATAAAATAAAATAAAAACTAAAAGTTTGAAAACATAAGTGTAAAATTATTCATATGTACTTATTGTGCATGTTAGAAATTATTTTTTATTATTAAATATCCATCATATTATAGCATACAATCATGTTTGTTTTAGAGAAAAAAAAGTCAAAATAACAAAAACAGATATTTAAGATATTAAAAATTACACCTTATATGTATTTTGAAAAAGATCTGATACTATATGTAGTGATAACGTATGAATAATTTAGAACAACAATTGTTCAAAGCATACAATATGTTTCAAAACGTTATCCCTAAATTTTATGATATATGTCTCTATAAATCATTATTTTGGGTAATCAGGTATCCGTTGGAGCTCATATCAATTTTTTTGGGTTTTGATAATTTTGGTATTAAGGTATAAGACCTATTCGGTTATTTTTTTTGTAGGACAGGTTTGGTTCGGTTCAACCTGAGTACAGATCAGTTTTGGTATCCGAGTTATCCAAAACTTATGCAAAATACCCAAAACAAATTTTAGTTTTTTTTTGTATTTGAGTTATTTTCCAAAAAAAATATCTATTTTGACAAATATATCTATAGATTTTTGTCTATTTTAGTTATTTCGATCTAAACATAATTAATATATTGGATTTATAATTCTAATTATATTTTGTTTATGGTAAGACTAGATATAACTAATATTTTTAAGCTCCAAATGCACTCCATCCTTTAAAGACTCTAATTGGACTCTAAAAATATCAAAAGACTCTATAAAAACACTTATATCATGGTCCAAAAACGGGTAAAAACCATGATATATCAACTCCCCCATACTTAGCTTTTGCTTGCCCTCAAGCAAAACAGAAACTTAGAATTAAGTAGAAGTTTGAAAACATAAACTTCGAGCTATCCTTTAGAACGCCACAACAGTTAACACTCTTAAATCCACATGCTATAAAGCCAACCTTAGGTAATGTTCAGAGTACTTACCACAAACTTAGCAATCTCCCAGTTTGAATCCAGATCCTTTCCTTAGTGAAATTTCGAACTCTAACAATGGTCTTACCAAAGAACTTTTCCGATTCTTTCCCTTCATTAGTGCTTTGAACAAGACATTCTTTGTATAGCTCTCCTATTTTCTCTTTCCATGAGTCAACTGCTACCCATTTTCAGGGTGTTCTAAGATCTTTTCATTGACTCATTCTTTTTCTTTTGAAGCCTTGGAATAGTGCTGCTATTTACTTGTGTTCCTTGTGAGGAGACAGGTTCATGAGCTCTCACGCGCATCTTCCCTGGCTCATGCTTACACAGAAGTGTAGTAGCAAACATGCGAACAAGATAGCGAAGGGTAGGATGGCGAATGTCTATCTACGAGGAGGTCTTAGAGTCATACCTCCCATTCCCAAAATGTGACCAAAAATCCTGGTTGTCTGGAAGCTGCGGAGGTAGGGAGACACCAGTGGCATGCTCGTTCTCAAAACCGTAGATGCCACAAAGCTCTGGAAGTGGAATCCTGTAGCGAACCCCTCGGATAAGGAATGTCAAGGTCCCCTCCAAAGCGTTCCTGACAATCTTCCCATTCTCGTTCAATCCGAATCCTTGCACCTTCACGTTTTGGCCAGGAGGAAGAGAGGGAATCACTGCATCATTAGCAGTCCCTGAGGCGGATGCTTCAGCTTCCCGTGGTCTCTTTGTTCTTGGAGGCATCTGCAAGCAAAGAAAGAAAGCAAAATCAAATCCAAATTCCGACAAATGAAAGACAATGTGTCGATATTGAAAAATCAAATCCTTTTGTCGATCGACACCACGCGGGTAATCTCAAATTGACACCAAATCATGATTCTAAACCCAATGGTGCATCAAATAGCCTTGCAAACAATCTCAATATCATGAATCGACCTAGTTTAAACCATCAAACCCAAGTAAAATCCCAAATTCGCAACATGCATCATCAATTTTCAAAAATTTCGAAAATTTCAATTTATGCAAATTAAGTATGAATTCAGTTTGGGTAATGATCTAAACATGCTGGGAAACCTAAATAAACATCTTTCAATCAATAAATCAAGTTAAATAGGCTGAATTCGAGATTTTTCACCTTAGGGTCGAAAATGGAATTGGGAGATTTGAAGAACATACCTTGGCAGATCGAACAAATGGATAATGGATAATGAAAGAGGATGAAAATCCGCACGGATTAGAGCTTTGAATCACTCAATTCCGTTAAGAAATGAAGATATGGTGATTTGGGGAAAATTTTCTCTAAGGGTCGTTTTTTGAAATTATGAAGGAGAAGAAGAAGAAATCGGGGTTTTGAAGTCTTACATGCGTCCCGTGGTGGTGTCAATCGACACTTGGTTTGGTCGTGCCCATTTCTCCTTTTTTTTTATAAGAAAACAGAATTAAAATTAGTAAAACCAAAATAAAATCCTAATAAATACTTACCAGTGGGTTGCCTCCCGCTAAGCGCTCGTTTAACGTCAATAGCTTGACTGTTCACGCGTTTAGGCGGTGGGTACATCATCCAGAGACACAATGTGTCCTGCTGGAATCTCGGCTTGAGCCCAATAGTGTTTTACTTTCTGCCCATTCACAATGAATTCTTCTCCTTTAGAGTTTGTTAAGACAATTGCTCCATATGGTCTGACCTCTTTGATGGTGAAGGGACCTGACCAACATGAACGCAATTTACCAGGAAATAATTACAAACGAGAGTTATACAAAAGTACCTGGTCATTTGGTTCGAAATGTCTGGAGAAAATCTTTTTGTCATGGTATGCATTTGTCCTCTCCTTGTAGAGCTTCGAGTTCTCATAAGCGTGATAGCGCAGTTCGTAGAGCTCGTTGAGCTGAATTAGGCGCTTTTCTGCAGCAGGCTTCAAGTCGAAATTCATCTTCTTGATAGTCCAGTGTGCCTTGTATTCCAACTCCACTGGAAGATGGAAAGCTTTGGCATAGAGCAGCTGGAATGGTGTAGTCCTAAGTGACGTCTTATAGGCAGTCCTGTAAGCCCAAAGTGCATCATCTAGTTTTGCAGCCCAATCCTTCCTTGTCTTGCCCACTGTCTTCTCCAAGATTTGCTTGATCTGTCTGTTGGAGACTTCAACCTGTCCACTCGTTTGGGGATGATAAGGAGTGGCCAAACGATGTTGAACACCATGCTTCTTCAGCAGCTTGTTGAAAACTTTGTTAATAAAGTGAGAACCACCATCACTTATAACAATCTGAGACACTCCGAATCTTGGGAAAATGATGGTTTGAAACAGCTTGAGAACCACTGCAGAATCATTGGTCTTAGAAGCAATTGCTTCCACCCACTTAGACACATAATCCACTGCAACCAAGATGTATTGCATTTCGAAGGATGGAGGGAAGGGTCCCATGAAATCAATACCCCAACAATCAAAGACTTCAACTTCAAGGATGAAGTTCTGTGGCATCTCATGTCTCTTGCTGATCTTCCCACTTCTTTGACAGGCATCACATTGAGTGATGAACAGCTGCGCATCCTTGAACATAGTAGGCCACCAAAAGTCTGCTTGAAGAACCTTGGACACTGTCTTGAAAGTAGCAAAGTGTCTAGCATACTCAGAACCATGACAATGGTAAAGCACATCTCGGACTTCACTCTTTGCGATGCATCTGTGGTACACATTATCTGAACAATGCTTGTACAAGTGAGGTTCATCCCAATAGTACCTTCTATGTTCTCTCATGAACTTCTTCTTATCATTTTTCTTGAGATGTTTAGACTCAATGTCAGCAGCAAGGAAGTTCACAATGTCAGCATACCAAGGTCGAGTTGCATCAGATAAGGCAAATATTGGTTATCGAAAGACGTCGTCCAAGATCCTGCGAAGTGATGCAGTTGTCGGGTGTCGATCGACACTATAAACGGTGTCGATCGACACGCTGGAATTCGTCAGTGTTCCAAGTGTTGAATCATGAATCTTTTCTGAAATTTCGGACGGAGTGTCGATCGACACTCTCCTAGTGTCGATCGACACTAGGCTCGTCTGCTCTGAATTCATGGATTGAAGATGAGTCTTAATGTAGTATACATTCTCTTCAGGCAGAAAAACATCAATTGGGACGTCATCTTCGATCCTTATCCGTGAGAGATGGTCAGCTACTCCATTTTCAACTCCTTTTTTATCCTTAATTTCTATGTCACACTCTTGGAGAAGTAAAATCCATCTCAGCAATCTTGGTTTTGCATCCTTCTTTTGCATCAAGTACTTCAATGCATAATGATCTGTGTGAACAATCACCTTTGAGCCAACAAGGTACTGTCAAAATTTCTCAAAGGCAAACACCACAGCCAATTCCTTCTCAGTTGTTGGGTAAGTTTTCTGAGCATCATCCAATGTTCTGCTGGCATAGTAGATGACATGAAGCTTCTTATCCTTCTTATGTCCCAAAACCGTGCCTAATGCGAAGTCGCTGGCGCCACATATTACCTCGAAAGGTAAATCCCAGTCTGGAGGTTGAACAATCGGAGCACTCACCAAGGCTTGTTTGATCTGTTCAAAGGCTGAAAGGCATTCTGCAGTGAACTCGAATTTCACGTCCTTGCAGAGGAGAGCAGTTAGTGGTCTTGCAATTTTGCTGAAATCCTTGATGAATCTTCTGTAGAACCCTGCATGACCCAGAAAACTTCTCACTGATTTCACAGAATCAGGTGCTTGTAGCGTCGTCATCACCTCTATCTTGGCGCGGTCTTCTGCGATGCCTTCTGCTGAAACCTTGTGCCCAAGCACAATGCCATCTTAAACCATAAAGTGACACTTTTCCTAGTTCAAGACTAAGTGCTTCTCTTCACACCGCTGTAACACTGCGCATAAGTTGTGCAGGCAGTCTTTAAAGGATGACCCATAAACAAAAAAAGTCATCCATAAAGACCACCATAAACTTCTCAATCATGTTCGTGAAGATCGACATCATGCATCGCTGAAAAGTCGCAGAAGCATTACAAAGTCCGAATGGCATTCTGCGATATGCAAACGTACCACAAGGACATGTAATGTGGTCTTCTCCTGATCATCTGGGTGGATTGGAATCTGAAAGAATCTTGAATAGCCATCCAAGAAACAGTAGTAGGGGTGATTTGCTAATCTCTCCAGCATCTGATCGATGAAGGGCAAAGGAAAGTGATCTTTCCTGGTTGCGGCGTTCAGCTTCCTGTAGTCTATGCACATCATGTGTCCAGTCACAGTCCTTGTAGGAATCAGCTCATTCTTCTCGTTCTTCACCACTGTGACTCCTCCTTTCTTGGGAACCACATGGACCGGACTGACCCAAGCACTGTCTGAAATGGGATAGATGATCCCTGCTTCCAAAAGTTTCATGATCTCCTTCTTGACTACTTCCATCAGGTTCGGATTCAGCCTCCTTTGATGTTCTATTGATGAATTCGTATCATCCTCAAGGTGAATCTGATGCATGCACAAGTCTGGTGAGATACCTGAAATATCATCAAAAGAATAGCCAAGAGCCTTGCGAAATTTTCGCAGCTTGCTTAGCAACAAAGTGAGCTCCGCATTGTTTAAGGAAGCATTCACAATAACAGGATAAGTTGAATTAGGACCAAAAAATGCGTATCTTAACCCGACAGGGAGCAGTTTATGCTCAACTCTAGGTGCCTTAACCTCACTCCAGTCTTCCAATGGTGCAGTCTTCGCAGCTTTCGCGGAGTGTCTATCGACACTATGTGGTGTCGATCGACACAAGTCGTCTTGTGCGACTAGTTGCAAGACTTGCTCGCTAGCATCCATCATCTTTGTGTATCGAGCAGTAGCATCGTCTAGGTCCTCAACATCTGTTGTAGAAGTCGTCAAGGCTCTTTCCAAAGGATCTGTAGGATGGTCTTCTTGAAAAAAAAATTTAGCAAGGTTGGTGAGTGAATCGACATAGAAGGTCTGTCCATCAATTGTTGGCCTCTTCATCAGCTTTTCCATGTCGAAATTCATCACCAAATCACCAATGTTCAGCGCAATTCTTCCTTTTCTCACATCAATGATAGCTCCAGCTGTAGCCAGGAATGAGGTGGTCTTTGGATTCCTCATCATAAGCTAATACCACAAAGTCTATGTGAATCAAACAATCTCCAACTTTGATAGGAACATCTTCCAAAACACCTTCAGGGATCCTGACAGAACGATCAGCAAGGACTAAGGAGATTCTGGTGGTCTTGAAGTCTGTCATATCCAGCCTAAGAGCAACTGAGATTGGCATCAAGTTTACACTTTATCCTAGATCGTTGAGAGATCTCCCAAACTTTTCTGAGAATATGGAACAATCAAGAACAAAACTTCCATGATCGGAGAGTTTTTCTGGAAGCCTGTTCTGAATGACAGCACTGACTTGCTCCGATATCATCATTACTCCTTCCTCCATATCCATGTTCTTGGTCATCATCTATTTCAAGTATCTCTTTATCATTGGAGTAGTTTTAATGGCATCTATCAAAGGAATTTCAACCACTAGTCTATCCATGATAGCCTTGCATCTGGCATCTAGTAGCTCCTTCTTAGACTTCTTTGGTATCAAGGGGAAAGGAATCTTTGGTTTGTAGACCCTTTCTTCTGCAACCTTTGTTGATGTGAGCTGATCTGGTGTTGTCCGAACAGAGCGTCGATCGACACCCTCCTGGTGTCGATCGACACTTGTCTCTGGTGTCGAGTCCTTCGGGTCGAGTTTGTCCGATCCGTCTGGTTTGTCGTGAATCTTCATGGGTGTCGATCGACACACAGGAGTGTCGATCGACACTGGCTCCGCAGCATCTTCAACTTCTTCGAGCTCCTCAAATTCTTCAGTACTAAGCTCTCTTTTCTGTACAGGTTGAAGGTTCTTCCCACTCCTCAATGTGACAACGTTCACATGGCGTTTGGGATTGGTATCAGTCTTCCCCGGAAGGAATCCTTCTTGCCTGTTAACAACTTCTACGGTTTGAGCAACTTGAACATCCAACTTCTTCATGTGAGAGCTCATGCTCTCAATCTTTCCATTCAGGTCTTGATACAGTGAATCAATCTTCCCATTGAAATCCACTGTCATCTTTTGCTTTCCCTCCAAGATTTGGTCTAGCATAGACTCCATCTTGTTTTCTTGCACAGGAGGTTTTTGGTAAGAGGAATTTCCATAGCTCCTTGTGTAATTGCTGTTCTGGAATGGGAGCTTTTGAACATAACCAGAAGAGTTTTGGTTTCCCGTAAAGGAGCTCTTCTGATAATTCCCATTGAAGCTTCTGTTCCCTTGCTGGTTCCCAAACCTTTGGCCTTGAAAGCCACCTCCGTTGATGTAGTTGACGTCCTCTTCCTCACATTCATCATTAGGCTCGAATGTCTCCACTTCATTAGCAAAATGGACTTGCTTCTTTTCCACCAATATGTCCAACTTCCTGGTTACCTCAGCAATTTGGCTTCCTACACTTGCACCAGCGTTTTGTCTCCTCTCTAAATCTGCATTCTTGGTGCTGCTGCAAGAGGTCAAATTCTCTATAAGCACCATCACGTCATCTGGATATCTGGTGTTGAAGTTTCCATTGCTCGCAGCGTCTAAAGCCATCTGGTACCTCCAATCGATCCCTCGGTAAAAAAAACCGAGAAGCTGCGGCTCGCTGAATTCGTGATGTGGGCAGTCTCTCTGGTAAGCTTTGAATCTTACCCAAGAAGCCTTGAATGCTTCAAAGGGTCCTTGGGAGAATGCAGTGATCTTTGTCCTCAGATCTTCGGATCTTGCAACATCAAAGAAGTTGCATAAGAATGCATTCTTTGTCTCTTCCCAAGTGGTCAAAGATCCTGGATCCAACTGCTTCAGCCAATATGATGCATCTCCAGCAAGCGAGTAAGGAAACAGCTTGCAGAAGACATAATCATAGGATACTCCGTTAGCCTTGATGCTTGAAGCTAAATCCTCGAATCTTTCAATGTGGTCGATAGGATGTTCATTGGGAAGACCATGGAAAGGATGTTGAGCCACCAGTGTGAAGTAGGCAGGCTTCAGCTCGAAATCGTTCCTCTGAAATGCAGGAGGACGGATGGCAGCTTTATTAGCATAGAACTGGTCTGGTCGGTTGTACTCACCAAGAGTTCTTCCACGTCCAGCTTCTGAAGGGGCGATTTGTCTCTGTTGCTCGATGATAACAGCTCCAGTCTCATCAAGTCTCTGTCCTTGTACGTTCCTTCTGTGCCCTTCTGCATCAACCAAGTTGTCTTCAGCGTCTCGGATTAGAACCATAAGATCAGCCATTGTTCTCTGCGCAGGGTGTCGATCGATGCTATTGGCGTCGATCGACACTCGTGTAGTCTTGCGGTTCCTACGTTTGAGACTACCAAGTTCTTGGTTCAATCCGATTAGTTCCTTGTCCTTGTTGCTTCTGGTACTGGGCATGCACCTGAAACCAAAGATAGGAAACTAAATTAGTAACCAAAATAAATCAAACTCTAGTCAAAATCCTAATACTAGATTTCGTAGGCAGCTATTACTTCCCCGGCAACGGCGCCAAATACTTGATAGGGCTGAGGTTTTACTCAAATAAAACTACTGCAAGTGCACAGCAAATGCAATTGTAGTATAAGGGGTATCGAAATCTCAAGAGAAGTAGATGCTACGCTAAGGTTTCTAAGTTCGAATTATGCTGGGTTGAATAATGTAAAAGCAAATAAAACAGCTAGGCGAAATAAGTAAACGAGATAAATGCGGTGTAAGTTCAGGGAACGAAGGCGCTAGGCAAGGATGATTATGAGGATGAATCAGAGAATGCATATATTATTTTGTCAAGAAATAATTAAGAACCGTCTAGAACTCGAAACGCTAATTTAAAACCAATCAACTCTCGTTGCAGAAGTTATCTATGCCTAAATTCCAGAAAACCAAATCTCTTTGCGAGTTCAAACAATTCAGACAAGCATTAATGTTCAGGTTCGATTTGTTCACAAAATACCTAAACCAAATCTCTTTGCGAATAGATATTTTGCTCATCTATGATTAGGTCAAATTATCAATAATGCTTTCCCATCTATTAAACAACCTAGGGTTTGATTTCTAAGTGATCAATTTCAGAAATCAATATAAGCACAAATCAAGATGAAGATCCAAGTGATTTTTCCTAACAAGATAATAATTCTACAAACTCATCATCAACCCTAAATCACCCTAACCTAACTAGCAACCTACTCAGACATAGAGATGAAAACACAAATCATGACTGAAATAAATTGTATAAAAATAATAGAGAATGATACAAGGGTTCGAAATCTGGCTCAGATGAGTTAGAATTGTCTCCCCAAAAGCTCAGGTTCAATCTCTCTCTAAGTCTCAAAAACAGAAAATTATGAAAAGGTGTCTGGCTAAACAATGCCTAAAAACTATTTATAGAAGAGGATTTTTCGTCGGGGGCAGTCTTGTAAATTCTTCAAATTTGGCTTGATTTCCTTTTTCTTGATGAAAGACGCAAAACTTGGTCGGTTTGATCAGTGTCGATCGACACACAATGATGGTGTCTATCGACACCCTGCGTGTAAATCAACTCCGACTTCATCACTTTGGCTGCTTCTCCAAAATGCTTCAAAAAGCTTTAGAATCTCCTTTTAAGCTCCAATTGCACTCCATCCTGTAAAGACTCTAATAGGACTCTAAAAATACCAAAATACTCTATAAAAACACTGATATCATGGTCTAAAAACGGGTAAAAACCATGATATATCATTATGCTAGATCAATCAATTTAAAATAAATAAAACTACTAAGTAAATTAGAAATATAATTAAATGTGGATTAAAGTTCAGGAGACGAAGACGCTAGGCAAGGATGATTATCAGGATGAATCAGAGAATGCATATATTATATTGTCAGGAAATTATGAGGAACCGTTTAGAACTCGAAACACTAGTTTAAAACCAATCAACTCTCGTTGCAGAAGTTATCTATGCCTAAATTCCTGAAAACCAAATCTCTTTGCGAATTCAAACAATTAAGGCAAGCATTAAAAACAAGTTCGATTGTTCACAAAATACCTAAACCAAATCTCTTTGGGAATAGATGTTTTGCTCATCTATGATTAGGTCAGGTTGTCAATAATGCTCTCGCATCTATTACACAACCTAGGGTTTAATTTCTAAGTGATCAAGTAAGAAATCAATATAAGCACAAATCAAGATGAAGATCCAAGTGATTTTCCTAACAAGATAATAATTCTACAAACTCATCATCAATCCGAAATCACCCTAACCTAACTAGCAAACTACTCAGACATGGAGATGAATGCACAAATTATGACTGAAATAAATTGCATAAAAGAATAGAGAATGATACAGGGGTTCAAAAACTTCTCGAAAGAGTACATAATTATCTCCCCAAAAGCTCAGGATCAATCTCTCTCTAAGTCTCAAAAACAGAAAATAATAATAAGGTGTTTTGCTAAACAATGCCTTAAAACTATTTATAGAAGAGGATTTTCGTTAGGGGCAATCTTGTAATTCTTCGAATCTTGGGACAATTTACTTTTTCTGATGGAAGTCACGAAACTCAAGTCGGCTTTATTGGTGTCGATCGACACCAAGGGTTAGTGTCGATCGACACCCTGCGTGTAATTCAGCTCCGACTTCAACACTTCGACTGCTTCTCCATAATGCTCCAATAAGCTCCAGAATCTCTTTTTAAGCTTCAAATGCACTTCATCCTGTAAATACTCTAATAGGACTCTAAAAATACCAAAAGACTCTATAAAAACAGTTATATCATGGTACAAAAACGGGTAGAAACCATGCTATATCAATCGACCGAACCTCTAATTTGAACAAAAAAACAAAAAAAACAAAAGGATCTTATACCCCTAATTTGAACGATCCAAAACCCGAAAGATATGACCGAATCCAAATGGATATCCAAATTTTCAGGGCTATTATTTCTTAAGAAATAATGATATATTCTCATTATTTCTTAAAAAATAAAGCTTTTTGACAACTTTAAACGTGTTAGTTATAATCAATTTAATAATTTTTATAAAAAATTTAATGATTAAGATGGAGAAAATATTAAATCAAGTTGCTTACAAGAACATGAAGAAACAACAGATGAAGCAAATATGCATATAATATGAGAAAGAATCAAACAAGTATTATGGGTTAGATATCATTAATGTATTAATATATACAAATAAATATATTTTCGTTTATTAACTTTTAGTTCTTGATTTTGTTTTTTGTATTTTTATGTTTTTAATACATTAGTGATATATTAAAACAATTTTTTTATTTAATTCATATTTTCTTAAAATATATTTTTATATACTCTGTAATTTCTTTATTACTATCTATATTATTAGTTATTCCATTAAATTTGGCTAAAAATCACTAAATATTTTTTTCCCATAAAATTCCACAGTTACCATGAACGGCCCAAATGTCTAACATTAATGGAACCCAAAAAAAACCCCAAAAGCAAAAACATGACATGAGACGTAGACACGTCAAAGACCATAGAATAGTAATAATATTGTATGTGATCACAAAAGTAGGCAGCGCCACCGCAAATCTCTGTCACATTCTCTCCTTCCTTTTCAACCTTGTATATTATTATTTTCATTTCTTTTTAAATCCTTATTATTATTATTATTATTTCTCTGTAAATCTCTTCTTATAGAGATACACACACATCGAAACCAAGAAAAATCTCTATTGCAGAAAAATCAAAGAAAATTTGTAAAATGAAGAGCAACCATTTGCCTTTGCCTGATGAGTCCAAGGAACCAATCTCTCACCGGAAACAAAACAAGGTCACTAAGACAAGTTTGCCGGAGAGCATTACGAGTCACCGGAATATTCAAGAGCAGTTGGAGACGACGATGGTGTTGTCGGGACGTGAGAGGCTGAAGAGACACAGAGAAGAAGTTGCCGGAAAAATTCTGATACCGGAGAGTTGGGGCAAAGAAGGATTGCTTAAGGGGTGGATGGATTTCTCTGCCTTTGACGCTGCTTTTACGTCTAGTCAGATTGTTTCTGCTCGAGCTGCGTTAATGGCTGACGCCGGAGACGATGTCGGAGCTAGAGGAAGTCGGACGCAACGGCTCCGGGTTGAGAGTTCTTGTTGATTTCAATTTTCTTAGAGAAACATTTATGCAAATAATACTCATTGTGATGTTGAATGTTGTTATTTGTTACATTGTTAGGTTCCTATCTTCATATTGTTTTTGGAATTGGATCATTGTTACAAACATTCAATATTTGAAATAGTAATTAAATTGATTTATATAGGGAATTGCCGGTGAGACACTTTGTTTAATTACCAGAGAGATTCCACAAACTCATATATACAATTTTTGGTATATTTAAAACATATTTTCGTTGCGATTATAATCGTAATTAGCCATTTATGATTCCACAATGACTAATTATGGATTAATATCACAATGAAAATATTTGAATTATCTTTTCAACTAATCGGGGACAACCATTCAAATTGTAATGAATGATTCAATCATTTCAACACCGTGAATCGGTTGATATAGTTCGATTCATACATAAATGTGGTTCAAATGAATAATGTACTTATCATGAAAACTAAGAGATATTGATTGTGTAGATAGTGAAGTATTTATGTTTTTGTGATAACATTAAAACTCATCAATGTAAAAGGGAAATTAGGTCAATGACCTTGTAAAAACTGAAAACCATCAACTAACTATAACGAGTGGCTACTATATTCTTTGTATTAGTTACAATATATATAGAACTCTCCTTCACTTTCTCTCTCTTTCTTTGTTCGTCTCTCTCTCTCAAAATTATATTATTTTATTAACAAAATTTCAGATATGCTTTTCCTCTTTTTTCTTATGTCTCCCTCCTACATCTCTTTCCACTTCTCTTTCCTTCCGCCACTTCACCTCCTCTTCTCCCTCCATGTCTTCTGTTGTTGTTGCCGCTTCCGTTCCTACATTTCTTCTGTGTCGTCTTTTTTGTCTTTCGTCGTTTTTTTCAAATTGAGTAGCGATTTTTCGGGTGTGATCCTGTCTATTCGTCGGACTGTACTATATTTATTTCATACTGTACTATCTTTTTTTGTATTTTTTGTACTATGTGTTATTTCGGATATCTTTTTTCAGATATCTTTTTTTTTGTCGTCTGAGTTTATTATTAGAAAACCAAGAGAGTTCAATACAAAGATAGGAAATAAAGAAAGGAATGCAGCCACCTTTTTAAAAAACAGAGCATAAAATCCTAAAGGAAGGACTCTAAATGCTCATCCTAGCTTCTTGACTTATACGATCTAACAACCACAATGGTCCTCCCAAGGCCAAATACGACTGGAACCTTCCATCTCTTGTTACACTCTTGGAGATATCCCGAGCAATCTGATTTGATTTTGGGGGCTCAAATTCAATACAACATCTGTCAAATTCGCTGGAAAGATGGTGTATCTGTGACGTAAGAGCTCGGTACAAGGCCAATTTAGGGGCATAGCTATAGCCTCCACTGCACTATGAAAATCAGAGATAATGACTACATCCGCCAGGTGCAGATCACGAATACTCTGTAAAACCCATATTATACAACGCAACTCTGCAGTTAACCGATTCAGAGATTCAGTAAAGGCTTCCCTAGCGTGGAAAAGGACTGATCCATATTGGTCTCTAGCTATCCATGCACCTCCACTGTGCAGATATGGATTTCTCCAATTGGCGTTCAAATTACATTTAATCTGACCAGTCATGGGAGGTACCCAACGCGACATCGACAAACTGTTGGTGATGATTCGCCATGCGTGTGGCCAAGGTTGTTTCCGAACCGTTGAGCTTAGCCCATAACCATGCTTCCTCTGTTGCACGTTGAGTGACCGAGTCTATAGATTCCTGTTTGCCGGCTATAAGTATAGCATTCCTGTTTTTCCAAGTGTTCCAAAGGATCCAAGGAATTTCACTTCTTATCTTTTCTGGTAAAGATGGATCGTCCATTAAGTCCAACAAATGAGTTAGATTTTCCTCGAGTGAGTCAGAGATCCCGTTAATCGGATTAGGTATGCTTGCCTTTAGTTGGATTTGAGTAGCAATGTCACACCTCAAAAGGACATGATTGATCGTTTCTGGGCTATTCCGGCAAAGTTTGCATGTTACATCCTCAGCAGTACCTCTTGTTCTCAAGCGATCCGCTACCGCTAAGGCGCCTGATATTGCTCTCCCCCGGAAGACACGTATTTTAGGCAATGTTTTGACCTTCCAAACTCTGTTTTTGAGCGCCACCTGAACTTGTTTCAAGGCCGTTGAGGGGCCTGTTGGAATCAGGGGGAAATTTGAAACTAGCCAATAACCACTCTTCACTGAGTAAGCCCCATGTTTTGTATGTGCCCATACGT
Source organism: Alliaria petiolata (assembly GCA_020283515.1). NCBI lineage: Eukaryota > Viridiplantae > Streptophyta > Magnoliopsida > Brassicales > Brassicaceae > Alliaria > Alliaria petiolata. The sequence goes on from JAHZTW010000001.1 coordinate 390,237,771, forward strand.
GTTTGTCATCTACGTTGCCCAATGGCATTCGTAAGATTTGATTTGCATCTGCTGGAAGAAACAGCTCCCTCACTCTGTTCTCACGCCATTTATCTGAATTAGATATAATAGAGTCAACGCTCAGATTCAAATCAATGTTTCTCTGAATATTGAAGGGTCTGCGTGGCTGTTCATCCATCTCCATTTTTCCAACCACATTTTTGTCTTCTTACCATTGCCAATAGATTTTATCAGACCGCGTGTGAGAAGATCTTTTCCATGAAGAATACTAAACCAAGCGTAAGAGGGTCTAAAACCTTTACCACACTCCAAGAAATCAAATTTGGCATACTATCGGCCTTTGTATAGTCTTACAATGAGAGAATTGGGGTCATTGAGTAGTTTCCAGGTTTGTTTAGCTAGCAATGCTTGATTAAAATCTTCAATGTCACGGAAACCTAAATCACCATTATGTTTGGATTTGCAGATATCTTCCCAAGGGACCTAGTGAATCTTCCTCTTCTTTTCACACGAGTTCCACCAGAAGTCCATCATCGCGCTTTTTTTTTTGACATTGTTGCTTTGTTAATCAGAAACATGACATAGCATATACCGGTAAAGCCATAGCAACCGACTTTAGGAGGTCCTCCTTTCCTCCAAGGGAAAGCGTTTTGGCATACTATCCATGTAGTGGTTTGTTAAGCTTCTCTCCAATAAAACCTAGTAATTTCTGTTTGGACCCACTGAAACATTCCGGCAAACCGAGGTAAGTACCTGCACCGCCCTCTTTCTCGATGCCCAGTAACGATGCAAGTAATCTACGATAGATTGGATCAATCGCTTCTCCAAAAGTAATTGAGGATTTCTGAAAGTTGATTTCCTGTCCCGAAGCGTCCCCGTAGAGCTTCAGACAATTGAGAAACGTAGAGCACTCATTTAAGGTTTCAAGACACACAAAGAGGCTATTATCAGCAAAGAGCAGATGATGAATCGAAGGACAATTCCGTGTCAGCTTCATCCCCGAAATTCTTCCATCTTTCTCAGCTTGGTTCATCACATGAACAAGAGCCTCTGCACACAATATGACGAGAAAATGAGAAAAAGTATCTCCTTGTCTAAGCCCTCTCTCAGGTTTGAAATGCCCATGTGTTTGACCATTAAGTAGAACCGAGAACGAAACAGTTCGTACACAGCTCATTATCCATAACCTCCATTTATCGTTGAAACCCATACGCTTGAAATGTTCATCCAGGAAGTCCCACTCTACTCTATCATAAGCCTTCGACATATCAGTCTTGATCGCAATGAAATCTTCTTTGCAGTTCGGGTTTGTGCGGAGTCCATGTATACTTTCATGGGTAATAAGCAGGTTATCCGAAATGAGACGACCTGCAATAAAGGCTCCTTGTGTTGGCGAGACCAGATGTGGTAGAATTACTTTCAGTCTCGCACATAATATCTTTGACACAATCTTATATGTGACTGAGCACAAACTGATTGGTCTAAGGTCTGTCATGTCGTCGGGATTTGGAATCTTAGGAAGAAGTACAATCTGCGTGTAATTCCAGTCAGAAGGTAGTTCTCCAGATTCAAAAAAGGTTTTCACTTCCTCTGTGATTTGTGGCCCTGTGATATCCCAAAAATGTTGGAAGAATTTTCCAGTCATGCCATCTGCGCCAGGTGCGCTGTCACTGCGAATACTTTTCACAGCTCTCTTAATTTCAGCATCAGAGATAGGCTTAGTTAATTCCCTGTTCATCCTCTCTGTAACCTTGCCTTGAAAACCATTCAATAACTCCACTGGATCAGAGGATCTGAATAAGTTTTTAAAATAGTCCACTGTAATTTCCCCTTTTGCTTCCTCTTCAAAGTGTTCAACTCCATGTTTATCTCTTAGTGAAGTTATTCTGTTTCGCATTCGTTTTGTTTGATCACTCCCATGAAAAAAAGTTGTATTCTTATCTCCAACGACCATCCACTTTTCTTTGCATTTCTGATTCCAATATTCCTCCTCTTCCCGTGAGGCTTTAAGCAGTTCAAGTTTCAGGTCTGCCATCTTCCGAAAATCAAGTGTGTGTCCAGCCTGTACTGAACCGAAACCCTCTCTTTCATTCCAGTGTCAAGTGTGTGTTCCCTCATACCCGCCCAAGACAAATGATTGCCAGTACAAGGGGTTTCTTTCACTCTACAATTTTGGACCAATGACCTGAATTGATAGAAAGTAGACTCTGCACGTCTGGGACCTCCAGCTTTCTCATTATTATTCATAATCTCGTTGAAATCTCCAACTAGGAACCAAGCATCATTACGGTTAACTCCTGTATCCGTTAGATTTTGCCAAACACGTCCACGAAGGTGTCTGACCGGATCTCCATACACAAAAGTAAGAAAAACTATCTCGAGCCCACTTCTACTCAAGCATCTATGATTCTGTTATCCGAGTGTTAAATCTGCACTGTATGTGATTGTTTCCAAAATACTGCTAAACCACCACTAAGACCCACTGGGTTTACCAAATGATTGTGGTCGTAACCCAACGACCTCTGAATACTCAACACGTGATCACTAGAGCTTTTGGTCTCTAGGAGGAACACAAATTCCGGGAGATGTTCACGACATATCTCCTCAAGGCGTCGAACTGTCAGGTCGTTCCCCAACCTCTGACACTTCCAACTGAGCGTCGCCATTGAGAGGTGGATGGTTTCTGGGGAACCATCAAACCTGGAGATTGTTTGGAGAATTTGGACGATGCCTTTGAATTATCTGCTGCCTTCCGTTTAGCTTGTTGTCTGTCTCTTGAATATTAGAGTCCTCGTTTACTCTGTCCACTTGTTTCTCATTATCTTTCTTGGTCCTTTGTATGCGAGCCCAGGATCCCCTCTTCTTCTTCGCATTCCCACTGCGTCCAGTGGTATTCGAAGAGCTGGCTTCTACGTAACCCGTACTAAACCCAAGAGTAAGATTGTTTGGAAAGAACGTTCTTGAACCTTCATTGGTATTTTTCAGATATCTAAAATGAAAATTGTTGATAGTCAATTAAAGATGTGGAGATCTTATTATAGAATATTAATTTATGGGAAGTCAGAAATAAATGATATTTTTTAAATAATTTCGTGTCTCTATATCTTCCTAAATCATTTTTGGTGAATTAGACTTTAAAAGAAATCAAACTATACCTTTTAAATTATTAAAATAATTATAACACATCCATTAAACTAAAAAACAAAAATCAATTTCTCTCGGTTGTTCTTCTTCTTTCCCACCAAAATCGTTTTTCTTCTTTTTGTCCATCGATTTTCTCCTTTTTGTCTCACCCCAATACTCCACCAGGAACATGTGTCTTCTTTACATGCTTCTTCGTCTACGGCCTGTCACACTCTGTTTAGTGTATTAAATATACGTACGTTAGGTCTATTTCAAAGACTATAAACCATCTCTCTAAACTATGATAAATCAAAACCCGCAGAACACACGTTTTAAACTTCGCAAAATATTTAGATTAGATAGAATGTGTATTCTACGTAGTCGCAGCACATACATAAACTGCAGAACACGCGTTCTAAAACTTTTAGAACATTTAAATTAAAAATGTGTATTCTACGTAGTCGCAGAACATAGAAAAACCGCATAAAACACGTTTTAAAACTCGCAAAAGATATCAAAACAGATTTTGTAAATAGTTTTTGTTACTTTTTTGGAATAATCAAAATTTTCTTTTTCTACAAATAATTTTTTTTCTTTTAATTATTTATATTGGTATTAATTACATTTAAAAATGAGGAAATTTTAAAAATATCACTTTTACTATGGGTTTGTGAAATTATATCTTTTCATCTTTTGTCCATATTTTTACTAAATTAACCCTAACCAAATAATATAAAATATCAAATATATTAAAAATATATATATTTAAGAACAAACAAAATATAGAAAATAAAACACGCCATAATAAAAAATTCTTGATCTTAATATTTTGAAAAAAGAAAAAAAGAATTATTTTTTTATGTTCTACGAATTTTAAAATACGTCTTCTAAACTTCAAATATGTTCTACGAGGTTTATAATATGTATTCTGCACTTTGTACCTTTTCTACGAAATTTAGAATATGTATTCTTTATTTTGTACTTGTTTTACGAGGTTTATAATATGTATTATGAACTTCATATATGTTATACGAAGTTTAGATTACGTATTCTGAACTTTGAACTTGTTCTACTAGGTTTAGATTACATATTCTACAAAAACTAGAATTCTGTGAATCATACAAGAAAATAAAAATCTCATAAAAATCTCTATAATATTAGGTGATATTTTTCTCCTTTTTCATCTTCTTCCTTGTTCTGTTTTCTTCTTTGTTTACCTTTTCTTTGTCACCTAAATATCCATAGATTCTATAATCCCTCTTAACAAATTTGTTTACTAAGAATTCTGTAATCCTTCGTGTATTAGATTGAATTGGTAGAAATCTTCAGTCCTAAAAGCATAAGCATGTGCAACACCAATGACATATCTACATAGTTTGAGATGTAAAACTAGCAATTGAAAAAAAAAAAATGTGCGGAACGTAAAATAATTTTGGAATATGGAAAATAAAAATAAACCTTTATTTGGAATTCTCTATATGAATTAGAATTTCGTCAATTAACACAAAACCAAATTTTAATTAGAATATATATATTTAAATTGAATTGTCTATTTTTATTTATTAGGGGAAAATATATGATTAACATTAATCTAAGATATAGTTTCTCCCTCCATCTCTAACCAAAGTTAGTTTTCTTTATAATTTAATTGTTTATAATTAGTGTATGTTTTCAAATCTAATAAATCCTATGAATATATGTTTCCTGCATACATATCCTATATATAACAGTTTTACTCAGCTATACTGAGATTTTGTAGGTCACTTCCCATTATGTAGCCTTCCTTCCTCTATATTATAAGTTGTGTTCAACCTTGTATGGGTTTGTTTATAAATTGGAAAAAATAATACTTTTACTATGGGTTTGTGAAATTATATATTTTCATCTTTTGTCCATATTTTGACTAAATTAGTCCTAACTAAATAATATAAAATATCAAATATATTACAAAATATATATATTACAAAAATATATATATTTTAAGAACAAACAAAATATAGATAAATCAAAACCATCATAATAAAAAAATTGATCTTAAATTTTTGAAAAAGAGAATTTTTGTTTTTTTATGTTCTACGAGTTTTATAATATCTCTTCTAAACTTCAAATATGTCTATGAGATTTATAATACGTGTACATTTTCTATAATATTTAGAATATGTATTCTTCATTTTGGACATGTTACATATTCTAAACTTCATATATGTTATACGAATTTTAGATTACGTATTTTGAACTTTGTATTTGTTCTACGAAGTTTAGATTATGTATTCTACAAAAACTAGAATTATGTGAATCATTAAAAAAATAAAAAATCTCTATAATATTAGGCGATATTTTTTCTCTTTCTTTTCATCTTCTTCCTTTCTCGGTTTTCTTCTTTGTTTGCCTTTTCTTTCTCATCTAAATATCTTTTTCATCTTAAAAACATCAATATCCATGGATTTTATAATCCCTCTTAACAAATTTTTTACGAAGAATTTTGTAATCCTTCGGTATTTGATTGAATTGGTAGAAATTGGGTTTCAAAGATTGTATAGATTCTTCAGTCCTAATAGCATAAGCATGTGTAACACCAATGTCAAATATACATAGTTTGAGATGTAAAACTAGCAATTAAAAAAAAAACGTGTGGGAACGTAAAATAATTTTGGAATATAAAAAATAAAATAAAATTTTATTTGAAATTCTCTATATGAATTAGAAGTTTGTCGCTTAACACAAAAACAAATTTTCTATTTTTTAATTTTTGGGGGCAAAATATGATTAACACCAATCTAAGATATAATTTCTCAAGGTTTAGAGCTAAATGGATAGTTTTCAAGCTTATAGTAAAAGTGTCTTTTTATTTTTATTTTTATAAAATAAATTAGATATTAAAATATATGATTTTAGACGTAGTTTATGAACAATTGTACCAACAAAAAGAAAGTGTAGAGGTACAAGATTATAGAAAAAGTATCTTTTATTTCTAATTTTCCCATGATTTATTAGGTGTTTAAGAAGTTAAGGAAAGTATGTGAAAAAAAAAGGTTAAGGCAAAAGAATCAGCTCACATCCAACTTGTTTTTTTCCCTCTAAAATCGGATCACTCTCTCCCTCCATCTCTAACCCAAAAAGTTAGTTTTCTTTGAAATTTAATTTCTTATAATTAGTATATTTGATTTGGAATTGCTGTATTTTCCTATGTTTAATATTTTTGTATTTTTTTAATATTTACTTAGTGAGCTCGGTTGTATTAATATTAAGCCTGAAATCCTATGAATATATGTTTCATGCAGACGTATCCTATAACAGTTTTTCCCAGCTATACTGAGATTTTGTAGGTCACTTCCCATTATGTAGCCTTCCTTTATACTATAAGTTGTGTTCAACCTTGTATGAGTTTGTGTCTACCCTGTTGTAGATTCATTTTTATCTCGTTGTGGATTTGTGTTTACTGTTTTGTACGATTTTTTTGTATTTTTTAATGGGGTTAACTTCTAAATCATTAATATACAAGTGTTAACGAACAAATATTAAAGATTGTAATTAATATACATTAAGGTGGTAAGTTATGTTTAAAATGTATGTTGTCTAAATTATGTAATAAAACTGTAGTTTTATATTGTTAGTTTGTATCTTTCATATTGACACTATTTATATTTCAATTTCTTGTTTTAAAAACAAAACAAAGGAAAATCTTCAGGAAATGAAAGAGATGAAAAATGTTCAATGTTTGACATACAAAATAAAAGTAAAATAACATAACTGCAATCAAAGACTGCTTCAAACGAATTGGCTACATGGTTTTAACTTTTAAAAATGCACAAGATTCAAGATTCGATACTTAAACTGGATATAAAACAAAGAAGCTACTAAACTTTAAAATAGGTTGCATAATATTTTAACAAAAAAAAAGATTATATAATATTTAAATACAAGAGAAGAGAACCAATTGGTTTGATCAAACGACATATGTCTAGTTTTATCAAATTGGTTCTCCTACATTATTCACATATAACTGCATAAAAAAGATTGTATACGACAAAACAAAAAAAGATTGTATAATATTTTAAATACAAGTGAAGGGAACCAAATGGTTTTATCAAACAACAAAGGTCTAATTTTATCAAACTGGTTCGCTTACATTATTGAAGATAGATAAACTCTAGTAGAGTTATGGATATGATAAATTGACGACCTTTAAATCTCGATTATTTGTCTTGAAACTCAGAGTCATCCTCATCCTCTGCTTTTACCAACTTTGACACGAATGTAACCGGTTTTTTTGGGTCCTCGTTTATTGTTAAGTTAAAAATATCTGACCTTGAGTAATGTCCGGCCACATCAAAGTCTAACTTGGCTCTTGCGATATCACCAAGATCTGGATGAGAAAAAAAAATTGTTATCGATATGATTAGGTAAGAAGTTGTGATTTTCTGAACTAAAGCCTTAGCAAAATATCAAAGAAAAGTATATAGACCAAGATCAGCTGTGATGAGGCCCTCTGATTCAAAGTTTGGACCGGCGAGAACATTTCCCAAAGGTGAAATAATGACACCACCGCCATGAGAGACAATAGAATCAGGTCCATGGTCATTGTACCAGTCGGTAAACAAGTAATCAAGATGTTCAGGGAAATCTTTACGCCGGCAGAACTGGCAGGCTGACAACACGAAACAACCACCCTCGAGTGCAATGTGAAGCATAGACGATTGCCATTTTTTCGCAGAATCAGCAGTAGCAGCATCAGCAGTAGGTGCACAATATAATTCCACTCCTGCAACCCAAAATCGAAATTGTAAAAAGTCTAACATAAAAAAAGTTATAAAGGACTTAATCAATATATATAGGATATTTGAGTCAATTTCACCCATGCCTAATTAATGCTAAATTGGAAATCTAAAGATGTTGACATGATTTTGTTTATTAGAAACTAGATATGTTGATGATCGTAAAGTTGGATTCAGAACTAGATATGTTGATGATCGTAAAGTGGGATTCAATTTTAGATGGATTATAAAAATCATATCATCTAAAAAAAGTTACAAAAACATCACAGACAAAAAGTTCTATGTTATATAAGAAAAAAATAACATAAGTCATGAGTTACTTTAGTCATTGTCAATTAGTTTTGAGTTTTGATATGTCATAAAGTAGGCTAACGATGTAATTTAGGATTAACCTTTTCCGTACAACGCAGACCTGAAAAGAGGCATCCTATTTTCCCAGCAAATAGCAGCACCGAGTTTGCCCATGGGAGTGTCGTAAACGGGGATGGTTGATCCATCCCCGAAACCCCATATGCAACGTTCCATACCTGTGGGCATGACTTTACGGTGCTTACCCAAGAACCGACCTTCGGAACTGAAGAAAAGGGTTGTGCAGTAGAGTGTATACCCATCCTTCTCTATAGCCCCCATTACAAGGTACACATTGTTTTTCCTAGCCATCTCCGCCAGTTTTTCAACTTCAGGGCCTGTTGTAGATTCATCACAAAACCAACAAAAATGTGCATAAAACAGTTATTTTTGTTACCCAAGCTTGTTGTGCATAGAACAGTTATTTATTTTAAAGCATAAGAGTTGTTTGTTTTCATTGTGAAAATAGACATGAACAGAACAAAGAAAGATCTTCCAAAAATGGAAAGTTTCTCGCCGACAAAAAGAAAGAAAGATGGAAGTTTCTCTTACCAGGAACCTGAATCGCAGAAGCATGACACTTTCTGAACTCATCACGACCTTCTTCGGTTTGAACACCAACCCCCATACCGAACCTAAACCCACGAGGATAGCCACCGATAAACGCCTCCGGGAACACCACCAGCTCCGATCCGCCGCTCGCCGTCTCCGCAATTAACTTCTCCGCCTTTTCTGCAAATTCAAGTAAACCATTTGATAAATTTTGACGTAGCCTATCCTAGACTTCATTTATGGTGGGCTTGCAAGAAACTCTTTACAAAAATAAAAAGTTAGGTGAATAATTAATTACCAATAGTTTTGGGAGTATCGTTATAAACTGTGGAGGCCTGGACGACGGAAGCTCGAACGATGGAGGATGAGGAATCTCCGTTAACCGAAGTAGTGTTCTTGAGAGTTGACATGTCTTCTGTTTTATTACTTCTTTGTATGTTTGTGACACAAAGAGAGAGTTGAGACGTGAGGCTTATATAGACTTTTTATTATCTTTATCTAGCGGTTAATATAGAAGAAGAAGAAGTCATTACACAAATGATGTCAATCTCTATACAACTCTATCTTCTTTTTTTTTATTCTTTTTTTATGTACGGTGAAAATTTAACATTTTCGATAACATATGTATCATGACCAACAACAAATAATAAAATTTAACATATATTAACCAAAACTATTAATTGTAACCTCGTTATAAATAGTTGACACTAAACGCAAGGATATCTTTGAGAGATTTTTTTTAAGGTGGTGTGTGCTTTTTATTTTCTTAAGAAAGAAAGGTGTGTGTTGCAAGCGAATGTTGTTGTATGTATGGCACACATTTTCATCATTCACGTACATAAAAACTGTAATATATTTTAAAATATAATTTAATCTTCAACGATAAAAAAAATCTATGCAACCAATCATATTAACAGATTTGTCACTTTTCATATTCTCATTCATCTGTATCCATATCTCTCGAAACAGATAAAAATAGCTTTTTACTATTCTTTTAGTTTTCATTTTTTAAGTTATACAGCTTTTCACTATTCTTACAGTTTTCATTTTTTAAGTTGTACAGCTGGGTTTAAATGTTATAATTTATCCTTTTTGATTTATATTTTCTTGATCGCTAGAAACAAAAACTTCACGATCAAACCCAGATGTCAATCTCTATACAAAGATCTTCTTCTTTTTTTCTTCTTTTTTATGTACCGTGAAAATGTCACATTTTTGAAACATAATCTTCTCCAACAACCGTAATAACCATTATATATTCTAATTTAAAAAATAATATTTTCGTAACAACCTCTTTGGTAATTCTATCTTTTAAAAAAAAGCTGTCAAAAATCAACTTTTAAATATTTCAATTTAAAAAATATTATTTCATTCCAAATGTAGTTTGAAACTCTCTCTTCTTACATTGACATTAGTTATTTACCTACTTTTTGTACAATTTTTTTTGGAACTTTTTCGTACATTTTATTGATCTTAAAAGCTATACATTTTATTGATCTTAAAAGCTATATATTTTCCAAATTCATAACTTTAAGAACCCTCATGATTAAACAACTCTTTTTTTTCTTTGGAATAAAGTCATCTCTATCAGCGGTTTTGGATCATTATGCCGGTATAGTCTTTCCATCTGGAAAGAGTGATAACTACATTGATATTTGGAATCTGTCAATATCGTATATATTTGGAATTATTTGGAATTATATATATATATTTTTTTTTTGAAAATTATGTAAATTTTAGACTTTTGATTTATAATCTCTCGCAGTATCCAAACTCAATATTTAATATTGGGTCAATTTTTTGAATAACCATAAGAAAAACATAAATTAACAAACTAACCAAATAGTTAGAGATATAGAGAGAGATAGAAAGAGAAAAGAGGGGTTTTGATTAGTTTGCAGGTTTTTATTTTTCTTATGGTTATTAAGCAAATTTTCCCTTAAATATTTGATTTAAAAAATAACCATACATGCCAAAATAGATTTAAACCCATAGCGCAAAAAAGACAACCCCTTACACTACAATGCCATTATCCATTTGGTTACTTGAACTATATTTACTCATAGTTATGTAGCTTCAAAATTTACTTTAAAACATCAATTTTTTTTTACCAAATAGATACACTTATGTCTATCTAGTTTTACACGAATTTGTGAGAATATAGGCTTATATCTATGAATAAATAGCGAAAAAAAAACAAATATGTAACTGAACCATTTTTAATATGACTCATCTTATTTACCATGATACTATAAATAGTTACGCTCTTATTTTTTGTTTCACTAAATTACTAGGACAAACAAGATTACTTCAAATGCAGTCAATAATTTTTTCTTCTCCCGCTAAGAATTTGAAAGTGGGAAAACGAAAAAATAAATTAAATGTAATTGTAATTTAGAAAGAGTAAATTAATCATAACCTAAACCAAATATATGTATATATTTAAACGCCACTAAGTATATTTAAAAATATAGAAAATCAATTTTTGCATGAAAAAACTCAAAAAACTATTTCACCTGATTAAATACATATAATATTATTTATATTAATTTATATGGATTTTCAGTTTAAAACCAATTAGTAAATAATTGAATTGATCCCAATCTATTCTTTTAGAAAAGAGTCACTTTTTTTTTAACCTTTCTTCATATGTTATATTACAACATATGCCATTAGATTTTTATAGGTTTTTTAAGGTTACTTTTGTCATTTGATTAACATGCAATTGGTTCTTTTTTTAATTCTTATATACATATTACCAAACATATTTATTTTAAAAAATTACATATTTAGATTACTTTAACTCTAATTGTCAAACACATTTAAATAATTCTAAACTTATCAAAAAGAATTATTGCAAAATTTAACAGTTACAATCTTAACAAATAAATAATTTAAAATTTAAGATTCATAATAAATTCATACACTAAATGTTTTTAAAAACAATTAAAATAATCATCATATGCCGTTCATTTGTTATATTATATGTTCTTATAATATAAATTATTTTTCAAAATTTTAAAAAATCTTATAAAACATGTCAATTCTACTAAAAGGTTGATTTTGTTTATATTAAACCATAATATATATATAATATAGTTATTTTCTCTGAAGTTACAAGACTATCAACTATATATTTTATTAAAATATGTTTTGGATTTTATTTTATTTTTGAAATAAAAACATTTAACATATTAATTATAAAATTATACCAAAATCCATATATGGCATAAAAAAATAGTTACAACTTATTTACATATAAGATTTAATAACAATTTAATTACATATAAATATCTAACGAAATCAATTTTGAATAGATTTTTATGTTTTTAATATATGTTTTTCCCATTAAATACTACCTACTTATACTTTGACGTCTCCTCCTATTGGTTTCGTGAGTCCCGACGACTAGGTCTGATACCTATGGAGTTGACGAGCAACTCCCCCCTATCTAACGAAATCAATTTTGAATAGATTTTTATGTTTTTAATATATGTTTTTCCCATTAAATATTACCTATTTACACTTTGACGTCTCCTCCTATTGGTTTCGTGAGCCCCGACGACTAAGTCTGATACCTATAGAGTTGACGAGCAACTCCCCCCGTCGATCTCCTGACGTACTTATGAGTGTCCACCATGCCTCTTCTGCAATCTATCGACAGGGCATGTGGATATGCACACTATTGGACCGATTCCCTTATGCCGCCTTCAGATTAGCTCTGATAATATCGGTCCCAACAATTGCCTCCGACTTCATGTTTCATCATCAAGGAGGCAAGGACCCGGAAGAATTTGGCTTGTTGCCAGATTAGATGAGACCTGCCCCGAGTGACCACACATCCTAGGAGAGTGCGTGTTGTGTCGGGAACATGTGAGAAAGGTGTTGGGTTTTTGAAGAAACAAATAATTGCTCACGAGGGAGCTCTCCCCGGAGGGATTTACTCACATCGCTTCGGGGGTCGCTACGCAATGGAGGTACCTTTGAATGACGGCGGGGATAGAGACAAAACATCGGTACTGGGGTGACATCTGCTCAAGGACTGCGAGGGGTGTCTTGAGTGGGAGAAAAGATTGTCATCGTGTGCGGATCGCTAACACGAGAGGGAGTCGTTGCTTTTATTGCAGCATGTGCGTACCAGCTTGTGGCAAGCAAGACGTTTTCCAGATGTGTTACCCCGCTCCTAAACAACCAGAACAGTCTTCGCGTTGTGGTTACGCGGTGAAAGTTTGGTTGTTTTTGTGAATCGTGTTTGGACCTTCCCCGGAACGAGCGATCGGATATAGAGAAGAATAGCTCCCGGAAGAGGCAATCTCTTATTCTCGAAAGAATAGTGCCCTGGAAGGCGAGCAAGTTCCTGAGGGAGCATGCTAACAAGAGTAAATGATTCCCAAAAGAATGTTGTCCCGGAAGGCAAGGAAGTTCTCTAGGGAGCATGCTAAGAAGAATAAAAGACTCCCGAAAGAATGATACCCCGTGATATGGGTCAAATTTACCCTAAGCAACTCTCTCAAATTAAGAGATCAGTTGTAGTACTTAGGGATCGAATCCACAGAGAAGGGATAGTCACACAGCAGTTTTCTAAATTCGAATTAAGCTAAGTAAATAGAATTAAAAGTAAAGACAGAAAGCAATTAAAAACGATGTAAGTTCA
>JAHZTW010000001.1:390252577-390275234 GCA_020283515.1 Alliaria petiolata
ATCAGATTCTAGGTCATGAAGCTAGAATAAGCATTAAACACAAATCCAGATGAAGAACTCTAATGATTTTATCCTAACAATTTAATTCGACCTAACAATTCATTAATCACCTTTGAAAAACCCTAAACCTAACAAGCAAACTACTCAGACATGATCAATGAAACAGAAATCATTATTTGAATAGAAAGCATAAAAGAATTCAATAGAAGAAAATAAAGGAGTTCCAAATCAGCTCTAAAGGAGTCTGATTTTTCTCTCCAAAAACCCTAAACTTCTATGATTCTTCAAGTATGAGATAATGCCTAAACAATGGCTGAAAAACTCTATTTATAGGCCTAGATTCGCATCTTCAATTCCTTGGAGGATTAGAAAATGTCTTGGAGATTTCCTTTTCTTCAAAATATGGAATCTTCTCGATTCTGGAAATTGGAAAACCTGGTGTCGATCGACACAGATGGTGTCGATCGACACCCTGTGCGTAATTCCACTCTTTTGACTTCATCACTTCGCAACTTCTTGCAGAATGCTCCAAAGGAATGGTGCCCGGAAAGGAAAGCAAGTTTACGAGGGAACATGCTAACTGAAATAAAATGACTAATACGAATTAAGCACGACTATCCCCGCAAGGAGCTAGCAAGAGAATTAGATGGACACAAGGGATGCCTGAATGAATGCCCGGGGAATGTTCCCACGGAATGGCACATGATGCTATCATGGAAACAAGGACTCCTAAGGGATGCACATAAAGTAAGTTTATGTACGGTAAACACACAAGCAGAGAATCAAGAATCCCGAGGGGGTGCACATGCAATAAGTCCTCGTAGTGTAAACATGCAAGCAGAGAATCAAGGACCCTGAGCGGATGCATATGCAATAAGTCCCCGTAGGGAAAACATGCGAGCAGAGAATCAAGGATCCCGAGGGGATACAAATGCAATAAGTCTCCGTAGGGTAAACACGCAAAAAAAAGAATCAAAGACCATGAGGGGATGCACATGCAATTAGTCCTCGTAGGATAAACACACAAGCAGAAAATCAAGGACCCCGAGGGGATGCACATGCAATAAGTCCTCGTAGAATAAACACGCTAGCAGATTATCAAGGACCCGAGGGAATGCACATGCAAGAAGTCCTTGTAGGGTAAACACGCAAGCAGATAATCAAATACCCCGAGGGGATGCACATACAATAAGGATAAACGATGCATGCACACGAAATAACTGATAGTCCCTATTTTTTCTCGCCTTTTACTCTTGACCCGGATGTTTTAAATCTCCCTCGCCTTCTTTTTCTTTCTATAAAATTTGAAGCGAGCGCTTCCACTTCCAACATTCCTTTATTTTTTAATATGATCCCTCTAATGATCTTAACCTCACAAGCTAACTTAGACACCAATAAATCCGATGAAATGATCGACAAGTTCTGTCTTCTAAGATATGAAACGGTTTTGGGGGTTTTGGGGGTTTTGGGGGAAGAGTGAAAGATGAAAAGCATACAAGAGATGCGGATGGTTCTTGTATACAAACTGAATGGATCTAAGGATATGACGCACCATAGATTCAATCAGGGTTTCTCAAGGATATGACGCACCAAGAGAGATGATCTTCTTAGAAAAGGTTTTTTATAAAAAGAAAGATAACCCTAAACTGATCTCTCGGCCAAGTTATAAAGAGAGATGGTAAACACGAAACCACAAAAAAAATCAATGAGTCAGTCTCGGGACAAACCCTCTTGACTGATCATGCAAGATAAGACTAAAGTTTGAAAATCAAAACAAATCTCAAAAACGAGTAAGTGTAGAATTGTCTCATGAACTTCCAAGCTGAGATAGATAGAAAGAAATGCGCTTGGACATGTGAATAATCAAATGGGCAATGACAAAGTAACATACTTGCCTCGTTAAAAACCTTAAAGAGAAAACCCATTGGGACAAAAATCTTTAAGGGAAAAAAGCACAAAATATGTTACTAGCCCATTTATCATTTACCGGTTTGAATACATATCAAAGTGATATGTCTTGCCTTCGATTCATCATATGGAACGTCTTGTATTTGATTCAGCAATTTATCTAAGGCGTTATGGAAAGCCTTAGTCTTAGAACGGGTCATGGGACCTTTGACAACTTATTGATCCTTCTCAGCTACAAGCTTAAGTAAATCCTCTCCATCCTAGGGTTCAAGCTTGTTTTCCAAGTGTATATCGTCCATGATCACATCATCCCCTCCTTCGTCAAAAGGATTTAACCTCAAATCCGGCTCGTCTGCAAAATAAGGAAGTAAATCAGTAACATTGAAGCTTGAAGTAATCGTATACTTACCTTGGAGGTCAAGCTTATAGGCATTGTCATTAATCCTTTTTGTTATGGTGAAAGGACCATCAATCCGAGGCATCAACTTGGATTTTCTTTCAGCTGGAAAGCGTTCCTTCCTTAGATGCACCCATAATTGATCTCCAACCTTAAAGACCATTTTATTCTTGCCCTTATTCGCATGCTTAGCATATAACTTAGTCTTTTCCTCCAAATTTTTCTTAGCATCCGAATGTATTGCTTGCACCAGCTCTTCTTTCTTCTTACCATCCAAGCTAACTCTTTCACTCAAAGGTAAAAGCACTAAATCCGAAGGAGAGATGGGATTAAACCCATAAACAATCTGAAATGGTGAATACTTGGAAGCAGAATGCACAACATGATTATATGCAAATTCTATATGTGTTAAACAATCTTCCCAAGACTTAAGGTTCTTTTTTATCAAAGCTCTAAGCAACGTTCCTAAGGTTCTATTAACAACCTCAGCTTGACCATCAGTCTGTGGGTGACAAGTAGGAGAAAACATCAACTTAGTTCCTAACTTAGACCAAAGCGTTTTCCAAAAGAAGCTCAGGAACTTAGTATCTCTATCAGAAAGAATGGACTTAGGCATGCCATGAATGCGAACTATCTCTTTAAAGAAAAGACTAGCTACTTAGTCTTATGGCAAGCAATGAAATGAGCCATTTTTGAAAACTTATCCACAACTACAAAGATATAATCCTTCCCTGTTTTAGTTTTAGGCAATCCTAAAACAAAGTCCATTGAAATATCACGCCACGTATGAGATGGAATAGGTAAGGGAGAATACAAACCGTGAGACTGAACCTTAGATTTTGCTTGCTTGCAAGTATTGCATCTCCCACAAATTCTCTCAACATCTTTTTCATATGTGGCCAGTAGAAGTGATCTTTCATGATCTCCAAAGTCTTAGCTATACCAAAATGTCCCATTAAGCCTCCATCGTGTGCTTCTCTGGTAAACAAATCCCTCATATAACAATTAGGCACACAAAGACGGTTCTCATATAAGAGAAACCCATCTTTTTTAAAGAACTTACCCGAAGGAGACTTAAAACAAATAGCATAAACATCTGAAAAATCATCATCTAGCTTATATAACTCCTTAAGTTGATCAAAACTGAGAAGCTTAGTTTCTAAAGTAGAGAGAAGAGTATACCTCCTTGACAAAGCATCTGCCACCACATTATCCTTACCTTGTTTGTATTTGATAACGTAGGGAAACGTCTCTATAAACTCTACCCACCTCGCATGTCTCTTTTCAGCTTCTGCTGTCCTTTTAGGTGTTTCAAGGACTCATGATAGGTGTGGATGGCAAACTCTTTAGGCCAAATATAATGTTGCCACGTCTGAAGAGCTCTCACCAAGGCATACAACTCTTTATCATATGTAGGATAGTTAAGGGTAGCACCACCAAGCTTCTCACTGAAATAAGCAATTGGTTGTCTTTCCTGCATTAAAACTGCTCCAATGCCTATACCTGAGGCATCACACTCAATCTCAAATGTTTTTAAGAAATCTGGTAAAACAAGAACATGGGCATTAGTAAGCTTCTCTTTTAGGCTTTGGAAAGCTTCTTCCTGTTCTGATTCCCATTTAAATCCAACGTCTTTCTTGATGATCTCACTGAGTGGAGCTGCTATAGTGCTGAAGTCCCTTACAAATCTCCTATAGAAACCAGCTAAGCAATGGAAACTTCTCACTTCTCCCACGGTCTTAGGACTTGGCCACTCTCTGATAGCCTTAACTTTCTCTTCATCCACCTTAACGCCTTATGTACTTACAACAAAGCCAAGAAAAACAAGACTAGAAGTACAGAAAGTACACTTCTTAAGGTTAGCATATAGTTTCTCATGTCTAAGCAAGTCTAAAACAAATCTGATATGTTCTATATGCTCATCTAGGCCTTTGCTATAAACAAGAATGTCATCAAAATAAACTACCACAAAGATGCATATATATGCTCTAAGGATATGATTCATTAAGCGCATGAAGGTACTAGGGGCATTAGATAGCCCAAATGGCATAACCAGCCATTCATATAAACCAAGTTTGGTTTTGAAAGCAGTTTTCCACTCATCCCCTTCTTTCATCCTAATCTGATGATAGCCACTCTTAAGATCTATTTTAGAGAAAATACTAGAGCCGTGTAATTCATCTAGCATATCATCAAGCCTAGGAATGGGATGGTGATACTTCATTGTTATGTTGTTGATTGCACGGCAGTCAACGCACATCCTCCAACTACCATCCTTCTTGGGTACTAAGAGCTCTGACACAGCACATGGGCTCATGCTTTCACGTATATGGCCTTTAGCCATCAGCTTATCCACTTGCCTTTGTAACTCTTTTGTTTCTACACGATTGGTACGGTACGCTGGCCTGTTTGGTAAGGAAGCTCCCGGAGTGAAGTCAATCTGATGTTCTGTTCCTCTAATGGGAGGCAATCCATCTGGTGCTTCCTCTGGAAAGACATCACTAAAATCCTGCAAGAGAGCTTTCATTTCACTAGGATATACCGGTGTAAGACCAGTCATAGAGATTAGTGTGTCTTTGTAAACAAACAGAAGCATATGAGATTGATTATGAAAAGCAATCTTTACTTCTCCTGCGTTAGCAAAGAAATTATTATTTTTAGCTGACCTTAGAGATTGTATCTGATCGTTGTAAACCTCCTGAGGGGTCATAGCGATCAAAATATTCTTCTTACCCTTATACTCAAAGGAGTGTCGGTTTGGAATCCATAATGAATAACCTTTCTATCGGATTGCCAAGGCCTTCCAACCACAATATGGTTTGCTTCCATGGGTAAAACATAACAAAGGATTTCATCTTTGTATTCCCCAATCGCTAAAGGTACTAGCACTTGTTCAGAAACTTTCATTTCTCCTTTGTCATTCAACCAATGAAGCTTGTAAGGACTCGGATGGAGAGTAACTTGCATTTCCAGCTTCTTAACCATTGTGCTGCTGGCTACATTAGCACAACTTCCTCCATCTATAATCAAACTGCACACCTTTTCTTGCACTAATCATCGAGTATGGAACAAGTTTTCCCTCTGATCTTGTTCTTCTGGTTTATTTTGAACAGTAAGAGTTCTTCTGGCCAACAGTAACTCTCCTTGAACCGGTAAACACTCAATTTCTTCACTATCTTCTTCTTGATATTCGTCTTCTAACTCGATTTCACCATTTTCCCTTAGCACCATCACTCTTTTGTTGATGCATTCATTAGCATAGTCTCCTCTGCCTTGACACTTGAAGCATTTGACATCTCTAGACTTAGTACTAGGCTCTTTAGGCTTCCCTTTAGAATCCACCAGAGACGATGACTCTGGTTTTGTAACACTGAATGGCTTACTGTCTCTGGAGTAGGTCGGCTTCTCTTCTCTGGAATAGTTTGATCTGTATGAGCTTCCACTTGTTCCTCCAGTACGGTGAGTATTCTTTCCCTTTTGCTGTTGCTCAAACATAATAGCTTTGTGAAGCATCTCCTCTAATTCCACATAGTGTTCAGTTTCCAAACAATCTTGAATCTATCTGTTAAGTCCTCCTAGAAAGCGAGCCATAGTAGCTTCTCTATCCTCTGAAATATCAGCTCTTAACATTAGAGTCTCCATCTGCTTAAAGTATTATTGCACAGAACGGTTTCCTTGAGCGAATCTTCTCAGCTTTTGATGAAGCTCTCGGTGATAATGATTAGGTACAAACCTTTTCCTCATGAGGTTTCTCATCTCCTTCCAAGTATTAACAAGAAACTCTTGATTTCGCTTTCTTATAGTAACAAGCTGATCCCACCAATTTAAAGCATAATCATAGAATTCTGTAGCTGTGACCTTAACTCTGTTTTCTTCAATACACTGTTGAACGTCGAAGACAAGCTCAACCTTCTTTTCCCATTCAAGGTAAACGTCTAGATCACATGTTCCATGAAATGGAGGAATCTTGAGTTTGATCCCTGGTATGTTCTCCTGCACACGCTCTTTGTTCTGTCTAGACCCTCTGCGGTTACTCCTTGAAGAACCACTGCTCTTGTAGTACTGATCAGTATGATGACCACTCTCATGCTTAGAATTCTTTGCTTCATTATCAGTTTCCTTGCCTGGTCGTCTTTGGACGGGAATTCTTTCCTCATACCATTCCCTCATGCTTTTTCTCTCTGTTTCAAATATTTTTCTCATTCTGCTTGTGAGAGCATCAAGTATCA
The DNA here is from genome assembly GCA_020283515.1 of Alliaria petiolata. Lineage (NCBI taxonomy): Eukaryota > Viridiplantae > Streptophyta > Magnoliopsida > Brassicales > Brassicaceae > Alliaria > Alliaria petiolata. Next base: position 390,259,112 of record JAHZTW010000001.1, read on the forward strand.
ACTGCAGCTTCTGGATCATCATTACCCATCATGGTACCTAAAAAAAATTCAAACGACTCGCAGTAAGTAGTTCTTAGGATGATATGAATTTATAAAAATTCCAAAATTCAAAAAAAAATTACAACAAGCGATCTAGATGCAGTATATGACAATGACCGATCCAAAAAAAATTCAAACAACAAATTCAGGAGGTCGATTGTTACAAAAATTACAGAACACTTAATCGAACAATCGTGAGCAATATGCAATAGATCCGTGAAGAACAAGCGATTAAAATTTCAAATAAAATTCAAAACTAAACAGATCAACAAAGCGTCACTCTTAATCTCTACTAACACCGCCGATATGATGCAAAGAAGCACCTTAAAACACGTTATGAAGCAAGAGATCAAAGCCACGATCGAGATCAGATGACCAGCCAAGGTTATGAATCGACAAAATAAAACAGATCGGATCGAGACACTTAGCATTGGAAGGTTTGCTGTGATACCACATAATATGATCCCTCTAATGATTTTAACATCACAAGCTAACTTAGACACCAATAGATCCGATGAAATGATCGACAAGTTCTGTCTTCTAGGATATGAAACGGTTTTGGGGGCGTTTGGGGAGAGAGTGAAAGATGAAAAGCATACAAGAGATGCGGATGGTTCTTTTATACAAACTGAATGGATCTAAGGATATGACGCACCAGAGATACAATCAGGTTTTCTCAAGGATATGACGCACCAAGAAAGATGAACTTCTTAGAAAAGGTTTTTGATAAAAAGAAAGATAACCCTAAACTCATCTCTCGGCCAAGTTATAAAGAGAGATGAGAAACACGAAAGCCACAAAGGAAATCAATGAGTCAGTCTCGGGACAAACCCCCTTGACTGATCATGCAAGATAAGACTAAAGTTTGAAAATCAAAACAAAGCTCAAAAGCGACTAAGTGTAGAATTGTCTCATGAACTTCCAAGCCGAGATAGATAGAAAGAAATGGGCTTGGACAAGTGAATGATCAAATAGGCAATGACAAAGTAACATACTTGCCTCGTTAAAAACCTTAAAGAAAAAACTCATTGGGACAAAACTCTTTAAGGGAAAAAGAGCACAAAATTTGTTACTAGCCCATTTATCATTCATCGGCTTGAATACATATCAAAGTGATATGTCTTGCCTTCAATTCATCATATGGACCGTCTTGTATTTGATTCAGCAATGTCTCTAAGGCTTTATGGAAAGCTTTAGTCTTAGAACGGATCATGGGACCTTTGATAACTTCTTGATCCTTCTCAGCTACAAGCTTAAGTAAATCCTCTCTATCCTCGGGTTCAAGTTTGTTTTCCAAGTGTATATCGTCCGTGATCACATCACTTTTAGAGAAATCTCAACCACCTCTGATCTTCTGTTTCTTCGACTTTTCTCTTCGTCATGATGTTCCTCACTATCCGTCTCTGATGGTTGATGAGGCGTCGGATTCCTCCGACGATGGTGCTCGGGCTGTTAGTCGTGGGCCCATGGTCGAGCGTCTTCACTTTATTGATGGCACTTCTATTCATGGCTCCCTTTCTGTTGGTCCCAGTGAGCGGGTTCGTCATAAGCGCCTTTGCTGTCTGGGTCCTAACCCTTTATAAGGAGAAGAACACTCTTCTCGTTCTCGTTCCCATCAAACTGTGCGAACATGTCTGTCCAGAGCCTCGAGAACTCCTTGAGGCCCCACTCTTTCAAACCTGAGGTTCTCTCATTCTCAGGCGAAGGAAGAAGATGTTGTGAATCCGCTTGAGAAGGGTCCTTGTCCAAAACGCGAGGACCGGCTTCGTGCTGCTGACGTCATCATTAGTGCCTTGGCGAAGGCGATTAGGTCGATGACGTATCTTCGTGACTCTCTTGCCTGGTCGCAAGAGTGGGAGAGTCGTGCTCTGTAGGAGGTTGATGCGCTCGTCTTTCCGTGGAACCACTCGGCGATCTTTCGAAAGGCCGCTCTCTTGCTGTTCAGTGTCCGGACATCTAGGCTTAGCTGTGTTTAGAGCTAGTCTTCCTTGATGGATGCTTGCGGACGGAGCAAAGGAGAGTCGACTCCCTCATGTCAGAGGTGTGGTTGCTCTAAGGTCGGATGGTGTCGTTCTTGAGCACGGCGACTTGGGCCTGGATGATGGGCGGTAAAGGCGAACGTCAGGGCGAAGGCATAAATCTCATGGACAGTCTGAAGGAGACCACCTCGCTGGTGAAGGGTCTCTGTAGGGCAAACACCATGCTGCGGAGAGAGCAATCCAAACTCCAGGCGCGAATCCGGAAAATGAAACTCACGGAAGCTCGGTAGGGATAGCATCATGGGTGGGTGTTGAGAGGCGAATCCGGCTGGGTTTCTTTGAAGCGGTGGCCGAGGAGGAAGTGGTGGATGTGAAGGTGATTTTGCGTCCCCGACTTGCACCTCTTTGTTCTCTGTGGCACTTCTTGGAATTTCACGGAATACCAACGTGGAGTAGTCATCCTCTTCCTCCGCCGGTTCCTCCTTCACCATTTTTTCTCTACACTTTCTTCTTTTCGAAGCCCCGCTTTTCGGGTGTTCGGTTTTCCTCCTTTACTTGGCGTATCTGTTGCTTGGCTGGTGCAACTCTTTGAGTTTTGTAGTACAGTTCTTCTTGTAACCGATATCCCTTTGGGGACTCGCTAGTGAATGAATAAAACTTCTTATCTTTCGCCTCTTGAATGCGTTGAACTCTTTAAGTTTTGTTCATGATAATCTCGTGCTTTGTTTGGTTATTCGGGCCGTAGTCTGGTAACTCACGCTTGTTAAGTCTTCTTTCGTCATTTAGCCTTTTGACTGGTAGGGATTGCACTTCGTGGCGCGCTCGGTCTAAAATACCTTATTTTTCTGGTCTTTTTCCTCGAATTGATTCTGAGATGTCGTGATCCTCCATCTTTGGTTGGAACAGTCTTCAACCGGGGTTTAGCGCGACATCCGCGAACCTTTCTACGGTTGCACCCATGATATGGTCTCTGGACTCTTTTCTCGGGAGAAACGCTTGCATTCCTGATACTGGCACCGTTTTGGGGGCCCTCGCGTCGTCTACGCATGTGAGGAGGTTCCCTACTGTATGGTCTACGGTATGGCACATCCGTCCGGCGCTGGGATGACCAAGCTTTCTTTTCTTTACCAGGACTTGGCATCCTTTTATCATGTCAATTCTTCACGTTGGGGTGCTCTGTGTGGACAATTATTTCTTCTGGGTCCTCAGACATTCTCTCGTGAGTCTGGTAGATTGGTCGTTGGCTCGCTCTGTATGTCGAGCTCCGGATATCCCAGATCTCTCAGATCTCTGCCTATTTTGGTCTTGAGCGTCTCCCCATCTTGCTATAGATCGTCTCCTAAGGGTTTCCCGGATTGTCTTCGTGCGGCCCGGACATCAATTTTGTTCTTGGTACGTATACGACGCTCTGGAGCTTCGTGTCGTCTCTTCATTTCGTGTACGTTACCGACACTTTTCTCGTTACGTCGAGCTCTAGTCTTCCCCCTCCTTCTAGCGCCAACAGTTCGAGAGCATTTGTTGGGATGTAAATGGTGGTGTATGTTCTCGGGGGCAGTTCAACATCGTGTTCTGGGTTCGTCCTATCGGGGATGAGCAGTGTTCGAGATGACGATATGGTGGATTGTCGAGTTCTGAAATTACTAGAAGACAGGTTAGACAACCATCGAGAGGACTGAAAGGGAGTTTCCCTCCCGATGGCTACGATGCCCAAGTCAGACGCCTACCACTGGAACAAGTACTCGAGAGGGTGAGTTTGTGCGGTTCAAGGGTGAAATATCACGTCCCAAGATCGTGATACTTATCTGTCTTATTTGGTGGTACGGCTCATAGGACTATATCCGTTGTGAGAGGGGAAAAGTTCTCACGACGGTTAAGAGGGAAAGAAAGTACTTATCTCTCAGGATCTCATGAGATATCGTAGGGAGCGTGCTCTCGTGAGATATGCATGGAGCCGTAAGGCTTGTTATTGTTGATCTTTACGGTGGTGTTTATGATGGTTTACGGTGGTTTTCGAGAGCCACTTCGGCATTTCCCGGGGTGACCTTTTTGTTCCCCCCCCCCTCTGACATTTCTTTTCATCGATCGACCCTTTTATATTGATACTTCTGCGGACTCTCTTCCTATTGGTTCTGTGAGCCTCGCCGCTTAGGTCTGATATCTAAGGAGTTGGCTTAAATTTTTGTTCAAATTTACCCTTTTAATCTATATTCGTTAAAAAGAAAAATTAAATATCATCTAATAAGAAAATGATAAACTTCTAATTATGAGCAAAAATTTAATATGTGTAAAAAATTAAAATATTTAAATATTTGAAATGGAAGAAGTACACTAGAAATTATATAAATTAAGATTTGATAAATTAATAAACATGGTAAATCAATATTTTTTTCTATTTCCGAGTTAGACTAAATTAAAATATAATATATATAGATAAAATAACAAAATAATATTTATAAGAAAAGCTCTATATAAATATATAGTCACATCAATATAATAAATTAATGATTATTATATAAAAATACACAAAGATATAACAAAAATAATCTATCAAATATGAGTCTGGATATTTTTGGATTCCAGCTATAATTTTTATTTTTAGCGTTTCTTCTAGATTTTATCCAAAAATTGAATAGTGTTTTAAATATGATAAAAAAATTGAGTAATTGCTTCCAATGATTTTGAATATCAATGAACATAAAAGCAGTAGGATTTATAAAGCTTATACACCAAAATAATATCAAAATCAAAAGAAAAAAAAAACTAAAACAGTATAAAAAGTAAACTAGCCTCTATTTTCATGATGTCATATCATCAATATGTTTTTTTTTTAAATTATAACACATATCAATTTATTTTATTAATTTTAATTTTTTTCTTTTTTTGTTATGTTTTATGTCATTTTATCTTATAATTCTCATAATAAACATCAACTAATATAAATAGAATTTAAAATTTCATTTCTTTATAAAAGATAACTAACATATTGATTTAAAAAACTCTAATTTAATAATTTTAGTTTTATCACATTTATTTATATAGTTCAACAAAACAATTACTTCTAAATAAATACATCAAAAATGTTAATAATAACTGTACTTATTTTTAATTTTTTCTTCATATGATTAGTAAAAATATTATATTTTTTATTTTAATAATTGGGTAGATATGGATAAAATTTTTTTAAGAATAATCAAATTTAGATTGAGTTTTTTCAAAAAATTAAGAATAATCGAATAAAATTTCGGATCCAAAACCATTTCAAAAATCTAAAATGTTACAAGAAAATTAAAAAAAAAAATCATTAATCTACTACTAAACTTTCTCATCTAAAATAACAAGATTCATTATCCCACAAAATTGAAGAGTTTATGATGTTTAATCTATTAAAAATCAGTATGAATATATATTTAGTCTACTTAGTTGTTGTCAAAAACAAAATTTAGTATATAGTTGTAAAGTTTAGTATATATAGCAGATTTGGGGAATTGGATTTCAGATTCGCAAACCTCTCAAGAGCTACATGCCGACAAGAGCCACAAGTTAAATTAAGCCCTTTCTTTTGAAAACCAAGAGCCACAAGCCTACAAGACATACCTTACACCTCAAAATCGTTCCATCTACATTATACTTGATAGTATAAGCCTATATGTGCCCAAAACATGCTTATTTGTTGTTAGGTGTTCACTTGACAATGCTTTACTCCGTTCTAAAGCTTCAATCTCCAATCGCATTGCATCTCTAAACTTCAAATATTTAATTGCCTCATCAAACGTTTTTGGCATAACTTCAACAATATGCTAGTCAAAATGCTTTGTCACTAAGAAAACCTTCATAATTCATAAAAATACAAAATGCCCAAGTTTATACTCATAGCTTGACCCCTCAATCACAATAGATGAATCAAAATGAAAGATTTTGTTAAGCACGTATTAACGCAATATAACAGGATCTTTTGTTTTCTCAGTCCTCGTCCTAACACTGCATTTGCAGTTTCTAGGACAGTCTCCACCTGTGTCACTTCTAGAGGCTATATAACTATTTCTCCGATAGCATGTGTCACTGTGATCAACTAATGAAGATCTCCTAATCACTTTCTTAGAAGTATAACACATCCTTTTATGCCAAACTAGTAATGAATCCTTTTACCAAAAAAAAAAAAAAAAAACTAGTAATGAATCCAACTGACCAGCCTTCTTCATGCTCCGAAACTTTAAAATACTTTGAAGAAAATATATATATTTCTTTCTTATTATCTACTCAAATCGAGACCTGCAAACTATGATCCAACAAGACAAAACATGTCTTAGAAAACAACGTGGTGCACCTCATCTCCTCAGCCACTTGTGCCGTAGAAATGAGACTGCATTTAAGCTCATTGACAAACAAAAAAACGTGTCACCTCATCTCCTCAGCCACATGTGCCATAGAAATGAGATTGCATTTAAGTTCACTGAAACACAAAAAACGTGTCATGATCAGCAACCACAATATCAACAATTAATATTAACGTGTCATAATACAATTTCATGTTGATAGAAAATTACAAAATCACATTTTCGGTTAAAATTTGCAAAATCATATTTTTTTTATTGGTTCACAGTTAAAAAGAATTTCAGAGGAAACATATAGCATTGATATTTTTTTTTTTTAAAGGAGTATCTAGCATTGGAAGTTTGTGGAACTGAAATCATGATCACTTAACCAAACTAAAAACTATGTATTATTTTAATTTAATAGTTTAACACATGATTGACAGTAATATATAAATAATATATATTGTCTAGAACGTGGGAGGTTCTTATATTTTATATATATACATGCATGGTAACAGCTCAGGATGGGGTCGGATTCAACTTTTATAAAATGAAACCTCTATAAATTAATAATATTAGGATTTTAAAATTTTATTATTTTTATAGTTATTAATATATAAATATATTTTTGATTTTAACTTTTAATAATCATAAAAAGAATAACAAATTATTTTCAACACTATAAAATTTGTTGAAAAGATGTCATATCAATAAATTTAAAAAGATAAACCAAATGTATAGTATTATGAACATAAAATTATGATTATTAATTATAAAAAAGTAATAGATGTCAGAAAATGTTTTGCGTAATTGTTAAACGTCAACACCATATCACCTGTAAAAACTGTATTTATGTATGTTAACGAAAGCACGAATCAAACCCAACCACCAATAAAAATTGGATTGAATCGCAATCCAGTAATAATTACAAACTTAACAAAAAAATATCAAATAACAAAGGGACCTAAAGCCAAAACTAAAAGTGTCACTAGCTATCAAACAAAACTTGATATTGGCCATCAATTTTTATAATATAAATGAGTGGTTTCAAGTCATGGCACGATTTTAAGTCCACAAACACCCCGGATCTCTAACTTATAAAAAGGTTCATCATGCACATTCGGTTTCTTGTTATCTATATTTTAATCATACTCCAACATATATTATATTTTGCTATTTAATCTATAGTTTTTTTTTTAAAGATTTAATCTATAGTTCTACGATATATTCGACTATTTAGATGAAAATAATACATATCAGAAGTTTAAAATTTGTAAACAAATTGTGGCTAACATTCTTAATGTCGATGATAAAGTTAAAAATGATAATATAAAATATTTGGTAATAGTTACGCATAGAAATCAATATGGGTTGTAAAAATTTTCATAATTTTTGTACAAAATAAAAAAACAAAACCAAAAATTATTCATGTAATAAAAAACATTAAAGATGAACTCGAACAAAAATCTAATTTTTAGAAAAAATAACACAACAATAGAGTCATATTTTATTATATATATGTCTATATGTATAATTATTAATTTATCTTATTATTAGGACCATATATTTACATAAAAACTTTTAAAAAATTATTATCTTATAATTTTATCAAATTTTACTAATGTTTACACTAGTATGATTAGTAATCTGCAAAATTTATTAATTTATCGAGTATTAATTTATAGAAGTTCTACCGTAGGCAAAAAAAATATGTTAACAACTCTGATGCAAAAGAAAAATATTGATTCTACTTTTATAGACAATAGATCATAAATCATATATATAATTAGGTAAACCTCTCTCCATCTAAGCTATCCACGTCATCAACTTATTTTTTTAATGCGCTTCTATATATTTTTTTCATATAAAATTTTTGGGCCTTCACATAACATGAATTTATAAATTAAAAAAAAATTCTCTACAAAAAAACTATAAATTCTCTAAAAATTAATAATTAAGACTGTTAATTGTAATAAAAATCAAATAAAATATAGAAATACAGTTGGAAAACCTACAAACAAAACTAAAAAAGAGACAAAAAGGTAAAAACAAAAAATTCTAAAATCCATGAAAAGGATTAGAAAGACATCAAAACCTATTAACAATGTTACTTATAAAAAATGTAGATACTCCAACGAAAAAGAATCTACACAAATGACTTTAAACTATACTGAAAAAAGACGATATTTTTTAAAAAATAATAAATAATTAAGAATGTTAATTGTAATAAGAATCAAATAAATTGTAGAAACAGAGTTGGAAAACCTACGAATAAAACTAAAAAACATACAAAACGATAAAAAAATCTAAATACCATGAAAAAGAATAGAAAGATATCAAAAACTATCAACAATGTTACATATAAAAACAAAATACAGATACTCCAACGAAAAAGAATCTACATCCAAATGACTTTAAACTACACTAAAGAGAGGCTATAAGTTGGGCTTCCATCTGACATTACTTATTTTACAAACCACAAAACTAAAATTTTCTATGAAAAAAAAAACAGGATAGTATTTCGAATAAGAAGTAAAGACAATTGATGAGATCGATGGTGAATTCACTTTGTTGACTTCACATGAAATAAGGAACAGAAAAAGAAGCTAATTTAATAAAAACATTCAGTGGGATACATAGATACTTACGGCAGTGTATAAATATAAAAGAAAGTTTTTTAAAACAATTAACACATCTCAATTTATATTAAAAAAATATCACATATATATACATATTTAACAGTAATAAAGAAACTAAAAAATATTTAAAATTAAGAAAAAACATAAATAAAAAAATAAACATAATAATAATAAAAATATATAAATTTATAAAATAAAATTATAAGTAAAAATAAGACTAATAGATAACTCCGCGTAACGCGCGGATTGATTTCTAGTTGTACTAAATTAGCAAAAAACATGTGTTATTGTTTGGGGGAAAAAAGAGGTAAAAAGCCGTTCAAATTATAAAAAAAACAAGAGCCAATTCTTTCAAAGTTAATCAAATACATTATTAATGTTTATGATTCGATTTTAAAGTTATAGAATTTCTTTTTTGTGATTGGATTTTAGTTTTTTTTTTTCTTTCTAAGAAATGAGTTTACTTTTCGGGTTTATAAAATAATATAATACCAATAAAACGTAAGATCAAATATTTATAGAAAATATCATCTATGGTTGTAAACGTTATTGTAAGTGTTTCGGATAAGCTCAAATTAAACATGAAATTGCACAAAAACTGCCTATTGCTGACACACAGGGGAGTAAGACAGTATGCTGCTGTTTTTTTTTAAGTGTCTCGGTTTAACAAAATTATGAAGATATGATTAGACACGACTTCAAATATTATTTAAAACCAATGAATAATCGAAAAGACTTTAAAAAAATTAATAGGATATAGAAATATGGGTTTTTTAGGTGTATATGCATATTGAGAAAAAAATAAAGAATATAGCTATAGGGATTCAAAAATTAATTGTATGATCATATCACTATTTTGTTGAACGAAAATATCCTTACTTCAGATATTCTTTTATTCAGTTAGGTTTTATAACTGTCTAAATATAATAGTATAACAAATGATAGAAAAATATACATAAAAAATGCCAAGTTTGAAATCGATCAAACTATACTATATCAACATGGAAAATAGTATAGACTTGTTACATTCTTTTATTCATTTTGTCTGTTCTATATTATCTACATATAATTGTATAACATGCAGGAAAAAATATATACATCAAGTTTGGAATCGAAAGAGGAATTCAGGTAGACGGAGACGGTGACAGAAGGAAGGGAGAAAGGTATAAGGGAGATAAACTGGAGAGAACGAGAGTTGCCGACCTAGACGACATAACCAAATGTGAAGAAACGAGAGATTATAAAACAAGTAGATTAAACTATACTATACGGATATAGAAAATAGTATAAATATGTTATTATTTATAAATATAGAGAAGGATAGAATCGGTATTATACACATTATATAAAAAATATCATAGCACGACTTTTATTATGGTCATTGTATTAAATAACATAACTGATATGGCTATAAAGTCAAAATTCTCTAGAAATATTGGTTTGATTAGAATAAAAGAAACAATAGAAAATGTTCTCCTTTCCGTTAACATATATTATCCCCGCATATTTTCACTGTCAGCATATAAATCACGATCCAGAAATTCAGCCCCGTTAAGGAACGAAATTCATGCGAAGTAAACAACTTTACATAAGCGAAGGATTCAAATCAAAACCAGACATTAGACTTGGTCTAATTGATAACACTCATATTTTACCTACAAAACCTATCATTTCAAGATCTTTTACAAGTGTTTTAACTCGGATTTCAAAAGTTTTAAAGTGATTTTCACGTTTCTAGTCTCAAGAGTCATTTCAGGGAAATTGGACAAAAAGCATATATTTTGGAGCAAAACAGGCGTTTTTAAGACCAGTGCTTGGGGACATATGTTCAATATCAAATGACGACCTTTCCACCACAAGATCAAGCTCATATTTGAAGACAAGATAGCCTTATCAGCTGTATTCCACCTCGAGGTGATTTGAGTTCAATCCCACGGTTGGATCTCAAGTTACGAAGAGAGTAAGAAGGTATGTCAAGCACCAAGAAGAGCACGCTGGCCACGCCACAACCTTTCCACAAGACCAGTGGCCGTGCCACGCCTGGTCGCTCGTGCGGCCAGGACACTTTCGCCCATCCCGAGCCTGTTTTCACTTATTCGATATTTCCTGAGGTTAAAACGCGAAGCCCATTTAATGAAGACATGAATGCCTATATAAGGAGACTCCTAGGGCTTCACAAAAGACGTTACTTTTTACAAGAGCTTTTTCACAAACACTTTCACGCCACCTTGGAGAGAGAGAGAGAGAGAGAGAGAGAGAGAGAGGGAGAGAGAGATCGACGGCCTCCCAGAGACGAAGACCTCGAGAGAGATTTCTTCAACAGCCGCCACCTTTCCTTCCTTCTCTTTTCATCCATTGTTCTTTGTCTTTAAATACTTTAAGAAGATCTCTCCAACTGGATTTCGATTGGAGGAGTTTTTGAACCACGTTTCTTATTCAATACAAATCGCACCTTTTCATATCTCGAAAGATGTCTCTCGTTCTCATGAACGAGTAGTCGTCTAGTTGGGTTTAAAAGGGTTTCAAAGGGGTTTAATCATGGATTAATTTCGTTAGGTTGATTGAATTAAAGTTTCTATTAAGTATCTTCGTTTATTTCCTGCGTTTATTCCATGTTTGTTTTTCTGATCAATTAGCAACTGACCCATGATTGATAGATACACTAACATGTGGTCTACAGTCCGGATCTAGAGCTTAACGAGCGGATCACACCGTAGGATGCTAATGCATATCGACAGATCGCCCCGTGAGTGTTTACAAATAGGTGAATGATATTTTTGCGCGTTTGATTTGCAACGTGGAATGATAACTCATATCCCAGAATGCGGGGTAATCGTAGTTGATCGTTTTAGCTTAAGAACCCTAACCGACTAAGTCGCTTTAAAACCTAATCCATTGCTTGTTAGAATCGATCCATGAACTCTGGAGAATACCCTTGAGCCCAACGCCTTTTATCAATTGATTTACAACCGTTTAACTCCCATTTTTGTCTTGAAACAACACTACAAAATCGTGACACACAAACCCCCAACCTTTCCTCTTTGGATTAAATAAGTTAAAAATCTTAAGACTTTCGCCAAACAACAATCTCTGTGGATTCGATCCCTTAATATACTACTGTGATTGCTGTGCACTTGCAACTATCTTAGGAGTAAACTGTAATGCCCGCGTTCGTGGGATCGAACTGGTATGAGCGGCCAAGTTCGAGAATCAGGATGTTAAGTCAGGGTTTATGAAAAATAGGGGGGGGGGGGTTAGCTGAGATATCAGAGTGTTCGAGCTGGCTAGAAGATTAGCCGAGAGATCGGGCAAGTTTGCCGAGCTGAAATCAGAACAACCGAAAGGAAATGAAGTTCTCCGTGAAAATCGGAGCCGGCCGTGAAAATCGGAGCCGGCCGTGAAAATCGGAACATGGACGGATGGGAGCTCGACTTGAGCTGGGCGAGAGTGGCTCGGACAAGTGAATTTCGGACAGTCCGTATTTTTCGGGAGCTTGGTCGGAATTCGGACAGGACAGTTACTTCGGTCCGAGCTGATCTGGAATTGTTCGGGAGTTTCATGAATTAATCTGGGCGTAATGGAATAATCGTCTAAGTATGGATTTTAGCCGAGCGGGAGCGGTTATTGTCGAGGGAAATATTTATGTGCGCGGCTAAAGTAAGCGGGAACGGTTATTTGGCTTACTGAAGCAAATTCGGCCGAATCAAAAGTGCGGGAACGATTACTGGACTTGGACGCTTCAGCGAAACGCAGCGGATCGAGTAATTGGACGGTTATGGCCGGCTAAAGAAGGAAAAGATCGTGAAAATGCACGGAAACGGTTAATAGCTTAAGTAAAACGTTGCGGATTGATCAAGGAACAGTTTTGCAAGCAGTTTCGCGATTAAATCTGTCTAAGTGTCGAAAACCTTCATTTTCACCGTGAAAGAACATAAAGACTTGAGAGAAAAGAAGAGAAAATCCGTGAGATCGATTCTGTCCGAGAGAAAGAGAAATATCCGAGAGATTGTTCGAGAGTTCCGAATCCGTTCGTTAAGTAGTCGGGTGATTCCGACTATAGCCGAGAGAGTTTGTGACTGCGTGATAGGTGTCAGGTTTTACCCTAATAAAACTACTGCAAGTCCACAGCAAAAGCAATTGTAGTATAAGGGGTATCGAAATCCCAAGAGAAGTAGATGCTACACTAAGGTTTCTAAGTTCAGATTATGCTAGGTCGAATCGAATGAAAGTAAAACTAAGCAGAAAATAAACGAGCAATCACAAATTAGGTTTCTTAAAATCAGGAGACTAAGACGCTAGGTTTAGGGAAATTCTCAGGTGATCTAAATTGTAGGTCTAGACAGAATGTTAGGAAAATATTAAGATCCGTTCTTGAACTCAAAACACAATAATAAAATCAACCAACTCTCGCTGCGAAGACTTTCTATGTCTAAACCCTAGAATTCCAAATCTCTTTGCAAATTCTAATAATTCAACAAGCATTAAAGTTCAGGTTTGATTGTTCACAAAATCCCTAAACCAAATCTCTTTGCGAATAGGTATTTTGCTCATCTAACACTAGTTCAGGCAATCAATAACACTCTCGTGTCTACCAATTAACCTAAGATCAAATTTTAGGTTATGAAGCTAAAATCAACATTAAACACAAATCCAGATGAAGAACTCTAATGATTTTATCCTAAAAATTTAATTCAACCTAATAATTCATAATCACCTTTGAAAAACCCTAAACCNATTAATCACCTTTGAAAAATCCTAAACCTAACTAGCAAACTACTGAGACATGGTGAATGAAGAAAACATCATGAATAAAGAAGATTGCATAAAAGAAATCAATAGAAACAAAGGAGTTCCAAATTTTGCTCTGAAGGAGACAAATTCTTCTCTCTAAAAATCAGTCTCTAAGTCTCAAAACAGAAAATAAGAATAATAGTTGGTGGTTAAACAATGCCTTGAAAATCTATATTTATAGGCAAACTCGCGTCAGGGGCAAACTTGTAAATATTTGAAACTTCTTATGATTTCCTTTTCCTGATGGAAGTCCGTGAAACTTGGCGGTCTCGATTGGTGTCGATCGACACCTTGCGTGTAAATCCAATCTCCTGACTTCATCACTTCGCAGCTTCTTGCAGAATGCTCCAAAAAGTTCCAGAATCTCCAATTTTGCTTCAAACGTAGACTAACCTGAAAAGACTCAAATAGGACTCGAAAACTATCAAAAGACTCTATAACAACACTTATATCATCGTCCAAAAACGGGTAAAAACCATGATATATCTACTCCCCCAGACTTAGTTTTTGCTTGCCCTCAAGCAAAACAGAAACAAAGTATAGAGTCGAGGTTTGAAAACAGAAACTTCCAGCTATCTTTCAGAACGCCACATTGAACCAACACTCTTGAATCCACATACCATAGAGCCAACCTTATGTAGTATTTCAGTATACTTACCACAAGCTTAGCAATCTTCCAGTTCGAATCCAGATCCTTTCCTTAGTAAATTTTTGAACTCTAACAATGGTATGACCTAAGAACTTTACAGATTATTTCCCTTCCTTAGTGCCTGAACAAGAAGACACTCTTCGTACAACTCTCCTATTTTCTCTTCCCTTAGTCAACTGCTGCCCATTTTCAGGGTGTTCTAAGATCTTTTCATTGACTCTTCTTATTCTTTTGTAGCCTTGGAATAGTGCTGCTCTTTACTTGTGTTCCTTGTGAGGAGACAAGTTCATGAGCTCTCACTAATATTGTTCCTTGTGAGGAGACAGGCTCATGAGGATCTTTGCACTATTCCTTGGTCAGACTTCTTGTTTCTTTTCTTTTCTCAAGGGAAGATCAAGGAGAGACTGCAACTTGCTTATCCTGTTCAGAGCTGAAAGAGGAATCAAGTTCAGTGCATACCTAGTTCTATAAAGAAATATGAACTCTCTCTGTTAGATTTATCCACTTGCAGCTTCCTACTTAGTAAGACCTGCAATCAACTACTATGGCATTGGTCCTTCAAGTTTCAATGTTCTGCGGTTAGTTCCAAGAAAAATCGAAAGTTTCAACTGATTTTGACTCAATAAAACAGACTTTTGACAGACTCAAATGACTCTCAAAACAAAACACAAAGTCAGTAGTCACCTCCCCCAGACTTAAACAACACTGTCCCCAGTGTTATCAAGCCCGAAATTGGCTAAAAGAAAGATTAGAAACATCATAAAAGACCAGATAGAAGACTTACCTTCGTCTGCGCGTGGTGTCGATCGACACTGGTCTATGTCGAGTCCAACGTCGCATTTTTCAACTGACTGAAACTAGGACTTAGTAAAACCGAAAAAAAACGTACCTAACAGTGGGTTGCCTCCCACTCAGCGCTCGTTTTCAGTCATTAGCTTGACTGTGTCGGGGTTCAAACGTCTGGTGGATCAGAGGGTGGCATTGAATGCTTCCCAGACAAATTTCTCCTCATCCATGGCGGTGTATATGCAGTAGATGCATGAGATCGACCAAGGAACTGAGGAAGAACAGCAGGGTGGGACTTGAGTTCGGGTGGGACACTTCGTTTTCCTGCAGAATCATCAAAAGAGACACCAAGCCTTCTACGAGAATCTCGTGGCTTGCATAAGTGCGCAGCATCTTTTGAACCTTTGATATTCTTATTGAGAGGATCACAAGGTTTGGAATTGATTCCAGGAAATGCATACCTTTGGTTTATTCGAGGTTTATGGCATGTAGGATGTGGAGTCGTTTATTTGACCAAAGATGATGGACTTGCAGCATTAGAAGCGACTTCTGGTGTGATCCGTGAAGTGTGTCGATCGACACTAGTGGTATCGATCGACACCAACTCTGCAGCTCGAATCTCTGCACTTTTTCTCCAATTCAGCTCTGCAATCCTTGCTTCTATGACAAAACGTCGTCCTCCATCAACTTAGCATTGATTAGACCTTCATCTGCGCCCAAAGTCCTGAAGATATGATTGTTTCCACTCCAATCCTCTAGCTCCACAGATTTCTCAGAATTCTCAGCTAATGCTTCTTGAACAACCAGTTTGTTCACTTGCTCTTTAGAATCCAGCTCCCCTCCAGCGATCACATCAATACATGAGATGTGTTTGGAAGTTCCAGTAGTAGGGATAGCTTTGTAGAACACTTCTTTGTCAACATTAGA
>JAHZTW010000001.1:390279095-390341307 GCA_020283515.1 Alliaria petiolata
TCCAACTGATTTTGACTCAATAAAACAAAAATTTTCAAAATTTTTGACTCAAGATAGACTCTCAAAACAAAACACAAAGTCAGTAATCACCTCCCCCAGACTTAAACAACACTGTCCCCAGTGTTATCAAGCCCGAAATTGGCTAAAAGAAAGATTAGAAACATCATAAAAGACCAGATAGAAGACTTACCTTCGTCTGCGCGTGGTGTCGATCGACACTGGTCTATGTCGAGTCCAACGTCGCATTTTTCAACTGACTGAAACTAGGACTTAGTAAAACCGAAAAAAAACGTACCTAACAGTGGGTTGCCTCCCACTCAGCGCTCGTTTTCAGTCATTAGCTTGACTGTGTCGGGGTTCAGACGTCTGATGGATCAGAGGGTGGCATTGAATGCTTCCCAGACAAATTTCTCCTCATCCATGGCGGTGTATAGGCAGTAGATGCATGAGATCGACCAAGGAACTGAGGAACAACAGCAGGGTGGGACTTGAGTTCAGGTGGGACACTTCGTTTTCCTGCAGAATCATCAAAAGAGACACCAAGCCTTCTACGAGAATCTCGTGGCTTGCATAAGTGCGCAGCATCTTTTGAACCTTTGATATTCTTATTGAGAGGATCATTAGGTTTGGAATTGATTCCAGGAAATGCATACCTTTGGTTTTTTCGAGGTTTATGGCATGTAGGATGTGGAGTCGTTTTTTTGACCAATGATGATGGACTTGCATTATTTGAAGCGACTTCTGGTGTGATCCGTGAAGTGTGTCGATCGACACTAGTGGTATCGATCGACACCAACTCTGCAGCTCGAATCTCTGCACTTTTTCTCCAATTCAGCTCTGCAATCCTTGCTTCTATGACAAAACGTCGTCCTCCATCAACTTAGCATTGATTAGACCTTCATCTGTGCCCAAAGTCCTGAAGATATGATTGTTTCCACTCCAATCCTCTAGCTCCACAGATTTCTCAGAATTCTCAGCTAATGCTTCTTGAACAACCAGTTTGTTCACTTGCTCTTTAGAATCCAGCTCCCCTCCAGCGATCACATCAATACATGAGATGTGTTTGGAAGTTCCAGTAGTAGGGATAGCTTTGTAGAACACTTCTTTGTCAACATTAGATAAATATATTCTCTTATTGGGCATGTATACAATAGATCCTACTGTGGCCATGAATGGTCTTCCAAGGATGAATGGCATGACAGACGCTCTGCTTACTTCAACAACCTGAAAATCCGTTGGAACTAGGCAATTCCCAACTTTGACAAGTAAGTTTGGAATTGTACCATTTGAGACTGTGGTAGAAGAATTGGCGAATTCAAGAGTCTTGCTTGAAGGGTGAATGTCAGCAATCCCAAGCCTCTCTGTAATGTCTTTTGACATGAGGTTCACGCTAGCTCCTGAATCGCAAAGGGATTGTTTAAATTCAACTCCACCAATGGACCATGGAACCATAAACATCCTAGGGTCTTCAACCTTAAGCAGTTGCTTCATTGGTGGTGGTGCTTCCCTTTCTTTGTGAAAGAGTTCTTCCATCTCTTCAAAACTTTCTCTGTTATTCTGGAAGAAGGCACACAAGGGATATCTCTCATAAGCTTCATCAAAGGAGATCTCCTTGGGAATAATCTTCACCCTTTTGTTGAAAGCAGCCAGCTTCTCTGCACTAATGGGTGACACACATCTAGATGTGTATAAGAGACAGGCATGGAACCATAAACATCCCAGGGTCTTCAACCTTAAGCAGTTGCTTCATTGGTGGTGGTGCTTCCCTTTCTTTGTGAAAGAGTTCTTCCATCTCTTCAAAACTTTCTCTGTTATTCTGGAAGAAGGCACACAAGGGATATCTCTCATAAGCTTCATCAAAGGAGATCTCCTTGGGAATCATCTCCACCCTTTTGTTGAAAGCAGCCAGCTTCTCTGCACTAATGGGTGGCCTTAGATGTTTGGGTAGAGGAGGATTTGGAACCTTAGGCTTGTACACTCTTTCCTCTGTAGTATTTGAAGCTCTAGGCGTGTCTGTCCAAGTTTGGTAAGGGCGTCGATTCTACACCCAGCTGGTGTTGATCGACACTAGACGTTTGTGTCGAGTGTGATGTGTCGATCGAGCTTGATTCGTCTGGTTTCTCCTTGGGTGTCGATCGACACAGAGTAGTGTCGATCGACATTGACTCCGCAACATTTTCTACATCTTCAAGCTCCTCGAATTCTTCAGTACTTAGCCCTCTTTTCTGCACAGGCTGAAGGTTCCCTCCATTCTGGATCTTGATGGCATTCACATGGTGTCTCAGATTCACATCTGTCTTTCCAGGAAGACATCCTTCTTGTCTCTTTAAAGCTCCAGCAGTTTGGGCAACTTGAACATCCAATTGCTTGACATGAGTACCTAGAGACTCAATTTTTCCATTCAGATCCGTGTACAAAGCATCGATCTTCCCATTGAAGTCCACAGTCATCTTCTGTTGGCCCTCCAAGATTTGCTCTAGCATAGACTCCATCTTATTGTCTTGTGCAGGAGGATTCTGGTAAGAAAAAAACCAAAATTTCTCTGGAAGTTGTTGTTCTGAAGAGGCCTATGGTAAGCAGAACCATAACTTTGCTGATTGTTGAATCTCTGTCCTTGAAAACCAGCACCATTAATGTAAATGACCTCTTCTTGCTCCGGCTCAAAAGTATCAACCTCATTAGCAAAGTGAACTTACTTCTTCCCCATCAAGATGTCCAGCTTCCTGTTAACCGCAGCTATTTGGCTTCCTCCATTTGCACCAGCATGTTGTCTCCTCTCAAAGTCCGCATTCTTGGTGCTGTTTGAAGAAGCTAAATTCTTTATAAGCACAATCGCGTCGTCTGGATATCTGGTGTTGAAGTTGCCATTGCTCGCAGCATCCAAAGCCATCTGGTACCTCCAATCGATTCCTCGGTAAAAGATACCGAGAAGTTGCGGCTCACTGAATCCGTGGTGTGGGCAGTCTCTTTGGTAAGCTCTAAACCTCACCCAAGAAGCCTTGAATGCTTCAGTAGGTCCTTGGGCAAAAGCAGTGATCTTTGTCCTCAGCTCTTCAGATCTCGCATCATCAAAGAAATTGCATAAGAATGCATTCTTTGTATCTTCCCTTGTGGTCAAAGATCATGATGGCAATTGCTTCAGTCAGTATGATGCATCTCCAACAAGCGAGTAAGGGAAAAGCTTGCAGAAAAGATAATCATATGTAACTCCATTGGACTTGATGCTTGATGCCAAGTCTTCAAATCTCTCAACGTGGTCCATGGGATGCTCATTAGGAAGACCATGAAAAGGATGTTGAGCTACGAGCGTGAAGTAAGCAGGCTTCAGCTCGAAATCATTCCTCTGGAATGAAGGAGGACAGATCGCAGTTCTATTAGCATAGAACTGGTCTGGTCGGTTGTATTCACCAAGCGTTCTTCCGCGTCAAGCTTCTGCATGACCAGCTTGTACTGGTGCCTCTATGATGAAAGCGCCCGCCTCATCAAGTCTCTGTCCTTGGGCGTTCCTTCTGCGCCCTTCTGCATTAACCAAGTTGCCTTCAGCGTCTCGGATTAGAACCATAAGATCAGCCATCTCTGTCTGCGCAAAGTGTCGATCGATGCTAGTGGTGTCGATCGACACTCGGGTAGATGCTCGGTTCTTGCGTTCGAGACGACCCAGTTCTTGGTTTAACGCTATTCGTTCCTTGTCCTTGTTGCTTCTGGTACTCGGCATGCACGTGAAACCAAAAATAAGAAACTAAATCAGTAACAAAAATAAAAATAAAAATAAAATCTGGTCAAAATCCTAATACTAGATTTCGTAGGCAGCTATTACTTCCCCGTCAACGGCGCCAAAAACTTGATAGGGGTCAGGTTTTACCCTAATAAAACTACTGCAAGTGCACAGCAAAAGTAATTGTAGTATAAGGGGTATCGAAATCCCAAGAGTAGTAGATGCTACGCTAAGGTTTCTAAGTTCAGATTATGCTAGGTCGAATCGAATGAAAGTAAAACTAAGCAGAAAATAAACGAACAATCACGAATTAGGTTTCTTAAAATCAGGAGACTAAGGCGCTAGGTTCAGGGAAATTTTCAGGTGATCTAAATTGCAGGTCTAGATAGAATATTAGGAAAATATTAAGATCCGTTCTTGAACTCAAAACACAATAATAAAATCAACCAACTCTCGCTGCGAAGACTTTCTATGTCTAAACCCTAGAATTCCAAATCTCTTTGCAAACTCTAATAATTCAACAAGGCATTAAGGTTCAGGTTTGATTGTTCACAAAATCCCTAAACCAAATCTCTTTGCGACTAGGTATTTTGCTCATCTAACACTAGTTCAGGCAATCAATAACACTCTCGTGTCTACCAATTAACCTAAGATCAGATTTTAGGTCATGAAGCTAAAATCAGCATTAAACACAAATCCAGATGAAGAACTCTAATTATTTTATCCTAACAATTTAATTCAACCTAACAATTCATAATCACATTTGAAAAACCCTAAACCTAACTAGCAAACTACTCAGACATGGTGAATGAAGAAAACATCATGAATAAAGAAGATTGCATAAAAGAAATCAATAGAAACAAAAAAGTTCCAAATTTTGCTCTGAAGGAGACAAATTCTTCTCTCTAAAATCTCTCTAAAAATCTCTCTCTAAGTCTCAAAACAGAAAATAAGAATAATAGTTGGTGGTTAAACAATGCCTTAAAAATTTATATTTATAGGCAAACTCGCGTCAGGGGCAAACTTGTAAATATTTGAAACTTCTTATGATTTCCTTTCCCTGATGGAAGTCCGTGAAACTTGGCGGTCTCGATTGGTGTCGATCGACACAGATGGTGTCGATCGACACCTTGCGTGTAAATC
Source organism: Alliaria petiolata (assembly GCA_020283515.1). Taxonomy (NCBI): domain Eukaryota; kingdom Viridiplantae; phylum Streptophyta; class Magnoliopsida; order Brassicales; family Brassicaceae; genus Alliaria; species Alliaria petiolata. Next base: position 390,283,954 of record JAHZTW010000001.1, read on the forward strand.
CAATCTCCTGACTTCATCATTTCGCAGCTTTTTGCAAAATGCTCCGAAAAGTTCCAGAATCTCCAATTTTGCTCCAAACGTAGTCTAACCTGAAAAGACTCAAATAGGACTCGAAAACTATCAAAAGACTCTATAAAAACACTTATATCATGGTCCAAAAATGGGTAAAAACCATGATATATCAACTCCCCCAGACTTAGTTTTTGCTTGCCCTCAAGCAAAACAGAAACAAAGTATAGAGCCGAGGTTTGAAAACAGAAACTTCCAGCTATCTTTCAGAACGCCACATTGAACCAACACTCTTGAATCCACATACCATAGAGCCAACCTTAGGTAGTATTTCAGTATACTTACCACAAGCTTAGCAATCTCCCAGTTCGAATCCAGATCCTTTCCTTAGTAAATTTTCGAACTCTAACAATGGTATGACCAAATCTTTCCCTTCCTTAGTGCCTGAACAAGACACTCTTTGTACAACTCTCCTATTTTCTGCAGAATAAAACGTACCTAACAGTGGGTTGCGTCCCACTCAACGCTCGTTTTCAGTCATTAGCTTGACTGTGTCGGGGTTCAGACGTCTGATGGATCAGAGGGTGGCATTGAATGCTTCCCAGACAAATTTCTCCTCATCCATGGCGGTGTATAGGCAGTAGATGCATGAGATCGACCAAGGAACTGAGGAACAACAGCAGGGTGGGACTTGAGTTCAGGTGGGACACTTCGTTTTCCTGCAGAATCATCAAAAGAGACACCAAGCCTTCTACGAGAATCTCGTGGCTTGCATAAGTGCGCAGCATCTTTTGAACCTTTGATATTCTTATTGAGAGGATCACAAGGTTTGGAATTGATTCCAGGAAATGCATACCTTTGGTTTATTCGAGGTTTATGGCATGTAGGATGTGGAGTCGTTTATTTGACCAAAGATGATGGACTTGCAGCATTAGAAGCGACTTCTGGTGTGATCCGTGAAGTGTGTCGATCGACACTAGTGGTATCGATCGACACCAACTCTGCAGCTCGAATCTCTGCACTTTTTCTCCAATTCAGCTCTGCAATCCTTGCTTCTATGACAAAACGTCGTCCTCCATCAACTTAGCATTGATTAGACCTTCATCTGCGCCCAAAGTCCTGAAGATATGATTGTTTCCACTCCAATCCTCTAGCTCCACAGATTTCTCAGAATTCTCAGCTAATGCTTCTTGAACAACCAGTTTGTTCACTTGCTCTTTAGAATCCAGCTCCCCTCCAGCGATCACATCAATACATGAGATGTGTTTGGAAGTTCCAGTAGTAGGGATAGCTTTGTAGAACACTTCTTTGTCAACATTAGATAAATATATTCTCTTATTGGGCATGTATACAATAGATCCTACTGTGGCCATGAATGGTCTTCCAAGGATGAATGGCATGACAGACGCTCTGCTTACTTCAACAACCTGAAAATCCGTTGGAACTAGGCAATTCCCAACTTTGACAAGTAAGTTTGGAATTGTACCATTTGAGACTGTGGTAGAAGAATTGGCGAATTCAAGAGTCTTGCTTGAAGGGTGAATGTCAGCAATCCCAAGCCTCTCTGCAATGTCTTTTGACATGAGGTTCACGCTAGCTCCTGAATCGCAAAGGGATTGTTTAAATTCAACTCCACCAATGGACCATGGAACCATAAACATCCTAGGGTCTTCAACCTTAAGCAGTTGCTTCATTGGTGGTGGTGCTTCCCTTTCTTTGTGAAAGAGTTCTTCCATCTCTTCAAAACTTTCTCTGTTATTCTGGAAGAAGGCACACAAGGGATATCTCTCATAAGCTTCATCAAAGGAGATCTCCTTGGGAATAATCTTCACCCTTTTGTTGAAAGCAGCCAGCTTCTATGCACTAATGGGTGGCCTTAGATGTTTGGGTAGAGGAGGATTTGGAACCTTAGGTTTGTACACTCTTTCCTCTGTAGTATTTGAAGCTCTAGGCGTGTCTGTGGCCGTGAACAGAACAAGTGACGACTTGTTAAGGCGAGTGAAGCCGAATATGGGCGAGTGAAGCCGTTATCGGAATATCTAAGAATTATTGATTGAATGTATTGACTGTTTGACTGCGATTTCTTTATTATGGCTAAGTGGAACGGGATGACCGCTCTCACTAAGCAATTCGGTTGCTTATGCTTCCTTTTATGGATGCAGGTATTGATTTTGTCCGTGATGACTAATCTGGAGCCGCGGGACTAAGGCAGTGGACGGAAGGATGGTGGATTTGGGTAGACTTAAGTCTAATATTTCAATGTAATAGCTTATTAGCGAACCTGTATTGTATATTTGAACCTCGGTTTTAATCTAAGATGCATTTTAAGTTTACTTGATGAATTGGCTGTCTAAATCCGAATGAAAACGCTTGAAAACGACGAAGTATGGAAAAAGTTAAAAAATATCCAAGTCTGGCCAGGAAGTGGCCGAGACATTTTCTTACTGCGGTAAGGAAAATCGGGTTAGGGCATTACAAGTGATATCAGAGCGTGGTCGGTTCTAGGACAGTCTAATTGCATTCGGGTTAGTGGGTTAAATCCATCTTTGCAAGCCTGATGTCTCGCGGTAAGTCTGTTTCTGTGAAAACTAAGTTGATGTGGCAAACTTAGTTAACTATTCTGAACCTTGCAGATGGCCAAAAGTAACCGTGCTGCTAGGTGACTCGCGAGCGAAACTGGGGAAAACTCGATTAACAGAGCTGATGAGAATGTTGCTTTGAATCAGAATGGGAATGTCGAAGTGAACTTGGCTGGGAACAATGTTGCTGCGGCAAATGCTGGAATTGGAAATGTGGCGGCTAATGATGCTGCTGCTGCTGCGGCTGCTGCAACTCCAGTCGGTCTGGAGGCGGTGTTGGGCATGCTGGCTCAGGTTTTGCAAAGATTGCCAGCTGCTGCACCTGTCCATCTGGAACCACCGCGAGTGGTGAATGTTGAGCCAGCTGTAGAAGCGGAACCAGTGTTGGCTGGTGTGAGGGATTCATCGTATCTGAAGGTGATGGAACATATGCAGAAGTTGGGGACTCGGTTCTTCACTGGTGGAACACAGCCAATGGAGGCAGATGACTGGGTTAACCGGCTTGAGAGGAACTTTGACTCAATCTGCTGTCCTGATGGATATAAGACGGATATCGCGGTCCACTACTTGGAAGGGGACGCGCATACATGGTGGAAGAGTGTGATGACTCGCAGGAATGGTCGGGTTTTTGGCTGGGGGACCTTCTGTGCGGAGTTCAGGAAGAAATACTTTCCACGAGAAGCTTTCATTCGGCTGGAAAGTGCCTTCATAGACCTTCAGCAAGGGTCAATGACCGTGAGGGAATATGAAGCTGAGTTTAACAGGCTTAAGAGATACGGTGGGCGTGATCTGGAAGAGGATGAAAATCAGGTTCTCCGGTTCATGCGCGGTCTGCGAGAGATCAGCAATCGCTGCAAAATCTGTGACTATGACACAGTGGCCGAATTGGTGGAAAAGGCTGCTGAGCAAGAGGCGGGAATTGCTGAGGAAACGAGAATGTTTGGGTAAGTCTCGCAGGCTAAACCAATGAGTGTTGCTGGAAAGAACACAAAGTGAGTGAGGAATGCACCTTCGGGCAAGCCACCCGCTGGGCGTAGTCCGTGTGTGTCTTGCGGAAAGAGGCATCATGGTGTGTGCAGGAGGGCACTTGGGGTGTGTCTTCGCTGCGTTAAGGCGGGTCACATGGTCTGTGACTGTCCTGAGCAGAATTTGAGGGGAAAGGAACCAGGAAACAGAATTGTTCAAGCGACCTGCTACAACTGTGGTGAAGTTGGGCACTACAAGGATCAGTGTCCGAAGCTGGCACAACAGGCTGGGAATCGTGCAAGTGATGGGCCGAATTCGCAGGCAAAGAGGCAAGCTGTAATGCCGCGGATGTACACCATCGGTGAAGGAGCTGCCGAGGCAAGCACATCTCGTCCGATCACTGGTAAGCCCTATCCCATGCCTTAGAAATTATTGCTGGAAAATGCTTGCTGTGTGCTAGCCTAGGTTCTTAGAATTCGGATAAATGTGTAGGGACCTTAACCATGGAGGGTGTGGCAACCCATGTTCTGTTTGATTTGGAAGCAGCGCATTGCTTTGTTCACCCGGATCTGGTTGGAACTGGTGAGTTCCTTAAGGAACCCGGTGAAAACTACGGAATGGTTCAAGCAGCTAGCGGCCAAGTTATGTTTACCTTGGGAAATGTCCGGAACGTCTATGTGATGATCGAAGAGGTAAACATGCCGGCTGACTTGGTAATTTGTCAGGTGAAGTCGTATGATGTGATCCTTGGTATGGATTGGCTCGGGAAATATAAGGCATTTGGCTACGGTCATGGCTAGGCTGAGAGAGTTTAAGCTATTCGCCAAGCTTAGTAAGTGTAGCTTTTGGCAACGGTAGATTGGTTTCTTGGGTCTTGTGGTCTCGGACGAGGGAGTGTCTGTTGATCCAGAAAAGATCAAGGCCATTGCAGAGTGGCCTAGACCTAAGAACGCATCGGAGATAAGGAGCTTTCTGGGTTTGGCCGGGTACTACATGAGATTTGTTAAGGGATTTGCGAGCATGGCGCAGCCAATGACTCGACTGACCGGGAAAGATGTTCATTACGAATGGTCGGCCGACTGTGAGAAAAGTTTCTCTAAGCTTAAAGACATGCTTACGAGCACGCCAGTGTTGGCTCTACCGAAACCCAATGAGCCGTTCATGGTATACACAGATGCATCAAAGACTGGACTGGGTTGTGTTCTGATGCAGCAAGGCAGCATTATAGCCTATGCTTCAAGGCAGTTAAGGAATCATGAGCAGAACTATCCGACGCATGTCTTAGAGATGGCGGTTGTGGTGTTTGCTCTAAAGATTTGGCGAGCTTACCTTTATGGGGAGAAAGTGCAAGTCTTCACGGATCATAAGAGTCTGAAATACATCTTCACTCAGTCGGAGCTGAACATGAGACATAGACGTTGGATGGAAACAGTTGCGGATTTTGACTTCGACATAGCTTATCATCCGGGAAAGGCTAATCTAGTCGCAGATGCACTGAGCCGAAAGAGGGCGGCTGTTAATTCTGAAAGGGACTTGGAACAGTTGGTCGGTATGTTGGGAAATTGCGGTTGGCTTCTTTGACTGATGATGTAGAACCATTGGGACTTGGCGCGGCTGATCAAGCGGATTTGCTGTCTGCTAAGAACGAACAGACAGAGTATCAGACTTCAAACAGTGGGACTATAGTGGTGAACGGTCGTGTGTGTGTTCCGAATGATCATAAACTCTTGGAAGAAATTCTCAAGGAAGCACATTAGTCTAGATTTTCGATTCACCCAGGGACGACTAAGATGTACCGTGACCTTAAGAGATACTACCACTGGGTTGGAATAAAGCGGGATGTGGCTAAGTGGATAGCCGGATGTTCGACTTGTCAGATGGTAAAGGCTGAACATCAAGTGCCGAGTGGGTTACTGCAAAGCTTACCGATTCCTGAGTGGAAGTGGGATATGATCACGATGGACTTCGTGACTGGGCTACCTTCAGTGGATAAGAAAAACACGATCTAGGTTATCGTGGATAGACTGACTAAGTCAGCGCACTTCTTGGCTATCAACAAGATGGATAATGCTGCGGTTTTGGCCAAGAGATATGTTGAAGAAATCGTCAGGTTGCATGGAGTGCCGGCAAGTATAGTGTCTGACCGTGACTCCAAGTTTACTTCGGCTTCCTGGGAAGCCTTGCACAAGTCAATGGGAACGAAATTGCACATGAGTACGGCTTATCACCCTCAGACTGATGGCTAGTCGGAAAGGACTATCCAGACACTTGAGGACTTGCTGCGAGCTTGTGTCTTGGACTGGGGTGGTAAATGGGAACATTATCTGCATCTGGCCAAGTTCTCATACAACAATAGCTAGCAAGCTAGCATCAGGATGTCACCTTACGAGGCTTTGTATGGACGGCCTTGCCGAACTCCCTTGTGTTGTGTTGGACCCAAGTGGGGGAGCAGAGCATCTTTGGCTGAGACTTTTTGGAAGAGACTACTGAATGAATTCGGGTTTTGAAGCTCAAGATGAAAGAAGCTCAGAACAGACATAAGAGTTATGCTGATAAGCGCCGGAAAGAGTTGAAGTTTGCTGTGGGCGACATGGTTTATCTCAAGACAGTCACTTATAAGGGTAAAGACCGAGCATCTTTGAATGGGAAGCTAAGTCCAAGGTATATGGGACCTTATAAGATTTTGGAAAGGATCGGTCCAGTGGCTTACCGACTGGAATTGTCACAGTCTATGGAACAGTTTCACAAGGTGTTCCACCTTTCTATGCTAAGGAAATGCGTAAGTGACCGGGACAATGTTGTTCCCTAACCACCTTCGGACTTAAGGGGAGAATATGACTATTGAGGGAAGACCAGTTCGGATTGTGGGAAGAAAATTTAAGGCAGAACGCAGGAAGAAAGTTCAGATGATTCAAGTCGTTTAGGATTGTGATGGTGAAGAAGAAATGACTTGGGAACCAGAAGCAAGGATGAAGGCAGAATTTCCTAAGTGGTTCGATAAACTTAAGGAAAATCCGGAGTTATGTGGTCCTAAGAAGACTCGAGGATGAGTCTAAGCTGAGTGGGGGAGAGTTATAACGCCCGCGTTCGTGGAATCGAACTGGTATGAGCGGCCAAGTTCGAGAATCAGGATGTTAAGTCAGGGTTTATGAAAAATCAGGGGGTTAGCTGAGATATCAGAGTGTTCGAGCTGGCTAGAAGATTAGCCGAGAGATCGGGCAAGTTTGCCGAGCTGAAATCAGAACAACTGAAAGGAAATGAAGCTATCCGTGAAAATCAGAGCCGGCCGTGAAAATCGGAACATGGTCGGATGGGAGCTCGACTTGAGCTGGGCGAGAGTGGCTTGGACAACTGAATTTCGGACAGTCCCTATTTTTCGGGAGCTTGGTCGGAATTCGGACAGGACGATTACTTCGGTCCGAGCTGAGCTGGAATTGTTCGGGAGTTTCATGAATTAATCTGGGCGTAATGGAATAATCGCCTAAGTCTGGATTTTAGCCGAGCAGAAGCGGTTATTGTCGAGGGAAATGTTTAAGCGCGTGGCTAAAGTAAGCGGGAACGGTTATTTGGCTTATTGAAGCGAATTCGGCCGAGTCAAAAGTGCGGGAACAGTTACTGGACTTGGGCGCTTCAGCGAAATGCAGCGGATCGAGTAATTGGACGGCTATGACCGGCTAAAGAAGGAAAAGATCGTGAAAATGCGCGGAAATGGTTAATAGCTTAAGTAAAACATTGTGGATTGATCAAGGAATGGTTTTGCAAGCAGTTTTGCGATTAAATCCGTTTAAGTGTCGAAAACCTTCATTTTCACCGTGAAAGAACAAAAAGACTTGAGAGAAAAGAAGAGAAAATCCGTGAGATCTATTTTGTCCGAGAGAAAGAGAAATATCCGAGAGATTGTTTGAGAGTTCCGAATCCGTTCGTGAAGTAGCCAGATGATTCCGACTATAGCCGAGAGAGTTTGTGACTGCGTCCGAGGAAACCGTTACTGGATCGAGAAACTGTCGGCTAAATTCAATCCTTCTGCTCCTGCCGATTGACTAAGGTGAGTGCGTGACCGTGGCTATGACTAGGATCATATTCTTACTTAGATCCGTTTGATCCTTGATTGCTTAGATTATTCTGTCCGAATACTTGTCTGATTTCTTGTCTGAATTATGTACTGTCTGTGGCGAGTGAAGCCGTGAACAGAACAAGTGACGACTTGTTAAGGCGAGTGAAGCCGAATATGGGCGAGTGAAGCCGTTATCGGAATATATAAGAATTATTGATTGAATGTATTGACTGTTTGACTGCGATTTCTTGATTATGCGTAAATGGGATGGGATGACCGCTCTCACTAAGCAATTCTGTTGTTTATGCCTCCTTTTATGGATGCAGGTATTGAGTTTATCCGTGAGGACTAATCTGGAGCCGCGGGACTAAGACAGTGGACAGAAGGATGGTGGATTTGGGTAGACTTAGGTCGAATATTTCAATGTAATAGCTTTTTAGCGAACCTTCATTGTATATTTGAACCTCGGTTTTAATCTAAGAATCATTTTAAATTTACTTGATGAATTGGTTGCCTAAATCCAAATGAAAACGCTTGAAAACGACTAAGTATGGAAAAAGTTAAAAAAATATCCAAGTATGGCAAGGAAGTGGCCGAGACATTTTCTTACTGCGGTAAGGAAAATCAGGTTAGGGCATTACATAAACCTTGGAGTACAAAACCCCTGCATCATGTTTTTGGCGCCATTGCCGGGGATTTTTTGTTTTTGCAAATTTCCAGTTTCTAATTCCACTCTTAAACCGCATTGAATTTTAAGATTTTCCGTTCATTACTCACGATTCTCTTGTATCTGCTTCTCATGTTTCAAGTCTATGACCACTAGAAGAAACGCTTCAAACGTTTTACTCCGCTACATCTAGATCGATAGGCACGAAAAATAAATTCGAAAGTTAAGAAGACAGATAAGCATGGCCGATAACGAATCCGCCCTTGGAGTTCAACGAAACCGTGAAGAAGTTCTTCGCAACGCTGGTCGAGCACCTCCCGTTTTTTTAGACGGAGAGACACAACTCGACGAAAATGGGAACCCGATTAACCAAATTCCTGAGGCTGACTCGGACGGAAAAGAACTTGATCCTGCTTTGCCGCAAGGAGGACAAAATCCGATAAATGGAAATGGTGCAAAACAAGCGAGTCATATCGCTCAACCGGAGACCCGAGACGCCAACCGACCTGCTTTACCCGCCAACCAACAAAGGCGAATGCTAAACCGCACCATAGCTGATCACGACACCCCTCATCAGCATTTTCAAAGTCGAGCTGCTATTCAAGTAAACGTTCCTCATGAGAACGAACTAGAGATCAAACCGCAAATCATCTCTTTGGTGAAGCAAAACCAGTTCACGATCTGTCCAACGAGCATCCGATGGATCACATCGAACTGTTCGAAGAAACTTACACCACTACAAAGAAAAACCAAATCCCTCCCGACTATCTGAAGTGTAAGCTGTTCCCTTTCTCTTTGAGCGACAAGGCTCACAGATGGTTGAAAATTTTACCACCAGGATCAATAACCAACTGGGTGGAGTGCAAATCCGCCTTCCGCAATCACTTCTACACGAAGTCACGATCTGATCTGCTGAGAAACAATATGAGAGGTTTTCAACAAGGACCGGTTGAGTCATTTTTTGAAGCATGGGAGCGATTCAAAGACTACGAACCCGACTGCCCTCTCTCATCGAAACCCGAACGTGGAGAACCCGCAAGATCAAGTGTACCCACCCCAACGAAGACATTTCCAGAGTAAATTCCAAAATGTGAACTACGAAAATAACAGAGGGTATCAGCCGAAACTATCTTACAACGCTCAATCCCCCTATAATAAACAACAAAGAGCTCCACAAGCTGCATCAAATGCACCGTATCCATCGCGTGAGGACACAATTGAGGGACTGATGCAACAACTACTGTTGTCTCAACAAAAATCGATCAAAGAACTCAACATCAAGGTCGACTGCATGTACAACGATCTGAACGGCAAGTTCGAATCTCTATGCTCTCATATGAGGAAAGTGGACACGCAAGTTTCCCAAACCGCTAAAGCCATTAAGCGACAAGCAGGAGTCCTTCCCAGAAAGGTTGAAGATAATCCGAAGGAATTCTGCAACATGATCTCTACGATTACCAACAAAGCTAAGGAACCAGAACTCGTCGAAGAGGATAAGTGCAGATTCGTCCCACTCTTCCCAACCATAAAGAAGAAAAGCGCTAAACCACCTTTCGAAATTCCAAAGTAAGGTGCATTCGGTAAACCGAAGAAGAAAGAGGATCCCAGGGCATTCATCTTCCCATGTTCGATCACGGGAATTAGATTTGATGATTGCCTATGCGACATATGAGCTAATGTCAATGTCATGTCAACAGCGATCGCTGAAAGGTTAGGGATACCAACTATTTCCATTCGCCTATGCAATTAGTGTTCGGAGATTCATCCCGGAAGAGAACGAATGGCGTTATCTACAACGTCCATCTTCTTGTTAAGAGCAATATAATCCATGTAGACTTCCACGTACTTGATATGGAGGAAGACAAAGACAAGCTTTTAATACATGGAAGACCCTTTTTGGCCACGGTGGGAGCAAAGATTGGTCACGCAAACAACTTCATAGTCTCCCTGCCTTTGAGTGAAAAGAGGTTCTATCCAGAAGAACAAGACTCTTCACCAATGAAAAATGAGAGCAAGGCGAGTAAAAAGGGGGCGATGCAAAGAGTAGACCAACTCCACTCGAGACCTTTTTCAAGAATCGAGATTCTCATTCCCCCGGAGCTAGGGGAGTTAAGTGAAGAAGAAGTGGACAAGGCGGTCGAGAAGACCAAGCAAGTGATCCTTGAAGGCAAAATTCTTAGGAATGGAAACGGAGGCACATTACTGATACTAAAACAAGGCGAAGCTTTAGGAGCAACAACTCCGGAAGGCACTTCCCCAATCGCCTAAGCATTAAACAAAGTTGAGCTAACGACTTAAATAAAATCGCCTGGTGGGAGGCAGCCCATCCGGTACGTGTTTTTTCAAGTTTTATGTACTTAGACAACAAAAAAAAAAACAAAAAAAAAATCAGAAAATCAAGAAAAATCTCAAAACTATGAAGAATTGCTCGGAAGGAGGCTGGCCGCATGAGCAACCGCACATGCCGCGGCGAGACAAAACATGGCCGCACGACCAGCCATGACCGCATGGTGGGATGCTCCCTGACCGCGGCCACGACAGACCATGGCGCGGCCATTGGTCGTCTGAACTTTTAGCTCGGAAAACTCACGTTTTCCTCCCGAACTAAACTTTCTGCGTTTCAGTACAATCCCACACCGCTAAAACATTCCCGTTAATGAAAGTTAACGTATTTTACTGATTCTTAACCACCAGGCAAGGTAAGTTTCCTGGTTTTAAAATTTTTGAAAATGAAAGGTTCTTTGTTGATAAAAACACATTTTTAAAACAAAAGGAGAGTTTTTAGAATCAAACTCTCTTTTCTTCTTCTCTTACAAAAGACTTGAAGATTTTTGAGAGATTCTAGGTTTTTCAAATTTGAACCATTTTCAAAAATTATTTGGTCTAAACTCATCTATTTTTAAAGGAGATTCAACTTTTAAAAGTCATTCATTCTCATCTACAAGGTATGGTCTCTAATTTTGAATTTCTCTAGAGAACTCAACTTTGCGATCTCTCTTGCTTGGCTAGATCAACGTCTAGAACGCTTGGATGATGGAAGAGAACCTTAAATTGATAAATTAGGTTGCTTAGATTCCGATTTTTGCAATCTATTATTGATAAAGTTTGAATTTTTGGAAGTTGGAAATAGAGCTTGCTCTTAAAAACGAATTTCGGAGTTCATTATAGACAAACTTACTTAGTTTAGAATTGATTCATGCTACGTATGACTTTAGAACCAAATTTTGATGAAGATAAGTTGATAAAATTAATTTATTGGAAAATATTTGGTATGAAAACCCAAAAATGCGAAAATAGAGTTTGAGCACCAAATTGATCTTGAGAATTATGCTTTTACTTGATTGCTTAGTCTTGAAAACTCTTGATATATGCTTTGTATATCATTGCACTTGAGAATGCTTATGACACATCAAATTCACATGTTTGTTCGAGTTTTTTCTTTGTTTTGCAAGGTATAATGAGCTATGACCGAAACTTTGAGGTCCGTTCAAAGAATAGAGAGCAAGAAAGTCCTTTAAGACGTTCTTCGCGACGGGAAACATCGCTAGGAGACCCCAGTCTTGACACCACTCTCAAGAGGTACATGGAGGAGCAACAACGAAGGTTCCGCGACTCACACATAGCGCTCGCACGCCGCCAGGATTCACCTCCACCTCAAGAATCGATTTCAACACCTAGAGAGCTGAACCCCTCTCCTCCCAAGCGCAATGTCCGATACTTCGGAGCACCAATAGAGCCCACTATCGATTACTTACGGGAGATGAGGAAGATGGAGATTAGGGCAAACCCTCAAGATCGAGTACTCAGCTTTAGACGCCTTGGGCATCACCGAAGATGTCACATGGTATTTGGACGATCTAAGGCTCAAGACCTTCATGGAGATTGATCGAGCTACCTACAAGGAGCTCGCGCAAGAGTTCCCATCTTCAGTTTAGTTGTCCTACCGACGAGGGAGAAGATCACACCCGAAAGATAGTATTCTCTATTTCACCATTGGATATAGAGATTGTGAGTTGAGTATCCCTCGGATGTGCGAGATATTTGGTTTTGACCTGGGGAGCGAGACAAGCATTGAAGAAGAGTGGAGTGCTGATCTTTGGGGGACTTATGGGCCGAGGCATATACATCATGGGAATGCATCTGTCTGCTTTTCTTTCACATCCGGCCGTGCGCTTTGTGCACCGCCTCACACCACATCGACTTTTCTCTCGCAGCAACCAGTCATTCATCCTCATTCCAGAGCTAATCTTAGTTTCGTCTGATTTCAGAGACGAGCCATTTTTAGCATGCCTTGGATGCATCCTAGTAGAGAGACTCGTACAAGTGAAGCACGATGTTACTGCACCCCGTTGCAAGGCTGCCTTCACGACCTACGGAGGCATTATTCCAGTGATTATGGAGGCTGCTGAAGTAGACACTAGCACCGAGGCACCAATAGATGAGGCTTGGTTTGATTTGGTCTAATTTCAGAGGGACATGAACCTGACAGGCGTAGCCATGGATCTGGATAGGTTCGGATACAGATACCGACTCGAGAAGGGAGACAACCGCACGGTCTATCTACCGCCTCTCACAGTCCCGTACCTTTGAGAGGGATCACCACAGTGGATCACAGAACACGAGGAGTTCCGTACCGAGTTCTCACGCCTGCCGCTTGCTATTAGAGAGTACATTTCCGCTAAGGCTAAGAGAGAGACGATCCGCCAGAGAGCCCACCGCACATCATCTTCCTCCACACACAATAACTCACGATCCGCGACACCATCCACCTCAGCTGATCCCGCGATCACCGCCTTTCAGGAGCAACTGGCAAGGCAGAACGAGATGCTTGAGAGGATGGCGCGACAGCTGATATCCCTGCAATTTACACCTTTTTCACATGCATTTCATACTAGTTAGGATCTCATTCATGCACTTTTGCCTTAGTTTTTGTATAAATTCATTTCATGTTAGGTCTAGGATGCATTAGTTAAGGTCTTTGCATATTCTTGCATGTTTTGGAGTGTTCTCTCAGGTACTAAGGTGTATGGAGGACGGTCCGAGGAAGAAGGTCCAAAGAGAGATCAAGAAGGAGGAAGCAAACGATATCGGGCATAGATCACGACTCCTTAGCCGATACGGGCAAGCACAAGGGCAAACCTCGATGAGTGGCAGCGACTTGATCCCGACGAAGTCATTCCGAAGTGAAGATCCCACGAAGTGTTCCTCGAGATTGGATATCGGAGCAAGGCATCAGCATTAGCCCGATATTGGCAGCATGCAACAAACTTCACAACGGTACGATCCCGAAATCAGTCCCTTATATGGTGGTTACACGAAGAACACGAGGACTTAGCATTTTGGCTTGCTTCCACGACATGAAGCCGATACGCTACAATACAAAATAGTACCCATTTTGGGTAAGTGGTCCCAACGTTTAAGGTTTTTCCTCTTTGGTGTATAAATACACATTGTCCCCCACGCTTATCTCTCTCTCGTTCCACTTTTATTTTTCTGTCTTTTGTAACTGAAACTCTTTGTTTGCTTTCACCATTAAAGCTTTGTTCAAGGCTTGAACCTTTTATGTTATTTTGAAGTTATAAAGTCTTGTTAAAGCTTCTTTCTTTTCTTTTTTTTGACTATCTTGAAGTTTCTCTAATGAATCTTGAAGTTTCTCTAATGGCGTGTGAGTAGTCATTTTAAAGGGTTTTGATGGGTTAAAAGAACCAAGGAACTCTCGGATTTACATTTCTAGCTTAGTTAGAACATAAAGTTTGATTATTAATTGTTTATTGTTCTCAATGCTTTGTATAGTCTGATCATATAGTCTAAAGACTATAGGCGGCTTGACATGAACACCACGTGCTAGCTTAGACAAACCCATAAACAAGTGTTTGATCTTTCCTAGCCTAAGACATTAGCTGTCTAGGAGATCTTACGGTTCAATAGGGACGATTTAGCATGCTTGTTTCTTCTTTTTTACCGCTATGCGAGAGCTAGTCTATGGTGATAGACATTCAAAGAGGTTGGACCCAAACACCATGGGCTAAATGTCTTGTTGATCCCTTTACATAAGAATCACCTTCTTAAGACCAAGTCTTGATTTGATCCACAAGCTTAAGCTTGTTAAACAATCCGAGAGTCACCTAGTTCATAAAAACCCATCTTGATCCTTCTTTTATTTTTAAAGCTTATCTCTTTCAACGTTTAAATCATTACTTCTTGCTCAAGTAGTTTAAAGTTCTTATTTTTATGGTCTTGAGTGACACAAGATCTAGTTTTTAGTCATTTTCAGTAGTAAAGTCACAACCTTTAATCATTCTAAACTTGTCTTTTAACACCGATATAATTGATCTGTCAACTAAACAACCTCAAATGGATTGATACCTCATACATTATATTGCAACGGTCTAGTGGTGGGTCATTGAACTCCCTAACAGCTTAAAAACCTGTTATCAATTGGCGCCGTTGCCATTTGAGGTTAAAGTTTAGTCATTTCGGTTCTTGGTCATTACAAGGACAATTTTTTATTTTCTTGTTATTTAACACTTTTACCTTGATCCCTTTGTTTTGATAGGTATATGAACCTATGGTCACACGTTACAACATATATTGTTCCCCCAATCGACGATATACACTTTCTGGAGAGATCTGCTAGACGACATCATGAACAAGCCGTTATCATAGACTGTGAGGGGATGCATAGTAAACAAGGAAATCAAGGAGCTGCAGGCGCAGCTGGTGCACAAGGCCAACAAGGCCACCAAGGACCTCAAGGTCCACAAGCAGTCCAAGGCGTACAAGGACAGCCTGGTGTTGCAGCTCCACATCGAACTGTTCGACAAATCGGTGAGGGTGATGCACCGATATCTACTGCCCTTAGAAGATCCACTCGACCATCTCGACCAATTTGACCAGGTGTGCGCCATGACGAAAATCAAAGGTGTAAGCGAAGATGGCTTCAAGCTGCGCTTGTTTCCTTTCTCATTGGGAGACAAAGCACACGCTTGGGAGAAGACTCTGCCACAGGGATCCATTACCTCGTGGGCAGAAGGCAAGAAGGCTTTCTTGACCAAGTTCTTCTCCACATCGAGGACAACCCGATTGAGGAACGAGATAAGTGGCTTCACCCAAAAAGCCAATGAAACCTTAAAAGACGTGATATATCATGGTTTTTACCCATTTTTGGACCATGATATAAGTATTTTTATAGAGTATTTTGTTAGTTTTCGAGTCCTATTTGAGTCTTTACAGGATGGAGAACAAATGGAGCTAAAAAGGAGATTCTGATGCTTTTAAGAGAGAATTGGAGAAGCAGCCAAAGTGATGAACTCAAGAGCTGGAATTACGTGCATGGTGTGATAGTGTCGATCGACACCGAATCAAGGTCGGCCAACTTTCGCGACTTCAATCAGAAAAAGGAAAGAGAGCAAGTTTTGAAGAATTACAAGTCTGCCCCTGGACGAAAAATCCCCTTCTATAAATAGATTTCAGGCATTGTTTAGCCAAACACAGTTTCATAATTTAGAGTTTTTGAGACTTAGAGAGAGATTGATCCTGAGCTTTTGGGGAGACAATTCTATCTCATCCGAGCCAGATTTCGAACCCCTGTATCATTCTCTATTCTTTTTATGCAATTTATTTCAGCCATGATTTGTGTTTTCATCTCTATGTCTGAGTAGTTTGCTAGTTAGGTTAGGGTGATTTAGGGTTTGATAATGAGTCTGTAGAATGATTAAGTTGTTAGGAAAATCACTTGGATCTTCATCTTGATTTGTGCTTATATTGATTTCTGATTTGATCACTTAGAAATCAAACCTTAGGTTGTTTAATAGATGCGAGAGCATTATTGATAATCTGACCTAATCATAGATGAGCAAAATTTATATTCGCAAAGAGATTTGGTTTAAGTGTTTTGTGAACAAATCGAACCTGAACATTAATGCTTGTCTGAATTGTTTGAACTCGCAAAGAGATTTGGTTTTCTGGAATTTAGGCATAGATAACTTCTGCAACGAGAGTTGATTGGTTTTAAATTAGCGTTTCGAGTTCTAGACGGTTCTTAATAATTTCCTGACAATTTAACTTCTGCATTCTCTGAATCAACCTGATAATCATCCTTGCCTAGCGTTTTGTCTCTTGAACTTTAATCCACATCTAATCTCATTCCTGATTTACTTAATAAGTTTTATTCACTTTAAATTGATTGATCTAGCATAATCTGAATTTAGAAACCTTAGCGTAGCATCTACTTCCCTTGGGATTCGATACCCCTTATACTACGATTGCATTTGCTGTGCACTTACAGTAGTTTTATTAGGGTAAAACCTGACCCCTATCAAGTTTTTGGCGCTGTTGCCGGGGAAGTAATAGCTGCCTACGGAATCTAGTATTAGGATTTTGACTAGGTTTTGTTTTTATCTTTTGTTACTAATTTAGTTTCTTATCTTTGGTTTCAGGTGCATGCCCAGTACCAGAAGCAACAAGGGAGAGGAACTAGTCGCACTGAACCAAGAGCTTGGCCGTTTGGAACGTACGAACCGCAAATCTGCCCGAGCGTCGATCGACACAATTAGTATCGATCGACACCCAACCTCAGCGTCGATCGATGCTTGTCAACATCGATCGACACTACAAGCATCGATCGACACCGTGCGCAGACTACAATGGCAGAGGCTATTGTTGTGGTACGCGACGCAGAAGGCAACCTATTCGACCTAGAAGGCAATAGAAGGAATGCCCTAGGACAGAGACTTGATGAGGCTGGCGCCGCCATCATTGAACCATCGATACAAATCGCCCCTGCTGAAGCTGGACGTGGAAGAACAGTAGGCGAGTAAAACCGCCCATATCAGTTCTATACTAATAGAGCTGCGTTTCGTCCTCCTGCATTCCAAAGGAATGACTTTGAGCTGAAGCCTGCTTACTTCACATTGGTGGCTCAGCATCCCTTCCATGGTCTTCCTAACGAACACCCTATGGACCATATTGACAGATTCAAAGTTTTAGCTTCAAGTATCAAAGCCAATGGAGTGACCTACGACTATCTTTTCTGCAAGCTCTTCCCTTACTCGCTTGCTGGAGATGCATCCTACTGGCTGAAGCAGTTGGATCCTGGCTCACTAACCACTTGGGAAGAGACAAAGAATGCATTCTTATGCAATTTCTTTGATGACGCGATATCAGAAGAGCTGAGGACGAAGATCACTACATTCTCCCAATGACCCACTGAAGCATTCAAAGCTTTTTGGGTAAGATTCAATGCTTACCAGAGGGACTGCCCACACCATGGTTTCAGCTAACCTTATCTCCTTGGTATCTTCTACCGCTGGATTGATTGGAGGTATTTGATGGCCTTAGACGCAGCGAGCAATGGCAACTTCAACACCAGATACCCAGGAGACGCAATGGTGCTTATAGAGAATTTGGCATCTTGCAACAGCACCAAGAACGCAGACTTCGAAAGAAGACAACGCGCTGGAGTAACTGGAGGAAGCCAAATTGCTGAGGTGAACAGGAAGCTGGACAACGTACACTATCTCTTGGTGGGGAAGAAGCAAGTCCACTTTGCTAGTGAAGTGGAGACATTCGAACCAGATGAAGGATGCGAAGAAGAGGATGTCAACTACATCAATGGAGGTGGTTTCCAAGGCCAAAGGTTTGGGAATCAGCAAGGGAACATAAGTTTCAATGGAAATTATCAGAAGAGCTCCTTCACAGGAAATCAGAACTCTTCTGGTTATATTCAAAAACCCCCATTCCAGAACAGCAACAACAATTACACAAGAAGCTATGGAAGTTCTTCTTACCAGAAACCACCTGCGCAGGACAACAAAATGGAAGCTATGTTTGAGCAAATCTTGCAAGGACAGCAGAAGATGACAGTGGACTTCAATGGGAAGATTGAATCACTGTATCAAGACCTGAATGGAAAAATTGAGAGCATACACTCTCACATGAAGAAGCTGGATGTTCAAGTTGCTCAAACCGCAGAAGCTGTTAACAGGCAAGAAGGATTCCTTCCAGGGAAGACAGATACCAATCCCAAACGCCATGTGAATGCTGTCACATTGAGGAGTGGGAAGAACCTTCAACCTGTGCAGAACAGGAGGCTAAACACTAAATAAATCGAGGAGCTCGAAGATATAGAAGACGCTGCGGAGCCAGTGTCGATCGACACTACTGTGTGTCGATCGACACCCGAGGAGATCCAAGACAAA
This sequence comes from Alliaria petiolata, assembly GCA_020283515.1. NCBI lineage: Eukaryota > Viridiplantae > Streptophyta > Magnoliopsida > Brassicales > Brassicaceae > Alliaria > Alliaria petiolata. The sequence goes on from JAHZTW010000001.1 coordinate 390,302,428, forward strand.
TCAGACGAGCTCGACGCGAAGGATTCATCTTCAGAAGCAAGTGTCGATCGACACCAGGAGGGTGTCGATCGACACCAGGAGGGTGTCGATCGACACCTGACGCGGACTACATCGGATCAGCTCACAACAACGAAGGTTGCAGAAGAAAGGGTTTACAAGCCAAAGATCCCTTTCCCCTTGATACCAAAGAAGTCTAAGAAGGAGCTACTGAACGCTAGATGCAAGGCTATCATGGATAGACTAGTGGTTGAAATTCCTTTGATGGATGCCATTAGAACTACTCCAGTGATAAAGAGATACCTGAAGTGGATGATGACCAAGAACATGGATATAGAGGAAGGAGTAATGATGATATCAGAGCAAGTTAGTGCTGTCATTCAGAACAGGCTACCAGAGAAACTCTCCGATCCAGGAAGCTTTGTTCTTGATTGCTCCATCTTTTTCGATAAGTTTGGGAGATCTCTATGCGACTTGGGTTCAAGTGTAAACTTGATGCCTCTTTTAGTTGCTCTTAGGGTGGATATGACAGACTTCAAGGCAACCAGAATCTCCTTCGTCCTTGCTGATCGTTCTATCAGGATCCCTGAAGGTGTTTTGGAAGATGTTCCTATCAAAGTGGGAGATTGTTTGATTCCCACAGACTTTGTTGTATTAGCTTATGATGAGGAACCCAAAGACCCTCTCATGCTTAGTAGACCATTCTTGGCTACAGCTGGAGCCATCATTGACGTGAGGAAGGGGAGGATTGCACTAAACATTGGTGATTTGGTGATGAATTTCGACATGGAGAAACTGATGAAGAGACCCACGATTGATGGACAAACCTTCTATGTCGATTCACTCACCAACCTTGCTGAAGAAATTTTCCAAGAGGACCATCCTACTGACCCTTTGGAGCGAGCATTGACTACTTCTGCAAAGGACATTGAGTACTTGGACGAAGCAGGTGCAGGTTACCCAAAAATGCTTGATGCTAGTGAGCAAGTGCTGCAGCTAGTCGCCCAAGAGGACCTGTGTCGATCGACACCTACTAGTGTCAATCGACACCATGCGAAATCAGCCAAAGACGCAACGTTGGGCGACTGGAGCGAGGACAAAGCACCTAAAGTTGATCTTAAACAGCTCCCTGCCGGGCTAAGGTACGCATTTCTTGGTCCTAATTCAACTTATCCTGTCATTGTAAATGCTTCCTTAAACAACGCAGAGCTCACTTTATTGCTAAGCAAGCTGCGCAAGTATCGCAAAGCTCTTGGCTATTCTCTTGATGACATTTCAGGTATCTCACCAGACTTGTGCATGCATAGGATTCACTTTGAAGATGAGACTAAGTCATCGATCGAACATCAAAGGAGGCTGAATCCGAACCTGAAGGAAGTTGTCAAGAAGGAGATCATGAAGCTATTGGAAGCTGGGATCATCTATCCTATTTCGGACAGTGCTTGGGTCAGCCCAGTTCACGTGGGTCCTAAGAAAGGGGGAGTCACAGTGGTGAAGAATGAGAAGAACGAGCTGATCCCTACAAGGACTGTGACTAGACACATGATGTGCATTGACTACAGGAAGCTGAATGCCGCGACCAGAAAGGATCACTTTCCTTTGCCTTTTATTGATCAGATGCTGGAGAGATTCGCGAATCATCCTTACTACTGCTTCCTTGATGGCTATTCAGGGTTCTTCCAGATTTCTATCCATCCGGATGATCAGAAGAAGACCACTTTTACATGTCCCTATGGCACATTTGCATATCGCAGAATGCCAATTGGACTTTGTAATGATCTTGCAACCTTCCAGAGATGCATGATGTCCATCTTCACGGATATGATAGAGAAGTTCATGGAAGTCTTTATGGATGACTTTTCTGTTTATGGGTCATCTTTTAAAGACTGTTTGGAGAACTTATGTGCTGTACTGCGGAGATGTGAAGAGAAGCACTTAGTCCTGAACTGGGAAAGTGTCATTTCATGGTCACCGATGGGATTGTACTTGGACACAAGGTTTCAGCTGAAGGAATCGCAGTGGATCGCGCCAAGATTGAAGTAATGACGACTTTGCAAGCACCTGATTCTGTGAAATCGGTGAGGAGTTTTCTAAGTCATGCTGGGTTTTATAGAAGATTCATCAAGGATTTCAGCAAGATCGCGAGACCACTCACTGCTCTTCTCTGCAAAGACGTGAAGTTCAATTTCACTGCAGAATGCCTTTCAGCCGTTGAACAGATTAAGCAAGCCTTAGTGAGTGCTCCAATTGTTCAACCTCCAGACTGGGATTTGCCTTTCAAGGTAATGTGTGACGACAGCGACTTCGCAGTGGGCGCGGTTCTAGGACAGAAGAAGGACAAGAAGCTCCATGCAATTTACTATGCCAGCAGAACGTTGGATGATGCTCAAAAGAACTATGCTACTACGGAGAAGGAATTGCTAGCTGTGGTTTTTGCCTTTGAGAAATTTCGCCAGTATCTTATTGGCTCAAAAGTGATAGTTCACACTGATCATTCTGCATTGAGGTACTTGATGCAGAAGAAGGATGCCAAACCAAGATTGTTAAGGTGGATTCTACTTCTTCAAGAGTTTGACATAGAAGTTAAGGACAAGAAAGGAGTTGAGAATGGAGTAGCTGAGCATCTCTCAAGGATCAGGATCGAAGATGACGTACCAATTGATGATTTTCTGCCTGAGGAGAATGTTTATCTTGTTGAGAGCCGTTTCCATGATGTGAGTTCGCACCGTGTCTGAAGTTTTGAAGATTGGCAATTACCCAGTGTCGATCGACACCACCTGTGTCGATCGACACCCGACGCGAGCTTCACTTCGCAGGATCTTAAATGACGTGTTTCGACAACCAATCTTTGCCATTAATGCTGCGAATCGACCATGGTATGCTGAAATAGTGAATTCCCTTGCTGCTGACATTGAGCCTAAACATCTCAAGAACTATGAGAAGAAGAAGTTCACAAGGGAACTCAGGAGATACTATTGGGATGAACCTCATTTATACAAGCATTGTTCGGACAATGTTTATAGAAGATGCATTGCAGAGAGTGAGGTCAGTGATGTCCTGTTCCATTTTCATGGATCTGAGTATGCTGGACACTTTGCAACATTCAAGACAGTATCCAAGATTCTTCAAGCAGGTTTTTGGTGGCCTACTATGTTCAAGGATGCGCAGCTGTTCATCACGCAATGTGATGTTTGTCAAAGGAGAGGAAAGATCAGCAAGCGACACGAGATGCCACAGAACTTCATCCTTGAAGTTGAAGTCTTTGATTGTTGGGGTATTGACTTCATGGGCCCTTTTCCTCCATCCTTTGGAATGCAATACATATTGGTGGCTGTGGACTATGTATCTAAATGGGTGGAAGCAGTTGCTTTTAAGACCAATGATGCTGTTGTGGTTCTTAAGCTGTTCTAGACCATCATTTTCCCTAGATTCAGAGTGCCTCGAATTGTTATAAGTGATGGTGGTTCTCACTTCGTCAACAATGTATTCAACAAGCTGCTGAAGAAGCATGGTGTTCAACATCGTGTGGCTACTCCGTATCACCCCCAAACGAGTGGACAAGTCGAAGTCTCCAATAGACAGATCAAGCAAATTCTGGAGAAGACAGTGGGCAAGACAAGGAAAGATTGGGCCGCAAAACTGGATGATGCACTTTGGGCCTACAGGACTGCATACAAGACGCCACTTGGGACTACACCTTTCCAGTTGCTCTATGGCAAAGCTTGTCATCTTCCAGTGGAATTGGAATACAAGGCGCATTGGGCTATCAAGAAGATGAACTTTGACTTGAAGCCAGCTGCAGAAAGGCGCCTAATACAACTCAATGAGCTCGACGAACTGCGCTATCATGCCTATGAGAACTCGAAGCTCTACAAGGAGAGGACAAAGGCATATCATGACAAAAATATTGTCTCTAGACAATTCGAACCAAATGACCAGGTACTTCTATACAACTCTCGTTTACAATTGTTTCCTGGTAAATTGCGTTCACGTTGGTCATGTCCCTTCACCATCAAAGAGGTCAGACCATATGGAGCAATTGTCTTGACCAACTCCAAAGGAGAGGAATTCATTGTGAATGGGCAGAGAGTGAAACATTATTGGGCTCAAGCCGAGATTCCAGAAGGACACATTGTGTCTCTGGATGATGCACCCACCGCCTAAACGCATGAACAGTCAAGCTATTGACGTTAAACGAGCGCTGAGTGGGAGGCAACCCAGTAATAGGTACTTGGTTTATTTTTCATTTCGATTTTGGTTTTACTAATTATTTTGGCTTTTATATAAAATGAAAAAAAGGGAAGAAGGATTGTCGATCATGCTCAGTGTCGATCGACACCCACCAGGGACGCAGGTAAGTCTTCATAACCCCGACACTTTTTCAAAAACCCGAGACTTTGAGAGTTTTTCCCCCAAATCACCAAATCTTCAAATTTTCACCAAATTGAGTGATTCCAAAGCCTAATCCGTGCGGATTTTATCACTCTTTCATATTCCATTACCAATTTGTTCGACCTACAATGTATGTTCTTCAAATCTCCCAATTTTATTTTCGGTCCTAAGGTGAAAATTTTCGAATTCAACCTATTTAGCTTGATTTCTTTATTGATTGATGCTTATTTAGGTTGTATAACATGAATTAGATCATTCCCCAACTGTTTTTCATCCTTGAATTTGCATAATTTGAAATTTTCAAAATTTTTGGAAATTGATTATGCATGTTGCGAATTTGGATTTTTTTTTGGGTTTGATGGTTTAGACTTGGTCGATTTATTCTATTGGGATTGTTAGGACTGCTAATTGATGATAAATTGAGGATGAAATCGTGTTTTCAGATTCGATCTCGAAATCCACGCATGGTGTCAATCGACACCATCAGTGTCGATCGACATCCGACCATTACAGACGCTTTGTCTTTCATTTGTTGGATTTTGGATTTGATTTTTGTTTTCCTTTTCATTTGCAGATGCCTCCTAGGACTAAGAGACCAAGGGAAGCTGAAGCATCCGCCTCAAGAACTGCTAATGATGCAGCAATCCCCTCTCTTCCTCCTTGGCCAAAACGTGAAGGTGCAAGGATTCGCATTGAGCGAAATTGGGAGGACTCACCGGCTAAAGAGGTCGCAAAGGACCTATGCACTCTTCGAGGCATCGACGAAGCTTGGGACGACTATGACACGCTATTCTACAATCAAGGTCGAGATCTCACCGACTCGGTTTGCATGTGAGAAGACGATGCGAGAGTTGGGCATCAAAGACGACATCCTGTACCTGATGAGCAGGATTGGGATGGGAACTATAGCGACGCGGCTGTATGTCCTTTATCCAGACCTTGTCCGCCAGTTCATTGCTACAGAGCGGGTCTACTACAGGAATGAGGTTATCCACAATGCTTTGGAAGGCACATGAACATTCCTTATCTGCAGGATTCGCTACAGGATTCCACTTCCAGAGCTTTGTGGGATCTATGGGTTCGCAGATGAGCATGCTACAGGAGTCTCTCTTCAGACGCAGCTTCCGGACAATCAGAATTTCTGGTCACACTTCGGAAATGGGAGGTATGACTCTAAGACTTCCACACAGACCGACATTCGCCATCCTACCCTTCGTTACTTGGTCCGCATATTCGCCACTACACTTCTGTGTAAGCACGAGCCAGGGAAGATGCGGGTGTCTGAGTTGGTATTGTTGTATCGCGCCCTTTGGTCTGAGATTTATGAGGCGTCTGACGCGCCAGAGAGCGCGAACCTTGGCACGGTATTTGCTCATCATTTGGCTTCCTTGAAGACGAAGCCTTTCAGCGGTACGAAGACCAAGCCTGAGACTGTAGGCAGTCTTCTGACTCCTATCTTCCAGCACTGCTGGATCGACACTTCTAGCTGCACCATTGATACATCGCGTGCTTGGATTGATATGGATTACTTGCGGAGGGCTCACTGGGTGAAGCCAGAGAGGTTATGGGTCTTCAGCGATGAGCAGAGAGTGCAGCGCATGGTCCAGTTACCTGACATGGACCTTACTCACATCACTGGCGATCCAGATCGCGTCGCTTTTCAGCCTAGTCCGAACAGGCTGATGACTGCTCCCATTCCCAGATGCAGAGGTGCATCCTCCCGACCAGCTGAGGATCCCACACGCCCTTCTTGTTCGAGGCGCAGCAGGGCTCCGTTGCCTATTGGTCCTCACCACCTTCCAGATGCTCCCGAGATTCCTATGGAGCCATATGTTTTCCTGAGATATGTGGTGCAGAGCTTCCAGGCCATTTGGAACGCCATTGCTACTGTTTCCAGCTGCAGCTGCGTTCGCCCTCCCACACCACCACGCTCTTCTCCACCACGTTCTGAGGACGACGAGTGATTCTCCATTCCTTTTAGTATTTTGAGTCAGTTTTTATTTTTCTCTTGAGTCTGCATTTTGTTTCCATTTGCTTCAGTACTTTGTTTCCAACTTGTTGAACTCATTGAGTTTATTGGATTATCTTGTGCTTCTAACGGTTTGTATGAGTTTTCTAACAGTTTGGAAGATTCTAACAACAAATCTGACTTAGCAACAACCATGTTCGAGTGGCTGAACTCTGTTTAAGGACAGAGTGTCGATCGACACCATCTGTGTCGATCAACACCATCTTCATACACAGAACCGATCGACATCATCTGTGTCGATCGACGCTGCGCGCAGAGTCAAGTAATTCGATTTTTTCTCTTTGTTTTGTAATAGTTTAGCAAATTTTTTCTATCCAAACTCATTCTTAGTAACACTGGGGACAGTGTTGTTCAAGTCTGGGGGAGGTAGTTGCTAACATTGTGTTTTGTTAGCAACAATCATGTTCGAGTGGCAGAACTCTGTTTACGGACAGAGTGTCGATCGACACCATCTGTGTCGATCGACACCATCTGTGTCGATCGACACCATCTTCATACACAGCAACGATCGACATCATTTATGTCGATCGACGCTGCTCGCAGAGTCAGGTAATCCGATTTTTTCTCTTTGTTTTCTAACAGTTTAGCAAATTTTTTCTATCCAAACTCATTCTTAGTAACACTGGGGACAGTGTTGTTCAAGTCTGGGGGAGGTAGTTGCTAACATTGTGTTTTGTTTTGAGAGTCTGTTTTGAGTCAAAAATTTGTTTTATTAAGTCAAAACCAGTTGGAACTTTCAGTTTTTCTAGGAACTAACTGCAGAATGTTGACACTTGAGGGACCATTGCCTTAGTAGTTGATTACAGGTCTTACTAAGTAGAAAGCTGCAAGTGGATCAATCTAACAGAGAGAGTTCAGGTCCCCTTATGGAAACTAGGTATGCGCAGAACTTGATTCCTCTTTCAGTCTGAACAAATAGAAAAATTGCAGTCTCTCCTTGATCTTCCCTTGAGAAAAGAAAAGAAACAAAAATAGTCTAAGTCTGGGAATAGTGCAATGAACCTCATGAGCCTGTCTCCTCACAAGGAACAATATTAGTGAGTGCTCTTGAACCTGTCTTCTCACAAGGAACACAAGTAGGAGTAGCACTATTTCCCAAGACTTCAAAAGAATAAGAAGAGTCAATGAAAAGATCTTAGAACACTCTGAAAATGGGCAGCAGTTGACTAAGGGAAGAGAAAATAGGAGAGTTGTATAAAAGAGAATCTTGTTAAGGCACTAAGGAAGGGAAAGAATCAGAAAAGTTCTGTAGCAATACCACTGGTAGAGTTCGAAATTTTACCAAGGAAAGGATCTGGATTCGAACTAGGAGACTGCAAAGCTAGTGGTATGTACATTGAACTTTCCTAAGATTGGCTCTACTGCATGTGGATTCAAGAGTGTTAACAATTTGTGGCGTTCTGAAAAAGTACTCGAAAGTTTCTGTTTTCAAACTTCTACTTCAGTCTAAGTTTCTGTTTTGCTTGAGGGCAAGCAAAAGCTAAGTCTGGGGGAGTTGATATATCATGGTTTTTACCCTTTTTTGGACCATGATATAAGTATTTTTATAGAGTCTTTTGTTAGTTTTCGAGTCCTATTTGAGTCTTTACAGGATGGAGAACAAATGGAGCTAAAAAGGAGATTCTGATGCTTTTTGGAGAGAATTGGAGAAGCAGCCAAAGTGATGAACTCAAGAGCTAGAATTACGTGCATGGTGTCGATCGACACCATCAGTGTCGATCGACACCGAATCAAGGTCGGCCAACTTTCGCGACTTCAATCAGAAAAAGGAAAGAGAGCAAGTTTTGAAGAATTACAAGTCTGCCCCTGGACGAAAAATCCCCTTCTATAAATAGATTTCAGGCATTGTTTAGCCACATACCTTTTCATAATTTATTGTTTTTGAGACTTAGAGAGAGATTGATCCTGAGCTTTTGGGGAGACAATTCTATCTCATCTGAGCCAGATTTCGAACCCCTGTATCATTCTCTATTCTTTTTATGCAATTTATTTCAGCCATGATTTGTGTTTTCATCTCTATGTCTGAGTAGTTTGCTAGTTAGGTTAGGGTGATTTAGGGTTGATGATGAGTTTGTAGAATTATTATCTTGTTAGGAAAATCACTTGGATCTTCATCTTGATTTGTGCTTAACTTGATTTCTGAAATTGATCACTTAGAAATCAAACCCTAGGTTGTTTAATAGATGCGAGAGCATTATTGATAATCTGACCTAATCATAGATGAGCAAAATATCTATTCGCAAAGAGATTTGGTTTAGGTATTTTGTGAACAAATCGAACCTGAACATTAATGCTTGTCTGAATTGTTTGAACTCGCAAAGAGATTTGGTTTTCTGGAATTTAGGCATAGATAACTTCTGCAACGAGAGTTGATTGGTTTTAAATTAGCGTTTCGAGTTCTAGACGGTTCTTAATAATTTCCTGACAATTTAACTTCTGCATTCTCTGAATCAACCTGATAATCATCCTTGCCTAGCGTTTTGTCTCTTGAACTTTAATCCACATCTAATCTCATTCCTGATTTACTTAATATGTTTTATTCACTTTAAATTGATTGATCTAGCATAATCTGAATTTAGAAACCTTAGCTTAGCATTTACTTCCCTTGGGGTTCGATACCCCTTATACTACGATTGCATTTGCTGTGCACTTGCAGTAGTTTTATTAGGGTAAAACCTGACCCCTATCAAGAAGCTTGGGAAAGATCCAAGGGCTACACAACTCAATGCCCTCACCATGGATTTAGCCAAGAGTCACTCCTCATTACTCTATACCGAGGAGTAATACCCAAGATCCAAATGTTGCTCGATACGGGAAGTAATGGCAACTTTTTAGCAAAAGACGTGGAAGATGGTCTTGAGCTGGTTGAGAACTTAGCTCAGAGTGACTCCTCCTACCACGAAGACTAAGACATACCCAACCGTGGCTCCAAAGAAGAAGTTGAAGGAACCTGAAAGGTGATTAAGGAGCTTAATGATAAACTAGACAAGTTGCTACTTATCCAAGCACAAAAGGAGGTTCATTTCGTGGAGGAATACACTCAAGTTCAAGAGGGGGAGGACGTTCAGACTGAAGATGTTCACTACATCAACGCTCAAGGAGGTTACACTACATAGAGACAAAACAACAACCTCTCTTACAGAAACACAAACGTCACCAACCCACAAGACAAGACCTATCCACATTAACAAGCTGGGGGAGCAAAGCAGTTTGTGATTTACACAACTCAACAAGGGTTTGTACCACGAAACCAACAACAAGGTGGCTATTCGCCACAGCAACAAGTCGTTGCACCTCCTGGTTTTCAACAACAACAAGGAAATCCACCTGCTCAAGCTGGATTTGACTTGGAAAGTACTCTCAAGCAACTCCTCCAAGGTCAAACACACATTCAGGCGGATATGCACAAACTTTTTGCCGAGGTGCATAACAAAATAGACGGTTTAAACACCGAGCTATCCGGGAAGATCGAGGCATTGACCGTACGGGTCAAGACGCTTGAAAACAACAAAGGCGTTGCATCTACAAGCCAACCAAGCAACCTTCTGTCATGAATCCAAAGGAGTATTGGTAAATGATCACCACTATGATATATCATGGTTTTTACCAGTTTTTACCATGATATAAGTCTTATTTATAGAATATTTTTGTTGTTTTAGAGTCCTATTAGAGTCTTTACAGGTTGAAGTACGTTTGAAGCATAATTGGAAATTTTGAAGCATTCTGGAGCATTGCGGAAGAAGCTGCGAAGTGATGAAGTCAAGAGCCAGATCTTGTAAGGAGTGTCGATCGACACTACACTTGGTGTCGATCGACACCAATCGTGGATTGAAGAAACAGCCTGATTTTACAAGATTTTGAAGAAAATGAAATTGCTCAGAAGTTTTCTTTAATTGCAAAAGTGCACCACTCGTGTTTTAACCCAAATTTAATGATTTTCAGAGCCATTGTTTAGGCTACACTTTATTTTAGAGAAAAATTTGTAGAGAGTTTTTGGAGAGAAGAACTAGGCTCCTTCATAGCAGATTTGGAACTCCTTTGTTTCTATTGATTTTTTTTATGCAAACTATTTTATTCATGATGTTTTCTTCATTCCCAATGTTTGAGTAGTTTGCTAGTTAGGTTTTAAGTTATTCAAGGATTGATGATATGTTGTTAGAATTGAATTATTGTTGGGATTAATCTGCTTTTCTTCATCTGGATTTGTGTTTAATGTTGATTTTAACGTCATGACCTAAAATATGATCCTAGGTGGATTAATAGACGCGAGAGTATTATTGATTGCCTGAACTAATGTTAGATGAGCAAAATACCTATTCGCAAAAAGATTTGGTTTAGGAATTTTGTGAACAATCAAAACTGTTATCAATGCTTGTCTGAATTGATAGGATTTGCAAAGAGATTTGAAATTTTAGGATTTAGAAATAGATAATATTCGCAGCGAGAGTTGGTTGATTTTATAATTGTGTTTCGAGTTCTAGAACGGTTCTTAATATATTTCCTGACAGTTTTCTATTCTGCAATTTGGAATCATACCTACAAATTTCTCATAGCCTAGCGTTTTGTCTCCTGAATTTACAACGTTTTAATTACCTGTTTTATTTTAATTCCATATTTGTTCTTACCTTAATTCGAAACTTACAAATCTGCTGTGTCACTATCTCATTCCCTGTGGATTCGATCCCTAAATACTGCATTGATCTCTTAATTTGAGAGAGTAACTCTAGGATAAATTTGAGCCTATCACACTATCGATGAGGGAAAATGGGATCAAGTCAAAACTGGTTCTCCAAAACGGGCTGAAGTCGATGAGGACATCGATATCCTAAGAGAGAGAGGGATTTTTTTCAAAAATTGGCAGTCCATGAAGAGAAGCAGGTGATGAATCCACCAAAATCACCATTCCTGCTAGTCTACAAACCACCAATGCCATACCCTCAGAAGCATAAGAAGCATCTCCAAGAAGAAAAGGAAGTCGAGTAGGTTGAAACCTTGAGAAAGGCTGAAGACCTTTTCAGCAGCATCGACGAGACCAAGCCTGTTCCAGCCTTTCTCTTGGCTCTGAAGAACAAGAACTATGCTGAAGCAAGGTCAACTATAGGAAGGAATGCAGCAGCTCGTGAGGAGAAACCCAAGGAAGAAACCTTGGTAGTCAAGAAGCTAGAGGACCCATGATCATTCACTCTTTCATGCACACTCGCTGGGATCACTTTTGACAACTACCTATGCGATCTCGATGCAAGCATCAATGTGATGAGTCTAGCCACAGCACAACGTTTGCGGGTATAACGACTACACCGACTGCAAGAAGCTGTTAGCCATGGCTGATGGAAGTGAAAGGAAGACGGTTGAAAAGCTGGTAGACTTACCTCCCATGATTGGCAGTGTGACACTCCCAAGTGACTTCATGGTGATAGAAATGGCCCAAGATGTCAAGGAAACGCTTCTGTTGGGGAGACCTTTCCTAACTTCAGCCGGTTGCATGTTTGATTGCAAGAGTGGCAAGGTAGAGCTGAGACTAACCGGGAGCTTGGTGATGCACTTCGACACCAAGGGAAAGAGGATCAAGGAGAAAGAACACGCATACTCCCTAGAGCTCAAGAAGACAATTGAGAAATCCAAAGACCCGTCCTTGGAGTTATGCTATGATGGGGAGAGTTTTGATGGCGTTTGCCTCAATGCCATCTTTGGAGAACAAACCGAGGAGACCGAAGAAACACCAAGGGAAGTGATCACATGCAAAAAGTTCTATGTACAAGGACCAACCCTCGATGATCTTCTGGAAGGTATGACACTCAAACATGTGGTCTCTGTTGCTGGTGAGATGATATACAAGCCGAGATGCAAGGGAAAGATTAGATCCTTTGCTTACCTTAAGGTGATTAAAGACACATACTTGACAATTCAAAAGGGTATCAAGGCAAGCAAAGAGGAAATCTCATATGTATCTCTGGCTGATTTCATCTCTGTGATCAAAGAAAGTAAGGATCCTCCCACATGATCAAGGGGTGTTCATTCCCCCCTTTCTCATTGAAAAAAGAACAAGAAAAGTCAAGCTAAGTGACCCAAAACAAAGTGCTCTTGGGAGGCACCCCAAGTTTATCCTTGTACATATTAATATTTTTTCTAGTCTAGTGTAATGCTTTCAGGTACCTAAGAGAGAAATAGATGGAGTAAAACCATTTTAAAGATTGTCTAGCACATCATCGGGGTGATAAAAATGGCTTAACACCGTGGTAACACCCTATGACATTCCATATCGAGCAGGCATAATGGTGTGTAGCCGATATGGAACGAATTCAAAGCCAGACAATCTTTATCAGGCTCATATATCGGGCACACAAGCCAAAATCTAGAAGGACAATCAACCATATCGGGATCAAGCCGATATTGTCAACCAGGTAAAAGGGGTTTTTGACTTAGCCAATCCGAGAAAAACGCCTAAACTCATGGCCCACTTTTCCGGATAAGGCAAGAATGCTTGGATGGGGTTAGCCGACAGCTATTCCCCATACCAAGAAACCCTAGTCAAACCCCTCCACCCCTTGTCTTCTCTTTAAAAGTGTCATCGTTGTCACTTCTTTCTTTTTCACTTTCCCATCGCTCTTATACCCAACAAATATTTTGTTCTTAGTTTTTAAATCGTGATTTCTGCATCTTGTTTCAACCGCTTTACAACAAATCGAGGTAGGTACAATGGTGGGAGCAACACGAAGCGGAGCTGTCGAAGGAAGATCGAGAGACTACCAGAAAGAAAAGAGAGATGGAAAGAAAGCAGTGGGGAATTCTAGCTGAGCCGTCACGGTTCGCTCATCCACGCGCACATTGGGAAGAAGGAGTGCAAGCTCCTGACCCACATTGGCGATTTGCGCGAGATGTCACTCAACATCGAAAGGGAGGAGCTGGAGGCATTGTTGGGTCACATTGGAGTAGGCTCATACAAGCCATGGGTGAACCAGAGCACCGAGATTAGACATCCTGCCTTGAGGTATGTGTAAAGAGCTATTGAACATACGTTTTTCGCGAGAAAGGAGTGTGGAGCTGTTTTGACCAAGGAGCTGGAAATCATGGATGACGATCTGGTGGAAATCATCGAAGAGACCCAAAATGAGACAGAGCTGAGGGGAAGCAGGAGGAGCACCGCCTTAATTATGATATTGCTCAAGGAGCTCATCCATTACAAGTCGTGGATGACTTTCACGCCAAGCGACAAGCCTCAAGTAGGCTGTGGAGAAATCATGACTGCAATCATGAGAGGAGCTGGAGTCAATATGGAGGAGCCAACACATGGGATTCGGTGGATCGATATCTCATACTTGAAGAAGTGCCAGTTTCTCGGGAAGTCATATCGGCATGAACACCGATGTCAGTTAACCCTCCCGTCCAACACAGCAGCCGTCCTATTCCTGCCGAACCAATATCTTACCACGATCAGGGAGCCTCAGCATCTGGATTTTGAGCCACGAGACGAGCACCTGTTCCCATATGGAGCTAACTTCCATGGGGATTTCGAGGAGGAATATCGGGAGGAAGCCGATATTGGTGCTGCTGATGAAGAAGAGGAAGAAGAAGGCTATGAATAGCCAACATATGAGTATGGCTTCCCTCTCTACAAACCACTACCACTTCGAGCCAATCATGAGTGGCACGCATCGGACCCTTAAAACGGCACATGACCGCATCAATGTGCTCCAGCGCCACTGCAAGTGGCAAAACCGGTCGATACGCAAGCTCTTCTCCACGGTGAAAGGATAAGGGGCACGTGAGAGGTCTGAAGGGCCAAATCAAGTCTCTCACGTCCAAACTGAAGGGATCAACATTCTCGCCATCGCTTCAAAGCCGATATGCAAACCGAGGAGCCATAAGACAAAGAAGAAGGAGAAGGGTATGAAAAAGCAGATAGCCAAACGCTCCAACAGAGACACTTCTTCTCTTTCATGTCAAGGGAGAAAAGTTGAAGTAAACCTGGAAGATTCTCCTACCACGAGGGAAGCATATCGAGGAAGAGACATGCAAGTCAGACCCTGATACCGGAATCTGACAACCCATCACTCTCGACCAGTGAGGACACCACGTCCTCACATCACACCGACACCTGGGATACCATTCCAACTCTCGGGAAATTGCTCATTTAATTCCTCAAGTATTTGCAATTGGCAATTTTATTCCTCAAATATCGCTTGTCCAGATTAGTTCCCCAAGTTTGAGTTGACTGCGCAAATTTAGCTATGAAAAAATCAACGTTAACGAAGAAAACGGAAACGTTACCGTTGACTTTTCTCAGTCTAATTTTACAAAGTCAACATAAAGTTCAGGAATTAATTTTCCAAATTGAAAGTTGAAAAATTAATCTGAACAATTAGAAAAACTTGAGGAATTAAATGATCATTTTATATTTAAACAATTATGATTATTTTTTAAATCATAATTATTTGTAGAATACCATCAAATATTTTTTTTTAAATATTGGTTTTATTATATTATATTTTTTGTCTAAAATTTCATTGATATTTAATCAAAATTATAAAATTAGTATTCGAAAAACAAATAACTTAAGCAGATATATGTTTCCTTAAAATTTCAAGACTCGTGATAGGAATTGGAAATATGGAAATCTGATAAGAACGAAACGGATTTGGGAAATTCCTTTACCCAAAATCGCTTCTTAAACTTCGAGTAACTTAGGTAAAGATCAACTTCACGACATATATTTTGGATAATTTCGGTGCAATTCAGAAATTTTTTGGAAAATTAATAAATATATATAATTTTTTTTGAACATGTAATTAAGGTATATGATCTCATACCCATTCTTTTTACGTACATATTTGAATAAAATAAATGGTCCTGATTGAGAATTCTTTTAAACGGAAAAGGAAATGGGATGCAAAATTTAGGATGAATACGGGACAGACCGTGAATTCCGTCCCTACATGTTCAGGGAAAGATAGATGAAAATAAGTGAATTTGATGAAAATTGTTTCTTTTAATAAAGTGACCATACCAATGACCGTATGACAGGAGAATAATCATTGATTGATAACCAAAAAAAATTGCTAGTAAAGAAAAAAATCACCGAAATGAAATACACGTAATTTTTTAATTTCATTCATAACAACAGAAAACATAATATAATAAAAATAATAATTCTTAAAAAAAGGTATTTGATGGTATTCTACAAATAATCATAATTCTTTTAATAAAAAATGATCAGTTAATTCCTCAAGTTTTTGTAATTGTGCATATTAATTCCCCAACTTTCAATTTAGCAAATTAATTCCTCGAGTTTATGTTGACTTTGCAAAATTTGACTAAGATATAAAGTCAACGTTAACGTTTCCGTTTTCTTCGTTAACGTTGACTTTTCTCATGTCTAAATTTGCGCAATCAACTCAAACTTGGGGAATTAATCTGCACAAGCGATACTTGAGGAATAAAAGTGTCGATTGCAAATAGTTCGGGAATAAAATGAGCAATTTCCCTCCAACTCTCTTTATATAATTTTTTTTCTATTTATTTCTTTGTTTTCTGTTTAAATTTTTGCATCTTGAATGTATGTATTCTTCATATCTTCTATTACACAGTGACTGTGTAGTTTAAGTTTGGGGGAATACATATACATGCATTCAGTTAGATTAGTATATCATGCATTCATCTATTTGCATAGAAAAATCAAAAAAAAAATTTGAATTTTTTTGAAAACTTATCCCACAAAAAAGAAAATCAATTAGTTTCATTTTCATTTTAAGATTGAATCTAGATGCATTCATTTAGGATTCATAGCATTCGCATAGGGTGTAAATTATAGTGAATCCTTGTAAATAGCCATTTTTAAGTCATGAAGTCAATGACTTGGTTCTTGTTTGTTTGATGCATTCTGAATTAGACTGAAGTTAAGGCAGCACCACATTTGGAATTCATCCTGTAAAATTCAGTATTAGCTAATGCATTGTGATTTGAACCATTACTCTATTGAACTTAAACCGTAAATACTGAAAATTTAATTATCATGTTCATGTTTGTCATCAACTCATAGATTTCACTTGGATTTTCTTCATCCTTTTCACCACCCTTTTTCTAGTTCAAGTACCAGAACACACCCGAAATCTTAACCTTTGCTTGAAACCATAAACACTTTTGTGAGCGTATGTGAGGCCTTTGCATAAATTTAAGAATCTTCTTAGGAAAAAATATTGAGTTTAGGCTGACAAGGTTGAATTCTCATGTAGACGTTGGTTCACAACTCGAGTCAACAATAGGTTAGGTGGTTTTACAAAGGAAAACAGTTTGATTGTTAGGTGAAGAAGAGGCGTGTTAGGTGGTATGATTTTCAAAAAAAGGGGCAAGGATGTTAGGTGGTGTGTTGTAAGTGGTTGATTGTCAAAGAAATAGGAAAGTATGTCAAAAATTTTGGCTCAGCAACTCCTCATCATCTCCTATAAATAAGTGGAGGAAGAGGCCTTGTAAACACATCCCAAAATCAAGAGAATAGAAAGCAAGAGAAGAGAGAAAGGGAAGAAGAGAAAAAAAACTCTTATTTGTAAGAAATTAATATTAATTGAGTGTATCGTGAGTTGAGAGTGTTGTAATATTTATTCCCGATTAATAAGAAACGATCTGTAGCAGGTCCGAAGACGTAGGAAAAAATTGGCTAAACACCGTTAACAAATTGTGTGCATTTTTTTATCGTTCTCGCAATTCTGATTTATCGGAAATAGTCATTATTTCCTAATAATCAAAAACGATGGGAGGCGAAGATGGTTTGGCACACAACATCGGGAAATTTGAGGGTACAGATTATGCATTTTGGAGAATGCAAATCGAGGATTATCTGTACGAAAAGAATCTTCATCAACCACTAAGCAAGAAGCCTGAGAAGATGGCTCAGGAAGAATGGGATCTCCTTGACAGGCAGGTCCTGGGTGTTACACTATCGAAAAACGTTGTTCACAACGTTGCGAAGGAGAAGACCACAGAAGGGCTAATGAAAGTTCTCTCGGATATGTATGAGAAATCTTCAGCCAATAACAATGTGTTTCTCATAAATAAACTCTTCCACTTGAAGATGGAAGAAGGTGGCCATGTTGCAACACATGTGAACGAGTTCAACACGATTGTCATCCGTTGAAATCGAGTTTGATGATGAACTGCGAGCACTAATTTTGTTGGCATCTCTGCAAATAGTTGGGAGTCAATGAGGGCAGCAGTTAGTAATTCTGTAAGCACTCAGAAGCTAAAATTTAATGATGTTCGAGATCGTATCCTTGCTGAGGAAGTTCGTAGGATAGACTCTGGCGAAACATCAACGAACTCTGCTTTTAACGTGGAAAATAGAGGCAGAAATCAAGACAGAAACAACCGGAGCAGAAGCAGATCAAAGTTGAAGAATGGAAGGAGTTAGTCTCGATTCATACAGCCTACTGAATGTTGGAACTGTGGAAAGACTGGCCACATCACAAAGAATTGGTGGGCACCACCGAAGAAGGAAGACAACAGAGGAGGCGGAGCCAATGCATTTACTGATGCATTGATTGTGTCTGATAATTCCCCGAGAAAAGGTGAAACTCATGAAGCAGCTGTAAACACCACCAAAGCATCGATCTCCTATGTTGATAGCCCAATTGATTCTTGGGTTCTTGACTCAGGAGCGTCATTCCACACCACAATATTATGGAGAATTATGTTGCGGGAAATCATGGAATGATATATCTAGCTGATGGTTTACCTTTGGACATAGTTGGTATTGGAGATATCAACTTGAAGATGTCAGATGGTTGCGTGTGGAAGATCACAAATGTTAGACATGTGCCAAAATTTATGCGAAACCTGATCTCCGTAGGACAAATTGATGATACAGGGCACAATGTCAAATTTAGTGGTGCAACCTGGAGTGTGAAGAAAGGTTCCATGGTGGTTGCTAAAGGTCATAAAAGAGGCACTCTTTATATGACGATGAGTTATCAAGATACGGTTGCTGTTATCGAAAATGTCAAACAGACCGAGTTATGGCATTGTAGGTTGGGACACATGAGTGAGAAAGGGATGAAACTCATGGTGGCAAATGGCGTGCTTCCTCATCTAAAGACGGTGGATCATCAAATGTGTGAAAGTTGCATCCTTGGAAAGCAGAAACTGGTTAGTTTCTCAAAAGAAGGCAGAGAACCAAAACCCGAGAAGTTAGAGTTGGTGCACACGGATGTGTGGGGACCCGCTCCTGTCGCTTCATTATGAGGCTTATACTACTATGAAACCTTTATTGATGACTCCATAAGGTATGTATGAGTTTACTTCATGAAGAAAATGTATGAAGTATTCTCGGTTTTCAAAAGATGGAAAACCATGGTTGAGATTGAGACGAATCTCAAGTTGAAGTGTCTATGGTCTGACAACGGTGGAGAATATATCAGCGAGGAGTTCAAAAGATATTGCGCTGATAATGGAATCAAGATGGTGAAGACTATTCCTGGAACACCTCAACAAAATGGAATAGCAGAGAGGATGAACATGACCCTAAATGAACGTGCAAAGCGCATGATATTGCATTGTGGATTGCCAAAGATTTTCTGGGCAAAGGCAATCAATACCGCAACGTTCTTAATAAACAGAGGGCCGTCTATTCCATTAGGATTCAAGATCCCTGAAGAAGTTTGGAGCGGTAAGAAAGTAAATCTTTCTTTTCTAAAGATGTTTGGCTGCTTAGCTTATGTTCACGTTGAAGATGCTGCAAGAAGTAAGCTTGATGCAAAATCTAAGATGTGTTACTTTATTGGTTATGGTAACAACGAGTTTGGTTATCGGTTATAGGATGATCAAAATCGGAAGATCATCCGCAGCAAGAATGTTGTGTTAAACGAAGGAACATTGTATAAGGACAAGCTAAAAGAAAGCTCCGAGTGGAAGGAGCCTGAAGTTGTTGATTTGGGAAATATCCCGACACCATAGTTCCAAGAAGATACTGCAACAGTAGAAGATCAATTTTCTCAAGAAGAGAATAGTGAAGCAAATGAGAATGATGCTTCAGAAGTGATCACACATACAGAGTTACGACGGTCAACCAGGACCACCAAGATACCTGTAAGATTTTCTCCATCACTCAACTACATTCTGCTCACAGATAGTGGTGAGCCTGAATGTTATGAAGAAGCAATGCAAGCTGATGAATCAATCAAGTGGGAGCTTGCGATGAAAGATAAGATGGACTCGTTGATGTCCAATCAGACGTGGGAGCTGACTGAGTTGCCTAAGGAAAAAAAGGCGTTGCATAACAAGTGGGTCTACCGGATAAAAAAAGAACATGACGGAAGCAAGCGCTATAAAGCGAGGCTTGTTGTGAAAGGATTCCAACAAAAGGAAGGCATATACTACACCGAAATCTTCTCCCTTGTAGTCAAGTCGGTGACCATCAGAACAATTCTTGGGCTGGTAGCAAAGGAAGATTTAAATCTTCAATAGATGGATGTCAAAACAGCATTTCTTCACGGTGATTTGGATGAAAAAATCTACATTGAGCAACTGGAAGACTTTGAGGTCAAAGGGAAGGAAGAGCTATGTAAGCTTCAAAGGTGTTTGTATGAATTGAAACAAGCTCCAAGACAGTGGTATAAAA
The DNA here is from genome assembly GCA_020283515.1 of Alliaria petiolata. NCBI lineage: Eukaryota > Viridiplantae > Streptophyta > Magnoliopsida > Brassicales > Brassicaceae > Alliaria > Alliaria petiolata. The sequence goes on from JAHZTW010000001.1 coordinate 390,322,452, forward strand.
GGTTTGACACCTTTATAAAAGGTGTTGGTTTCTGGAGGTGTGAAGCTGACCACTGTTGTTATTTCAAAAGGCTGGAAGAGTCATATTTGATATTTCTCCTATATGTTGCTGATATGCTGATAGTAGGAGCGGACTTGCATGAGGTCAATAACCTGAAGACAAGACTCTCAGAAGAATTTTTGATGAAAGACCTTGGAGAAGCAAGACAAATTCTCGGGATGAGAATTAGTAGAAGGAAGGAGGGTCATAAGCTATCACAAGAGAAGTATATGAAGAAAATCCTTAAGAGGTTTAACATGGATGAGGCGAAGCCAGTTAGTACTCCTCTGGCAAATCATTTTCGGTTATCCAGAGATCAGTCTCCAGTAACTGAAGACAAGATGGCATATATGGATAAAGAAATCTACATGGAGCAACCCGAAGACTTTGAGGTCAAAGGGAAGGAAAAGCTAGTCTGTAAGCTTCAAAGGAGTTTGTATGGATTGAAACAAGCTCCAAGACAGTGGTATAAAAGGTTTTACACCTTTATAAAAGGTGTTGGTTTCTTGAGGTGTGAAGCTGACCACTGTTGTTATTTCAGGAGGCTGGAAGACTCCTATTTGATATTGCTCCTATATGTTGATGATATGCTGATAGAGGGAGCGGACTTGCATGAGGTCAATAACCTGTTGTTATTTCAGCAGGCTGGAAGAAAATCCTCAAGAGGTTTAACATGGATTACGCGAAGCCAGTTAGTACTCCTCTGGCTTATCATTTTCGGTTATCCAGAGATCAGTCTCCATTAACTGAAGACGAGATGGCATATATGGATAAAGTTTCATATGCTTCTTGTATTGGCAGCCTAATGTACGCGATGGTATGTACAAGGCCAGACATTGCACATGCAGTGGGAGTCGTTAGCATGTTTATGATTAATCCAGGCAAGGAACATTGGGAAGCTGTTAAGTGGATTCTCAGGTATTTGAAAGGGAATCCAAGTTCATCGCTATGCTTCAAGAAGTCTGAGATGGGATTGCAAGGATATGTTGATGTTGATAATGGAGGTGACATTGACAGTAGGAAGAGCACATCCGGGTATGTTTACACCTTTGGTGGTACTGCAATTTGTTGGGTTTTAAAGTTGCAGAAAATCATAGCTCTATCAAGCTGTGAAGCTGAGTATGTTGTTGTGACAGAGGCAACAAAGGAAATGATGTGGTTGCAGTCATTTCTAGGAGAGCTAGGCTATAACCAAGAGAAAAGTGTGTTGTAGTGTGATAGTAAAAGTGCCATTGATGTGGCAAAGAACCCGTTTTACCATGCTCGAACGAAGAACATACAAATTCGGTATCATTTCATCAGATCAGCTTTGGAAGATGGAGTGTTGGTGCTTGAAAAGATCCCAGGAAGTAAGAATCCGGCAGACATGCTAACAAAATTCGTGCCGTATGATAAGCTGAGGTTGTGTGCAACCTTAGTTGGCTTGCAAGAGTAAAAAGTCAAGAAGACCTCCTGCATTGATCAAGGTGTGAAGACCGATTGAAATCAGTTTTCAAGTGGGAGATTGTTAGGTGAAGAAGAGGTGTGTTAGGTGGTATGATTTGCAAAGAAAGGGGCAAGGATATTAGGTGGTGTGTGTTAGGTGGTTGATTGTCAAAGAAAGAGGCAAATATGTCAAAAATTTTGTCTCAACAACTCCTCATCATCTCCTTTAAATAAGTGGAGGAAGAGGCCTTGTAAACACATCCCAAAATCAAGAGAAGATAGAAAGGGATGAAGAGAAAAAAAAACAAAAAAAAACTATTCTTTGTAAGAAATTAATATTAATTTCCTAAGTGTAGTGAGTTGAGAATGTTGTAATATTTCTTTCCGATTAATAAGAAATGATCTGTAGCAGGTCCGGAGACATAGGCAAAAATTGGTTGAACTCCGTTAACAAATTGTGTGCGTTTTTTATCGTTCTCGTAATTCTGACTTATCGGAAATTGTCATTATTTCCTAACATTGATACCGATGTGATAGGCCGAAATCTCTGGGTAGACTAGGAAGGGTGGGATCTGAATGTTTATCTAAGAAAAAGGAAGGAAGGAAAGGAAGTTCACTGAGTCAGACGTGGACACATAATAGGAGATGGCGACTACAACAGATGCTCAAAACAAAAGATGAAAAAGGAGATTCCAAAGAAGAAAAGAAGGCCAAAAAATCAAATTCAAAACCGGCCAACAACACTAAAGGTGAAACACAAGGAACACTATAAAGGAGCCAAATAAAAGCCGAAAGCGATCTTCAACAAAGAAGAAGTCCCCCAAAGATGACCTGACGAGGTAAAATGAGGAGTGAAAACGGGTATAAGGCTAAATGCCTAAGAAAAGGGTCGCTTAGGAAGGGACATATTAGACTAACGTAGAAAACGAAATAGGTGCTTGGGTAGATGAGAATTTATCCTTGTATGCATCCATTAGTTTTTACATTTAGAATTTTGCATTAAGAAGATTCTTTCCATGAGTGATCCCATTTAAACACTTGACCCGTTCGCACTACGAGTTCATCTTTAGCTCGTGACCTAAAGATCCACGCTTTAGATTTAAACACTTAACCAAGAGCAGGATCCACGCTTTAGATTTTCAAATAAATGTTAAAGGGAATTAGGAATTTGAATGCGCTTCTAAGTTGAGATTGATTTTGCTTGATGTTAAGATGAATGTGGCTAAGGCTTTTTGAGTAAGTAGAATTCGGTCTGCATCATAGAAACCTGAACTTAGACATTACTTGATTTCTTTTAAATGGCGTTTTGGACTTGGATTTACACTCTCTTTTTCAAACCTCACCCCTCCGGTTGGCTTTTGCTTGAGAACAAGTAAAAATGCAAGTTTGGGGGTGTTGATATCCCTGCAATTTACACATTTTTCACATGCATTTCATACTAGTTAGGATCTCATTCATGCACTTTTGCCTTAGTTTTTGTATCATTTCCATTCATGTTAGGTTTAGGATGCATTAGGTTAGGTCTTTGCATATACTTGCATGTTTTGAAGTGTTTTCTCAAGTACTAAGGTGTATGGTGGACGGTCCGAGGAAGAAGATCCAAAAAGAGATCAAGAAGGAGGAAGCAAAAGATATCGGGCACGGATCTCGGCTTCTTAGCCGATACGGGCGAGCACAAGAGCGAACCTCGATGAGTAGTAGTGACTTGATCCGGACGAAGGCATCCCGAAGTGAAGATCCCATGAAGTGTTCCTCGAGAATGAATATCGGAGCAAGGTATCAGCATTAACCCGATATTGGCAGCATGCAACAGACTTCACAACGGCATGATCCAGAAATCAATCCCCGATATGGAGGTCACACGAAGAACACGAGGACTTAGCATTTCGGCTTGCTTCCACAACATGAAGCCGATACGCTACAGTCCAAAGTAGTACTAATTTCAGGCAAGTGGTCCCAACGTTAGGGTTTTTCCTCTTTTGTGTATAAATACACATTGTTCCCCACGCTTATCTCTCTCTCATTCTACTTTTATTTTTCTGTCTTTTGTAACCGAAACTCTTAGTTTTCTTTCACCATTAAAGCTTTGTTCAAAGCTTGAACCTTTTATGTTATTTTGAAGTTATCAAGTCTTCTTTCATAGAATTTCTTGTTAAAGCTTCTTTCTTTTCTTGTTTTTGACGATCTTGCAAGCTATGAGTCACCTTCTTATCCTTACGAATCTTGAGTTTTCTCTAATGGCGCGTGAGTAGTCGTTTTAAAGGGTTTTGATGAGTTAAAAGAACCAATGAACTCTCGGATTTACATTTCTTGCTTAGCTAGAACATAAGGTTTGATTCTTTCTTGTTTATTGTTCTCAATGCTTTGTCTAGTCTGATCATCTATTCTAAAGACTATAGGCAGCTTGACATGAACACCATATGCTAGCTTAGTATAACCCATAAAGAAGAGTATGATCTTTCCTAGCCTAATACATTAACTGTCTAGGAGATCTTACGGTTCAATAGGGACGATTTAGCATGCTTGTTTCTTATATTGTACCGCTATGCGAGAGCTAGTGTATGGTGATAGATATTCAAAGAGGTTAGACCCAAACACCATGGGCTAGATGCCTTGTGGATCCCTTTACCTAAGAATCACCATCTTAAGACCAAGTCTTGATGTGATCCAAAAGCTTAAGCTTGTTAAACAATCCGAGAGTCACCTAGTTCATAAAAATCCATCTTGATCTTTTTTTATTTATAAAGCTTATCTCTTTCAACGTTTAATTATTACTTCTTGCACAAATAGTCTAAAGTTCTTAATTTTATGGTCTGTCTTGGATCGTGCACGGTTTGTGCGCTTCGCTCCGACTCGGACCGTGCGTAGTTTGTGCACCGAGCCGAGCCCGGTTTATGCTTGGTTTGTGCATGCTTCGGTTTGGCTAGGTTTTTCCTCGATTGATCTTGTCTGGGTGAAAACCAACCCCAACTGTTAGCCACCCAACTCGTTAGAGTGAGGAGTGAGGGTTACAAGCTGTTAAGTTGGGCAAGATCAATGTTCTGAGCTGCTTTGCTCCGTCGTCGAGGCGTTCTGTTAATGTTGCTGAGGCATTTTGCCTTGTTTTGAAGGGAAGAAGCAGCCGAGGTTAATGGAACTTCTGGACGGTCTTGGTTCATTAAATGGGGTTAAGGAGGTGAACAATTGCCTCGTTAAAAAACCTTGACAAGAAAACCTAGTGGGACAAAACTTGTCAAGGGAAAAAGAGTACAAATGAACACCTTACCCATTTGATGAAATTAGTTGGCTTGAATCAAAAACCAGTGAGGTTTGATAAGTATCTCTTTCTCATGCTCGGTTCTCCAAATGTATGAGTAGAGAACTGATAGCTTCCTTGAGTTTCCTGGTCCCAGCGCGAGTTATTGGTCCACTTAATATAGCTATAACATCCTTAGGTATTAGCTCGGGTATAAGCTCAGGTTCTTGTTTCTTATCCTTTAAGGCGTTTAACTTGTTGTTAAGTCGTTAAAGTTGTTGCCGAGGTTATTAAGTTGTTACCGAGGTGTGTGACTTGTAGCCGAGACATTTAAAGTTGTTACCGAGGCATTTAACTTGTCGCTGATGTGTATAAGTTATTGCCAAGGTATTTAACTTGTTGCTGAAGCATCGAAGTTGTTGCCGAAGCGTTTTACTTGTCGCCGAGGTGTTTGCCTTGTTGCCGAGGTGTTTAAAGTTGTTGCCGAGGCGTTTAACTTGTCGCGGAAGCATATAAGTTGTTGTTGAGGTATTTAACTTGTTGTTGGAACGCATAAGTTGTTGTCGAGGCATTTAACTTGTTGCTGAGGCGTTAAAGTTATTGCCGAGGCATTTAACTTTTCGCCGAGGTGTTTGACTTGTAGCTGAGTTGTTTAAAGTTGTTGCAGGGGTGTTTAACTTGTCGCTGAAGTGTATAAATTGTTGGCGAGGCATTTAACTTGTTGCCGAAAACAATCAGTTTTCAAAGGATGTTATCCTTTTGCAAAAAATGGGTTTGTCTCGGAAGTGCAATCGTTTCGTGTGTTCTTGAGGCGACACGCCCCTATGTGCCAGCTCGTCTATAAGTACCGAGGCTTCTCTTGATTTTTCATTATCTCCACTTCTCCAAAATTTATCAAAGGTTTGTTCTCTCTTTGTTAGCCCCCAGCTGGGTAGATTCGGAATCAAGCGTGGTGAGATGGAAGTTTTGATGAGATCAACGTCTTGATCATGACTAACACTACCAGGTTTGCCGAGGCATTTTGCTTAATTGTCGAGGCGTTTTGACTAATGCCGAGGCGTTCTGATTAATGTCGAGGCGATTGCTGCTGATGCATTTTGACTGATGCTGAGGCGTTTTGACTGATGCTGAATCGTTTCGACTGATGCCGAGGCGATATACTGCTGAGGCGTTTTGACTGATGCTGAGGCGATATGCTACTGAGGCGTTTTGACTGATGCCAAGGCAATATATTGCCGATGTGTTTATATCTTTTGACTGGGTCATCCCGCTGGATGCTGATGAAGTGTTAAATGCTGGCGAGCTGCCGAGGCGTTTGAGTTGCTTCTGGGTAACTTCGCGTGTTGACGAGGCGTTTTATACTGGAGAGGCTGATAAGTTAGACTTTGAAGAGATTTACCTAATAAAACTCTAAAAAAGTTGCATAGTCAATATCGTCGAAAGTTGCCTAGCTAAACTTTTTCAAAAGTTATCGAGCCGAAAGTTATACTAGACGTCTCCGACCCACTCCGTTGTCGAGTCTTTTTTGTATGTTTGACGAGGCGTTTAGAAGTTGACGATACGAAGATGGATGCCTTGGCGATGAAGAAATTAACCGAGGTGGTAGCTAAGTGTGTTGACGAACTTTAGAGGCAACTTGCATAAGCGTGTGCTGAACACGTTGCTGAGCTCCAAAGGCCGAAGATTTTGTGCATGTATTTGATAGGAAGAAGGTAAAGCTTGTAGCCGAGCTGGCTTCACTAAAGAGGCAGTTCAGGCCAAAGGAGGCTATGCACGCAGCTAATGTTAAGAACGCTTAGAAGGCTGCAAAGCAGGAGCTGGCGGTCGAGTATCAGGATCGACTGGCGAAGGATGTAAAGAGTATGGCCGAGCTAGAGGAGTTAATCTGATGGACAAAGCGTATTTAGAGTACGAGAGAATTGCCACAGGACAGAGAGACGAGCCAAAAATTTCTCCGGTTTCGTCAGGCTTCGTGGATTCTGTTTGGTACCGAGCCAGCCAAAAGTGTTGTGTCTTTCGCGGGTACCAAGTTAAGTTCTTCGAGGATTTCTGTTCCAGTCACCAAGCCAATTTATGCGATGTTAGGAAAAGAGCTGATGCTAGGTTTAAGATGTCACACTTAGTGAATGTTCGTTAAGTCAAGAGACTTTATGACCAGCGCTGCTAAGAATCTTATGAATACTGGGTTTTGGATCAAACATATTTAAGTATCTCAAACTAGATGATATATATCAAGCATTACGTTTGCGAGATGTTGAAGACCAGCGTTGCTAAGAAACGAGCCATTTATTGGCTTAGTTTTTATGACTTAGACGATTTCGTCGAGGCGTTCCGACTAGGGTTGCCGAAGTGATTTGGGTTCGCCTAAGCCATCATTCAGAATGATGTCGCTTAGACGCGAGCCGTTTGTTGGCTTAGTTTTTAGGACTTAGGCGATAAATGATTCTTCGCCGAAGTGATAGAGATTCACCTAAGCCTTGGTTTGGGCTGATAACGCTTAGACGCGAGGCGTTTGTCGGCTTAGTTTTTAGGACTTTGGTTAGTTTATTAGGAATGAACGATTTTGTTGCCGAAGCGATTGTGATTTACCTAAGCCTTGGTTTAGATTGATATCGCTTAGACGCGAGCCGTTTGTTCGCTTAATTTTTAGGACTTAGGCGAGTTCATTAGAAATGAACGATTTTGTTTCATTATCTCATACGCGATCAACGCTCGAGCAATACAATGTTCGCGAGATGTTGAAGTCCAACGTTATGTAAGAGTTGGGGGTTCGGCCGTTTTCATTAGGAATGAATGTTTTATTTGCCAAAGTGATTCAGTTCACCGAAGCCCTAATTTAGACTGGTTTTGCTTAGAAGCGATCTGTTTTATCGGGTTTCCACTCGAACAAGTTTAGTTGTCTCGTTATTAAGCGATCAACGATCGAGCAGTACAATGTTCACGAGATGTCGAGACCAACGTTATGTAAGAGTTGGGGGTTCGGCCGTTTTCATTAGGAATGAATGTTTTATTTGCCAAAGTGATTCAGTTCACCGAAGCCCTAATTTAGACTGGTTTTGCTTAGAAGCGATCTGTTTTATCGGGTTTCCACTCGAACAAGTTTAGTTGTCTCGTTATTAAGCGATCAACGATCGAGCAGTACAATGTTCGTGAGATGGTTTAGGTGTTTTTCTAAATTGGGACTTGCGAGCCCGTTTTAAGAATAGTCACTGGAATATTTCTCGGGATATACCTAAGAGATATTGGATCGGGATATACCCAGTCTGAATTTATATAGTGCGCTTAAAATATGGGGAGGATGTAGAGAACCTTATGGTTCGTATGGAACGTGAAGGTTAGGATCCCGTTTGTGATGTAGAGGTTCGTATGCTGTGGCCAACAGCATACGAGATGATGAGTTGAAAAATGAGCTGGGTAAACTTTTATTCGAGAATGTTTACAGTTTACATAGTGTGGGAGTATATGGATATACGTACCCCACTTCCTCACCTTTTTAGGGAGGGGGGCAGTTGAACTCGTCACGAGGCGAACTGGCTACGTACCCCTTTCAGGGATCCAACCGCCACGTAGTTCATGTATGAATGTAAATCAAGTTTACTGAATTTGCCATAAGATAATCAGATTGGCGTGAATTAAGATCAACCTTTTATGTGCGAGACTGTGCGAGACTGTGCTCAACTTTATGCTTGTTCTTTTTCGAGATGGACTCGGTTCTTATATTGCCAGATGAGCTTGTCTTTGACTGTATTGGGTGCGAGGATAAAGTTCTCGGCTTATCCTGAATACAAACGTGCGAGACGTGCTCGGCTTTGAGTTATTGGCTTTGGCTGTATTAGGTGCGAGGATAAAGTTCTCGGCTTATCCTAAATACAAACGTGTGAGACGTGCTCGGCTTAGAGTTGTTTGTGTGACTTAGAAGTCATACGAGATTGGATCCGACTTTTCCTCTTTAAACTTGGAAAGTGAAAGCTTTGGAGTGTAAAGAAGTGGATTATTTCACCATGGCATCCTTGTAGAACTCGTGCGAGATGGATCTCGGCTTTTGAGTTGATAATGTTACTGCAAGTATGTACTTCGTCGGATTCAGCTATGGTTCGTTCGGGTCCGAGTTTTCTCCTCTTCTATTTTAATGGCTTGAAAGTTCGGTCGGCATTGAACAACTAGCACGTTACGTCGATACTGATTTCAGGTATGTCTTGCGCGGCCCATGCGAGAGTGTTGATGTTCTTCTTTAGAAAGTCGATCGGCTCGGCCTTGATTGATTTGTCCAGCTCGGCTTACTTATGTGATTGATGATGTCTAAATAGTCGTCCGAATTTGGAGGATTTCTTTGGAGATTCGTCTAGCTTTGAATTTGTGGGATCCTAAGCTGCAGGTGCACATCGTGCGTTGTAGTACTTAGGGTATCGATCCACTTGGAGGAGGTCAACTGCAAAACAGAAAACCAGGGCAACCAAAGACGTAAGGAATTGGGGTTTTGGGGTGAGTGTCACAATTTTTACAGAAAATAAAGAAGGGAGAGCAACGTCTTATATAGAAAGAAGGGTGTCAACCAATTCTATAACCAACGGGAAAAAGAAAATCAACTTAAGTGCTTGTCAAAATGAAATCAGGTAAGCAATGCAGAAAAAGTAAATATTTAAGTGCGTAAATCTCGAGTTGTAAAGCAGATGGGGGAAACACGTTGTGGATCTTCTCGGGAAATCTATGTGGTTCTAACTAGAAATCAAGCTCACAAAAGTTCAGACCAACGAGACTAGGCGATTTTCCCTAAACTGGAATCACTGGTTTTAACGACCTAAACTCTGACAAGCTAAATCGATCTATGTTATGCAAACTTCGCAGGTATACTATCGTATCCTGCATCCTAGGCAAATACGCAGTAATGATCGGGACAATAAACGTTCACGACTTCTCCTTAGAAATGCGTGAGCATCCCAGAAGCGTTGCACTCAACCAAACTAAGTTCGGATGTAAAATTCAGCAGGTTAATGGTTTTCAAAGAACCTAAAATCAGACATCTAGTTCATGACGCTAGACTCGTGCATTAAGAACAAGTCCGATAAGAAAGAAAACCTTAATCTACAGTCTAAACAATCGGTTCAAGAACAGTTAATGAAATTCCTTATAGATCCCCTTAAAGAACACCCAACGAAAATAAACTACTCAGACATGAAAGAAGGAGTAGAAAACGTGATAGATGAATGCATGCTTGTATAAATCAATGAAAAGTAACAAAGGTTTCAGCAGAAATTGATCTCCCTCGAAGAACAAGGATGTAGATCGAAAGAGAACGAGACTCGTGGCCGTCGGAACCAAAACAATAAAACATGAAAACAAAACTTCGAACTCTCTAAAAGAAACCCTAAACATCTAGTATATATAGGTTTTTAAGTCCACTTGGTCGTCAATTAGGTTTTGGCTTGCATAAGATGGTTGCAGGTTTAAGTTGGGCTTCAAATGGGCTCGTGAATCGTCAAGTGGCTGGCCGGCCGAGCCACGGGCCGTGTCGTGGCCACTGGTCGTCTGGTCAGGCCGTGGCGCGGCCACTGGTCATCTGGTCAGGCCGTAGCGCGGCCACTGGTCGTCTTGTCATGCCGTGGCACGGCCAGCTTGGTCTTTCGGGGGCTTGACGGACCTTCTTGCTTCCTTCATAACTTGAGATCCAACCGTGGGATTGTTCTTAAACCACTTCGAGGGGAAAGACAGCTGATAAGGCTACCTTGTCTCCAAATATGAGTTTGATCTTATGGTGGGAAGGCCTTCCTCTGGTGTTGAACTTATTTCTTCGAGCATTGTTTCCGGAAATGTACATTTTGCTCCCAAATATGCGTCTTTTGCTAAATTTACCTGAAAAGAGTCTTGAACAACCAAATACTCGAAATCTTGTGTTTATGCATTAAAACCTTAGTGAAATGCTTATTAAAGCACTCACTGATTATAGTAAAAATAGGTAAAATATGCATGTTATCAACTCCCCCAAAGTTAAACCTTTGTTTGTCCTCAAATAAAACAGAAATCTAAGTAAGGAAAAGAGGGTTGAAAACGTGGAAACTCACCAATACTTGGGAACTCATCAAGTCTAGCAATCCACCTGTTTGAGCCACGTAACTCGGAATTCAGCCTCAAAGCGTTTAGGTCTAGTTACCTTGAGCTTTTCACCCTTCCCGGATACGCTTCATGGTCCCTTTGAGTATTTCGACCGCTCTCTTGTTGACTTGAAACAAGTATTTTTAGTCTTGTTTGCAATTCCTCAATTGCTCATATCATTGCAATATTTGAGGTATCAATCCATCTTGAGAGATGATTCACTAAGAATACAAAGTTTGGTTTAAGCTAAGCTAAATTAAAAAGGTTTAAGGTGACAAGCAACAATTAAAAACAAGACACAAGCTAAGAGAGACACTACAAGTTCAATAATATGAAACTAAGCCTTAATTACTACTAATCAAGCACTAATGACGCAATTAACTACTAATCAAGATTGACAAAATACTAAAAACGAAACCTAGGGATGGAATCATTGATTTGGGAAACTAAATGGACAATCTTGCAATCACCTAAGCAACTAATCAAGCCATCTCTATGCCTAGAACACTAATTAAAGACTAATCCATGATGTGTGGCAATAATCCCTTTACTAATCACCCTAATGAATTAATGATGTTTTATCATTAAAATGATTAGCAAGCATTAATCACAAGTCTAAATAGCATGACAAACACCCTAGATAACTAATGATGTTTTAGGCTAGGTATGTAAATCTCTTATTAAGTTGGTTCAAGCATTTCATCAAACACTTGGTAGGTGTGTGAAATGCTTATGATCCAAATAGCAAAAGATTAGCTATTTGGCATTAAGAACACCTAAATAAGAAGAGAGATGAAAGAATCTATCCTAGATTGCAAGATTGAACCATTAGAAAACCCTAAATCTAACCCATCCCCAAGTTCCTAAAGAACTACTCACTAATCATAGTGAAACCCATCAAATCAAAGATAAGAGAAAGGTTAAACATGATTAGAGAAAAGATTAAAAGAAGTTCAAGATAGATATTGCATAAAACTTAGAGATTCAAAGCAAATACAAGGTTTTCTCTCAAAGAGGCTAAAAGTTTATGACAAGACAAGAGAGAATCAAAGTTTTTTTCTAAAAATTAGGTCTAAAGAGTATTTATAGGAGGGACCCATAAAAGTGACAAGGAGGATTCGTTTGTGTTCGGATCGACCAGGTTCGTCGATCCAACTCATCGATCCGAACATCTGGAAATTTGGATCGACGACTTACGTCGATCCGTGTCGTCGATCCGAGCTCTGGTCGTCCGGCTTCTTCTTGACGTCTTGGTTCGGTTCGACGAGCTACGTCGATCGGTGTCATCGATCCGAACCCCTGGACTTGTGGTTCGACGAGCTACGTCGATCCGTTTCATCGATCCGAACCCCTGGACTTGCGGTTCGACGAGCTACGTCGATCCGTTTCATCGATCCGAACCCCTGGAAGTTTGGATCGGCGTACTCGTCGATCCAACACGTCGAACCAGCGCGAGAAATCTTCTCCTTCATCTTCTTGGTGACTCCTTTCTCCTCCAAGTGCTATGCAATCCTTCTCCAGCTCCATCCACGCCTCCATAGTGTCCTTTTCACCTGATCAAGACTCCAAATGCACCAAAACATGCAAAAGAACATGCAAAGAGATCCTAGACTCTAAATGATCGAAATGCAATACAATGATGCTAAATAAGGATCCTAAATGATGACAAACTTACACTAAATGGAGAGAAATATGATGCAAAATATAGACATATCAACTCCCCCAAACTTGCCTTTTGCTTGTCCACAAGCAAATGAAACACAAGCTAAGGAGAGAGGTTTGAAAGTGGGAGCTCAATATCCAAGATAGTTAACAATAATAATCAACTCAATATCCTAGTTCTTAATTCTAGAATGCATGTGAATACTTCCTACTCCAAAAGAGTTAGCCATGCCCATCTCAACATTCAAGTGTACTAAGAATTTAATCAAAACAAGTCTCCCTATCAAACCAACTCTTTAACATTCATTAAGATCAAAACCATGAATCATGACATTGCAAGGCTAGTGAATTCATTTGGTTTAAGGACTGGGTTTTGAGATAAAAATGATCCCAATTCATCCGGTTTTGCATTTAAGTAAGGGTAACACTCAAAAGGATTGAACCATATGCATAATGCTAAAGGTAAGAAACAAGTGATGCATACAAGGATAGACTATCATCTACCCGAAATACTATCAATGATCCTACACCCCTCTCATTTTTTTTTTTTAGCTCACTCAACCCTCTAGAATCTACCCTTTCATCAAGGCTTTTGTGCCTTGCTAAACCCTTTGAATTTGGAACATTTTTCTCTTTTTAAAGCCTTAAGGGGGAACTTCTTCAACTTAGCAATTTTGGTGAATGGAGTAGTCTACACTTATTAATTTAGCTCTTCTTTTGATTTCTAGGTGGCCTTGCATATATATATTTTTCATTACTTGGCCTTTTGGCTCTTTTGATTTCTTAAGACCACCTAGCACTTTTTATTTACTTAGAGCTATTCCTTTTTAAAACCCAAGACTCTCCATTTCAAACCATTCTTCCCCTTATCTTCCTCCAACCCTTTTAACCATCATCTCTTTCTTCCCAACTTTTCCACAACTCATCAAGCATAATCACAACCAATTAAACCCCCAAATCCTAAGCCTAAAGCTAACCTCAAAATGCAAGGTTAGAATCTACATGAAAGTCTATACTTGTCGTTTCAAACCTAACACTTTATGCTAAGTTCAATCGAAATAAAGGCCTCACAAGTAGTCACACAAAAACAATTGGCTTCAAAGGAGGTAAGGTTTGGTAGGAGTTCTACTTGAGCTAGCAAGAGGGTGGCAAAGTGAGTAAGAAAGCTCAAGTATTTTCAATCCATGAATTCACTTTCAATGCAAGCATGATAATTAAATGTCCAAATTCGGTTTAAGTGAGTAGAGTTGGCTATCAAATTCAAGACCATATTTCAACCAAAAACTAGTGACAAATGAGGTGGTCCAAGCATGGTTCTTCCTTACTTTCAAATTCATTCACAAGCATTAAAGAACTACTAACTAGGGTATTGAATTGATTACAAGAGTTAAAAATCTACAAGGATAGGCTCATCATTGCTCCCAATGCATATGCAAACAACCTAAATGAGAAAAATTCTAAACTCAATCACAAAATGTTAACAAGTGCAAATGCAAACTAAATGATATATTTTTTTTTAAAAAATTTCATTTTTTCATTTTTTTTTTTTGGTTTTTCTATGCCTTAGATGAGACTCAAATATGCATGCTATTTAGAAAAAAAAATAAGATCACAAAACACAAAGTCAAATACCATACTTCCCCAAACTTAAATTACACAGTCTTTTGTGTAATCCAAGCTTGGAGAAGATTTCAAAGATGAAAAAATAAAAATAAAAATAAAAACTAAGTGGTATTTACAATGGTTTTAGAGTGGTACCTTGATCAAAAACGCATGGATGAGGAGTATGAATCCATGGAGTATGATGGATTGCTTGATTGAGGAGTGGGGGAACGCATGACTCTCTTCCCACGCCTCCTTGTCTCATAGGAGGAGGGGCGTGGCTCATCTTCATGGCTTTGTGCACTTGGGGTTCCTTGAAAGGAGTGGCGTCTCTTTACCATATGGCTGTCCCTTCTTGATCCTCATGCTGCTGTTCTTGATGTCTTGAGGAGGGAGCCTTTTCATCCTTGGTCGTGAGGTCCTTGATTTGCCTCTTCATCTCCTTGACAGTCTTCACAAGCTTCCTAATGGTCTTATCTTGCCATATGTTCCATCTTTGGAGAAGCTTGGTGTGTTGGTGAGCTTGTCTAGAAGGCTCACCTTAGTTAGCGCCTTCATAAGGCTCAAAATTGTACCTATCACTACCATAGACTGGAGGAGCTTGATAAGGCTCATGATCAGTGTCCCATGGAGCTATCAGGAAGGTCTCTATGTCGCCCAGATGCTCGTCGGATGGAGTGAAGGCAGCGTTTGATTTTTCTCTAAGGCTTGTGAGGTGAATGCAAGGAAGTCGGATTGTAGCCTCCTTGAGCCTTTCCACATTGAATTTGTACCTGTAACCATTTCCTGCCTTCACCAAGAACTGACCCTTAAGGAGGTAGGAGGAGTCTATGTACTGCTTTTTGGCAGAGGGATGTCCTAAGTTGACGCCAACTTCCTCAAGAATAGGAGTGATCATGCCCCCAATGGCTAGTTGATGTGAACGATCCTTCTTCTTGATTGTAGCTCTACCATAGTAACTTGCCGCATGAGCCACCCAAATCTGCACCATACCATTTCCCGTAGCATCACCTCGCATTTCGTAGTTATCGAGGTAACGGATGATGCTCTTGAGCCCAACATCTAGCATCTCCCACTCTTCAGAAGTTATAATTACGCTCTCCTTCTTAGCAAAGAAAGTGTGAGCTAGCACCTTTTGAGCATAGCGAATCGCGGGGTGACGGATCATCTTGCGCCTGACTCTCTCGGTCTTGTAACTCCCATTACCAAGCATCTGCCAAAGCTTTTCCAACTCTGCCTTTCTAACATCCAGACGCGAACCAGCACCTTCCTCCTCATCAAATCCAAGCACCTCACTAAGCTTCTTGAAGCCCATCTTGTAAGATTTGTGGCGAACCCGGAATTGGATGAATCCGAAGCCATCTTTTTCTGTATCAATACCCCCTGAACTCGAAGTTGTCACCTTTAAAGAAGAGAGGAATTGGCAAGTCTCCTCTTGGTAGCTTGGGTATGATTGGTTGAACCATCTCTCACACCCCAAATTCCGGAAAATTTCAATTACATCCTCCAAGAGACCCAACTCATCAAGCAACTCATGATCCGGGTACTTAGTTCCCTTGTAAGGCATCTCCATAAGGGACTTGTACACTGCTGAGGGTGTTGGAGTTGTGGCCGCAGCTCTCTCGGCTCTCCTTTCCTTGGCTTTCTCTCTACCAATGTCTCTCTTTTGAGACAACTTCCTTATAACCGGGGGACTCTCCTCATGATCTTCTTTTTCCACCTCCACAGGCCTCTTGCCTTGTTTCTTTCTAGCCTCACTCTTTGTCCTCCCCATATCACATATAAATTCAAAAATATTGGAAAAGAATGAGTACATTGTGAATTAAAATTTTTGAAGGCAACAAATATGTAATCATAAAGCTCTATGGGGGTTCCAAGAATCAAAATTCCATGACAATGAATTGCTAGCAAGAATTTAATTTCTTTTATCATCTCTTTTATCAATCAAAGAAATCAACAAGGAATTTTNTCTTGTGGCAATTCATGCAACAGTTCGCCTAGATTTTGTACCAGTTAATTTCCTGCATTGGTTTGCCAAGATCCTGTATAAATTTCTGCAACATAGCAACCACCTCTACGATTTTGGCTTATCTTGAACCACGACTCTCCTCCAACAGCTCTACTTACTATAGCACGATCTCCTCGTTCAATCATGTTCTCTGGACCGTCTTTTGCGAACAGAGCGTAAGACGACATAATTTTCTTTGCTAACTTGTCCACCTTCTTACTCTCCACCCTCACAAATCTGTTATTGTTGGATCTAATCACCATTGCTCTAATAGCATGAAAGATTCAGAAACTGTATATATTTCTGAATAATTGTTTAACAAAGAATGTCACTAAATTCTTTATACAAAGATTGACTATAACCCTAATTAAACAGGATAAACCTATACAAACAATTTGTAAATAGGTCCAATAATTTTTTTTTTCCGAATCAGTCCACCATCTAACCCTAATATTATTTTTATCATGTAAGGTGTGAGTCACATGGTGGACTGATTCCGTAAAAAAACCGTATAAATTCATTTAGGCGAAGATAGTGCAGCAATTATGGTTTTGGTGAAAATTTTGGAATCTTATTTTTAAAATGTATATAGTTGATTTTTTGGCATAAAATTATGCAATTTAATTCATGTTGACAAAATTTACAAAATCGCATTTTCGGCTGAAATTTGCAAAATCATCCTTTTTTATTAGTTCACAATTAAATTTATTGTAGTGGAAACACGTAGGATTAAAAGTTTGCGGAATTGAAATCATGATCACTTAGCCAAACTAAAGATTATGTATTATTTTAATTTAATAGTTTAACACATTATTGACTGTGATATATATATATATATACTAGGGCTGAGCCCGCGCAAATGCGCGGACTACTTGAGTCCAATGATGTTAAACACATATCCTACGATACTGTTGACCTCAAAACCAATTTAAAATTTTCCTAATGGAAGTTGTAATAAACAAACTGTAAACATTTTTAAAAAAAATAATGCTAGAAATTTGAACACATGATTGAATGAACCAACTGTTTAGGAAACCCAATAACGATATGTTTTCGGCTTAGTTTCGATTTGGTTTTTTCGGTTTTACGTCTTATCGGTTTTATAAAAATTCAAACCATATAAATATCATATATATTTCGGCTTGGTATGGTTCTAAATTCAAACCATATAAATGCATCGTTCTAATCAGAATCTCGAAACAATCTTTGTTTCTTTAATCAATTTTGCTAGATTTGATCCACACTTGATCAAACATGTCGTAAACCATTCGCCACAATAGATATTCCAAACATGAAATGATCTAGAATTGTCCCTCATCTTTCTGATAGTGACCAAACACATTTCAGAAGTTTTTATTCTGTTTCACGCTATTCAATCTTCTTCCAATCTTATTTAATAGCTTAACATATTCACGCTTAGATTACGCTTTGCTTTGTTAGTACATAGTATACACCATAAAAAATTAATAAATATGTTTTAGTTTTGTTGTAAAAGTAATGTGAATTGTGTTGTATTATTATGACCAAGAGGTCTCCTTATATAAGGATTACATAAGGGTAGAAAAGAAAACATCCTTTTCCTACATGAATAAGGAAAACATCTAATAGACCGTCTAAGGTATTGTGCCTTCACGCCAATGTCTTGATGGGCCGGTTATGGAGATCGAACCTCTATGATTTATAACACTCCCCCTTGATTGACATAACCGGATCGTGATGAATGGATCATAGTAATACGCTTGGGGATGCTGCCTCATTAAAACCTTATCAAGGAAAACTCAGTGGGACAAAACCTTAGTGAAGGAAAAAGAGTACAGCACGTATTACTCCCCCTTGTTTTAGGCATCACTGAAGGTCTCTTAGTCGGCGCATGCCGATCTGATACATGAGCTTCTTGAGCGTGGAGGTTGGAAGCGACTTGGTGAATAGGTCGGCTGAGTTGTCACAGGAACGTACTTGAAGCACTTTGATTTCTCTGGTCTTTTGTAGATCGTGAGTAAAGAAAAACTTCGGTAAGATGTGCTTCGTCCTGTCTCCTTTGATGTATTCATCCTTCAGTTGAGCAATGCATGCGGCATTGTCCTCGTAGAGTACTGTTGGCTCTTCCTTCTCATCGGTCATTCCACAGTCTCGCCTTATGTGCTGAGTCATCGATCTCAACCAAACACATTCGCGGCTAGCTTCATGAATCGCCAAAATCTATGCGTGGTTTGATGAAGTGGCCGTGAGTGTCTGCTTCATGGATCTCCATGAAATTGCTGTTCCTCCTTGAGTGAACACATATCCTGTCTGAGATCGTCCATTGTGTGGATCCGATAAGTAACCTGCATCAGCAAAACCAACCAAACCTTCATTGTTAAGGTTAGTGAAAAATAGACCCATATCTTTCGTTCCTTGTAGGTAACGAAGTATATGTTTAATCCCGTTCCAGTGCCTTTGGGTCGGACAAAAACTAAATCTTGATAGGAGGTTCACGGCAAAACAAATATCTGGTCTAGTATGACTAGCCAAGTATAACAACGCTCCTATGGCACTTAGATATGGCATTTCGGGACCAAGGACTTCTTCATCGTCCTTCTTTGGACCAAATGGATCACTGTCCAATCCGAGGCTTCTCACCACCATTGGGCTGGTCAATGGGTGGGCCTGGTCCATATTAAATCTCTTGAGTATCTTTTCTGTATATGCCATTTGATGCACAAGGATTCCATCATTAATATACTCAAGCTGTATTCCCAAACAGAACTTAGTCTTTCCTAAGTCTTTCATTTCAAACTCGGCCTTTAAATATTCAA
>JAHZTW010000001.1:390394212-390409653 GCA_020283515.1 Alliaria petiolata
AGTCTTATAGCAGGGCCAAAACGTTGTGAAAGTTAAATTAAAACCAGGCAGATTTGGATTTCAGATTTGTAAACCTCTTAAGAGCCACAAGCCTACAAGAGCCGCAAGTTAAATTAAGCCCTTTCTTTTGAAAACCTACAAGACATACCTTATACCTCTCAATCTTCCATCTACATTATACTTGATGGTATAAACCTATGTGTGCCCAAAACATGCTTATTTGTTGTTAGGTGTTCACTTGACCATGCTTTACTCCGTTCTAAAGCTTCAATCTCCAATCACATTGCATCTCTAAACTTCAAATATTTAATTGCCTCATCAAACGTTTTTGGCATAACTTCAACAGTATGCTAGTCAAAATGCTTTGTCACTAAGAAAACCTATCATAATTCATCAAAATACACAATGCCCAAGTTCATACTCATAGCTTGACCCCTGAATCACAATAGATGAATCAATATGAAAGATTGGGTTAAGCACGTATTAACCTAATATGACAGGATTTTTTTCCTTTCTCAGTCCTCGTCCTAACACTGCATTTGATGCAGTTTCTACGACATAACCTAATATGACAGGATTTTTTTCCTTTCTCAGTCCTCGTCCTAACACTGCATTTGACGCAGTTTCTACGACAATCTCAACTTGTGTCACTTCTAGAGGCTATGTAACTATTTTTCCGATAGCATGTGTCACTGTGATCAACTAATGACGATCACCTAATCACTTTCTTAGAAGCATGACACATCCTTTTATGCCAAACTAGTAATGAATCAAACTGACCAACCTTCTTCATGCTCCGAATCTTCTGAATATTTTAAAGAAAATATAAATATATTTTTTTTTTACCTACTCAAATTGAGATCTGCAAACTAAGATCCAGCAAGAGACAACATGTCTTAGAAAACAACATGTCTCAGCCACTTGAGCCATAGAGATGAGATTGCATTTAAGTTCATTGACACAAAAGCATGGTCGTCACTGTCAATAGTACACATTCCCTTCTGGATTAGCAACCACAATAATATTTCCAATGGAGTCAAAATTATATTTAATGTACATGTCATATGATGGGACACACCACCATCAACAATTAATCCATTCATCTGTATAATTCTTATGTAACACCCCGTTTCATGTATATGGGTCATGTTGGTTTAATTAAATGTGAAAGCCCAGTAAAGCCCAAAAAGAACCATGTTTTGGAGTTATGGTTGTGTGTATATGTATATAACTTTAATCATCTCATCGCCGCTCAAAAAGAAAATAAAACAAAAAGGGAGTTATGAAAAATAGATCATGGAAGAAAAAGAGATAGAGAATAGTGTTATCGTGGAGAAGAAAAAAGAAAGAGATGGAGAAAAAGAAGTCACGGATGCGGAGAAGGGATGTTACGGATCGGAGGAGAATGAATCAGCACCAACACAAAGTAAAAGCATTAGAAAAGAGAGATCTAGTTCGTGGCAGTGAGTAGAAGAAGAAACGACGAAGATCGGAGCAGATCCGAATGTCAAAAGCAGATTTTAAGCAAATCAGATTGAAGAAGAAAGCAGTGTGGATGCAGCAACTTTGGAGGCTCCTCGGTGGCAAAGGATGTATCGGTCAACTAAAGCGATGGCGAAGAAGTGATCACCATCAATACATGAATCCAGTGAAGGCAAATCGGAGCCCTAGTTCCACCGGAGCTGCATTATGGAAGCGTTGCTTCCTGGACAAGAATTGCTTGAGAAACCTGCAATCTGCAACAGTGAGAAAACAGTGAGCGAGTATGAGTTTTGTAAAGCGGATTCCCTATCAATCAGAAAGATTCAGAGCTCAATCAAGGTGTCTGTGGAAATATACTGCTTCATAGAATCTTCAGGAACTAACGGTTCATCAATCAGAATCATATGTCATCCGGAAATTGGTTTGCAAGTTAGTCAAATATAATTCAAGTTAGAGATTCTAGAAAAAACAGTTTCGCTGCAGGTTTTTCAAGGAATCGTTCGGAGGGATAAAAGAAGTCTGATCAAGCTGAATATCGGTGGACAGTATGGTGGCATATCGGTCTTCATATTCAACCAGGGGCGAAGGCAGGTGAGGGGAAGGGGGGGTCAGCTGACCCCAGTGAATTTTAACTATTTATAATATTTTTTTTACAGTTTATAATACTGACTCGGGTCAAATTTTCTTATTGACCCCTATATAATTTAAGCTCACATTAACCAATTAAAAATATTTACTGAACATTTTAAATTTAACCTATATCCACATCAATAACTTAAACCACATCAAATAAGATTTATAATTAAAATTAAAATTTGTAAATATGTATGTATCTCGTGATCTTTTTATGTTTAAGACATTCTAAATTCATAGTTCTTATAATTAAAATTAAAAACTTATATTCTTCATTGTTGTACAACTTGAGAAACTATTATAGTTTTGTTTGTGCAGGTTCGTTAAGATTCGCTCAATGGGAAAAGTTTTCAGAAAAGAGATTTTTTTTAAGGTACTAGATGTCTCGGCTATTTTAGATGAGTCGGGGCATTTTGTAACGATCCGGACCCGGCCCATTTAGATATGTTTAAATGGATTGATTTGCCTACTTATATCATCAAAGTGCACTTACCCTTTTCCGTGCACTTACCATAAAAGAACTCCAGAGTTAAGCGTGCTTATGCTGGAGTAGCACTAGGATGGGTAATCTTCCGGGAAGTTCTATGCGGAACCGTGTGAGTGATGCCAATACAGGGGAAAATGTCACGTGATGATTGCAGGGACAAGTAAATCAGTCGGTCGGACCACCGAGAAAAATAACGCACCGGACGTCGGACGGGGCGGGGGACCCACAGCACATAAAAGGTGTGGGGCCGCTGGTATGGGCGGTCGGGGTGTTACATCTTACCACTTAAATGATTCGTTCATTCTTGTTTCAATTCAAGCATTAACACAAGTTTTTTTGCACTAATCTTTGGTCAAACCTGTCATTGTGGTGCTTAATTTAGAATGTGAAACAACAAGAACTGCAGCACCTCGCCTACATCTTGTGGCAATTCATGCAACAGTTCGCCTAGATTTTGTACCAGTTAATTTCCTGCATTGGTTTGCCAAGATCCTGTATAAATTTCTGCAACATAGCAACCACCTCTACGATTTTGGCTTATCTTGAACCACGACTCTCCTCCAACAGCTCTACTTACTATAGCACGATCTCCTCGTTCAATCATGTTCTCTGGACCGTCTTTTGCGAACAGAGCGTAAGACGACATAATTTTCTTTGCTAACTTGTCCACCTTCTTACTCTCCACCCTCACAAATCTGTTATTGTTGGATCTAATCACCATTGCTCTAATAGCATGAAAGATTCAGAAACTGTATATATTTCTGAATAATTGTTTAACAAAGAATGTCACTAAATTCTTTATACAAAGATTGACTATAACCCTAATTAAACAGGATAAACCTATACAAACAATTTGTAAATAGGTCCAATAATTTTTTTTTTCCGAATCAGTCCACCATCTAACCCTAATATTATTTTTATCATGTAAGGTGTGAGTCACATGGTGGACTGATTCCGTAAAAAAACCGTATAAATTCATTTAGGCGAAGATAGTGCAGCAATTATGGTTTTGGTGAAAATTTTGGAATCTTATTTTTAAAATGTATATAGTTGATTTTTTGGCATAAAATTATGCAATTTAATTCATGTTGACAAAATTTACAAAATCGCATTTTCGGCTGAAATTTGCAAAATCATCCTTTTTTATTAGTTCACAATTAAATTTATTGTAGTGGAAACACGTAGGATTAAAAGTTTGCGGAATTGAAATCATGATCACTTAGCCAAACTAAAGATTATGTATTATTTTAATTTAATAGTTTAACACATTATTGACTGTGATATATATATATATATACTAGGGCTGAGCCCGCGCAAATGCGCGGACTACTTGAGTCCAATGATGTTAAACACATATCCTACGATACTGTTGACCTCAAAACCAATTTAAAATTTTCCTAATGGAAGTTGTAATAAACAAACTGTAAACATTTTTAAAAAAAATAATGCTAGAAATTTGAACACATGATTGAATGAACCAACTGTTTAGGAAACCCAATAACGATATGTTTTCGGCTTAGTTTCGATTTGGTTTTTTCGGTTTTACGTCTTATCGGTTTTATAAAAATTCAAACCATATAAATATCATATATATTTCGGCTTGGTATGGTTCTAAATTCAAACCATATAAATGCATCGTTCTAATCAGAATCTCGAAACAATCTTTGTTTCTTTAATCAATTTTGCTAGATTTGATCCACACTTGATCAAACATGTCGTAAACCATTCGCCACAATAGATATTCCAAACATGAAATGATCTAGAATTGTCCCTCATCTTTCTGATAGTGACCAAACACATTTCAGAAGTTTTTATTCTGTTTCACGCTATTCAATCTTCTTCCAATCTTATTTAATAGCTTAACATATTCACGCTTAGATTACGCTTTGCTTTGTTAGTACATAGTATACACCATAAAAAATTAATAAATATGTTTTAGTTTTGTTGTAAAAGTAATGTGAATTGTGTTGTATTATTATGACCAAGAGGTCTCTTTATATAAGGATTACATAAGGGTAGAAAAGGAAACATCCTTTTCCTACATGAATAAGGAAAACATCTAATAGACCGTCTAAGGTATTGGGCCTTCACGCCAATGTCTTGATGGGCCGGTTATGGAGATCGAACCTCTATGATTTATAACACTCCCCCTTGATTGACATAACCGGATCGTGATGAATGGATCATAGTAATACGCTTGGGGATGCTGCCTCATTAAAACCTTACCAAGGAAAACCCAGTGGGACAAAACCTTAGTGAAGGAAAAAGAGTACAGCACGTATTACTCCCCCTTGTTTTAGGCATCACTGAAGGTCTCTTAGTCGGCGCATGCCGATCTGATACATGAGCTTCTTGAGCGTGGAGGTTGGAAGCGACTTGGTGAATAGGTCGGCTGAGTTGTCACAGGAACGTACTTGAAGCACTTTGATTTCTCCGGTCTTCTGTAGATCGTGAGTAAAGAAAAACTTCGGTAAGATGTGCTTCGTCCTGTCTCCTTTGATGTATCCATCCTTCAGTTGAGCAATGCATGCGGCATTGTCCTCGTAGAGTACGGTTGGCTCTTCCTTCTCATCGGTCATTCCACAGTCTCGCCTTATGTGCTGAGTCATCGATCTCAACCAAACACATTCGCGGCTAGCTTCATGAATCGCCAAAATCTCTGCGTGGTTTGATGAAGTGGCCGTGAGTGTCTGCTTCATGGATCTCCATGAAATTGCTGTTCCTCCATGAGTGAACACATATCCTGTCTGAGATCGTCCATTGTGTGGATCCGATAAGTAACCTGCATCAGCAAAACCAACCAAACCTTCATTGTTAAGGTTAGTGAAAAATAGACCCATATCTTTCGTTCCTTGTAGGTAACGAAGTATATGTTTAATCCCGTTCCAGTGCCTTTGGGTCGGACAAGAACTAAATCTTGATAGGAGGTTCACGGCAAAACAAATATCTGGTCTAGTATGACTAGCCAAGTATAACAACGCTCCTATGGCACTTAGATATGGCATTTCGGGACCAAGGACTTCTTCATCGTCCTTCTTTGGACCAAATGGATCACTGTCCAATCCGAGGCTTCTCACCACCATTGGGCTGGTCAATGGGTGGGCCTGGTCCATATTAAATCTCTTGAGTATCTTTTCTGTATATGCCATTTGATGCACAAGGATTCCATCATTAATATACTCAAGCTGTATTCCCAAACAGAACTTAGTCTTTCCTAAGTCTTTCATTTCAAACTCGGCCTTTAAATATTCAACTGTTTGGGCGATTTCTCCAGAGGTTCCGAGGATGTTCAAATCATCCACGTATACTGCTATAATCACAAATCCTTTGTTTGCAAACTTCTTTATAAAGATACACGGACTAATGGGATCATTCTTGTACCCGGACTTTACTAAGTATTCACTTAACCGGTTGTACCACATACGCCCACTTTGCTTTAGTCCGTATAAGGATTTGTTCAGCCTAATGCAGTGTTCTTCTCGAGAACTTTTCTTATCTTTGAGCTCAATACCCTCTGGCAATCTCATATAAATTTCATTATCCAGTGGACCATATAAATACGCGGTTACAACATCCATTAACCGTAAATCCAATTTTTCTCTTATAGCCAGGCTTATCAGGAATCGGAATGTCGTTGCATCCACCACAGGGGAGTATGTCTCCTCATAATCGATTCCTGGTCTTTGTGAGAATCCTTGTGCAACAAGCCGTGCTTTGTGCCTAACGATTTCGCCTAATTCGTTTCTCTTCCTCACAAAGACCCATTTATGTCCAACTGGTTTAATGTCATGAGGTGTCCGAATTATGGGACCAAAAACCTCTCTCTTCTTTAAAGAGTTTAACTCCACGTTTATAGCGTCTTTCCAGTTAATCCAATCTGGTCGCTGAGTGCACTCATATATTGACGTGGGTTCTAGATCCTCGTTCATTACTTCAAGTGCTACATTGCATGCAAATACATTATCAATGTCGACATCTTTTCTGTTCCATTGGATTCCAGACGAGACATAATTGATCGCGATCTCTGTATTATCAGGAACTTCAGGCCCTTGCTGCTTGGCGTCCCAAGCAACATTTTCTGGCACCTTAGGTTCATTTATGTCTGGAATATCCACTATCTCCTCGGTCTGAATCTCAGCACCTTTCTTTAATTTCCGAGGAGTCTTATCTTTGGAACCAATAGGTCTTCCACGTTTCAAACGTGGCCTAGACTCTGTAGCCACTTGCGGTCCATCCTGGACATCAATTCGTATAGGTGCATTCACGGCTGGTATATACGATTTAGTTACCCTCTTTGGGTCTGCAAAGGAATCTGGCAATTGTATAGCTAACTTTTGCAAATGTATTATCTTTTGGACTTCTAAGTCACTCTCTTTAGTTCGAGGATCTTGCCAATTTAAGGATGTTTGATTCC
This sequence comes from Alliaria petiolata, assembly GCA_020283515.1. Classification (NCBI taxonomy): domain Eukaryota; kingdom Viridiplantae; phylum Streptophyta; class Magnoliopsida; order Brassicales; family Brassicaceae; genus Alliaria; species Alliaria petiolata. Next base: position 390,401,229 of record JAHZTW010000001.1, read on the forward strand.
ATGCAATTTCTTTCATCAGCCGGTTTTCTCCACCTAATGTTGGAAAAACGGATTCGTCAAAATGACAGTCCGCGTATCTGGCCTTAAATAAATCTCCGGTGGTTGGCTCAAGATACTTTATGATCGTGGGTGAATCATATCCAACATATATCCCCATCCTCCTTTGAGGTCCCATCTTAGTTCTCTGTGGTGGTGCAATAGGCACATAGACTGAACATCCAAATGTCTTTAGATGGGAGATGTCTGGCTCTTTTCCCGTTATTAATTGGGATGGGGAATACTTATGATCACTAGATGGCCTGATACGGATTAGTTCAGCAGCGTGTAAGACAGCATGACCCCAAGCGGATACAGGGAGCTTTGACCTCATGAGTAATGGTCTAGCTATCAGCTGTATGCGTTTTATAAATGACTCGGCTAAGCCGTTCTGTGTATGTACATGTGCCACGGAGTATTCAACACTTACCCCCATGGACATACAATAGTCATTAAACGCTTGGGAAGTAAATTCACCAGCATTATCCATTCTTATGGTCTTTAAAGGAAAGTCTGGAAAGTGAGCCCTTAGGCGTATTATCTGAGCAAGGAGTCTTGCAAATGCCATATTCCGTGATGACAATAAGCATACATGTGACCATCTTGTAGATGCGTCAATGAGGACCATAAAATATCGGAATGTCCCACAAGGTGGGTGTATTGGTCCGCATATATCTCCTTGAATTCTTTCCAGAAAGTTTATTGTTTCCTTAGTCACTTTTACTGGTGATGGCCTTACAATCAATTTCCCTTGTGAACACGAGGTACACATTATATTCTTGGGGATTACTCTCCTTTCTTTCAAGGCGTGCCCATTAGTATTGGCAATCAATTTCCGCATCATACTTGACCCGGGATGTCCCAGACGGTCGTGCCATAAAGTATACATATCCGTAAAGGCTTTATTTACGGCGGCATTGGCTTCTATCATACTGACCTTAGTACAGTAAATGCCAGTGGCTATAGCAGGTATAGTCTCTAAGACTTCTTTCTTTTGGCCTTGGGCGTTTTTAACTATCTGAAGAAATTCTCTGTTTCCTCCGCCCATTGTTTCCACATGATAACCATTCAGACGAATGTCCTTAAAACTCAATAAATTTCGATTTGAGCTAGGTGAAAACAATGCATCTGAGATTTCTAGATGCGTGCCTTTAGGCATTAAAATATTGGCCTGGCCGTGGCCTTCTATTAGGCTGGCTGGTCCTGCTATAGTACTTATGTTTGCCCTTTTAAGTATAAGGTTTATGAAGTATCTTTTATCCTTTAGAATCGTGTGGCTTGACCCACTATCCACCACGAACTCATCCATACTTCATAAAACAATAATTATGTCTTAAAATAAAAACTGAAATCATTCAATAAAATCAAATAATAAAATCCAAAGACATAAATCCAAAGCACAGCAAACATAAAAGCAACAAAGCAAATAGAACTCAAAGTCTAAACTATTTCAAACAATCGGAAGTCTCATGTTCAATGAGATCATCTTTATTGGCGTCAAAATGATCATTCCTTTCATGATCAAAATCGCCTTCATCATCATGCTCATGCTGGATCATATTGGCCTCGGGATTCTTCCCTTTCACACTCTCTTTATAGAGTTCGACGAGGTGTTTGGGAGTCCGGCATGTCTTGGCCCAATGGTTATCCATCCCACAACGATAGCAAATAGACTTGGTCGGGTTGGACTGATGTCCGGTTGAGTTACCGTAGCCACGACCTCGGCCACGACCCCGACCGCGGTTAGAATTAGATCCGCGGCCGTTCCCACGACCATAAGGCTGGTGGCGACCACGCCCTTGTCTCTTCCCACGTCCATGACCATAATCCTTTTGGTATCTATGGACGTGGTTTGCCTCGGTTTCTTTCTTTGTTTCTGCGGCCACGTTGGCTTCAGGTAGTGGGGCGGTTCCAGCTGGTCTCATCTCGCTGTTGGCCAGAACAAGGCTATTGTTTTGTTCTGCAAGCAACAGGCATGCGATCAGATCTGAGTAAGTCGTGAAGCCTCTCTCGCGATATTGTTGCTGTAGCAACACATTACTCGAATGGAAGGTGGAGAAGGTCTTTTCTAACATATCCTTCTCAGTAATGGTCTCGCCACATAGTTTCAGCTTTGAAACTATCTTGAACAAAGTCGAGTTGTATTCCTCTACGGATTTAAAATCCATGAACCTTAGGTTCAGCCAATCGAATCTGGCTTTCGGCAATACAACCGTCCTCTGATGGGCGTACCTCTTATTCAATTCCTTCCACAGATCTAATGGATCTTCAATTGTAAGATACTGATCCTTGAGACTTTCAGCAAGGTGGTGGCGTATAATGAGGATCGCCTTGTATCTGTATCTCACGGATTCATTGTTTCCGTCGACGATACATTCACCAATCCCTTTTGAGTTGAGCATGATCTTTGTGTCAAGTGCCCACTTTAAGTAGTTGTCTCCAGAGAGATCGAGGGCTGCATAGTCTAGGTTGGCGACTCTAGACATCTTGATCTTCTTTTGGGGTTGAATGGTATGAACCGGGAGCTACAGACCACGGTAAAACTTTGCTCGGATTGCTCGCGGCTACTCGTCGGGTCAGCTACACGGAACTCGCGGCTGCTAGGGTTCGCGAGGCTGGATCGGCTACTCGTCGTCGAGCTGCTGCCGTATGAGGATCACGCGGCTACTCGGGATCGTCGGGTGAAGGACGCGCGACTACTCGGGAAACGCCGGGTGAAGGACTCGCGGCTAGGGTTTCTCCGGGTAAGGGAAACGCGCGGCTAGGTTTCTCCGGGTAAGGGAAACGCGCGGCTAGGTTTCTCCGGGTAAGGAAAACACGCGGCTAGGCGGAGGATCGGATCGCACGGCTAGGGAGATCGAGCGGCTGCGGTTTTTCTCGGTGGCTAGGGTTTAGGGATTTTTCGGTGGCTAGGGTTTAGAGCAAGCTCGTGCTGATAACGTGTTGTAAAAGTAATGTGAATTGTGTTGTATTATTATGACCAAGAGGTCTCCTTATATAAGGATTACATAAGGGTAGAAAAGGAAACATCCTTTTCCTACATGAATAAGGAAAACATCTAATAGACCGTCTAAGGTATTGGGTCTTCACGCCAATGTCTTGATGGGCCAGTTATGGAGATCGAACCTCTATGATTTATAACAAGTTTCCAAATTTCTTTCATATTTTTTTTTTATTTACTATACACGATGAATTCATATGTTCTATTATATTACTAAAATTTCAGTAAGAAATTTAACAATTACATAAAATGAAAAACATGTTGGATAATATTTAGAAATTATTGATTTTAGGATTAGTAAATAATATCAATTCAAATTTTCTATGTATGCCATGGATGGGCATGCATGATGTACCAATTCTGTATTAATATTAGATGACTGGTATGCGCTATGTGCATATAGATGATATGTGAAACAATGTAAAATAGTTATTTTGTTTTGAACAGTATCAATACTCGTAATATGTATATCATATCACTATATCGGTACGAATGATAAGATTTCAAATTATATCCAAACATGTAGATATAATTCTCTTCAAATCATGTTTTATATTATCTCAAGAATTTTAAAATTAAAGAACTTGCGAAAACAGATGTAGTAGGTTTATACTCTTTTATCATTTGTTTCACAAGTTTTTTTCATGTTTTTGATCAGTCTTGAAGCCGAACTATATTCCATATAAAACCACCGCGGTAACCTCTAGCTCCTTCGTTGCTGGTAGTCCTGATGATTATCCGCGCAATACGGGGACATGAATAATTTAAAATCCTTAAAGTTTTCTTCTCAACCTTATGATCTAAAGCTTTATCATGATAACCTAATTCAGTTATGATTTCTTTGAAAATTTATTTTTGAAGTAATTTTTTTTTTTATGTAGAATTTTCTACTTCTTATGATGATTTATTTACTATTAATACTTATCTGTTATTTTGCTTTATTTTTCTCCAAGAGCGAAATGTCTGAGCACCTCTATGTCAAGTCCTTCATGCATTCGTACAATCATTGCATTCTACTATTAAAACACATAACACAAATATAAATACTTTAAAAGCAATGTCAATTTGTGCTGCTTTTTTTATAAAGAAGAAATGAACTCTTTTCTACTTTACATATGTAGTATCTCACCGTAGAAATGTTTCAAAAACTGGAATCAATAGTTCTAAAAGTCTAGTGTGTTATATCGGTATGAGATTCTGGAAATGTAACAATATACATTGGAGAAGATATATTCATCTGTCAAATTACAAAATATTGATCCTAACTTTTTGAAACAAATTAATATTTGATTATTCATTTATTCGTAAAGAAATCTACTCAAAAAATACAGTATATAAATAGATAATTAATATTAACTTAATTCATAAACATTAATTAAATTTATAGAATTTTGAATTTTAAGATATTTCATTGACTGATAATCATATACATACGAAGATATATAGATAAACTGTTTATTTCTCAATATATTTTAAAATGTTACTTTTAATACATGTATTTATATTGAGAATTTTTCACCATACACCTTATAACATGAAACAAATTGTATTTCTAGCTATTTAATAGTCTTACCCAAGAAGGTCCATTAAATTTGTAGGTAGCTATTAGTTTTATTTAATGGATTACCTTTTTATGTTACAAAACCAAATCAAGTTTTTTCACAATATTATGATCTAAAGCTTTTAGACCTTCAAAAAACCTTATAAAAATAATAGAATATTTGATTCATGCTTAAATTATATCAGGTTATGAACATTTTTTTATGAATCTAAAAGATAAAAAATTGTGTTTTATCCAGTTTGGTGAATAGAAAAGATTTTTCTTCATGTTCCAGTTTTTTTTTTCCTTTTTAGGTTTTTTTCTCCCTCTTCTCCTACCCACTCATTTTTATAGTCCTCATCTTCTTCGACTTCTTACTCTACATGTTCATTCTTTGATACGTGGGACTCGTTATTTACATAACCTTTATCATCTTGATCTTCTCAGTTTTATCCAGTTTTATGAATCTTAATTGAATATTTATGAGAGTTAATATATAGGAGAAGGGATTAGAGTAAATTAATATTGGTACTTTACGCAAAAGTTACCTAATTATCTTTTTGTTATAGAGCAAAAAACTCTAAGCAACTAATAATTAATTGTTTGTAACCATACTTTTCTTCTTAGTTCTCTTTGTCCTATTTTGATTTCTCCAAAAATAATATCTCTTATTCACTTATCAATTGCAACAACCACAAACCTTGAATCTTTCATGATACAATTTCAATATGCAGATTTCGAAATCGTTCAAAGAACTAAGAAAAACTTAAAGTATCTTTTACATAATCGACTCATTAGTCATTACCCAACATTTTCATTTGATTTTTATTTTTTAAAAGGTGATAACACCTTATATACCAGAATTTTAAAAACAGCTACGGATTGTTACGGTGACTGAAACCCAGGTCTTGGGTGCAATAGTTACCATTGCGCGAGTAATCCTTACCAAACCGTTACTAAAGAATAGAGTTCATAGAGGCTATTATATAAGTTAATAATGTCATTGTACAGAGCCAACAATTAAGTTTCTAGAACTATCAATTATGTGAATGGAAAGTTTGAGACTTTCACAAAACTTGATTGTCGTGATAAATCATCATAAACCTGACTTAATTTTGAATCATAAACCTGAAATCTCTCTATTGCACAAAAAAAGATTGCACCAAAAAGAAACTGAAATCTCTCAACAATTATTATTTAGATTAAACCTGACTTTATTGATATAATTGGCATTACAATTTCAAGTATGAAATTCAAAACTATAATTACGTATATCAAATAAGTGAAGATTACAAAATCATTAACAATGGAGATTAATTAGAGGCTTTGGACGTAAAAAATTAAGTTTAATTAGAATAGAGAGAAGCTTAGAGATGGTGAGAGGTTTCTTTTGAAAGTCATTAAGGCCAGCTTCCATAAACTATTCCCTGTCTACTTCGTTTGCTCTAGTTGTTACTCCTGCTATCTTGCTCGCTATCACCATCTCCTTTAGTCTCTGGCCTCGAGCCGCAACAGTCTTTGAAAAAACTTCTTCAAGATATTCACAACGACCTCTGTGGTGATCGATCCACACACATAATATCCTTATCGCTTCTCATTTCTCTTCTCCAAGTTTGCATATGAGATGCTATTATAGTTACATAATTTCAAAAATAATCAGATTAATTATTTAATTATCTGTTTAGTCTATATAATTGTATATCTCATATATATTTAATATACATCATAATAAAATTAATCATTATTTATAAAATCAAAAAAATACTTTTAAATTAAAATAAAGTATTCACATATAAAACAAATTACATAGCATTATGGATTTAACTATATTGTGTAATTTACTTTAATTTGTGTATGGGATGGAGCTTACGCAACACGCGCGAAGGTTCTTTGCTGACGTGGCGAAGAGGGAGATGAAGCTTGAGGCTAAGCTTGATATCGAAGGAGTGGCTAATGTTAGGAGATCTCAGAGATTACGAGATCGAGTTGAATGGAAAGTTAACATCTATGTGTATATTCTCTTATTGTTAAATAAGTAGATTTTCTATATTGAATATGTAAAGAACTTGCTAAAGAAGTTATAGACTTTGTATAAATAAGCCTATTGGTAACCACCTATATATTAATTGAGAAACATTTTTAGAGAGTAAGCTTATTTTTTGAAATATTTACAGTGGTGCCATTTTGCTGATGTGTCATCACCACACTTATTCTCTCATTATTTTAATACAAATTTCTTTTTTTGATTAGACCAATTATATTATATGCTTTTATCCATTTATTACTTTTAATATAACCAAAAAATTATGTTTTAATTTTTGAATTTTTTAAAAGTAATAAATGGATAAAGGCATATAATATAATTGTACATGGATAAAGGCATATAATATACATCATATTACACAATACATTTCTTAAAAATGAATAAAACAATAGTTTAAAAAATATTATTTAATGAAATATAATTTATACACAATTTATGATATACACAATACTTTTTTTTGATTAAGAAAAAAAAAATTATAACAAATTAAAAATATAATTTAGGTTACAATAAAAATACTTTGATATCTGTGATTTTAATGGATATCTATATTTATAAATATTTTTTTTGTTTATATGGTTTGTTAATAGAACCATATAAATTAACCAAATAATATAAATATTTAAACTTGAAAACAAGTTAAAAATATTATGTCAAATTGTTGAAATATTAAATTATATTATTCACATATATATATAATTGATTAAATTATTTTTATTTTAAACAATTTCAAAATCATTTTTAATAAAATTATTTATAGATTTTTCATCCTGTGCATGGCGCAAGTTATCACCTAGTGAATAAATATGAGAGAAACTATTCTACTTCAAAGGTTTCCACCAAAATCTATCATGGTATCAGAGATAAAATCCAATTCTTATGGGTTTGAATTTTGCTATCTTTAGAATATTAGCCACATACAAAAGGGTTTATTCGATTCTTGACCGCCTACCACTGCGGATCTATCTTTCTATTGTTTTTTTCTTCTTTTCAAAGTTTGTTTTCCGAAAAAAAAATTACTGTCGAGATTTGTGTTTTGCTTTCAAGAAATTATTCTTTCCTTTTTTGATTTCTTCTTCACTTGTTATTTAATTCTTTACAAAAAAAAAATTGGTGATTGATGATCTGTTGTTGCTGTGAATTATGAGCATGAGCTTAAGGTTCATTCAGGTTTTGACTATTTATCAAATACGAATTTGATGGTAGCCACAAAGATGATGACTCATATGGATATCATACTGATCCGGTGGGGTGATGATGTTGTCGTAGACTATGAACATGAATCTATTGATAGGTTTGTTTAGTTCACATGGTGACATGACGAGTAGACGATGGAGATACAAAGCACTACGATCATGATGTATTTTCCACCGAATCGATGAACCTTATAGCGAGGTATAACACCATTGATGATCTGACGGTCGGGTAAAAACACCGTGAAAGAAGGTCTCCCTTGGTATGCGGATATTGGTAACTTCTTGGCTTGTGGAGAAGAGCCTACTCATTTGAACCGGTACCACAAGAAGAAATTTATGAGGGATGTCTCACACTACTTTTGAGATGACCCTTACCTATACAGAAGATGTGTGGACAGCATATACCGAAGGTGTGTCACAAGAGAAGAGGCGAGAGACATACTTCTACATTGCCACGGTATGACATATGGGGGTCATTTTGCGAGTTTCAAGACTGCTACAAAGGTTCTCCAAGCTGGGTTTTGGTGGCCTACACTCTTCAAAGATGCACATGAGTTCATCAAGTCATGTGAAGCATGCCAAAGGGCTGGAAACATAACCAAGAGAAA
>JAHZTW010000001.1:390425025-390453730 GCA_020283515.1 Alliaria petiolata
TTCTTAAGATTTTTAAATGACTCTGTAAAACAAAGCATGAGAGTGTTACGAAAAAACAAAACTGTAGAGATTTATTTTTATTTTTACTTTTACTTCTAATTCATATTTGAATTCTTATTATAATTTATTTTTTCATCCCGTTACATTTTATTTTATTTCTGATCTCAAATTCTCGATCTACAATGAGATTGTATATGAGTACGATATAAACATTTTATTTATTAAAAAAAGAATTAGAGAATAAAAAAATTGGTATAGTGTATTTACTATCCTATTGGATAATATATTATTGTTTTTATATAAAAATATGATATATATTGGTTATAAAATTTTCGTAATCATATTTTATGCAATTTATTATGAATCTATGTAAACACAAATTGAAATTATAATAATTATTATTTTCTTTTAATTTAAATTTATTAATTTGAATATTATAATGTAGTGTATTCATGTTTTAATTTCATAATTTATTTAATTTTAACTCAACAAATCAAAACATTTTGTTTATTTTAGGAAATTTGACATGTCACATTTACATGTCATCAATAGAATACACTAACTTTCATTGTGGAAGTGACAAGTAAGCTTTTTTAACTAATGTGACTTCTCAAATAATAGGTAGGAGGATCGCACCTTTTCATATCTCGAAACATGTCTCTCGTTCCCATGAACGAGTAGTCATCTAGTTGGGTTTAAAAGGGTTTCAAAGGGGTTTAATCATGGATTGATTTCGCTAGGTTTATAGAAATAAAATTTCTATTACGTATCTTTGTTTATTTCTTCCGCTTATTGCATGTTTACTTTCCTGATCAATTAGCAACTGATCCCAAGATCGATAGATACATTAACGTGTGGTTTATTGTCTAGATCTGGAGGTTAACGAGCGGACCGCACCATAGGATGCATTAACGTGTGGTCTATTGTCTGGATCTAGAGGTTAACGAGTGGACCGCACCGTAGGATGCTAACGCATATTGACGGATCGCACCGCGAGTGTTAATAAATACTCGAATGATATGTTTGCGCGTTTGATTCGCAATGTGTAATGTTAACTCATATCCGCGGGGTGAGGCAAACCGTTAAGTTTCTGTTTACTGCTTGAAACAATACAACAAAATCGTGACACACAAAGCCCCCAACCTTTCTCTTTGGTTTAAAGAAGTTAGAAATCTTAGGACTTTCGCAAAACAACAATCTATGTGGATTTGATCCCTTAATATACTACTGTGATTTATGTGCACTTGCAGCTATCTTAGGGATAAAACTTGGAGTACAAAATCCCACACACCAAGTTTTCGCGCCGTTTCCGGGGATTGTTTGGTTTTGCAAATTTTCAGTTTCTAATTCCACTTTTAAACCGCATTGAATTTCAAACTTTTTCGTTCATTACTCACACTCATGTTTCAGGTGTATGCCCACTAGAAGGAACGCTTCTAACGTTTTACCCCCTCTACATCGAGATCGACAGGCACGAGAAAACAAATCCGAAAGTTAAGAAAGATAGATAAGCATGGCCGATAATGAAGCCGTCCTTAGAGTTCAACGAAACCGGGAAGAAGTTCTTCGCAACGCTGGTCGAGCACTCCCCGTTTTTCAAGACGGAGAGACGATATCGGGAACCCGATTAACCCAACTCCCGAGGCAGACTCGGATGGAGAATAACTCGATCCTACCTTGCAGCAAGGAGGAAAAAATCCAAACATCGGAAATGGTGCAAACCAAGCGAATCCTATCATTCAATCGGAAAACCGAGACGCTAACCGACCTGCTCTACCCGCCAACCCACAGAGGCGAGTGCAAAACCGCACCTTAGCTTATCACGACACTCCTCATCATCATTTTCAGAATCGAGCTGTGATTCAAGTGAACATTCCTCATGAGAACGAACTCGATATCAAACCGCAAATCATATTTTTGGTGAAACAAAACCAGTTTCACGGGCTGTCCAACGAGCATCCGATCGACCACATCATATTTTTTGATGAGATCTGCAGCACTACAAAAACTAACCGAATCCCTCCGGACTATCTGAAGTGTAAGCTATTTCCTTTCTCTTTGAGGGACAAGGCTCATAGAAGGTCGAAAACTTTACCACCAGGATCGATAACCAACTGGGTGGAATGGAAATCCGCTTTCCTCAATCACCTCTACACGAAGTCACGATCCAATCTGTTGAGGAACAAAATCCAAGGTTTTCGGCAAGGACCGGCCGAGTCATTTTTTGAAGCATGGGAGCAATTAAAGGACTACAAACGCGACTACCCTCATCATGGTTTCTCTGGAGCTAGCCTGCTGAACACATTCTACCATTGACTGCAAGCAAAGTACCAACTCTCACTCAACACGGCCAGCAATGGAGATTTCACCACGAAGACGGAGCGACAAGGACGTGCACTCATCGAGAACCTCGCTGTAAGCAACAACAATAACTGTCTTGATTATGAAAGAAATCCGCGAACCGGAGATTCCAATTCTAAGCAGATAGCCGAGCTGAAAAACATGATGAGCCAACTACTCAAGGGACAGCAACACAGCGTCAATGCGTGTGAAGCCGCGGCAGGAGGAAAAGATTTTAACCCCGGAGATGAAGGAGATGACTCTTACTCGCGAGAAGAAGAAGTGAACTTTATGGGAGGCCATAATTTGTATCCAAACCGGAACTTCAACAACGTATTCAACAACAACTTCAGGAACAACAATAACAACTTCTCTCATCGAAACCCAAACGTGGAGAACCCGCGAGACCAAGTGTACCCACCCTAAGGAAGACCTTTCCAAAGTAAGTTCCAAAATGTGAACTACGGAAATAACGGAAGCTATCAACCGAAGCCATCTTACAACGCTCAGTCAGCGCCATACAATAACCAACAAGGAGCACCACAAGCTGCATCGAATGCACCGTAGCCATCACGAGATGACAAGCTCGAAGGACAGATGCAACAAATTTTGTTGTCTCGACCGAAATCGATCAAAGACCTCAACATCAAGGTCGATTGCATGTACAATGATTTGAACGGCAAGTTCGAATCTCTGTCCTCTCATATGAAGAAATTGGACACGCAAGTTGCTCAAACCGCTGAAGCCGTTAAGAGACAAGCGAGAGTCTTTCGCGGAAAGGTAGAAGATAACCCAAAAGGATTATGCAATGTGATCTCTGCGATTACTAGTGGAGCGAAAGAGTCATAACTCGTTAAAGAAGATAAATACAGATTCGTCCCACTTTTCCCAACCATTAAGAAGAAAAACGCTTAGCCACCTTTCGAGATTCCAGAGCACTGCACATTCGGTAAATTAAAGAAGAAAGAAGATACCGGAGCATTCGTTTTCCCAAGTTCGATCACGTGAATTAGATTAGATGATTGCCTATGCGACACATGAGCTAATGTCAATATCATGTCAACTATGATCGCTGATAGGTTAGGGATAACAACCTATTTCCCTTCGCCTATGCAATTAGTGTTCGGATATTCATCCCGGAACAGAACAAATGGCATTATCTACAACGTACAGCTTCTTGTCGAGAACAAGATAGTCCCTGTAGACTTCCATGTACTCGATATGGGAGAAGACAAACACAAGCCTTTGATAATTGGAAGACCCTTTTGGCCACGGTAGGGGCAAAGATCGACCACAAAACAACTTCGTAGTCTTCCTGCATGTGAGTGAGAAGAGATTCTATCTGAAGGAACGAAACACTTCGCCGATGGAAAATGAGTGCCAGGCGAGTAAGAAAAAGAAAAAGGGGGCTATGCAAATAGTAGTCCAGCTCCACTCGAAACGTTTCTCGAGAATTAAGATCCTTATTCTCCCTGAGCTGGGAGAGCTAAGTGAAGAAGAAGTGGACAAGGCGCTCGAGAAGACCAAGCGAGTGATCTTTGAAACCAAAATCCTTGGGAATGGAAAAGGAGGCACATTACTGATACAAAAACAAGGCGTAGCTTTAGGAGCAACAACTCTTCCCCAATCGCCTAAGCCTCAAACAAAGTCGAGCGAACGACATAAACAAAAGCGCTTAGTGGGAGACAACCCATCCGGTACGTGTTTTTACTTTCTTTCTTTTATTTATAACACTTAGCTTTTTCAAGTAATATACTTAGGCAATAGAAAGAAAAACAAAAAAAAATCAGAAAACCAAGAAAAACCTAAAAATATGAAGAATTGTCTCGGAAGGAGGATGGCCGCACGAGCAACCGCGCGTGTCGCGGCGAGAAGACGAGTGGCCGCACGACCAACCACGACCGCGCGGTGGGACACTCCCTGGTCGCGGCCGCGACGGACCATGGCGCGGCCAGTGTTCATCTGAACATCCCGCCCGAAAAACTCACGTTTTCCTCCCGAACCAAACTTTCCGCGTTTTGGTATAATTTCGCACCGCTAAAATCATTTACGTTAATGAAAGTTAACGTATTTTACTGATTCGTGACCACCACGCAAGGTAAGTTGCTTCGTTATAATTTTTTTTGAAAATTAAAAGTTCTTTGGTGATAAAAACACCTTTTTAAAACAAAAAGAGAATTTTTAGAATCAAACTCTCCTCTCTTCTTCTCTTCCAAAAGACTTGGAGATTTTTGAGAGATTCTATGTTTTTCAAATTTGAACCATTTTCAAAAATTCTTAGGTCTAAACTCATCTATTTTCAAAGGAGATTTAACTTTTAAAGATCATTCATTCTCATCTACAAGATATGGTCTCTAATTTGAAATTTATCTAGAGAACTCAATTTTGAGATCTCTCTTACTTGACTAGATCAATGTCAAGGATGCTTGGATAATGGTAGAGAACCTTGTATTGATGAATTAGGTTTCTTAGATTTTGATTTTTGCAATCCATTATTGATAAAGTTGAAATTTTTGGAAAGTTGAAAATAGAACTTTCTCTTAAAAGTGAATTTTGGAAGTGATTCTAGACAAATTTACTTAGCCTAAACTCGATTCATGCTAAGTATGACTTAAGAATCAAAGTTTGATGAAGATAAGTTGACAAAATCGATTAATTGGAAAAATTTTGGTATAGAAACCCAAAAATCCGAAAACAGAGCTTGAGTACCATATTGATCGTAAGAATTAAGCATTCACTCGATTGATCTGAGTCTTGCAAACTCTTTATATATGCTTGATGTATCATTGCACTTGAGAATTCTTATGACACATCAAATTCACAAGCTTGGTCGAATTTTTGTTTTGTTTTGCAAGGTATAATGAGTTATGACCGAAACTTTGAGGTCCGTTCAAAGAATAGAGAGCAAGAAGGCTCTTCAAGACGTTCTTTGCGACAGCAAGAACGAGAGAGAGCGCTAGGAGACCAAAGTCTTGACACCACTGATATATCATGGTTTTTACCCATTTTTGGACCATGATATAAGTGTTTTTATAGTGTCTTCTTGGTCTTTTTAGAGTCCTATTAGAGTCTTTGTAGGTTCAGGTACAATTGGAGCTAAATTGGAGATTTGGATATATTTTGGAGCTAAATGGAATGAAGTCACGAAGTGTTGAAGTTGGATTGAAGTTGAAGGATGAGTGTCAATGGACACTGCCTGTTAGTGTCGATCGACACCAGATTTTCCTATTTTCAAAGACGTGAAGTTTCTAGATTTTGCAGAAAAGGAAAGTTCCAATACTTTTTCTAATCTTCCAAGGAATTGAAGATTCGAACCTGAGCCTATAAATATAGCTTTCAAAGCCATTGTTTAGGCATAATCTCATACTTTAAGAATCATAGGAGTTTAGGTTTTTGATTAGAAAAATCAGACTCCTTTAGAGCAGATTTGGAACTCCTTTATTTCTTCTATTGATTTCTCTTATGCTTTCTATTCAAATAATGATTTTTGTGTCATTGATCATGTCTGAGTAGTTTGCTTGTTGGGTTTAGGGTTTTTCAAAGGTGATTGATGAATTGTTAGGTTGAATTGAATTGTTAGGATAAAATCATTAGAGTTCTTCATCTGGATTTGTGATTAATGCTTATTCTACCTTCATGACCTAGAATATGATCTTAGGTTAATTAATAGATGCGAGAGTATTATTAATTACCTGAACTAATGCTAGATGAGCAAAATACCTATTCGCAAAGAGATTTGGTTTAGGGATTTTGTGAACAATCGAACCTGAACTTTAATGCTTGTTTGAATTGTTAGAATTTGCAAAGAGATTTGAGATTCTAGGGTTTAGACATAGATAATCTTCGCAGCGAGAGTTGGTTGATTTTATTGTTGTGTTTCGAGTTCAAGAACAGTACTTAATAATTCCTAACATTCTGTCTAGATTTGCAATTAGGATTCACCTTACAGTTACCTGAACCTAGCGTTTCGTCTCCTGAACTTACACCGTTTCAATTCGCTGTCTTTTACTTTTAATTATTTCTTCTTACCTTAATTCGAACTTAAAAATTTGTTGAGTGATTATCCCTTCCCCGTGGATTCGATCCTCAAATACTATAGTGATCTCTTAATTTGAGAGAGTAGCTGTGACGACCCGACCCGGCTAACTATACCGCGGCCGTGCCTCCAACCGTACTGCTCATACCATGGCCGTACCTTAGGGATTTTTCGCCATTTTTTCTTACAAGCTAACAACCTAATAGAGTCCAATGCATGGCATGAACCCATCCACGGCTTAACTAGCTACGCCTTAGAACCAAATATTCGGCGCCAGCTAAACAATACCTTGCTCCGCTTGGTCCATGAACATCCCATACCGTCCAGACCGCATTCACAAATCCAATCCACATTACTGTTGACTTAGCCATCGTACTGGCCAGCCTATGAAACACACCCCCCATACTTAGTCACTCAACCAACCATCCCCGCATGACCAAATACAGAAGAGGGGCGGCTCGGATCCCCGATCCTTGCACGCCTGGCACGATCCACACTGACCGCCCAACCACGATCCAACTGATCTCCAACCGCGATCCAACAGACCGCCAACCACGATCCAACAGACCGCCAACCACGGTCCAACAGACCGCCAACAACTCCGGCCACGATCATCCCCGATCGCTAGTGACCCCAGCCACGATCATCCCCGATCGCAGTCAATCTAGCCACCCGGTAACACCTTACCCCCTCCGCTACTCAGTCACTCAGCCAACCATCCCCACATGACCAAGTAACGAAGAGGGACGGCTCAGATCCTCGATCCTTTGCCCGTCCGGTCAGCCCAGCCTACGGTCTCCCAGACCATGTCCGCACCCTCTCGGTGGACTTCCGGCTGACCATTCATCCAGAACATCCTCTTGCCAGAATGATCCCTCTTGTGGATCTCTCGGATATAGTCGAAACCCTTGACCATATCTCAGCTATCGTACAACTACGATCAGAATCTCCCGGCTATCTTACAGCCTTGATCATTGAATAATCCCTATCCAGTCAGCTCACTCTAGTTCATGGTAGCTGCGCCTTCACATAGGCTGCCTACGTACCCTTTCTAGGGATCAAGCCATCCGTAGTTCTTTATCCTTCACAGTCGTAACTCGCTTGATCATAGTCACGCTTCTCTCGGCTGGATTCAGCCGTACATCGACTATAATCGCATCGCCGTCGGCTATCCTCAAATCCGCACAGCTATTTCCACCGATCTCTCGACTAGACGACTCGTCGCCTCTTTTCTCTCGGTGAATTCCTTCCAGTCGCTGATTCTCTCGATCATCATCTTTTTCTCTCGATCGCAGTCACGCTCCTCGCGACTAGAATCGCCTATCCATCGGCTATTCTTGAAACCGAACGGCTATTGCCTTCAATCTCTCGACTAAACTCTCTCCTTCGCGGCTAGAATCGCCTTAGGGTTATTTCTCCCTCGATTCTCCCCAAGAACAGATGCGGCCTTAGCCTAATGACGCGACTCCCCCCCCAAGAACTCTCGATTTATCTAGCTTATATACGCATAAGAACCCTAGATAAACCGCCCAGTCGAGACTTATCCGACGCGTTGGGGTTTTCTCTCGGTTCCAGTCGGTCCAACTTAAGTTCTCTCGGCTAAACCGGACAAACTTTCCTTTTCTCTCGACTATTTCCTAGACCGCTCGACTAACTCACGAGAATTCCTTTTCCCACTAGGAAAACTCCAACTTTTACTCGGCTAACTTATGGGAAATCCTTTTCCCACAAGGAAAACACTAATTTTGGCCGACCTGACTCAAGGCCCACGGGCCTAGCCCTTATCCATTCGACACTTAGTCGTTTTCTTGCCACTTTCACAATTCCATCCGGACTTAGCCATTTCCAATCGACTACAGCCACAGTACAGCCCATAGCTCATGGACGCGGTCAACATCCTTCTACCCAGGACGCATTTCTATCGGCCATCCCATGACCTACTCGACCGTAATCAGATTTCCGGGTTACGGATGCTACAACTCTCCCCCACTTAGTTTGGATTCGTCCTCGAATCCGATGCTTCCTCCAGAAGTTTCTCAAACCAATTTTGGAACTTGTACTCATCTTTGGCCCTTTTTCAGAACAACTCAGATCATCTTGATCTTTTTCCAGAAACTTATGCCACCTCACGGTCGTATCCACATACAAACCCGCTTGTTAGCCACTCCACGGCTTTCCTCATTACCAAAATGAGCAGACTTGGTCGATTGTTCCAAATCGACCCAAATTACATCACGTTTATTCCGTGATCTCGACAGTCCCGTCACACAAATCCATTGTGATCATGTCCCATATCCACTCGGATATTTGTTCTCTGCCTTAACCACCGGCAAGTCAGACATCCAGCTACTCACTTAGCCATGTCCCGCTGCACTCCCTCACTTGGGTTAGTCATACCGATGCTCTATGCACCCAGACAAAGGCAGATAACTCTCCCCGTTACCGCCTTAATCGAGCACTCCCGCTCTTAACTTAGCTGTTACTAAACTTTGCTTCCCAATCGCAGCCTTCTCAAGACTCGATTCCATATACTTGACCTTATACCATCCCGGCCTTGGTCCGGATTTCCACCACTAATCAAAATTCGTGTACGCCACCTCTGGCCGAACACTAGTCAACTCAAGACCCTTCCATCGTTTGGACAGTCTCTTGGTGTGCGTACATATCTTAGAAACTTCCCAAGTTTCTAAGTATTTCCCTTTGCCCCACCTCAACTTCCTTTTAATCAAAATGCTTAGCATAATCAGTTGACTTTAAACTTTCTCCAAAAGCTCAGTCCTACATAATGATAGGTAATGCTTACAGTCAGTCCATCTTGGCCCATCGACTTGCCTAAGCGAACTTCCGAGTTCCTAAGCGTTGATCTCATCCTCACCTCAACTACCGTTGACCACCATCATAATTGTTTAATCAAGATACCCGGATCTTTATTAACAAAACTAACGAATCACTCTTAATTCCTTATTCGAGTTTCCAAAACTCTCCTAAGTTCCTCTTCTTAAGCCGGTCGGATCCTTGATAACAAATCAGCCTAATCAGCAGCTTCCGAACCCAACAGTTCCAACTCTTCAGTCAGGACATTTAAACGCAATGTCCTTAGTAGATTTAACATTCCATCTACGTTCCCTTCAGATGAAACCCTAGCCTTCCTCCGGCTCAGTGCATCTACAACCAGAATAGCCCTACCCAAATGATAAGCTATATCCACATCATAGTCAGCGACTAACTCGACCCACATACGTGGCCTCATATTCCCGGATCCCCCTTTGATCCTTGGACCACACATTGATCCTTACAAACATCATTACCTTGGAAAAACTTCTCTTGTTCCCAAGAACAATCTTACGGTCCCATCTTGGCGAATTCACCATTTCCCATTGATGTACCTTACTCGCGCCTGGCAACGAACTAGTTTCCATGGCCGCCTCTCAAACACAGTCATGCATTGGTAAACCCACGGTTTCCAAAATGCATCTCATCAAACCTACGTCTTGGCCAACCCTCTTGGTTCCAAGAACGAATCCCAGAGGTATTGGCAAACCAACTTGGTTTCCAATAACAACTCTCAGAAACAGTCACGTCTGGACAACCCACCTGGTTTTCACGGACGCATCTCACAACCAGTCATGCTTTGGCAACACAACCCGGCTCCAAAGTCAGAACACAGACAGTCACGCCCTGGGCAACCCTACCTGGTTTCCAAAGCCATAACCCAGAAACAGTCACGGCTTGGCGAACATACCCCGTTCCCAAAGTCATAACCCAGAACAGTCACACCTTGGCAAACCCATTTGGCTTCCAAAGTCGTAACCCAAAATAATCACGCTTGGCAAACCTACCCGGTTTCAACAGTCGTGATACAAAACAGTCACGCCTTGACGAACATAACCTGTTCCCAAGGTCGTAACACAGAGCCATCACGCCTTGGCGAACATAACCGGTTCCCAAGGACGTCAGAACAGTTCACGGCTTACCAGCCCTTACCAGTCACACAGACTATTACCACGGCTCACTAGCCTTTCACGGCAATCAATGCCCCCGGTCACACAGACCTATATATCGGCTCCCAGCCTTACTATACTTAAACGGCTTACAAGCCTTCTCACGGCACACAAGGCCTTTGGCACACAATGGCCCCGGTCACCTAGACCCTTATCTCGGCACGCAATGGCCCCGGTCTCCCAGACCCTTATCTCGGCTCCCAGCCTTAGAACAAAACAGAATGGTCACCTATCCTAACTCTGATCATCTAGTCTTATGGACTCGGTTCCGCCCTAGCGTGAATCACACATCACCTAGGCAAGAGACACGATTCTGCATCGATCACGAGATAGTTCGATACCATGTAATCTCACGGTTACCACAACCGAACAACAATCACATGAATATGCATGATCGTCTACCCTAACTCTGATCACCTAGTCTTATGGACTCGGTTCCGCACTAGCGTGAATAACACATCACCTAGGCAAACGAAACGATCCTGCCTTGATCACAAGCTAGCTAGATACCATGCACAATCACGTGAACAGAATGATCATCTACCCTAACTCTGACCATCAAGTCTTACGGACTCGATTCCGCACTAGCGTGAATAACACATCACCTAGGCAACCGAAACGATCCTGCCTCGATCACGAGCTAGTTAGATATCCTGTAATCTCACGGTCCTATGATCATCTCAACCACTTGTGAATTCCTCACGGCTATCGGTTCTACTCCAAGCGAGAATCACACATCCCCTTGAGCTAGAAACACGATCCGGACATCCACACAGCTAGTTAGATACCACGTTTTGACCACCCAGTACTTCGTACCATTCAATCATTGACCTTGCTAAGCATATTCTAACTTACACAAGCAATCAATGAAAATCCGATAACCTAGCAATCCAACGATTCTAGACATTAGCCAAAGTCACGCACTTACCTTAGCCAATCAATGAACGAATTTGGTCGGTTGTTAGTCAGTGAAAACTCGACCAAAGCAGATATCCCAGAGACAATCCCGCGTCCCTCGAATCCAGTCGACTCACCTCGACCAACTCACGGATAACACCTCACTCGATCAGCTGCCCCGGCTAACTCTCGTCCCAGTCCGAAACCCACAGACAACTTGACTTATATACGCGAACCTAGCACAGCTTCCAATCTGTCCAGAACGCATAACCCGCAGCATTCCCAGCCACGTCATACACACCATTCGCAGCCGCATGCGCAGCCGCATTCGCAGCAGCAGTCGCAGCCACAGCACTAGCCGCTTGCACTTTGACATGCTCTGCCTGATCCCGGCTACCTCTCTAGCCAGAGTCAGCTAAACTCCCAGCAGCTTCGGCAGCCTACCTGCTTCTAGAACACCTTCTAGGAGCCATCTTACTTTGTCTCTCGGCAACCAACTTTCCTTTTGCTCATTCTCTCAATGAGATTCCAATCTTCCCGCGGAACTCTCGGTCTCATCACCCGGATAGCTCGTCCGCCTATTTCCTCCAGAATGCAAGTTCATCATCTTCACATTCCACCACGTCTACGTCATTCTAGACAAGCCTAATCCACGTCAAGACTCTGTCCTAGAACCGTATATGCTCTGATACCAACTTGTGACGACCCGACCCGGCTAACTATACCGCGGCCGTGCCTCCAACCGTACTGTTCATACCATGGCCGGACCTTAGGGATTTTTTGCCTTTTTTTCTTACAAGCTAACAACCTAATACAGTCCAATGCATGGCATGAACCCATCCACGGCTTAACTAGCTACGCCTTAGAACTAAATATTCGGCGCCAGCTAAACAATACCTTGCTTTGCTTGGTCCATGAACGTCCCATACCGTCCAGACCGCATTCACAAATTCAACCACATTATTGTTGACTTAGCCATCGTACTGGCCAACCTACGAAACACACCCCCCCCATACTTAGTCACTCAACCAACCATCCCCGCATGACCAAGTACAGAAGAGGGGCGGCTCGGATCCCCGATCCTTGCACGCCTGGCACGATCCACACTGATCGGCCAACACGATCCAACTGATCGCCAACCACGATCCAACTGATCTCCAACCATGATCCAACAGATCTCCAACCACGATCCATCTGACCGCCAACCACGATCCAATAGACCGCCAACCACGATCCAACAGACAGCCAACAACTCCGGCCACGATCATCCCCGATCGCTAGTGACCCCAGCCACGATCATCCCTGATCGCAGTCAATCTAGCCACCCGGTAACACCTTACCCCCTCCGCTACTCAGTCACTGAGCCAACCATCCCCACATGACCAAGTAACGAAGAGGGACGGCTCAGATCCTCGATCCTTTGCCCGTCCGGTCAGCCCAGCCTATGGTCTCCCAGACCATGTCCGCACCCTCTCGGTGGACTTTCGGCTGACCATTCATTCAGAACATCCTCTTGCCAGAATGATCCCTCTTGTGGATCTCTCGGATATAGTCGAAACCCTTGACCATATCTCAGCTATCGTACAACTACGATCAGAATCTCCCGGCTATCTTACAACATTGATCATTGAATAATCCCTATCCAGTCAGCTCACTCTAGTTCATGGTAGATGAGCCTTCACATAGGCTGCCTACATACCCTTTATAGGGATCAAGCCATCCGTAGTTCTTTATCCTTCACAGTCGTAACTCGCTTGATCATAGTCACGCTTCTCTCGGCTGGATTCAGCCGTACATCGACTATAATCGCATCGCCGTCGGCTATCCTCAAATCCGCACAGCTATTTCCACCGATCTCTCGACTAGACGACTCGTCGCCTCTTTTCTCTCGGTGAATTCCTTCCAGTCGCTGATTCTCTCGATCATCATCTTTTTCTCTCGATCGCAGACACGCTCCTCGCGACTAGAATCGCCTATCCATCGGCTATTCTTGAAACCGAACGGCTATTGCCTTCAATCTCTCGACTAAACTCTCTCCTTCGCGGATAGAATCCCCTTAGGGTTATTTCTCCCTCGATTCTCCCCAAGAACAGATGCGGCCTTAGCCTAATATCGCGACTCCCTCAAGAACTCTCGATTTCTCTAGCTTATATACGCATAAGAACCCTAGATAAACCGCCCAGTCGAGACTTATCCGACGCGTTGGGGTTTTCTCTCGGTTCCAGTCGGTCCAACTTAAGTTCTCTCGGCTAAACCGGATAAACTTTCCTTTTCTCTCGACTATTTCCCAGACCGCTCGACTAACTCACGAGAATTCCTTTTCCCACTAGGAAAACTCCAACTTTTACCCAGCTAACTTATGGGAAATCCTTTTCCCACAAGGAAAACACTAATTTTGGCCGACCTGACTCAAGGCCCACGGGCCTAGCCCTTATCCATTCGACACTTAGTCGTTTTCTTGCCACTTTCACAATTCCATCCGGACTTAGCCATTTCCAATCGACTACAGCCACAGTNCCGACCTGACTCAAGGCCCACGGGCCTAGCCCTTATCCATTCGACACTTAGTCGTTTTCTTGCCACTTTCACAATTCCATCCGGACTTAGCCATTTCCAATCGACTACAGCCACATTACAGCCCATAGCTCATGGACGCGGTCAACATCCTTCTACCCAGGACGCATTTCCATCGGCCATCCCATGACCTACTCGACCGTAATCAGATTTCCGGGTTACAGATGCTACAGTAGCTCTAGGATAAATTTGAGAGCATATCAAATTTTGGCGCCATTGCCGGGGAAGGAGGTTAGTTGCTTACAGATTTCTAGTATTAGAATTTTTTCTGGATATTTTTTTTTTATTACTAATTTAGTTTCTTAATTTGGGTTTCAGGTGCATGCTTAATAGCAGTACCTGAAGCAATAAAGAAAAGGAGCTATTTGAACTCAACCAGGAGCTTGGTCGTCTGGAACGCACAAATCGCAAATTTGCAAGAGCGTCGATCGACACCAACACTAGCGTCGATCGACACCCTTCGCAGACAGAGATGGCGGAGCCTGTGATTTTGATACGAGATGATGCTGGTAATCTGTTCGATGCGGAAGGGCACAGGAGGAACAACCAAGGCCAAAGACTCGACGAGAATGGAGGTGTCATCATCGAGCAAACAATACAAGCCGCACATGCAGACGTTGGACGCGGAAGAACACTTGGTGAATACAACAGACCATACCAGTTCTATGCTAATAGAGCTGCGATTCGTCCTCCGGCATTCCGGAGGAATGACTTTGAGCTGAAGCCTGCCTACTACACACTGGTGGCTCAGCATCCTTTCCATGGTCTTCCCAATGAACACCCCATGGATCACATTGAGAGATTTGAGGACTTGGCATCAAGCATCAAGGCTAATGGAGTGTCCTATGACTATCTCTTCTGCAAGCTTTTCCCCTACTCGCTTGCAGGAGATGCATCATATTGGCTGAAGCAGTTGGATCCAGGATCCTTTAGCACTTGGGAAGAAACAAAGAATGCATTCTTATGCAACTTCTTTGATGATGCAAGGTCCGAGGAGCTGAGGACAAAGATCACTACATTCTCCCAAGGACCCACTGAAGCATTCAAGGCTTCTTGGGTGAGATTCAGAGCTTACCAAAGGGACTGTCCACATCACGGTTTCAGCGAGCCGCAACTTATCGAAATCTTTTACTGAGGGATCGATTGGAGGTACCAGATGGCTTTGGACGCTGCAAGCAATGGTAACTTCAACACCAGATATCTAGATGACGCGATGGTGCTTATAGAGAATTTGGCCTCTTGCAACAGCACCAAGAATGCAGACTTTGAGAGGAGACAACATGCTGGGGAAAATGGAGGAAGCCAAATAGCTGAGGTTAAGAGGAAGCTAGATTTCTTGGTGGGGAAGAAGCAAGTCCACTTTGCTAATGAGGTGGAGACATTTGAGCCTGAGGAAGAAGAAGTTAACTATGTCAATGGAGCTGGATTTCAAGGTCAGAGATTCAACAATCAGCAAGGCTATGGTTCCTCTTACCAGAAGCCTTTTCAGAGAAACAACTTCAACAGAAGCTATGGTTCTTCTTCTTACCAAAAGCCCCTTGCACAAGATAATAAGATGGAGTCTATGCTCAAGCAAATTCTGGAGGGACAGCAAAAGATGACTGTAGATATTAATGGGAAGATTGATGCCATGTACACTGATTTGAATGGGAAAATTGAGTCTTTAGGTACTCATGTCAAGCAATTGGATGTTCAAGTTGCGCAAACTGCAAGAGCTTTGAAGATACAAGAGGGATTTCTTCCTGGAATGACAGACGTGAATCCTCGACGTCAAGTCAATGCCATCATGGTGAAGAGTGTAGAAGAAATCGTGGCATCTCAGGAAGTTGAAGAAGAAGAAGATGCTGTAGTTGCAGAGTTAGCGTCGATCGACACCATTCGTGAGTGTCGATCGACACCACTAGAAAAGCCCGACAATTCGAGCTCTGACGAAGCGAAATCGAGCAGGATCGACACTGAAACGTCAAACGCTAGTGTCGATCGACACCAGCTGGGTATCGATCGACACCAGCTGGGTATCGATCGACACCTTGCCCAGATTTCACCAATTCGTCCTGAAGCTTCAAAAGGTGAAGAGGAAAGAGTATATAAACCCAAAATACCTTATCCCATGCCTCCTAGAAAGTCTAAACAGGAGATAGAAGAAGCCAGATGCAAGAAAATGATGGATAAGCTGATGGTTGAGCTACCCCTAGTTGATGCAATCAGACTTTCACCTGCATTAAGAAGATATGTCAAGAGAATGGTTGTCGATAGTGTGAGTCCTGAGGAAGGAGCATTGCTTACCAGAGACATAAATGTGATTCTCTTAAACATAATTCCAAGAAAGAAGAAGAAGGTGAGTGTTTCAGAACAAGTCAGTGCTGTGATTCAGAGGAAGATTCCAGAGAAGTTACTTGATCCAGGAAACTTTGTTCTAAATTTCTCAATCTCAACAGGAAGATTTTCTCAATCTCTCTGCGATCTATGCTCAAGTATCAATTGATACCATACTCAGTTGCTGTTAGACTTGGAATGACTGATTTCAAGCCAACCAGAATCTCCCTTGCCCTAGCTGATCGATCAAAGAGATTCCCAGAAGGTGTTCTGGAAGATGTTCCCTTGAAGATTGAAGGTTGCATTATTCCCACAAACTTAGTGGTTTTGAATTATGATGAAGAACCTACAGATCCTCTTATTTTGGGAAGATGATTCTTGGCTTCAGCTGGTGCCATCATTAATGTGAGGAAAGGGAAAATATAGCTTGATTTGGGTGATGTTGTCATGAATTTTGACATGGACAAGTTAAGGGGACCATCCACCATCGATGGTCAATCTTATTCAGTGGAGATTTCCATGGATAAAGATCCAGTCCTGGAATGTTCGGATGACACTAATGCTGGGTATGTCAAGGAGCTGGATTCTAAAGAGCAAGTGAACAAGTTGATTGCTCAAGAAGGATTGGATGGAAATTCTGAGAAAGCTGTGGAACTTGAAGATTGGAGTGGAAACATAGTTGTTGATCATCTCTTCAAAAATATGCGCAAAGATGAGGGTCTAATCAATGCCAAGTTGATGGAGGAAGACATTTTTGTCATGGAAACAAGGATTGCGGAGCTGAATTGCAGAAAAAGTCAAAAATTTGAATTGCAGATGTGGTGTCGATTGATACCACTCCTAGTGTCGATCGACACCCTTCGCGGATCACTCCAGAAGCTTTTTTAATGCTGCAAATTCATCACATGTGGTCAAACAGACAACTCCACATCCTACCGCCCCGAAACCTCCAAGAAAGCAAAGGTATGTACTTCCTGAAATCAATTCCAAACCTCCTGATCATCTCAATAAGAATTTAAAAGGTTCAAAAGGTGCTTCGCACTTATGCAAGCAACGAGATTCTCGTAAAAGGCTTGGTATTTCTTTTGATGATTCTGCAGGAAAAAGAAGTGTCCCACCCGAACTCAAGTCCCACCCCGCTGCTGTTCCTCAATTCCTTGGTCGCTTTCATGCAATTACTGCCTATACACTGCCATGGATGAGAAGACGTTCGTCTGGAAAGCATTCGATGCCACCCTCTGATCCACCAGACGTCTGAACCCCGACACAGTCAAGCTAATGACTCAAAACGAGCGCTGAGTGGGAGGCAACCCACTGTTAGGTACGTTTTTCTTTTTATTTTGTTTTGGTTTTATTAAGTCCTAAGTTTCAGTCAGTTGAAAAAAGACGACATTGGACTCGTCACAGACCAGCGTCGATCGACACCATTCATGGGTATCGATCGACACCTTGCGCCGACGAAGGTAAGTCTTCTAACTGGTCTTTTATAGTCGTTTCTAATCTTTCTTTTAGCCAACTTCGGGCTTGATAACACTGGGGATAGTGTTGTTTAAGTCTGGGGGAGGTGATTACTGACTTTGTGTTTTGTTTTGAGAGTCATTTGAGTCAGTCAAAAACTTTGTTTTATTGAGTCAAAATCAGTGAAATTTTCAGTTTTCAGAAGAACTAACCACAGAAGATTGACACTTGAAGGACCATTGCCATAGTAGTTGATTGGAGGTTTACTAAGTAGAAAGCTGCAAGTGGATCGGTCTAACAAAGAGAGTTCAGCTTCCTACTTAGAGCTTGGTATTCATTGGACTTGATTCCTCTTTCAGCACTGCCAAGATAAGAACACTACAGTCTCTCCTTGATCTTCCCTTTAGAAAAGAAAAGAAATAATGAAGTCTGATCAAGGAATAGTGCAAAGATCCTTATGAGCCTGTCTCCTCACAAGGAACAATATTAGTGAGAGCTCATGAACCTGTCTAGTCACAAGAAACACAAGTAAGAGTAGCATTATTCGAAGACTTCAAAAGAATAAGAAAATTCAATGAAAATATCTTAGAACACCCTGAAAATAGGCAGCAGTTGACTAAGGGAAGAGAAAATAGGAGAGCTGTAGAAGGACTATCTTGTTCAGGCACTAAGGAAGGGAAAGAATCTGTAAGTCCTTTGGCAAATACTGTTGTTTGAGTTCAAAATTTTGAAAGCAAAAAGGAATTTGGACTTGATTTGGGAGATTGTTAAGCTTGTGGTAAGTATACTCAATTACTACCTAAGGTTGGCTCAATGGTATGTGGATTCAAGAGTGTTGGTTCGATGTGGCGTTCTGAAGGTTAGCTGGATATTTCTGTTTTCAAACCTCGACTCTATACTTGGTTTAGGTTGTTGGGGTCGGTTTCCACCCATGCGAGATCAATCGAGAAAATGGCTGAGTATGGAAATAATTCTCGACCGCACAAAATGTGTACGAGGCGAGGCCAGACACCTCGGCGCACAATTTGTGCACGAGGCTAAGTCAAGCACCTCGGTGCACAGTTTGTGCACGAGGCCAAGTCAAGCATCTCGGCGCACATTTTGTGCACGAGGCCGAGCTAAAACATCTCGGTGCATGGAGTATGCACAAATCGTGCAGAACCCGAGCCGAAGCGAATGCGCACGAACTGTGCACGAGCCGAACCGAATCATACCGTTTACGACTAGTGCACGAGCCGAACCGATGTTCCCCTTTTGGTAACCCGAGCAGGAGGCCCACGAAGCCGTCTGAGCCCAAGATAAAAAACGAGGCCGAGCTCAGAATGGATCGTTATGCAAGTGGGCCGAGCCCAGTTCCACAAAGAAGCCTGAGACCAAGGAAGCCCTAGAAGACGAAGCTTCGTGGAAGGGAGCGCCGCGAAGGGGAGATAGAGAGAATCTACGAGAAGATCTGCTGAGATCCTAACCTAGGTTCTTAGCCAATATGTATAAATATGATCCTAAGTTCATTGAAGAGGGGATCCGCGCTTAACCTAGCAAAAACACTTGTACCCAAAAAGCTTATCGCAGCAAATCTAATAAAACCCCATCTTTGGATCTTTGTTTCGGTTTTAAATTTAGAATCTTTGCGTCCTCTTTTGAATTGATTAACAGGTAATCTATTGTGCGAGATCCAGCACGCACAATTTGGCGCTAGAAGGAGGGGGTAAGAATTCACACACCGAAGACCGACGCGAACCAGATCCGAAAAGATGACCACCGGAGCGACCGACGCTGACAACACCACCGCAGCAGGAAACATCACCGGCGGCACTGAAGTGAATCCTACGGTGGGAGACGGAACCCTCGACGCTATCCAACCGACGCCGGTGCAACCCGAGGCGATCTCTGCGTCCCTAGCAGAGATGAAGGCCATGATGATTGCGCAGGCAAATAAGACAGCGGAGCAAGGCAAGACTCTCGAGAACCTCACGACAGAGAGCCGAGCTCAAAGTCGGCAAATCGGTAGCCTAACCCCCATGATGAATCCATCCACCAGGGTTAGACGGCTCGGCCTCAACCCGACAGTGCTCAACTTCGCGACTCCGGGAGCGAAAACAGCCGAGCGGGAGGCTCGAGAACTTTCCATACGCAACCCCTCTCTGGAGAACAAACTCCCGCAGCCACGAGGCCCAACATCACCGAACCACCGCGTCTGGTCCGAAGAGGAGCCCCCGAGCGAGATCAGCAGCTTGGCGGAGCTCTAAGCGAACCCACTAATGGCTCGGCGGCTACAACAGGAACTGGGGAAGAGCGAGCCGATGCAACAACGTCACAACCAGCCGAGGTGACCATCACCGCGGCACGACAAGATGGGGGTTTGGAACTCAGCCCCGACTCGGAGCAAGACCAAGATTTAGCCGAGGAGGAAGAAAACCTCATGTGGGACGAGCAGGCATATCATCAAGACGAGCCCCGAAGGACAAACCGAGGCAGACCTACCGAACCCAACTCGGCGAGACGATGCAACGCCCTTGACGAAATCCGAGCTGATTTGGCTCGGGCGAACGCGGAGGTGAAGGCTATGCGATCGCAGGTGCACAAGGCGACGAGCGCAGCACCCGAGATTGCCTTGATGCTAGAGAAAGCCCAGATGACGCCATTCACAGCAAGGATTATGGAGACGAGAGTGTCCGACCCTGGGAAAATCCACCTCCCGACATACGAGGGATCGACGGATCCAAAAAAACATATCATGGCGTTTCGTATGGCGATGGCACGATCCAACCTCAGAGAAAGCGAGCGAGACGCAGGATATTGCCTTCTGTTTGTCGAGAATCTCCGAGGACCGGCCCTCGAATGGTTCTCCAGACTCGAGCACAATTCTATCGGCAATTTCAAAGATCTCTGCATCGAGTTCATGAAGCAATACTCCATGTTCATGAATCGAGGCGTGTCAGACGCCGACCTCTGGACACTATCTCAAGGACCAACCGAACCTTTAAGAACTTTCATGGGACGTTTCAAAGCAGTAATGTCGAAAGTCGGCGACGTGAGCGACAAAGGAGCTCTCCAAGTATTAAAGAAATCTCTGTGGTACAAATCAGATTTCCGAAAAGAGATTGGGCGCAACAAACTCCAATCCATCCAGGACGCCAAGCATCGGGCGTCGGATTTCATACTCGAAGAGGAGGAGTTCCAGATCCTCGACCAACGCTTCGGACCAACGAAATCAGCAAACAAAAATCAAGTGGTGCCGAGCCAACCAAGCCACCCGAAGAATCGCCCGAATAATGCCAGTGTCCATCACGAGGGACCAAACTTCAGCGGAGCGCACAACTATCAGATTAGCACCGAGCAAGGAGCCGGGCGAGGTCGAGGAAGAACAAACGGAATCACATGGACTAGGAATCCGAGCTCGTACGACGAAAAGGCCTACTGCGAAATCCACAAGACCTACGGACATCTCACGGCCAACTGCTGAAGTCTGGGAGATAAGCTAAGGGCAAAGTTCTTGGCCGGAGAGCTCGGCAATTCAATCAGCTTGAAGGACCTCGAGCAGGAGAAGCCGGTCGAAGCCGAGCAGGAAGAACAACCCGACCCGGAAAACTGACCCGGCGGCCCGCCGAAGCATGGAAGAAGAAACAATAATGCTTCGGACTCCGGTGGCCCGCGCCAGAGGATAAACATGATCATGGGAGGATCAGAGTACTGCAGAGACACGGTGTCCGCGATAAAAGTCTTCCAACGAAAATCCGAAGCCAAAATAAACTGGTCCGTACCAAGCAGAAATCCCAATGATACCATCACATTCGAAGAAAGAGAAACGACGGGTATAGACAGACCGCATAACGACCCCCTGGTGATCGAACTCATTGTGAAGGATCACGAAGTAGCCCGAGTCCTAATTGATACCGGAAGTTCGGTAGACGTCATATTCCGTGAAACTTTGGCGAAAATGGGAATCGACACGTCCGAAATAATACCGATTCCAAGTCCGTTGACCGGTTTCTCGGGAGAAACGACTATGACGATCGGAACGATCAGACTACCAGTCCTGGCGGAAGATGTCACTAAGATCGTCAACTTCTCGGTAACCGAAGGTCCCCCGGTGTACAACATTATCATGGGAACTCCGTGGATTAATTTGATGAGAGCCGTGGTCTCGACCTATCACCTCTGTTTGAAATTCTCCGGGACCAACGGGATCCGAACCATCTGGGGAAGTCAGAAGGAGTCGCGAATATGCTTCATGACCGAGCACAAGCTGAGGTACCCCAAAACCGAGGCGAAAGGGGAGACCATCCATAAAAAAATAAAAACCAACCAAAAAACTCTTGTAGCAATTACAGAAGGCCGAGCAAGCCGATGACAATCAGCCGCGATGTTCCCCGGTGATATCTATATGCTTAGACAACGAAAAACCGGAGAGATGCGTAGAAGTGGGAGCCGAGCTATACGACGCGATCAAAACCGAGCTGATCGACTTTTTGAAAAAGAACATCGACACTTTCGCTTGGGCCGCGGAGGACATGCCCAGGATTGACATCAACGTCACATGCCACGAGCTCAATGTGGATCCGACGTTCAAACCAGTGAAGCAAAAGAGAAGAAAACTCGGACCCGAGCGAGCTAAAGCGGTGAATGACGAAGTGGACAGACTGCTCAAAGTCGGATCCATCACCGAGGCGAAATATCCAGATTGGCTCGCAAATCCGGTAGTGGTAAAAAAGAAAAATGGAAAATGGCGTATTTGCGTCGACTTTACCGACTTAAACAAAGTATGTCCGAAGGATAGTTTCCCTCTCCCCACATTGATCGGCTCGTCGAGGCGACCGCAGGAAACAAGCTCCTATCGTTTATGGATGCTTTTTCTGGGTATAATCAGATCTTGATGAACCCTGACGACCAAGAAAAAACAGCATTCATAACCGACCGAGGTATTTACTGTTACAAAGTGATGCCGTTCGGATTGAAGAACGCCGGAGCTACGTATCATCGATTGGTCAATAAAATGTTCGCCGACCAACTGGGAAAAACGATGGAGGTATACATCGATGATATGCTGGTGAAGTCGCTGGAAGTAAGCGACCACATCACCCATCTGACGGAATGCTTCGAACGGCTGAACCATCACAACATGAAGCTCAATCCAGCGAAATGCAGATTCACAGTAACATCAGGGGAATTCCTCGGGTATCTGGTTACGAGCCGTGGAATCGAGGCAAATCCAAAGCAGATCGATGCGTTAATCCAAATGGAATCGCCCAGGAACAAAAGAGAAGTACAACGGCTAACAGGACGCGTCGCCGCCCTAAATCGTTTCATCTCGAAATCAACCGACAAGTGTCTAGCTTTCTACGACACACTCCGAGACAACAAGAAATTCGAATGGACGGAAAGGTGCGAGGCAGCCTTCCAAGAGCTAAAGCAGTACCTAGCAACTCCACCCGTGCTCGCAAAGCCAGTGGAAGGAGAACCCCTGTACCTATACATCGCCGTTTCGACTACCGCAGTCAGCGGAGTACTTGTCCGAGAAGAACGAGGGGAGCAAAACCCGATCTTCTACGTAAGCCAAACACTAGCAGATACAGAAACGAGATACCCGCAGATGGAGAAGTTGGCACTCGCTGTGGTGATGTCCGCACGGAAGCTCAGACCGTATTTTCAATCACATTCCATCGTGGTCCTGACGTCTTTCCCACTACGAGCCATACTGCATAGCCCAGGCCAATCCGGAAGGTTAGCAAAATGGGCAATTGAGCTCAGCGAATACGATATCGATTATCGGAGCAAGACCTGCGCCATGTCCCAAGTCCTCGCTGACTTCCTGATAGAGCTTTCGATCGACGGAACAGACGAACTGACCGAAGATTCCACATGGGTACTTCACGTAGACGGCTCATCGTCAAGACAGGGCTCGGGAATTGGGATTCGCCTGACATCTCCGAACGGCGAAGTCTTAGAGCAATCCTTCAGGCTGGCCTTCCACGCTTCTAACAACGAGGCCGAATACGAGGCTTTGATCGCGGGACTCAGGCTAGCGCGGGGAATCAAGGTTCAAAAAATTCGGGCCTTCTGCGATTCTCAGCTCGTCGCTAACCAATTCAACGGAGAGTACACGGCAAGAGACGATAGGATGGAGGCATACTTAAGCGTGGTCCAAAGACTTTCAAAAGAATTTAAAGAGTTCAAGCTAACGCGAATTCTCCGAGGCGAAAACGCTCAAGCTGATGCATTGGGGGCCCTCGCCTCGTCATCCGACCCCGGCCTCAAACGGGTAATCCCAGTAGAATTCATCGAACAACCTAGCATCGAAAGTTTTGAGACCGTCAACTTGATCGAGCCGGCCGAAGATCCTGAGGAGCCCGGTAACGAACAAGAAAAGGTCACAACTAAGGAAGACCAGAGGAATGAATACGGATGCGACCAAGAATGGATGAGAGCAATTCGAACTTACATAATGGATGGAGAAGTCCCCGCCAACAAATGGGCAGCTCGCAAACTAAAGGCTCAGGCAGCTCGATACATCCTACTCGATGGAGAAGTCTTCAAATGGTGATTCTCGGGACCACTAATGGCTTGCGTGGAAGGAAAAGAAGCACGTAGAGTAATGGAGGAAATTCATGCAGGATCCTGCGGAAATCATAGCGGCGGAAAGTCTCTAACAATAAAGATAAAACGTCACGGGTATTACTGGCCAATCATGGTGAAAGACTGCGAAATTTTTTCGCGGAAATGCGAGAAATGTCAACACCACGTCCCGACGATTCATCAGCCCACCGAGCTACTCTCCTCAATCTCGTCACATTACCCATTCATGCGATGGTCAATGGACATCGTCGGCCCGCTGCATCGTTCCAAGCAGAAGAGATTCCTGCTAGTTTTAACGGATTACTTCTCAAAATGGGTCGAAGCAGATTCTTTCGCCAGCATCAAGGACGTCCAAGTCGAGAACTTCGTCTGGAAGAACATCATCTGCCGACATGGAGTCCCGTACGAAATCGTGACCGACAACGGCTCGCAATTCATCTCAACGCGTTTCGAATCTTTTTGCGAAAAGTGGAAAATCAGACTGAGTAAATCGACGCCTAGATATCCACAAGGCAACGGGCAGGCTGAGGCAACGAACAAGACGATACTTGACGGATTGAAAAAACGCCTCGATGCCAAGAAGGGAAGATGGGCGGAAGAACTTGAAGGAGTCCTATGGTCGCATCGGACAACCCCGAGGCGAGCAACTGGCGAGACACCGTTCGCACTCGTCTACGGAACGGAATGCGTCATCCCCTCCGAAGTGGAGTTTCCGGGAGTACGACGACGACTCCTTCCGGGACAAGAAGGTCTCAATCACCTTATGCTCTTAGACGAAGCAGACCTAATCAACGAAAGACGCGACCAAGCACTCATTCGCATTCAAAATTACCAGCAAGCTACCGCGAAGTATTACAACTCCAACGTCAAAAGTCGGAGATTTCACGAAGGAGAGCTGGTCCTCCGTAAAGTCTTTCAAAATACGGCAGAACGGAACGCTGGAAAACTGGGAGCTAACTGGGAAGGACCGTATCGCATAACCAAGGTGGTCCGTCCAGGAGTACACGAACTCGCCAACCATTCGACAGACGCTTCGGTGCCAAGATCATGGAATGCGATGCATCTGAAGAAGTACTACTTCTAAGTAACTCATCACAAAAAAAAAAACGAACTACGGGGCGGTTTGATCCTCGAAAGGGGTACGTAGGCAACTCGTCTCATGACGAGTATATTCATATACTCCCACGCTATGTAAACCAAAAATATTCTTGAATAAAAGTTTACTTAGCTCTTTCCACCAACTCTTATCACTTCGTTTACTGTTGGCCACAGTATACGAACACTTAACATCCCAAACGGGATCTCAACCTTCACATTCATCACGAATTATAGGTTCTCTACATCCTTCACGGATCCAAGCGCGCTATATAAATTCAAGTCGAGTTTACCTCGGTTCAATCTCTATTGGGTATACCCCGAGAAAGATTCTAATGGCTGTTCTCGATACGAGCTCGCATATCGTTAAAACATGTGAGTCCTAACTAAGAGAACACGGAAACCCCAAATCTCACTTAACGTTGGTCATTGACATCTCGCGAACATCGTACTACTCGGGCATTTATCGCCTAAGTACGAACTAACTAAGTATGTTTGGCTAAAGCCCGATAAACCGTTCACTCCCAGGCAAGGTCGATCTAATATCAAGACGTTAACGGATACCGAGTCACTTCGGTACGGAACGAACGAGAACGCGAATATAGTCGAATCCGAATCATTAAACGAGTTATCTAAGCAAGCTCGGAGTGTCAAGTCCCCTCGATTCGGCAAAAACACAAGTCAAGAAAGGCACTTCAACGCGACATAAAATCAGAATCGCATAAATGTAAGACGGTGGATAAAGCCATCCAGGCACTTTGTTCGAAAGACAACAGAAATAGTTTCACCAAAAAATAAAATATAAATTAAGTCAGACGACAGAGTTTGGATCGGTAGCCTCAGCATTGGCACCCTCGGCAGGTTCGACGCTAACACCCCCGGTAGGTTCGGCGTTAGTGTCCTCGACGACATCGCCCTTTGGAGAGGAGGGCTCAACGGATTGCTTCTCGGAAAGCATTTCTTCTATGCGAGGAGTGTTGGCGTTCGACCCGGACGGATGTGCAACCCCAACCTTCGAAGCCGAGACTTCAAGTGTTTTTCCGCTTGGGAGAGTTGGCAAAGGATCCATCTGTACCGGAGAAGGCTTCAAGTCTTCACGGAGATCCGCTGCAAGCCGGTCAAACTCCTCGTAGGCACCTGCCATCTCGGCCTTGCACGCCGTCAGCCTCATTTTTTCATCCTCGAGAGCAGGAGGATCGGAACCCTAGAGAACGTCGATGAACTGAAGATTCCCCTCGACCTCGGCCAAATCAGCAACCCGGTCCTGAACGTCGCCCTTGAGCAAGGCCACCTTAGCCTCGGCACGAGAGATCCTTGCCCGATACTTATCGGCGAGCTCACGTTTCACCTCTTGACGGGCCTTCTCCAGGTTCGCCTCATGCATCTCTCGCTCGGACGAAACCTGCCTCTCTAAGGAAGCCATATCGGCCTCCAGCTGAGCCCTCTGATCCAAAAGACGCGACGTCATTTTCTCCGATTCGTCGCGCTGGCGCTTGAAGATGTCTCTCTCGGCTTGGAGGACCTTAATGTGCTTCGCCGATTCTTCCTCTTTCCTGGCGTGGCAAGCCTCCGCCTTGTCAAACTTTGTTTCCAAAGAAGCAGCGGCACTGCGGGCATTCTCAACCCGCCTTTGATCATCTCGGGCTTCTGCCTCGTACCCGAGAATAGCCTCGTTAGCTGCGGCGGCGAACTGCACGAACAAAAGCATAAGTACAAGAAGCGAAACGCATCGGAATATTAACTACCCTGCGAAAAATAATCTTCACCTTAGTCGCTTTGAGGGCCATCTGCGCGTACTTCCTCCGTTTGATGAGTGTGTTTGGAGGAGGAAAGAGAACGCCCGGGGCGAGAATTTTGGAGAAGAGAGCGGCAGCGACCTCGGGGTCGTCGTAGGCCTCTTCGGTCATTTTGGGGTCGGCCTCGGGAACACTGGCCTGCTTTGGGCTCCCCAGCGCCCGCTTCGTCTTCTTCTTCTTCTTTTCTTCAGGCGCCGCAGGCGCATCGGCCGCGGGACGCTTCCCAGACTTTTTATCCTTAGGATGATTGTCTTGCGGGAGCAAAGGGATCGTGTCCCCCGGTTTCGTCCCAGACTTGAGGCCCGAGACTATTTCCTTTGGTCCGTTCGTGGTCTTCTCCGCGCCTTCTAGCCCAGGAGCATCGCGCGCGTCCTTCTGCGCGGAGACGGATTCCCGAAGTCCCGAGCCATCCTCTTTCCTTCGCTCTGTGGTTTTCTTTGTGCCTTCTTTTTCCGAACTCGGGAGCGTCACGCGCATCTTACTCTTTGCTTCGAGCTCTTGTCGCTCACGAAGAGTTAGCCTTTTTGCCATCTCTATTCGGGTGTCTTCGGACGCAGATTCGGAATCGGAATCGCCTGCTTAATAACCGCTAAGGTATAGAGCTCGGGCGTGTTCGATCCGCTGAAAAGAGAAGTTTTTCTTCCAACGGACTTCCCTTTGGTTAAAAGCCTTTGCGACCTCCCAAATATCTTCCGGACACCTAAGCACGAGGCGAAGAACTGCGAAACAAAGAACAAAAGGAGTATTAGTAAGGTAAAAACCGAGCTGGAATATGCGGGAAAAACCCCTAAAGTCGCTTCGGTCTTCTACCAATTCGCCCCCATTCCGCCTTAGTTCTCTCGAGCCAATCCTCCGAAACAGAAGCATCGTTTTTAAGGACGTAAAAGAACTTGCTTTCCCAGTCCGCATCCTTGCTCGAGAAGTCCTGGATTATCCTACGATCTCTCTTGTTCGAGATGTAGTACACCTCGGCTTTGGGTTTACGTCGGATATCCAGAAGGTTCTCGAGATGTCCCAGCGAAAGCTCTATCCCGCACTCATAGCTCAAGGTCAGCAATCCCACAAGATGTCGCAAGGCCCTCGGTGTCAGTTGAGCCAGGGCAAGATCGCGGGACCACAAGTACTCCGAGATAAGCTTCGGGATCGGGAACCATAGCCAGCATTCGCCAAGAAAGACTTCGTAAATCGTGAAATAACCATCTGGCGGGCTATCTGCTCGTTCCATTTTGGAAGGAAGCCGAAATTCTACACCTTCACTGATCCCGAAACGAGCTCGGATGTCTGCTAAAGACCTCGGCGTCGAGAGAGATGAACCTGGCGGATCGGCAACTATCTTCTTTTTTCGACGCCGAGGTGCTTTCCCCTTTTGAAACCGTACGAGCTCGTCCAACTCCTGCCTCGCCTTAACTGGATCCCAGTTCCAGTCTTCTTCCTCGGGTTTCGGCTCAGATAGGTCCTTAGACCTTGGGACGTGCGCCTCGGCACGGTTGGTAGCTGAGAGCTCGGCGGAATGACAAGCGGGAGAAGAGAATATCTTTCTCCCTAACTTGGTCGGGGAATTAACCGAACCCACGGAGTCCTCGAGAACCGAATCACCTCGGGGTGGAGAAAGTCGCGCG
>JAHZTW010000001.1:390456630-390480290 GCA_020283515.1 Alliaria petiolata
TGAATTGTTAGAATTTGCAAAGAGATTTGAGATTCTAGGGTTTAGACATAGATAATCTTCGCAGCGAGAGTTGGTTGATTTTATTGTTGTGTTTCGAGTTCAAGAACAGTGCTTAATAATTCTTAACATTCTGTCTAGATCTGCAATTAGGATTCACCTGAGAATTTTCTTGATCCTAGCGTTTCGTCTCCTGAACTTACACCGTTTCAATTCGCTGTCTTTTACTTTTAACTATTTCTTCTTAGCTTAATTCGAACTTAGAAATTTGTTGAGTGATTATCCCTTCCTTGTGGATTCGATCCCTAAATACTAAAGTGATCTATTAATTTGAGAGAGTAGCTCTAGGGTAAATTTGAGAGCATATCAACCACTCTCAAAAGATACATGGAGAAGCAACGGAGAAGGTTCCGCGACTCGCGGATAGCGCGCACACGCCGCGAAGATTCACCTCCGCCTCAAGGACCGATTTCACCACCTAGAGAGCTGAACCCTTCTCCTCCCAAGTGCAAGTTCTGATACTTCGGAGCACCCGATAGATCCCACTATCGATTATCTACGGGAGATGAAGAAGATGGAGATTAGGACGACCCTCAAGATCGATTACTCCGCTTTAGACGCCTTGGGCATCACCGACGATGTTACATGGTATTTGGACGACCTAAGTCTCATGGCCTTCATTGAGATTGATCGACCTACCTACAAGGAGCTCACACAAGAGTTTTTATCTTCAGTTTAGTTATCCTACCGACGAGGGAGGAAGTTGATAAGCAGTTTCTTGGTGTGACTTAACAATTACTCAACCCCACTCATGTCATTGTAGGTACTTGAGGATCAATCCATATGGATATAGTTAAGACACAAGGAATGCATACAACTTCTTAATCCAAGCTAGTAACAAAGATTTTGGATTCAACTAACAACCTAATTGATCAAACAAACCAAGTCAAGCTAATTAACTACTAATCAAGATTATCAAAAGACTAAAACAAATCCAAGGATGAGGTTATCAATCTAAGGTGTTCCAAGAATCAATCTTTGATGCCAAACAATCACAATATAAGCTAATCCCTAGGCTTAGAGCTCAATAGCTAGACTAATCCACTTTCATGGCACTAATCCCTTCATTAAACATCCTAATCAAGAACTAACTATCATTAGTGAAAAGGAAGCTAACAAGCATTATGAAACAGTTCTAAATTACCAATAAACACCCTAGACAATCACTTCCATGAGCTAGGAATGTAAATCCCTTGTTTAGTTGGTTGAGGAATTTCATCAAACACCTTGTGGGTGTGAAATTCCGTAAGGCCTAGTTTTAGCATGATCAAGGCTAAACTAGCATTTAGAACACTAAACAAGGAGGGAAATGGAAGAATCTAATCCTATGAATCAAAACTAACCCTTAAAACACCCTAGATCTAACCCATCCTTAGATCCTACTGAAACTACTCACTAATCATGGGTAATCCCTTAAATCTTATGAAAGAGATAGAGATAAACATGATTAGAGAGATAGAAGACGAAAGATTAAAAGAGGTAATATTAGATTTGCATAAACTTAAACAAATGTCTTACAAAATCACTTAGAAACCAAAAGGGAAAGTTTTCTAAGCAAGAACAAGAGACTAAAAGATACTTAGGAAAAATTAGGTCTTTTCCTATTTATAGTGAACAGTGGACGACCCGGGTCAACCCGGAACAGACCGGGTATTGACCAGGTTTAAGTCTGAAAATCGGGCAGCGTATCGAGCTTGCTAGGTCGATACGCAGCTCGATACGCTGCTAAATGTTTCCTCAAGGAGCGTGTCGAGCTTAGCAGGTCGACATAGATGCCCGATACGCCAGTCTTCAACTTCAGATGAGATGTGTATCGACCTTAGCAGTCCGATACGAATGCCCGATACGTCGACTTCAAAACTCCGGGTGGCCTGTGTATCGGGCTTAGTAGCTCGACATAATCGGCCGATACGCGCACTCCATCTTCCCTGCCGAGCTATATCGACCTTGGTAGGTCGACACCAAGGTCAATACACTTCTAAAATTTGTCTGCTCCATGTTTGGCTCCCGTCTTTTCTTCCTCCTTGTCACCCAACTCCCCAAAGGGGTCTTCCAATCCTCCAAAGTACCTAATTAAGACTAAAAATGCACAATATGCAACATCCTAAGCTAAAAATTTCTAGACTCTAATATGAATGCAATTTGGTCCAAATGTAGCTAAATGGATGCATAAATGAATGCAAAGCTATCTAAATTGGGTGCTAAAACATGCTAATTTATGAGTATATCAGAAGTCACATCCGAAAGACGGTATTCTCTATTTCACCATTGCCTCTAGAGATTATAAGTTGAGCATCCTCCGGATGGGCCGAGGCATATACGACAAGGGAAGGCATCCGTCCGCTTTTCGTTGACTTGGGGAGCGAGACAAGCATTGAAGAAGAGTGGATTGCTGATCTTTGGGGACTTATGGGCCGAGGCATATACGACAAGGGAAGGCATCCGTCCGTTTTTCGTTTATATCCGGCCGTGCGTTTTGTGCACTGCCTCATAGCACATCGACTTTTCTCTCCCAGCAATCAGTCATGTATTCTTATTCCAGAGCTCGACTTACTTCAGTCTGCTTTCAGAGACGAGCAATTTTTAGCATGTCTTGGATGCGTTCTAGCAGAGAGACTCGTGCAAGTGAAGCACAATGTTACCGCACCCAAGTGCGACGCTGCCTTCACGACTTACAGAGGTATTATAACAGCGATTATGAAGGCTATCAGAGTAGACACTAGCACTGAGGCACCACTAGATGAGTCTTGGTTCGATTTGATCCAATTTCCGACGGACATGAACCTGACATGCGCAACCATGGATCTGGATAGGTTCGAATACCGATACCAACTCGGGAAGGGAGACAACCGCATGGTCTATTTACCGCCTCTCACAGTCATGCGTCTTTTAGACGGATCAACACAGTGGATCCCGGGACACGAATAATTCATTACCGAGTTCTCACGCCTCTCACTTACTATTGGAGAGTACATAGCCGCTAAGGCTAAGAGAGAGGTGTTCCGTCAGAGAGCCCACCGCACATTATCTTCCTCCACGCACAACACCTCACGATCCGCGACACCCTCCACCACAACAAATCCCAAGATCACCGCCCTTCAGGAGCAACTGGCACGCCATAACGAGATGCTTGAGAGGATGGCGCGACAGCTTCGAGAGAGAGGACACATAGATGTCGACATTTAGAACCTGAGTTCAAATGCCTTGAAGATTTCATGTCTTGGCCGAAACTCTTCCTGCTTACGAGCTTGGTTCCATCTATTTCATCCCTATCTTTTACTTCTGCTTTATTTTTCATATTTTGAGTCAGTCCCATCCTTTCATCACTATTTACCACTGAGGACAATGCGATTTAAGACTGGGGGAGGATTTATCCGTACTAATGATCTCTCATTGGCCTTGGTTTTATTTGAGTCGTTTTAATGATTTTTATTCTAAGAACTAAAGATGATATCTCGATATATATGATATGGTTTTAGGGACTAAGATGCAAAAACAAGGATGATAATCGACCAGTGTGCTTCTACGCTATTTCTAGTAACAGATCTTTCAAGCTTTAGTGCTAGACTAGGTGGTAGACACAAAGCCGGCAGGGCGAAATCCTAGTGAATGTCGATCTATAGAGATTTAAGGGGAAGAATATACTAGCTCTACTTTAATTGGACTTTAACCTGACATCTAATTTCCCTGTCAACAGATTTAAGCATTCAACAAGAAAGCCAAAACGTTCGGGACATCTTTTCAATTTTACACGACCCTTGGTTGTTCCCGAACGGCCAACACATCTTCAGTTGGTACCATACCCGAAACATTTACCATCTTTGCATACCTTATGTATCTCTCTTGTTTGCACAATATGCAGATATGTGCAAAAACGCCGGAGAAGGAAGAACGACACGATTTCTAGTCACTCAAGACGAAGGATCAAATGGTTAAGGAACAAAAGTACCAACCACAAAAGTAGATGACTTATGCCTCAGAAAACTCGAAAGAATGGTAACATTTTCGAGCACCTTAAGACTCATTACACTAAGGCACTTCCCGTCTTCATAAAAAAAAAAAAGTAACACGGATAGATGACCTGAATTCCTTGAAATGATGATGGTACTTATCCATAAAAAAAAGAGTTACATGAAAATAAAGAAGCGGGAAGAAAAGGCCTAAGATTCTTAGGAGGTCGAAACATTCAAAGAGGCAGAGTCTGGTGATAAGTTTAGGCACCATCCAATTCAAATCTGAAGCAAGAAACTATGTTAGGGGGGAATGGCGATATCAAGGAGAACTCGCGGATGTGTACGTGCGAAGAGTGATTGAAAATCATGGATCCCAACAGTTCCACCTTCTCATGTTGATTTGCATAATATCTCGCACCTTCCAGAGATTTACACGGTAACCCGAAACACTCTATACCTCACCAATAAAAGCCTTTACATACCAAGACTCGTTGAACCTCGCATAATATCCCTTGACAAGGATCACGCCAATTTTTAATATAGCTTAAAGAGCTAGTTGACCGGAACTTGGGATTTAGATAGTGAAAGCTTCGTAAAGGACTATTGTTGAAGGAACTATAGTAAGAATTTTCTAGGTTGGGCTTGAAATGATTAGTTCGATGATTTATGGTTTAGAAGGACGGTCACTGAGTTTTTGCTAGTTCCCATATTTTCAAACTTCTTTCCGAGCTTTTATCAGCGTTTTGTTTGAGGACAAACAATAGATTAAGTTTGGGGGAGTTGATAACACTCATATTTTCCTCCCAAAACCTATCATTTCAAGATCCTTTACAAGTGTTTTAACCCGGATTTCAAAGGTTTTAAAGTGATTTTCACGTTTCCTAGTCTCAAGAGTCATTTTAGGGAAATTGGATATAAAGCATACATTTTGGAGCAAAACTGGCGTTTTCAAGACCAGTGCTCGAAGGCTTATATATATGTTCAACATCAAACGACAACCTTCCCACCACAAGATCAAGCTCATATTTGGAGACAAAATAGCCTTATCGGCTGTCTTTCACCTCGGGGTGGTTTGAGTCTAATCC
Organism: Alliaria petiolata; assembly: GCA_020283515.1. Taxonomy (NCBI): domain Eukaryota; kingdom Viridiplantae; phylum Streptophyta; class Magnoliopsida; order Brassicales; family Brassicaceae; genus Alliaria; species Alliaria petiolata. The sequence continues at coordinate 390,461,726 of JAHZTW010000001.1, forward strand.
CACGGTTGGATCTGAAGTTATAAAGGAAGCAAGAAGGTCCGTCAAGCACAGAGAAGAAAACGTTGGCCTCGCCACGATTTATCCAGAAGACCAGTGGCCGCACCACACTTGGTCGCTCGCGAGGGCCGGACACTTCGGCCCATCCCGAGCACGTTTGCACTTATTCGATATTTTCCGAGGTTAAAACGCGAAGCCCACTTGATGAAGACATGAAGGCCTATTTAAGGAGACTCCTAGGGGCTTCAGAAAGAACGTGAATTTTCACAAGAGCTTTTCCACAAACACTTTTCACGCCACCTTTGAGTGCACCTTTGACAGCAGTTAAGATTTTATCTGGACAGTATAATTTGATCAACGACATTAGATTGACGAATACGAACTTTGCTTTCTTCTATAACCGTCTCTTCTCTTATAAACGTCTGATTTTTCGTATGTCATTTGATTAACGTTAAAATTATTTGCGTTTTTTTGCGATTTTTCTCTGTCCGCCAAAAATATATATTTTAATAGAATGTATTTTAGATAAATTTAAAACTAAGATTTATTATTTACAAATAAATTAAAATCAAATTAGATATCATTCGGTTTTAAAAGATTTATTTTTAAGAACCTAACCAACTAAGTCACTTTAAAATCTAATTTACTTCTTGTTAGATCCGATCCATGAACCGCAGAGGATACCATTGAGCCCAACGCTTTTTATCATTGATTTATAACCGTGCTTGAAACAATACTACAAAACTGTGACACACAAACCCCCCAACCTTTCTATTTGGTTTAAAGTAGTTAGAAATCTTTGGACTTTCGCGAAACAACAATCTCTGTGAATTCGATCCCTTAATATACTATTGTGATTGCTGTTCACTTGCAGCTATCTTAGGGATAAAACTTGGAGTATAAAACCCCACGCATCAATGTGGTAGAAATTTTTTTGTTGTAACGTGTCAGTTAACATTACAGTTTCGGTAATATAACAAGGCTTAACTAAAGTATTATAGATAGACTTCTTTAACAGACTTCTTAATCAGACTTCTTAAGCAGACTTCTTAAATAGACTTCTAAAACAGACTTCTTCAACATATGAAACACAACAACATTTGTGACATACATAGGAGGAGAATTAGGAGGCATTTGTTGAAGCATCAGAGGTGGTAATGGATAGGATAACTCCACAAACTCTGCTTCTTTTTCCAGCATATAGTCTTCTTGTGCCATTTTAAGAAGCTCACCACGTGTGCAACCATCTCTCAAGAAGAACATTCGCTCTCCTTTGCGATTATCCACCTCGAAATGCCACAACAATTCTTTCCTCACTCATTCTCGGGTATGTGAACCATTCTCTTTAAGAAAACCAAATTTAAACCAGATTAGAAATCAATGTCGAATAAGTAGCCTTCACCTTTAAGTATTTTACTAATAAGCTAAATACATAATAACACACAAAAAATTAATTAAAGCTTAACTATAACAAACAAACATGTCAAATTCATACATAAGCAAGACCAATAAATAAGACAAACTCAAGAGTTAAATAATTATTTTTATTTATTACAAATTTCGTAAACTAACAAATAAGACTATTTTAGTAGCCTTCTTAAACAAGTCTGCACCTAATAAGTTCAGTGTCATAAGAAATAAAAAAAATATGATTCCATACATATAAAACATTATCATGTAAAACTATTACATTAGCAAGTACACTTACTAACAAGTACACTTACTAACACAAGCGCAAAACCAATAAAATCTTTAAAATTCGTTATAAATTGATAAAAATGCGTTTTAAAAAAACTTGAAAAGCATACTTCATAAAGTAGTCTAACAGTAAAATCTACTATAGTAGCCAACATATGAAGTTTCTATTTTAGGTTACTTTTGCAATTGACAAAAGATAGTAGACTTCAGAGAGAAGTCTACTCACTCAGAAAAATCTCCTCCTGAAGTCTTCTTAAAAAATCTCCTCACTCGGAGTAGACTTCTCCAAGCTCAGTAGACTTCTCGAAGAAGTCTACTATAAAAGTCTACTCCGAAAAGTAGACTACAGAGAGGTCAGTGTTACAATTGACCAAATTTTACTTTCTCGAGCCGACTTCATATGAAGTCTACTCAGAGTAGACTTTCAAACGAAGTCTACAGTGGGTTAGTTTTTGGGGTTGACTAAACATTAAATTAATTAATTAGTAGACTTCATATCGAAGTCTGCTAAGAAAATAAACTTCTATACGAAGTCTGCGGAAAAGTCAAAGACTTGTCAATTGCAAAACTGACCTCTCTTTCTACTGACTTCAAACGGACATTTCGTTAAAAAAAAGTCTTCGTCTTGGTTAAAGGCAAAACTAACCTGTTTCTAATGAAGTCGGAAATCGGTACACTCGGTCAATTGCAAAACTAACTTGTGCGTTGAGCAGCAAACTTCTGAAGAACTCTACGACCGAAGTAGACTTCCAAAAGAAGTATGCGTTCGCGGCACATATAAAAAAATCACGAAAATCGACTAAAAAATTACCTAGCAGTGGTCTTTACCTTCTTCGACTGCCAAGAACTTCGATTCTAGCCACCACCAAAGAAGCTCAATCGATATGCACGACCAAATCACTGGATATGGTAATATCTTAGAACAAAAATTTTGGATTTAGGTAAATTAGAGAGTTTTTGAGATGAAAATGAAGAGACAATGGAAAAATATAAGGTTATGAGAGGAAATAATGAGCTTAAAGTGCTTAAAATCGGTTATAGAAGTTTTAAAAGCTTCAAATTGGTTGAGAGATTTGTAAGCCAGAGCCATCACTGAAAAGCACATCATCGCCTCCGTTGTATGGTTAATGGAGGGACATATCAGCGATGTCAGATGTCATGTGTTGGATTCTTGTGCTTTACTCTTTTACGGTGAAGAAGAAAGAGGCAGTATTGGGTTAATATTTTCTTCATACTTCTCCATACATCATCTCTTAGATATTTATATCACTTGCTTAATCTACTTCTTAACCTACTTCACTTATTACACAAACCTACTTCACTTATTACACAACCAAAATATAACCCATTACACTTGGGCTTAATTTGCTAGATGGCCCAAAACTTTTTGTCTTTACTTATTTCCCCTAAACATCACGTGCCTCCTTTTCTTCTCCCACTTCTATTCTATATTGTTAACTCTCTTCTTTTTCTTCCTTCTTGCCACGCACCACTTCTATTCAACATCTTCTTCTTCTCATCTTTCTCATTCTTCTCTTCAACTTTCTTGTTTATTTCTTCTGCATGATTAAGCACATGATCAAATTCTGACACTCCCTCTTGATTCTTTTGCTTAATCCCCAAATTTTGATTTAGGGATTTGATCCCTTTTCCTCCTTGGTCTTCTCCGGCGATTCTCCGATCTCTTGGACGAATCACTTTTACAGCATCAGCAAAGCCCACTGGTAAGTTTGCTTTCTCCCTCGTCGCTTCATGGGTTTTCCAATTTTCATTGGCATTGTCACTTTCTATGATTTGATCCCCATCTGAATTTCTTTCTGTTTCACTTCACTCGTTACTGATTTCTGAAGCTCTCTCTTCTGCAGCGCAGTGTCTCTGTTTCTTACCTCCCTCTTGGTAAGTTTCTTCTTATCCCACAAATTTCCAGAATCCTTCTCTCTTAGATCCGGCCTTTGCAAAGCTCCAATTTTTGCTTTCTCATTCTCCTTCTTGTTCTTTTTTTTTTCCATGAATCGAACTTCCCCTTTGTCAACTAAAACAAAAATTTCCTTTTGGCTCCTTTCTGATTGTACTTTCTCTGTCTCGTGAGCCTTCCCCGCAATTGTTTTCAGTTCTCCGTGAATCTCCTTCACCTCCATACCGGTTGCTTCTCCACGTTTATGCTGACTGCTTCTCCAGACAGTATATGCTCCCTCTTAGGTAAGTCTCCTTCCTGTTTGGTGTCTTCCTTGAACACCATCTTGTTCCTCTCTTCTTCTGAAACCATAACCTCGGTCTCTCCGACCTTGGTTTCTTTGTTTTCGTCTGTTGGACCTCTTTGGTCCTCAACTCCAACCACAGACTTGATCTTCTCACTTATTTGACTTCCTTGATTGATCTTTTTATCAACAATATCAGTTTCTCTCTGGACAATTACTGTGTCTCTCTACTTCTCGCCTTCAGCTCCATCCTTATCTCTCAGGTACTCAGCAGGTTTATACACCTTCTTCTCCATCCATCCTTTTGGATTAGACCATCGTTGATCCACAAACTTCTGTTTCATGTCCTTTAGCATTATGTCTCTCTGTTTACATGGCTGCCCAATGCTTGATTCTCCCTTGTGGATTCATTTTGGTAAGTCTTTCTTGACCACTTGATCCTTTGTTTCACTGTGATCCTGCTTCAATCTTCCTTGAACATCAGGAACCACTGTTAAATCTTTTGCTCCATCAGTCACACAACTTACTGACCGTTCTTCTCTTTAATCTTGTGGGTTTTCAGCTTCAGCATCTTCATAAGCCTTTTTAACAATTTCAGGTACAAATACAATTTCTGCTACCTTCTGTGAAGACTCTCCTTGTTGTCTTTCAACTATCTCATCTCTTGCTCTTTGAAGCTTGATAAGATAACACCCATTTGACATAGTTGCTTCTACTATCTTCTTCCCTTCTTGATTCATGATTATGCAATTTAACACTTTAAACATCACCTTGCAGCCGTTACTCATCATATGGGGAACACTTAGATAGTTATGCTCCAAGCTAGGAACTAGATGAACATCTCTTATGTCTCTTTTCCTATTCTTGTCATCACAGAAATTGTTCCTTGATAAGTAGATTTTTCATTGTACTTAAACAATTACTCAAACCCACTCATGTCATTGTAGGTACTTGAGGATCAATCCATATGGAAATGGTTAAGACAATAAGAATGCATAAAACTTCTTAATCTAGGCTACCAATAAAGTTTTGAGGTTTAACTAACAACCTCAATGATTAAACAAGGCAAATTAAAGCTAATTAACTACTAATCAAGATTATCCAATGACTAAAATGAATCCAAGGATGGGGTTATCAATCTAAGGTGTTCCAAGAATCAATCTTTGATGCCAAACAATCACAATATAAGCTAATACCTAAGCTTAGAACTCAAGAGCAAGACTAATCCACTTCCACGGCACTAATCCCTTCATTAATCATCCTAATCAAGATCAAACTTTCATTTGTGAAAAGGAAGCTAACAAACATTATGAAACAATTCTAAAATGCTAATAAACACCATAGACAATCACTTTCATGAGATAAGAATGTAAATCCCTTGTTTAGTTGGTTGGGAAATTTCATCAAACACCTTGTGGGTGGGAAATTCCCTAAACTCTAGTTTTGGCTTGATCAAGGCTAAACTAGCATTAGGATCACTAAACAAGGAGGGAAATGAAAGAATCTAACCCTAGACATCAAGATCAATCCATGAAACACCCTAAATCTAACCCATCTCTAGATCCTAAGGAGATTACTCACTAATCATGATTAGACCCTCAAATCCTATGAAAGAGATGAAGATAAACATGATTAGAGAGATATATAAGAAAGATTAACAAAGATAAGTACTAAATTGCATAAACTCAATTAAAAGTCTAACAAAATCATTTGGAAACCAAAGAGAAAGGTTTTCTAAGCAAGAACAAAAGATAAAAAAATATTTAGGAAAATTTAGGTCATTTACTATTTATAGTGAACAATGGACGAACCGGGTCAACCCGGAACAAACTGGGTATTGACCCGGTTTAAGGCTGAAATCGAGCATCGTATCGAGCTTGCTAGCTAGGTCGACATGCAGCTCGATACGCTGCTAAAAGTTTTCTTCAAGGACTGTGTAGAGCTTAGTAGCTTGACACAAATGCCGATACGCTCCTTCCAAAACTCCGGGTGGGCTTTGTATTGATAACTAGCTTTTTAGCAGGTTAAACAAAACCTAAAGCTTGTCTATGTCATTGTAATACTTCAGGTCATCAATCCAAATCAGGGTGTGAAAGGTATTAAGAATACAAGAGCTTGAAATAAAGCTAAGCAGATTCGAGTTAAATGGGGAGAAATTCTCTAAAAACTACTTGCAACTATAAAACAAAGATGAAAACTATTTTAAAATCTCTACTGAAGAGTTATACAACTAATAGATTACTTTTAATCAACTAAACAATCGATCTAACAGTTTTACAAAATCAAAATCTAAAACCGGTTTTATTAATAGATTTGATGGCGAGTAGCTAGATTAAACAAAAATTATTTCTAAAAATAAAACAACTAACGAAATCAAACCAGACAGTAAAGAAAGACACTAAAAAATATTAAAAACACAATTTTACAAATAAAAACCATAAAGCCAATTTAAACTTATCTAGGAGATTTTTAGTAAAAATAACACAAAGCTAAAAAAAATGGTTTTAAGTTCAAGTATAGAAAATAGATTCAAGGTTGGGATTCATTCTTAGGAAGGTTGAAAATTCGATCTTGGGTTTTGAAAACAAATTTTTACTCTTTTTAGTTAATTCTCTAAACCTTAAGAAACCAAAATAGAATTATCCATGATGTGTGGTATAATTCCTTTCTTCACCCTTTCCTCCTAACCCATGATGTTTGGTGGAAAGAAAAGGTGAAGAACATTAAGGATGGATCTTAAAAGAAATGGTTTAACTAGCTCCCTAAACATCCATGATGTGTGGGAAAGGATGAGCTAGTCTCTTGGATTTGGTTTTAAGGGATTTCCTAAGTCTTGTTAGGATAAGGAAATCCCTAGATTAAAGAGATCTCCAAGGAGAATCTCTAGACCTTAAAACTCCCAAATCCAAGAAGAGATTTAAAATGAAGTACAAGAAAACACCCAAAATCTAGTTTTCAACCCCCTTAAATCATCCCAACCCCAAACCTTGGTGGATTACTCACAACTCATGTTCATACCTCTCTTAAACACAAGTTTAGAGCTGATGAACATAAGCGGTTTTTAAGATGAAGAAAGATTTTTTATTAAATACTTGTGGAAGATAATAAAATACTTTTAATAAGAATTATATATAATAAAAATAAGAGTTTTTAAGAAACTAAATAAGAAGAACTATAGAACTCAAGAACACTTGAAGAACAAAGGAAAGCTTACTAGAACTTAAAGAAGACTTTGAAAGAGAGAATATAAGACTTGATTTATAACTTGAATGAAAACTGAATTAAAAACTGGATGATTTTTACAAGCACATAAACACTCTTTATATAGAGTTTTAAACATGGCTCTTGGCCTAAAAAGAGGGGTCAAGGGGTAAGAGTCAAGAGGCAAGAGACAAGGGGCAAGAGACAGAAAGTATGTCTACCACTTTCACTTAAAGCATAAACACTTTTCTGGGTCAACTTCCGTCAGTTCGAGTAGTCCAGTCGATCTTCCTGTCGATCTACATTTTGATCGAGTCAGTTTGGTCGATCTCCGACTCGAACAGTATTTGGTTCGGGTCGTCAGTCGATCGTCCACTCGATTTGCTTTGGATCGACTCATCTTGGTCGATTGTCTAGTCGATCACACCTTGATCGTGTGAGTGTGGTCAATCATACGGTCGATCTTGTCTTCAGATCGAGTCATTCTGCTCGATCGGTCAGTCGATCTTGGCTTCTTTGGTTTTGTCCGAGTTTTCTCTTGATTCCCACCTACTCCTAGGTTCTTCTTCCGTCTTCTTCTTAATGCTCAGCATCCATCACAGCTCCAAGTACTCAAAGCAACCTGAAAAAGATGCAAATATGCAAGAAACCATGCAAATGCTAATGCAAAGTGTTCTAGGACTTAAAATGGTACAAATGATGCAAACTAGTCTATTATGAATGATGTATGCATGAAAAATCTATTCTAAATGCAAGCTAAATATGCGAAATATATGAGTATATCAACTCCCCCAAACTTGCCTTTTGCTTGCCCTCAAGCAAACAAAATTCAAGCTAGGAAGAGATGAAAAAAAAACGGGGGCTCAAATCCAAAAGTGTTTTTCAAATGTATTAATTCAAAGGTCCTTGTTCTCAGTTCTAGGATGCAGTACACAAGCATTTACTCAAAAGGACTTAGCCATAATCATTACATATTGAAATTCAAATCATGACTTGTTTATTCCAAGCAATCCAAGAATCAAAACCTTTAACATTCATTAAGAGTTAAAACCGTGAATCACACTTGTACTTTTTAAAACCGAATATATTTGGCAAGGGTTAAGGTTATGAGATAAAAATGATCTCATTAAAATGGGTATTCCAAGCAATGGTTTCTCTCAAAAAATGTTTGAACTTATACATAATGCTAAAGGTAAAAGGCAATGCATGCATACATGACTAGACTCACAGCTACCCAAGTACACTAACAATGATCATAATCCCTCTCTCAATCTTTTTTTTTTTTTTTCAAGCTCACTCGCCCTCTAGAAACTACCAAATCAACAAGGTTATTCACGCCAAGCTTAAACCCACAAGAACTTTTAAAATTTGGATCTTTTCTTAGGGAAATTTCTTAAACTTTGCTTAAGGCTAGTGGTATGGTCATAAATATTAGCTCTTTTTCTTTCCTTTGATAGCTTTCTAATATTTCTTTTATGAATTTGGCCTCTAGGGCTCTTTTTTCTTTGCTTGAGCTTTTTCTTATCACAAATCAAGATTTAACCACTAGAAATATGTATCCCTTTTTCATCTTTTTCCTTAACACCTTCATATTCTCAAACCCGTGAACTCCAAATTCCCAAACAAGCCTAAAACTAGCTTAAAAATGCAAAGATAGCAACATTATGAGAGCCTAAACATGTCGCCCAAAACCTAACACTTTATGCCAAGTTCAAACAGAAAATAAGGCCTCACAATTTGCAATCACACACGAAAATTGGCTTGAAATAAGGCAAGGGTCAAGGTGTGGTATTATATTTAGGCTTACAAAGAGTGGTGAAGTAAATAAGAAAGCCCAAATATTTTTTTGTAATCCATGTATTCTTTTTCAAATGCACAAGCATGATAATTAGATGTTCATGTTAAGGTTCCGATTTTAAAGTAAGGATTCAATTCATACTTTTTCTTTTCAACTTTAAGCCAAGAAAATCGAATCAAATGGTCCAAGCATGGTTAGAACTTAATTTCAAAGTTTGCACAAGGCATCAAAGAACTACTAACTAGGTACTTGAACCAATACATGAGCTTAAAACACTTTTTAAAGGAAATTTTTCATCATTGCCCCCTATGCATATGAGTGATGCAACTTATATGATAAAAAGCTATACTCAATCCTACAATATTTGGTAATGCAAATGTTATACGATTTTTTTTTTTTCGAAATTTTTATGAATTTTTATGATTTTTTTTGTATTTTTCTATGCAATTTTTTTTTTATGAATGTAAGAAGACTCAAGGATGTAAAAATAAAATAAGATCCAAATAAAAATATGTCAAAGCACACACTCTCCTCCCCCAAATTTGAATGACACCGTCTCGGTGTTTAAACAAATTCAAGAGAAGATAAAAATAAAAATGCATGTTATATACAAAGTTTGGCTTTTTTTGGTACCTTGAGGCTAGAGATGGCCGGAGCTTGAGGTTGCTCCGGTCCTTCTGCTCTTTCTTGATGTGTCATGGAGTACTCCTTTGTCCTTGCTCCTGGTTGCGCGGTCTTGGAGACGAGGATGTCCAGCTTGAAAATCTTCGGGTTCACGGATTTCTATCCCTCCGGTTGAGTGTCTTGCTGCCGTCGTGCCTACTTGTTAATCTTCATCACTCAAGGCCATCTCTGAAGAGATTTTCCCTTGAAGGACCTTCTGGTTTTGGTGTGCGGCTCATAGTCCAACTTCGGGAGCTCAAAGCTTGAGGGCATTTCATCATCTGCGGGAGGAGATTCTGGAGATGATTGGGTCGGCTGGGGTGCTGTTTCTATGCCTCCTAGAGGCGCATAACACTCCTCATCAGTAGGCAAGAACTTGATGTTGCCGTTGCTATTAGCTAGAGTTTCCCCCGGATTTGGTAAGATGAAGGTCTTCTTCTTATGTTCTTCATTGTAGAACAGGTATGCATAGTAACCTGGAGCTGGAGTAGGTCCCAAGGAATCCGTGTTGATCATGTAGGCTTGATCCATGTATGCATGTTCCGCGCATGGTGTGAACTCGGTGAGTGGTACTCCCGCTTGCACAAACAGTGGCATGAGAAGGCCTTTTATTTTTGGGGTAAGTTTTTGATTTATCAATAAATACTAGATGAAAAACTCTTGAGATAATAACAAATCAAGAAAATTCCCTAATATTTAGATATTTCTAAAATTATGATCCTTATCCCTAGCAAATTATGTCAACCATACAACTTTAAAAGGAAATTTTCCAAAATCGAAATATGGCATGATAAAATTCGAATTATCTTTCAAAGTTGATGAAACTAAGAAGCTCTTCCTCTTTAGAAAACCAGAAAAACTCACACTCTCTTTCTGATTTGCAAAAATCGATTTTAATGTAAGGAAAGGAGAGAGTGGATGTGTGGTTTTATAAAGAAGGGAATGTTTGGACTTATACAAGCAAGTGGGGTTTTAAATTTGGACAAAGCTCAATTATCAAGGTTCAGAGGAGCCTGGTTGACCAAATTCAAATTCAAATTCAAAAGTAGGAGGGAATGAGAAAGAGGGAGAAATTTAAAAAACTCCCCCTTGGCAGACGATCGAGTGGTTCAGTCGATCTACCACTCGATCTCTTGCCCATCTTACTCTGATCGAGTACTAGCTCGATTGGTTGGTCGATCTGATTTAAATCGAGGGATGGATCGACTAACGTCCTCGTTTTAGGTGGTTCTGTTCGTGATCGAGTGATTGTGTCGATCTCTTGATCGATCTTAGCTCCGTGATCGAGTGATATCACTCGATCTTCCACTCGATCGTCTCCTCCTGCCTTTCTTTTCTTTGCTTTGTTGAACCCTCTGTCGTGCTTCTTGGCTCTTGTTTCCTTGCACCTACACATTTAAAGCAGAAAGCATAAAATTTAAACAAAATATATACAATGATAGTCATGGGATTGCCTCCCAAGTGCGCTTGTTTTAAGTCTCTATGCTTGACTTTACTTGGTTAGGCTAGTGGGGGGTCTTGGAGAGGCAATGTGGTGCTCTCCTTACTACAGTCACTCACAATGTAGGGCTTGACTCTGTGACCATTCACTGTGAAATGCTCTCCATTTTTCCCAACCAAAGTTATAGCTCCATATGGTAGTACCTCTCTTATCTCAAATGGCCCGGACCACCTAGACTTGAGCTTCCCGGAAAACAGCTTCAATCTTGAGTTGTAAAGTAGAACCATGCTTCCCTCCTTGAGCTCCTTGTGCACCAGTTTCTTGTCATGAAAGGCTTTGGTCCTTTCCTTGTAAATCTTGGCGCTTTCATTAGCATCCATCCTTATCTCATCAAGCTCTTGAAGTTGCACTAACCTTTTCTCTTGGGCGGTCTTGAGATTGTAGTTGAGTTGCTTCACAACTCAAAGAGCTTTGTGTTTTAATTCCACAGGAAGGTGACAAGATTTTCCATAGAGGAGGTTAAAAGGCGTGGTTCCAATGGGAGTTTTGTAGGCCGTTCTATACGCCCAAAGAGCGTCATCTAGCTTGCTAGACCAATATTTTCTAGTGACTCCCACGGTCTTCTCTAGTATAGTCTTGATTTGTTTATTCGAAACCTCCACTTGGCCGCTTGTTTGAGGGTGATAGGGCGTGGCCACCTTGTGCTTAACACCATGTTTTCTCAAGAGACTTTCAAAAACTTTGTTGATGAAGTGGCTGCCTCCATCGCTAATCACCACCTTAGGGACTCCAAATCTTGGAAAGATTATCGTTTTGAAAAGTTTAACCACCACCTTTGAATCGTTTGTTGGTGAGGCCATGGCTTCCACCCATTTAGACACGTAGTCTACTGCCACAAGAATGTACTTGTTGCCATATGATGATGGAAATGGACCCATAAAATCGATTCCCCAAACATCAAAGATTTCTACTTCAAAGATCGGTGCTTGTGGCATTTCGTTTCTTTTGGTGATGTTCCCGGCTCTTTGATGATAGGGCTCAGGTTTTACCCAAATAATCAACTACTGCAAGTGCACAGCAATGCAGTTGTACTATAAGGGGTATCGAATCCTCAGGGAAGTTGTAGCTACACTTATGGTTTCTAGGTTTAGATTATGCTAGGTCGAAATAATGAAATTGAAAACTAAACAATTAAAGCAAGTAATAAATCGGAATTAGATGGATTAAAGTTCAGGAGACGAGGCGCTAGGCAAGGATAATTATCAGGTTTGAATCCAAGAATGCATAATCTAAGTCTATTAGGGATTTATTAAGAACCGTCTAGAACTCGAAACTCTAAGGTAAAACCAATCAACTCTCGTTGCAGAAGTTATCTATGCCTAAATCCCTAAATTCCAAATCTCTTTGCGAATTTAAACAAATCAAGGCAAGCAATAAGAACAGGTTCGATTTGTTCACAAATTACCTAGACCAAATCTCTTTGCGAATAGATAATTTGCTCACCTAAGATTAGTTCAAGTTATTAATAATGCTCTCGCATCTATTAAACAACCTAAGGTTTGATTTCTAAGTGATCAATTCAGAGAATCAAGTTAAGCACAAATCTAGGTGAAGATCCAATTGATTTCCCTAATAATTCTAGTGATTCTATAAACTCTTCATCAAACCCTAAATTACCCTAACCTAACAAGCAAACTACTCAGACATAATAATGCAAACACACAACATGGCTGAATAATATTGCATAAAAGAATAGAGAATGATACAGGGGTTCGAAATCTGGCTCAGATGAGTTAGAATTGTCTCCCCAAAAGCTCGGGATCAATCTCTCTCTAAGTCTCAAAAGCAGAAAATAATGATCAAGTGTATTTCTAAACAATGCCTGAAAACTATTTATAAAAGGGGATTTTTCGTCCAGGGGTAGATTTGTAATTCTTCAGAACTTGCTCTTCTTACCTCTTTCTGATTGGAAACCGTCACTTGTGGTCGTCTATCCTTGGTGTCGATCGACACTCAGGTCGTGAATTCCACCCTCTTGACTTCATCACTTCGGCTGCTTCTCCAAAGTGCTCCAAAATGCTCCAGATTCTCCCATTTAGCTCCAAATGCTCTCCATCCTGTAAAGACTCTAAAAAGACTCCAAAACTAGCAAAAGACTCTATAAAAACACTTATATCATGGCTTAAAAACGGGTAAAAACCATGATATATCATTTGACATGCTTCACATGATTGGATGAATTCATGTGCATCTTTGAAGAGTGTAGGCCACCAAAATCCAGATTGGAGAACCTTTGTAGCAGTCTTGAAACTCGCAAAACGACCTCCATATGCCATACCGTGGCAATGTAGAAGTATGTCTCTCGCCTCTTCTCTTGTGACACATCTTCGGTATAGGCTGTCCACACATCTTTTGTACAAGTAGGGGTCATCCCAGAAGTAGTGTGAGAAGCCTCTCATGAATTTCTTCTTGTGGTATCGGTCCAAATGAGTAGGCTCTTCCCCACAAGCCAAGAAATTGACAATATCCGCATACCATGGGAGGTTTTCTTCTTTTAGGTCCAAAACTTCTTCAAGCTCCTCTTCTAGCCTTGCACATACCACGGTGTTGACCATCATGAGTTGCTCTTCAGGGAGTGAATCATCCAAATGTAAGACTTCATTCACCCTCATTCTTGAAAGATGATCCGCTACACCATTCTCTAGCCTTTCTTATCTTTGATCTCCATATCGAATTCTTGCAAGAGAAGGATCCACCTTAGGAGTCTTGGCTTTGTGTCCTTCTTAGAGTAGATGTACCTCAGTGTTGTGTGATCAGTGTATACAATTACCTTAGAGCCCACCAAGTATGACCGGAATTTCTCAAACGCAAAGACCACCGCTAGGAGCTCCTTCTCGGTGGTTGCATATTTTACTTGTGTATCGTCCAAGGTGCGACTAGCATAGTAAATAACATGCAACCTCTTATCTTTCCTCTGCCCCAAGACAGATCCTACAGCGTAGTCACTAGCGTCGCACATGATCTCAAAGGGAAAGTCTCAATCCGGTGCTTGTACTATCGGTGCGGTTACTAGCGCGTCCTTGATGGTTTTGAACGCTTGGTGGCATTCTTTATCAAAGTTGAACTCAGCTTCTTTGCATAGTAGCCTTGTGAGGGGACGTGCTAGCTTGGAAAAATCTTTTATAAACCTTCTGTAGAAGCCAGCGTGCCCCAAGAAACTTCTTATGCCCTTCACGTTAGCCGGAGGCGCCAAAGTCACCTTCACTTCCACCTTTGCTCTATCCACCTCAATGCCTTTTCCTGAGATTTTGTGACCAAGGACAATCCCCTCTGATACCATGAACTGGCATTTCTCCCAATTGAGCACGAGATTGGTCTCCTCACATCTCTTGAGTACCCTGCACAAATTAGACAAACAAACTCCAAAGGAAGAGCCATACACAGAGAAATTATCCATGAATACCTCAACCATCTCCTCAATCAAATCAGAAAATATAGACATCATGCATCTTTGAAATGTGGCGGGAGCATTACATAAACCAAAAGGCATTCTCCTATATGCATAAGTTCCATAAGGACAAGTGAATGTTGTCTTTTCTTGATCATTAGGGTGAATTGGGATTTGAAAGAAGCCACTATAACCGTCTAGAAAACAGTAGTAGGGATGGTTGGCTAATCTTTCCAGCATTTGATCAATGAGTGGCAGTGGGAAGTGGTCTTTCCTAGTGGCCTTGTTAAGCTTTCGATAATCTATACACATCCTATGACCGGTGATGATCCTAGAAGGTATTAGTTCATCATTTTCATTTTTTATAACCGTGATCCCTCCCTTTTTAGGCACGACATGGACCGGTGAGATCCAAGTGCTATCACTTATGGGGTATATCACGTTGGCCTCTAAGAGTTTTAAGATTTCCTTTTTAACTACTTCTTTCAAATTCGGGTTCAAGCGCCTCTGATGTTCAATTAAAGAAGTGTTCTCATTATCTAAATGAATTCTATGAGTACAAAGTAATGGTGAAAGGCCCTTGATGTCACTTAGAGAGTACCCAATGGCATTCCTATACTTCCTCAATTCCCTAAGGAGAGAGTCTAACTCATCATCACTCAGGTTGTCATTAACGATGACCGGGTAAGTCTCATTCGGTCCTAAGAAAGCGTACCTTTGACCAATTGGTAGCTGTTTGAGGTCCACCTTTGGGGCTAGCAGCTCGCTCCAGCCCTCCTCTTGGCCTGTGTTGAGGTTGTTGTTCTCATTTGCTTCCTTAGACCCCGAGTCATGAGCCTCCACGCTGCCTTCTTCAAACGTTTGCCTCGCTGAGATCGAGTGGATCAGTCGATCTACCACTCGATCTTGGCTTGATCGAGTAGTTTTTCTCGATTGGCTCAGTCGTTCTTCCTTTGATCGAGCAGGAGATCGTGTCGGCTGGTCGATCTCTTCCCTAGATCGAGTAAGTGGCTCGATCTCTTGGTCGATCTCCTTGATAGTTTTGCGAGATTCAAGGATGCGAATGTATTCTTGGGTCTGTTCACTTAGGTAGCCATATTCTCCACACTCCTTTGTCAGCGCCACTAGTAGATGATCTTCTTGACCCAATTCCTCCAGCAATTCGTCAGCTAAAAGATACATAGCTTCTATGTAGAAGACTTGTCCATCGATCGTCGGTTTCTTCAAAACCTCATTAATATCGAAGTTGAGTTTGACGTCTTTGCCCAAGTGCAATGAAATTTTTCCATTCTTGATGTCAATTATAGCTCCAGCAGTTGCCAAGAACGGTCTTCCAAGGATTAGGGGGTCCTTAGGTTCTTCATCCATTTCAAGAACAACAAAGTCCGTGGGGACACTCACATTGCTTATTCTCACCGGTAAGTCTTCAAGCATTCCTACCGGGAGCCTTACACTTCGATCGGCCAAAATCAACGAGATTATGCACTCTTTAAACTTGGTGAAGCCTAGCTTCTTTGCTATGGAGTAGGTCATTAGATTAATGCTTGCCCCCAAGTCGCACAAACAGTTGGTAAACCTCAACGGCCCTAACGCACAAGGTATTGTGAACGAGACTGGATCTCCTAGCTTTTTCGGTGCTATCTCCTTGTGGATGATTGCGCTGCATTCTTGGCTCAACACCATGACCTCTTGGTCGCTCTTAGCTGTCTTGGCGAGTGTATCCTTCAGAAACTTGGCATACTTCGCTACCATGGCTAAACAATCGAGTAGTGGCAATTTCAGCTCAAAGTTTCTCAAATGTTTTTCAAATAAAGCTCTGTGCTTCTCTACCAGCTGTTTCTTGAAGCGTCCAGGGAAGGGGAGCTTCGGTTTGTAAGGTGGAGGTATGAAAATATTTTTTTCTTTGCTCGTTTCCCCCACTTGTTTTTCCAAAACCGCTTCCTTGCCTTTCCTTGCCCTTTCGATGTAGACATTGTCGAAGGTGATCTCTTGATCATTTTAAAGATCATTCTCCCCCTCTTGAATCACAATGTCCTCATTGTGTTTTGTTGTAGGCGTTGGTGCGACTTCCTTTCCACTCCTTAGAGTGATCACATTCGCATACTCCTTTGGATTAGTCTCACATTGGCCGGGTAGAGTACCTTGGCCGCTTGTGCTTGCTTTTCCTTTCTCTAGCTGGCGTATTTTGTTGTTGATGTTGCTGATCTGGGTTGAGACCTCGGTGAGTGAGGAGTCTAGCCGATTGTTCATAGCAACAAATTTTTGATCGTTAGAGGCTTGCCCTTAGAGAATTTGTTGGAACATTGCTTGTACCGAATCTTGAGTTAGCGTTGGAGTTTGTTTTTGCTGAGGCATGAAACCAGGAGGGTACGGTTTGTTCACTTGCTGTTGTTGTCCTTGGTAAGGTCCTTGTCTTTGTCCTTGATACCCACCATTTTGTTGGAATCCACCTTTGTTGTATGGTACAAACGGTTTGCCTTGATTTGGTTGTTGTGGGGGGAGGGTAGACTTGGTCCTTTGGATTCTCCACATTTGTGCTTCTATAAGATAAGTTGTTGTTGCCTTGATACTTTTGAGCATATCCCTGTGGTTTAGGATAGTCTTGTCCACCCACCCAATTCGCTTCTTTAAACTCCTCTTGATTTCTTTCTTGTAACGTTTCCGAAACTTCTCCAACAAAGTGCACATGTTTTTGCCCAGCAAGCATCAGCTTGTCAATCTTCTCATGGAGTGCCTTATCTCCTTCTTGTGTGCCTCCAGGTCATGACCTCTTGGTGCCCGGTCATAGTCCTCCGAATAATTTCCATCACTCAAAGCTAGGTTTTCGATGAGCTCCATTCCTTCGTGGACGTCTTGTCCAAGAAAGTTCCCTCGGATTGCCGTGTCAAGTAGCATTCGAATCTTGGGCAAGTCTCCACGGTATATTGTGCTTAAGAGAGTCTCCTCAGTGAAGCCGTGGTGAGGACACTGGATGGTGTAGTCCTTGAACCGCTCCATTGCTTCACTAAAGCCTTCATTGTGCCTTTGAGTAAAGCCGCTTATTTTACTCCTTAGCCGAGCAGTTCTTGTGCTTGAGAACAATTTTGAGAGGAAGGCTTTCTTGCAGTCTACCCAGGACGTGATGGTGCCTTGTGGTAAGGTCTTCTCCCAATGCCTTGCTTTGTCCCCAAGAGAGAAGGGAAAAAGCCGTAGCTTGAAGCTGTCCTCGGATATGCCGTTGATTTTTATCATGCCACACACTTGCTCGAAGTTGTCCAAGTGCTCCAATGGGTCTTCCATAGCCAGGCCATGGAATTTGTTGTTCTGGACCATCGAGACAAATCCTGGCTTGATCTCAAAGTAGTTGTTCTGCACAGGTGGTGGTGTGATACCGAAGCGATTGGTGTGTGTGTTCGGTGCATCACCGGCGCCAATGATGCGTGGTGCCCTTTGAGGGTGGTAAGGCTGTCCAATGCCTCTGCCAGCAGCAGCGTGTTGAGGTGGATCCTCCACCTGGTCGTGGTCAGCCATCACTTCTTGATGGCACTCTTCGATATCTAGTAGCAGTCTTTCCCTCCTATGTCTTGCGCTTCCAAGTTGATGGATGTTGTCCAGTGGTGCGAATAGATTGTTGTCGCCTCTAGACCGCAGGTTCATATACCTGAAAACACAAGTACACAAATAGGAAAATTAGTAATCAAACACAAAAATAAAACTTAGAGTCCACTAAGCTCCAAATC
Source organism: Alliaria petiolata (assembly GCA_020283515.1). Taxonomy (NCBI): domain Eukaryota; kingdom Viridiplantae; phylum Streptophyta; class Magnoliopsida; order Brassicales; family Brassicaceae; genus Alliaria; species Alliaria petiolata. The sequence goes on from JAHZTW010000001.1 coordinate 390,479,889, forward strand.
TCAATAAATTCACTTATAACCCGAGTTTGGCAACGGCGCCATTTGATAACTAGCTTTTTAGCAGGTTAAACAAAACCTAAAGCTTGTCTATATCATTGTAATACTTCAGGTCATCAATCCAAATCAGGGTGTGAAAGGTATTAGGAATGCAAGAGCTTGAAGTAAAGCTAAGCAGATTCGAGTTAAATGGGGAGAAATTCTCTAAAAACTACTTGCAACTGTAAAACAAAGATGAAAACTATTTTAAAATCTCTACTGAAGAGTTATACAACTAATAGATTACTTTTAAACAACTAAACAATCGATCTAACAGTTTTACAAAATCAAAATCTAAAACCGGTTTTATTAATAGATTTGATGGTGAGTAGCTAGATTAAACAAAAATTATTTTTAAAAATAAAA
>JAHZTW010000001.1:390481838-390550485 GCA_020283515.1 Alliaria petiolata
GATGCAAATATGCAAGAAACCATGCAAATGCTAATGCAAAGTGTTCTAGGACTTAAAATGGTACAAATGATGCAAACTAGTCTATTATGAATGATGTATGCATGAAAAAATTATTCTAAATGCAAGCTAAATATGCGAAATATATGAGTACATCATGTATCGACCTTACGCTGCTCCTTTTCTTCATGTCGGGTCATATCGACCTTGGTAGGTCGACACTGAGGTCGATACACTTCTAAAACTTGTCTGCTTCTTGTTTGGATCCCTTCTCCTCTTCCTCCTTGTCATCCAACTCTCGATAGAGGTCCTCCAAGCCTCCAAAGTACCTAATAAAGACTCAATATGTACAAATATGCAAGAACCTAAGTTAAAACTCACTAAACTCTAATATGAATGCAATTTGGACTCAAAATAACCAAATGAATGCATATATGGATGCAAATCTATCTAAAAAGGATGTTCGAACATCCCAATGCAAAAATCCCCAAATTTTCCACCATTTAAAGCAAAAGATGAAAAACTTTGTTTTTGGATTGTTTACCTCGTGAGCGAGTGAGAGGATGAACTATATTGACTTAGATTCAATAAGAGCACAAGAAATATAGCAAGAGGCACTTGAAATCACTAAGATTGCTTGAAAATTGAGTGAGAGAGGGCCGAAAATCGCAAGTGTGTGTGATGGAGGGGGGGGAGAAATTTCGTGTTTAAAGAAGAAGAAGGGGAGAGAACCGGTTTAATTCGAGTGAATTAAACCGGTCAAACCCCGTTGACTTACCGGGAAAAGGAACGTACCGAGCTATGTAGGTCGATACATAGCTCGATACGCCGACTGATGCCGCTTTTAAAACTGTATCGAGCTAGGTAGCTCGATACAGATGCCCGATACAGAGGTCGAGATTTCTCTGCCCCATCTGTATCGACCTTATTAGGTCGACACAAAAGTCCGATACAGCTCCGCCAAATTCTCTGTAAGAGCAGTATCGACCTTGGTAGGTCGATACATAACTCGATACAGTGCCAAAAATCCCTTGGCAAGCTTTTGCTCTTGATTCAACCTCCTCAATCAAAACCTGACAGCCACAAACACTAGAAAACACATTATTGAATTAAAAAGTGCAAATATATACAAATATAGATATGGGAGTGCCTCCCAAGTGCGCTTGTTTAAAGTCACTAAGCTTGACTTTTCAAACCCTTAGGCATGGGGGTGAACAAGGAGTGGAATTGACTTTCCTACTCCTTTCTGGATGTGCATGGTGCCTGTTCCAACTTGCATCACCTTCTTCTTATTATTAGCCTTTCTTGGTGGCTCAGTTATTGGCTCCACAATCTTGAGTCCATCAAACATTGCTAGAAGACTCTCACCATCAAAGCTTGGCCCATCATACCCATTGTGATCAAGGGATTCATTCCCACTCATCACCACACAAGTGAGACCCATCAGCTGCTCCTTTGGTGGTCCTTCTTCAGCTTCCATAGTGTCACATGTGATGGTTCCAAATAGGCTCAAAACAGAAGGTTTCATAGGATAGAAGACCTTTGTATCTACATTCTTGAGAATCACCATTTTGTTTGTGAAGTCAAGGCTTGCACCAGTTGTGTTGAGGAAGGGTGTCCCTAAGAGAAGAGGCAGCCTTGCTGCTTGAACCATGTTCATGACAATAAAGTCAGTTGGGACTAGAGATTCACCAACTCTCAATGGATAGTCTTCAACAAGGCCTAGTGGTTGCCTTGAGGAAGCATCAACAATGTGATGTGTGATGGATACTTCTTCATAGTAGTGATCCCAAGGTTTTTGAACATCTCAAGGGACATCACATTGACACTTGAGCCCGAGTCACACAAAGCTTCCTCAATCTTCAAGTCCACAAGAGAACAAGAAATCAAAAATTTTCCCGGATTTCCAAGCTTTGTGATGACCTTGAACTCCTTCCTTGTTGCGCTTGGTGGGTCTAGACCTTCAATCAGCTCCTCAACCTTCTCTATGTTGGCAAGCAAGTCCTTGATGAATCGTATTTGACCCTTGATTTGGGACAAATTCTCCACCTTAGGTAAAGGTGCACCAACTTTCTCCATACTCCCTCTAAAGCTTGAGAGTAGCTTCTTTTGTGCCTTTGCCAACACCGGTTCAGGAAAAGGGAGNTAGGTAAAGGTGCACCAACTTTCTCCATACTCCCTCTAAAGCTTGAGAGTAGCTTCTTTTGTGCCTTTGCCAACACCGGTTCAGGAAAAGGGAGTGGTGGCTTGTAGAGAAGGATATCATAATCCTCAACTTCAGTCTTCTTAGCCACTTCGCTTTCCTTCTTATCAACTCTCTCTTGTGTAGAGATCACATCCTCATCAAGCTCTTCTTTACCCATTGGTTTAGCAACAACCAAATGGTCATTTTCAATAACCTCCTCCCCCACTTAAACTTCAATGTCCTCATTGAGTATGTAGTTATCATTGGGACTCTCAAATAGTTGTTCAAATTCTTCTATCACAAGCTCATACTCTTCTTCATCAATAGAGTAGATAGCATTACAATAGTCCTTGGGGTTTGGCTCGGGTTTACCGGGCAAAGGAGCTTGAGCCCGTGTAGAAGAGGAAGCAATGCCCTTATTGTTCTCCATTTGCTTTATCTTAGAGCTCAAAGTGTCAAACTTGGAGTTAAGGTCATTGTAAGAGCAATCCACCTTGTTGTGAATTTCAGCCATCTTCTTACTCAAATCAAGAGCATTATTTGCTTGACCTTAGAGAATTTGTTGGAACACATTCCTCATATCCAAATCTTGTGAAAAACCCGGTGGAGGACCTTTGTTAGACTGAAAATTCCCTTGGTTTTCTTGATTGTTCCCTTGGTAGTTGTTCTTGGGAACATATCCTTGTTGTTGTTTGAAAAGGACAAATGGTTTTTGTTGACCTCCTTGTCCTTGTTGAGGGTAGACTTGATCTTGGGGATTCTCCACATTTATACTCTTATGGGAAAGATTGTTGTTCCTATAGTTGTTGTATCCTTGTTGATAACCTTGGCCACTTACATAGTTGACCTCTTCTTGGCAATCCTCATCCAAATCTTGTTTTACCCCTTGACTCTCATCACAATCACCCACAAAGTGAACATGCTTTTGTGAAGCTTGGAGCAACTTATCCATTTTCTCAATAAGAGATTTCATCTCTTTCCTTCTTTGATCCTCATAAGTGCCACCATCTCTTGAAGATCTATCATAGTCTTCCCCATAGTTGCCATTGCTTTATGCCAAGTTCTCCACAAGCTCTAGACCTTTTTCTACATCTTTACCCAAGAAGTTCCCATTACTTGCTGTGTCTAGAAGCATCCTAAACTTGGGGAGAACACCACGGTAGAGAGTGCTCAAGAGGGTCTCTTCGGAGAAGCCATGATGAGGGCATTGTTTAGTGTATCCCTTGAACCTTTCCCATGCTTCACAAAAACTATCATTGTTCTTTTGGGTGAAGCTAGATAGCTCATTTCTCAACCTTGTTGTCCTTGTGTTGGAGAAGAACTTAGCAAGGAAAGCCTTCTTGCATTGGTCCCATGAAGTGATGGAACCTCTTGGAAGTGTTTTCTTCCATTGATGTGCTTTGTCGCCAAGGGAGAAAGGAAACAGTCTCAACTTGAAACCATCCTCAGATATGCCATTTATCTTGGTCATATCACAAATCCTATCAAACTTATCCAAATGATCAAGAGGATCCTCCAAAGCTAACCCATGGAATTTGTTGTGTTGCACCATGTTGATCAACCCACTCTTTATCTCAAAGTTGTTGTTCTCAACTGGAGGAGGGAGGATACATTGGCGATTGGCATGAGTATTAGGAGCATCTCCAGCCCCAATGTGTCTAGGTTGACGTGGAGGGTGTTGTCGCACTCTAGGAGCTTGATCCTCATTCCCTTGATTCCTTTGTGGTATTGCATTACCACCTTGTCCTTGTGGAATATCCATTCCGAAACGCCTTAGATGAGCTAGGCGTTCTCTTTCTGTTCTCACAAAATCTCCTCTTGTTACTCGGTGGATGTTGTCTAGAGGCTCAACTAGATTGTTGTGTCCACTAGATCTCAAGTTCATACACCTATAGAGACAAAGAGTATCCCAAGAAAGATAGATTAGTAAGCAATAACTGAAAAATAAAACTTAGTCTCAAGAAGAAGTAAAATCCTAATGCTTAAACCAATATCCAAATGGCAACGGCGCCAAATTGATAAGTATTCCCGCCAAGTTGTAGTATAGTTGTAAGTATTCCCGCCTGTCACGCGGGTGACCCGGGTTCGATCCCTGGCAACAGAGCCAAATTGATAAGTAGAGTTTTCCTTGTACTTAAACAATTACTCAAACCCACTCATGTCATTGTAGGTACTTGAGGATCAATTGATATGTCTTTATTTTGCATCATATTTCCCTCCATTTAGTGTAAGTTTCTATTCATTTAGGAACCTAATTAAGCATCATTGTATTGCATTTTGATCATTTGGAGTTCTAGGGTGTATTTGCATAGTCTTTGCATATTTTGGTGCATTTGGAGTCTTGATCAGGTGATTTGGATGCTATGGAGGCATGAATGGAGTTGGAGAAGGATGGCATAGCAAAGGAAGGGCAAGAAATCATCAAGAGGAGGAAGAGAAGCAGCTAAATGAGAAGCAAAAGTCTTGTAGAAGCATATCAAGCATTTGGAGGCGCAAAATGTATGTGTCCGGAAGAAGGCCTTGCACTTAGAATCAGACTCTGAATCCTTCTTAATAGTTGTAGAGGATCCAATGAGATTTCTAGTGCCGTTGGAATCAAGTATTCAGACATGTGGTTAGAAAGTTACATCGATTTTAGTTTGGTTCGACGAAATGGTTCGACGAGCTGCTCGAACCGGAAGTGCAGGGGTTCAGTTCGACCAAACGGATCGACGAACAAGTCGAACCAAAGCACCAGGGGTTCAGTTCGACGACTTGGTTCGACGAGACTGGTCGATCCGAACACAGATTTTTCCGGGTACAAATCAGATCAACCGAAGACTTTCCNTGATATGTCTATATTTTGCATCATATTTCCCTCCATTTAGTGTAAGTTTCTATTCATTTAGGAACCTAATTAAGCATCATTGTATTGCATTTTGATCATTTGGAGTTCTAGGGTGTATTTACATAGTCTTTGCATATTTTGGTGCATTTGGAGTCTTGATCAGGAGATTTGGATGCTATGGAGGCATGAATGGAGTTGGAGAAGGATGGCATAGCAAAGGAAGGGCAAGAAATCATCAAGAGGAGGAAGAGAAGCAGCTAAATGAGAAGCAAAAGTCTTGTAGAAGCATATCAAGCATTTGGAGGCGCAAAATGTATGTGTCCGGAAGAAGGCCTTGCACTTAGAATCAGACTCTGAATCCTTCTTAATAGTTGTAGAGGATCCAATGAGATTTCTAGTGCCGTTGGAATCAAGTATTCAGACATGTGGTTAGAAAGTTACATCGATTTTAGTTTGGTTCGACGAAATGGTTCGACGAGCTGCTCGAACCGGAAGTGCAGGGGTTCAGTTCGACCAAACGGATCGACGAACAAGTCGAACCAAAGCACCAGGGGTTCAGTTCGACGACTTGGTTCGACGAGACTGGTCGATCCGAACACAGATTTTTCCGGGTACAAATCAGATCAACCGAAGACTTTCCGTTCCGATTCAACCTTCGAGATCTTCATGAAAGTTGTAGATAATTAAATCATCTTTCAGTTGGAAGTGGTTTCATGTCATTATGAGATGTGGTTAGGTAGATATGGCGATTTCCGCAAGACTGCTACCCCGGGTCAAAACCCGGTTTGTTCCGGGTTGACCCGGTTTGACTTCCTTCCCTATAAATACTCATAAGACCTAATTTTTATAAAAAACTTGGATTCTCTTTGTTCTTAGCATAAATTTTTATCCTCTTTGGGAGAAAAACCTTGTATTTGCTTGGATCTTTAAGTTTAATGCAATATCTCTCTTAGATTTCCTATTATCATTTCTCTAATCATGTTTAGCTTATCTCTTATCTTTGATTTGATGGGCTTAACTATGATTAGTGAGTAGTTTTTTAGGAACTTGGGGATGCGTTAGATTTAGGGTTTTCTAATGGTTCAATCTTGCAATCTAGGATAGATTCTTTCATCTCTCTTCTTATTAAGGAGTTCTTAATGCTAAATAGCTAATCTTTTGCTATTTGGATCATAAGCATTTCATACACCCACCAAGTGTTTGATGAAATGTTTAAACCAACTTAATAAGAGATTTACATTCATAGCCTAAGATATTAGTTGCCTAGGGTGTTTATCATGTCATTTAGACTTGTGTTTAATGCTTGCTAATCATTTTAATGCTAAAATATCATTAGTTCATTAGGGTGATTAGTGAAGGGATTAGTGGCACACATCATGGCTTAGTCTTTATTAAGTGTTCTAGACATAGAGATGGCTTGATTAGTTGCTTAAATGATTTCAAGGTTGTCCATTTAGATGCCCAAATCAATGATTCCATCCCTAGGTTTCGTTTCTAGTATTTTGGTAATCTTGCTTAGTAGTTAATCGCTTAATTAGTGTTTGATTAGTGTGGATTAAGGTTTTAATTCATATAATTAGTCTTGTAGTAATTCCTTTAGCTAGTAGTTTGCTTTTGATTGTTCCTTGTCTCCTAAATTTTGAATTTGACTTAGATTAAATAGTTTCATGTATTCCTAGTGTTGTTAATCTTAACCCCTATGGATTGACATCTCAAATACTACAATGACATGAGTAGTAGAGATTAATTGAAAGAGGAAAAATCCTACTATCAATTTGGCGCAGTTGCCATTAGGGTTTAGCATTAACCATTAGGATTTTGAATCTCTTTGAGAATAAGCTTTTATTTACCTTGTTTGCTGAGATGATGAATTTTTTCTTATTTGTGGTTACTAACTTGTCTTCCTTAATTCTCTTGTTCTTTCAAAGGTAGCAAAACAAAAAGAAGAGAAATGGAAAGACAAGATCATTTGAGGTGTTGGAGATGGACAACCAAAGAAGCATTATTAAAGCTCCACAACCTCAAGAATTGGTATCCACTCCTACCCAAGTTCAAGAGAACAAGACAACAATTGGTAGCTTTGATGATCCTCATTATCATGAGTTGAGATTTGGAATCCATCCTCCTCCAATAGAAGCCAAAGCCTATGAGATCAAGACAAGTCTTGTGAGGTTAATTAAATGCTCTAAGTTCTTTGGAAATGGAATGGAGAATCCTTATGATCATGTGGAGTCCTTTGAAAGGTTGTGCAACTTGTTTAGCATTGAAGGTGTGCCCAAAGAAAGCATCAAGCTCATTCTATTTTCTTTCTCACTTGGAGAAAAGGCACACAATTGGGAGAGAGCTCTACCATCTCATTTGATCAAATCTTGGGATGATTGCCAAAGAGTCTTCCTTTAAAGGTACTATCCCACTCAAAAAAACAGTCCAAATGAGGAGGGACATCTTGAGTTTCAAGCAAGGCATACATGAGACCTTTCATGAAGCATGGAAGAGACTTAGAGGATACACTCGGGATTGTCCACATCATGGGTTCAAGAAAGAAGCAATCCTTAGCATTTTCTATAGGGGAGTTGCTAAGGATCACAAATGGACATTGGATGCGGCTAGCAAAGAGCGTTTTGCAAACCTCACAATAGAAGAAGGAGAGCTACTTGTTGAGAACTTGGCCAAGTCTAGTGAAAGCTACTGTGAAGGGCGTGATACAACACCTCTAATGAGATCATGTGAAGACTCCACATGGAAGGACTTGCAAGATAAAGTGGATAGAATGGAAAAGCTCTTAAGTGTGCAACAAAGAGGAGTTAGTTTGGTTCATGAGAAGCACCAAGAGGAAGCAAATTTCCTGGTTAACAATGGGAACTTCAATCAAGGGAGTAAGCTTCTCAATCAATGGTCTAACCATGGAGTTCAAGGAAATCAACAAGGCTACCAAGAGAACCATGAGATTTCTCAAATCTCTAACCAAGATGAGGAATAAAGAAAGGTTCTCCCTCAAATCCTAGAAGGTCAACAAATGAATGATATTAGGTTTGTCAAGATGATGAGAGCAATGGATGACAAGATTGAGGGTTTGCAACATGAGTTAACCCTTAAGCTTGAACAATCAACCTCACATTTGGAAACCATAGAGTCCAAATTGGTTCAACTCTCTTTGCCATCCAAGAACCCAAAAGATTCAAGACATGTCATTTCACCAATTGTTGATGTTGAGGTTGATGAGGAAAGGACACCCAATGTTTTTAATGGACGAATTGAAGACCAAAAGCAAGTACAGGAGGTTAGAGACGTGGGCAAAGCTCTAAGCTATAGTTTACCTTCCATCCAATGGGTTCATGAAGAAAAGAGTACTTTTGATAAGAATAAATGGGATGCATATGCTCTCAATGAAAAATGCCTAAGCTATTTCTTCTTTCCCTCATTGGAGACTAAGAAGGATGTGAGTAATTGTGAGACAAAGAATTTACCTTCACCCCCAAAAGCATGTAAGAAAGAGAAAGAATCTCATGAAGAGAATGCTTTAGGTTATGGTAATGTTGAAGAAGCTTTAGCATTGGATGGAGCTTGCTTGAAAACTCTTTTCTCTAGCACATTGGAAGATGAGAATGAGAATAGCAAGGGGCAAAAGATAGGTAAAGGAAATAAGGACAAGAAGAAGCCAAACCAATAAACCCATACCACTCTTGCTCCATCCTCTCACACTATGAGTCTACACCCTTTTAGACTCATAGATGGAGCCATTGAGTACAATTTGAAGTGCAAGGGTATTCCTAAACCCTTTGCAAGTGTCAAAGCCATTTTTCATTCCACAATGAAGGAGAATGACAAGGAAAAGGTTGAAGAGCTACTCTCCAAGGTTCTCATGCTTAATCTCACACATGGCCCATGCTTGGATCCATCTCTTGCACCTCATCTCACCATCACCACCTCAACAAGGAGTCCCAATACTCCTCCTCTTTCAACTCCCTTAGGACAAAGGCTAGGGCCAAGGTATGGTCCTCATTCTATTTCATTGTATATACCATTTTGTTTTTGTTGCTTTGGTCTCTCTTGAAATTCTATTACACAAGGGACTGTGTAATTTAAGTTTGGGGGAGAGGTTGAGAGATTTAATCTTGTGTTTTGTGTTCTTATTTTCCCTTTAAGCATATTTGAGTCTTCATGCATATACATTTGCATATAAAAATCAGAAATTTTTCAAAAATTTCGAAAAAAAAATTCATGTAGCTTGCATTTGCATTTGTAAAATTTGTAGGATTGAGTCTAGATTTTGTATCATGTAGGTTGCATCATTCACGTGCATAGGGGCAATTTTTCTTGTAAAGTGTTTTAAGCTCATGAATTGGTTCAAGGCCCTAGTTAGTAGTCCTTTGATGCTTATGCAAACTTGAAAATAAATTCTAACCATACTTGGATCATTTATTTTAATTATCTTGGCTTAAAGTTGAAAAAAACATGAATTGAATCCTTTCCTATCAAGTGAAACCTTAACATGGATTTTGAATTATCATACTTGTGCATTTGAAAAAGAATACATGGATTATGAAAAAAAAAAAATATTTAGGCGTTCTTATTCCCTTCACCACTCTCTTGTATGCCTAAATAGAACACCACACTTTAACCCTTACCCTCCTTTCAAGCCAAAATTCTTGTGTGATTGCAAATTGTGAGGCCTTATTTTTGATTGAACTTGCATAAAGTGTTAGGTTTAGGGCGACATGTCTAGGCTCTCATATTGATGCTAGCTTTGCATATTGAAGCTAGTTTTAAGCTGGATTTTGGGTGGGAATTCACAGGTGTTGTAGAATATGCTTACCTTGTTTCGGGTTTGAGAAGAAGTTGGTGTTTGGAGTTTGAATAGAAAGGGATACATAATTTTAAAGTGGTTGGTCTTGAATTGTCTTGATTAAAAGCTCAACTTGAAAAGAAAAGGAGATAGCTCTCGAGAAAACAATATATATCTAAGAAAAGAGCCAAAATGGCCAAGTGCATAAGAGAAAAAAAAATATATGAGAAGAGAGCTATCAAAGTAAAAGAAAAGAGCTAATATTTGAATGGCCATACCACTAGCTATAAGTAAGGTTGAAGAAGTTTCCCTAAAGTGAATGTGATTGATGAAGTTCTTGTGGGTTTGTACTTAGCGTTTTCTTGCTTGATTATGGGTATCTCTAGAGGGTGAGTGAGCAAAAAAAAAAAAAAATGAATGAGAGGGGAATTAGGATCATTGTTAGTCTATATGGATAGATGAGAGTCTAGTCATGTATGCATACATTGCCTTTTACCTATAGCATTATGCATAAATTCAATCCTTTTTGAGATAAACCATAGTTTGGAGTACCCACATGAATGAGATCATTTTTATCTCATAACCTTGTCCCTAGCCATATGTATTCGGTTTTAAATGCATAAGTGTGATTCACAGTTTGAGCTTTAATGAATGTTAAAGGTTAGGATTCTTGGATTGTTTGGAATAGACAAGTCTTGATTTCAGATTCAATGTGTGATGAGTATGGCTAAGTTCTTTGGAGTAGAGTTTGTGTAATGCATCCAAGGATTAAGAACAAGGACCATTGAATTGATTTATTTGCTTGACACCTTTGGATTTGAGTCCCTTCAAACCTCTCTCCTTAGCTTGTGTTTCATTTGCTTGGGGACAAGCAAAAGGCAAGTTTGGGGGAGTTGATATGTCTTTATTTTGCATCATATTTCCCTCCATTTAGTGTAAGTTTCTATTCATTTAGGAACCTAATTAAGCATCATTGTATTGCATTTTGATCATTTGGAGTTCTAGGGTGTATTTTCATAGTCTTTGCATATTTTGGTGCATTTGGAGTCTTGATCAGGTGATTTGGATGCTATGGAGGCATGAATGGAGTTGGAGAAGGATGGCATAGCAAAGGAAGGGCAAGAAATCATCAAGAGGAGGAAGACAAGCAGCTAAATGAGAAGCAAAAGTCTTGTAGAAGCATATCAAGCATTTGGAGGCGCAAAATGTATGTGTCCGGAAGAAGGCCTTGCACTTAGAATCAGACTCCGAAGCCTTCTTAAGAGTTGTAGAGGATCCAATGAGCTTTCTATTGCCGTTGGAATCAAGTCATTCGGACCTGTGGTTAGAAAGTTACATCGATTTTTGTTCGGATCGACCAGTTGGATCGACGAAGGTGGTCGATCCAGATAACCAGAGGTTTGGATCGACCAGTTGGATCGACGAAGGTGGTCGATCCAGATAACCAGAGGTTCGGATCGACCAGTTGGATCGACGAGCCTGGTCGATCCGAACACAGATGTTTTTCCGGGTACAAATCAGATCAAACGAAGACTTTCCGTTCCGATTCAGCCTTCGAGCTCTTCATCAAAGTTGTAGGTAATTGAATCATCTTTCATTTGAAGGTGGTTTCATGTCATTATGAGCTGCGGTTAGGGAGATATGGCGATTTCCGCAAGACTGCTACCCCGGGTCAAAACCCGGTTTGTTCCGGGTTGACTCGGTTTGACCTCCTTCCCTATAAATACTTAAAAACCTAATTTTTATGTATCTTCTCTTGGGCTTAAACAGAAAAAACGCCCCTTTGGGGTTTTGAGAAGATTTTGAGATTTCTTTTAACTTGAATGCAATTTGAATCTTGTTTATTCTAATCTTTCATCTTTATCTTCTCTAATTATGTTTACTAGCATTTCATCCCTTAGATTTGTTGGTTTAGCTATGTTTAGTGAGTAGTCTCTTAGGAACTTAGGGATGGGATAGATTTAGGGTTTTCTAATGGTTTAATCTTGCAATCTAGGATAGATTCTTTCATCTCTCTTCTTATTAAGGTGTTCCTAATGCCAAATAGCTAATCTTTGCTATTTTGGATCATAAGCATTTCACACACCCACCAAGTGTTTGATGAAATGCTTGAACCACTTTTTTAAGAGATTTACATTCCTAGCCTAACACATCATTAGTTGTCTAGGGTGTTTATCATGCCAATTAGACTTATGCTTAATGCTTGCTAATCATTTTAATGCTAAAACATCATTAGTTCATTAGGGTGATTAGTGAAGGGATTAGTGCCACACATCATGGATTAGTCTTTATTAAGTGTTCTAGACATAGAGATGGCTTGATTACTTGCTTAAATGATTTCAATGTTGTCCATTTAGATGCCCAAATCAATGATTCCATCCCTAGGTTTCGTTTTTAGTATTTTGGTAATCTTGCTTAGTAGTTAATCGCTTAATTAGTGCTTGATTAGTGTGGATTAAGGTCTTAATTCATATAATTAGTCTTGTAGTAATTCCTTTAGCTAGTAGTTTGCTTTTGATTTTTCCTTGTCTCCTAAATTTTGAATTTGACTTAGATTAAATAGTTTCATGTATTCCTAGTGTTGTTAATTTTAACCCATATGGATTGACATCTCAAATACTACAATGACATGAGTAGTAGAGATTAATTGAAAGAGGAAAAATCCTACTATCATCAATCCATATGGAAATGGTTAAGACAATAGGAATGCATAAAACTTCTTAATCTAGGCTACCAATAAAGTTTTGAGGTTTAACTAACAACATAAATGATTAAACAAGGCAAATTAAAGCTAATTAACAACTAATCAAGATTATCCAATGAATAAAACGAATCCAAGGATGGGATTATCAATCTAAGGTGTTCCAAGAATCAATCTTTGATGTCAAACAATCACAATATAAGCTAATCCCTAAGCTTAGAACTCAAGAGCAAGACTAATCCACTTCTATGGCACTAATCTCTTCATTAATCAACCTAATCAAGATTAAACTTTCATTTGTGAAAAGGAAGCTAACAAGCATTATGAAACAGTTCTAAAATGCTAATAAACACCCTAGACAATCACTTTCATGAGCTAGGAATGTAAATCCCTTGTTTAGTTGGTTGGGGAATTTCATCAAACACCTTGAGGGTGGGAAATTCTCTAAACTCTAGTTTTGGCTTGATCAAGGCTAAACTAGCATTAGGATCACTAAACAAGGAGGAAAATGAAAGAATCTAACCCTAGACATCAAGATCAATCCATGAAACATCCTAAATCTAACCCATCCCTAGATCCTAAGGAGATTACTCACTAATCATGATTAGACCCTCAAGTCCTATGAAAGAGTTGAAGATAAACATGATTAGAGAGATAGATAAGAAAGATCAACAAAGATAAGTACTAAATTGCATAAAATCAATTAAAAGTCTTACAAAATCACTTAGAAACCAAAGAGAAAGGTGTTCTCAGCAAGAACAAAAGATTAAAAGATATTTAGGAAAATTTAGATCATTTACTATTTATAGTGAACAGTGGACGAATCGGATCAACCCGGAACAAACCGGGTATTGACCCGGTTTAAGGCTGAAATCGAGCAGCGTATCGAGCTTGCTAGGTCGACATGCAGCTCGATACGTTGCTAAAAGTTTTCTTCAAGGACAGCTCGATACAAATGTCCGATACACTCCTTCCAAAACTCCAGGTGGGCTTTGTATCAACCTTAGTAGGTCGATACAAACGTCCGATACGCTGCTCCTTTTCTTCATGTCGGGTCATGTCGACCTTGGTAGGTCGACACTGAGGTCGATACACTTCTAAAACTTGTTTGCTTCTTGTTTTGCTCCCTTCTCCTCTTCCTCCTTTTCACCCAACTCTCCATACAGGTCCTCCAAGCCTCCAAAGTACCTAATAAAGACTCAATATGTACAAATATGCAACAACCTAAGCTAAAACTCACTAAACTCTAATATGGATGCAATTTGGACTCAAAGTAACCAAATAAATGTATATATGGATGCAAAGCTATCTAAAAAGGATGCTAAAACATGCTAATTTATGAGTATATCATTCCTCTCCCTTTTTATTGCACCATTTCACCATTGCCAATTCGGATCCAAGTCCTTATTCTTGTGTCTAGCTGTGACAACCAACTTTCATCTCTAGCCATGTGCTTAGTAGCCCCACTATCAATCAGCCAAACATCCTCAACACTTTCTAGGTTTCCATGAGTGGCTGTGAATAGTCCTTGTTGGATTTCTGCTTCTGGATCTTCTTCTTGTTGTCTTTGTGATTGTGATTCACCTTGTACTTGCATGTGTGGTTGATTTTGCTTATGTCTACAATCTCTTGTGTGTTTGCTGCTTTGTTCTTGAAATAGCACTCTTCATCACTATGGTTGATTCTCTAGAACACACTACACCACTTTTGCAGTCTTGATCCTGGCCTGAATGGTTCTTGCATGTTTGGAATTCCTTTTTGAACATTTTTTAACCTCTGAAACCTTGCTGCAAATGCTCCTTCTGCATTTCCACCATTTCTAACATCCAACCTGTTTTATTGTGCTTGTAACGCATTAATCACTTCAGCAACAGTCACAGTTGCAAGATCTTTTTTTGTTCTATGACTCCCACATATGAGTCGAACCTCTCTTGCAATGAACAAAGAATCTTGGACACAATAATGCTTTCAGTTATATCTTCTCCATGAGTTCTCATTTCATTTCCTAACTCTACTACTCTTCTAGTAAAGTCTTTGATTGTTTCTTTTTCTTCTTGCTTCAGGTTGTAGAAGTTTTCTCTCAGCCTTGGGAACAATATCATGGATGCTTTTGGATCCTTGGAACCTTAGCCTCAACACATCCCACGCATCCTTTGATGTTTCAGTGACATACAAGAGGCTACTAAAGATCTCTTTAGACACAGCATTAAACATTAACTGTAAGGATGTCTGATCCTTCATCTCTAACTCTTCCCAAGCTGTCACTCTTTTATTTTTATCTACTGTGGGTGTAGATACCTTAGGCGGTTCTGGAATTCCTTCTGTTACTATTTTCCATAAACCCTTAGACTTGAGTATAGCCTTATGACCCAAAGACTATAGTTCTTCCCATCAAACATTGGAACCACTTGTAAGTTCTGCATCTTAATTTTAAACAGACTTGAGACTTAGCTTTGTACCTGATTTCCCTTTTCTTTACTTGTATTGTGCTCTGATGAACCAGCTCGTACCTATGTTTGCTAGACAGCTCTTCCTGCCTGCTTTTTCGCTAACTTGTTCTTTTTTCAAACTTCCAGGCCACCAGAACCTAGAAGCTCTGGTACCATGTTGGATTCTTGTGCATTACTCTTTTACGGTGAAGAAGAAAGAGGCAGTATTAGGTTAATATTTTCTTCTTACTTCTCCATACATCATCTCTTACATATTTATATCACTTGCTTAATCTACTTCTTAACCTACTTCACTTATTACACAACCAAAATATAACCCATTACACTTGGGTTTAATTTGCTTGATGGCCCAAAACCTTTTGTCTTTACTTATTTCCCCTAAACATCACATGCCTCCTTTTCTTCTCCCACTTCTATTCTATATTGTTAACTATCTTCTTCTTCTTCCTTCTTGTTACGCACCACTTCTATTCTACATCTTCTTCTTCTCATTCTTCTCATTTTTCTCTTCAACTTTCTTGTTTATTTCTTGTGCAAGATTAAGCACATGATCAAATTCCAACCATATGGTGTGATGCGGCGGTGTCAACTAGCCATATAGACGAGTGTGAGCTGGTCAGCAAAGCGGGATTGGCTATGTGTTGCCATAAATGTGGCGAGTAAGGTGGTTGACATGGCTGATGTGGTGATGAGGCCTGACACGGTGCAGATCCACCATGAACTATGCGAATTCTCGAAAGTATTTGGCACTATGACCTTGAGTACCACAAGCTTGACAACGACCGAGATATGGACGTGGAGCACGATTGTCGTTGTAGTTCGATAAAGAATTTGTGTTGTTGCGAGGGTGTTGGTTGTGAGAGTTATTGGGCCTCCAATTCTGGTTTTGGCGAGGGCGAGTGTCAGTTGCATTTGTTGTGATTGGACCGTTGGTTAATTAGGCGTTCATGGAATTCGGTGTAAGATATCGGAGCATCGCGACCATTGATAGCGTCGATCTCTGGTTTGCATTCGTTACTTTGTCCTACAAGGATTTGTGCGGGTAAATCCTCTGGATCGAGAGGCTTGTCGAGAAGAGCGAGTTCATCGGCTTTGGCTTTGATGATACGGAGATACTCGGAGATCGTTTTGGTGCCTTTTACACATGTCTTGATCAGGAATTTGAGCTGCCGACTGTGACCTCTGATGGGATTTCCATACGTTACAGCCAAGAGACTCCACACGTCACATGTGGTTTTAGCGGTGGACACAACGGACTGAACCGGTAAGGAAATAGCACCGATGACAGCACTGTAGAGGAGACGGTCTTGTCGCCGCCAAGGAGCGAAGTCGGTATTGGGAGAGATGTTTCCATCATTCATGATGGTGGCTGGAGGAATTGCTGCAGATTCTTCAATGAAGTGATGAAGCTCATGTCCCTCAAGAAGAGCACGAATCTGGTTGCTCCACATGATGTAGTTGAAGTTGGTGAGTGTTGTAATGTTGGACATGTTGATAGAGATGAGCATGATGGAGGGTTCTTTGGTATTAAATACTGTTGTGTTCAACAGACGTGGGAGGGAGAGAACTATCAGACGACATGATGTTTCACAGAAAAAAAAATCAGCGACAAAGAGAGAAAAAGGAGGAGAAGAATAGAGAAAGGAGAAGAGAAAATAATATGATCGTTATAGCTCTGATACTATATTGTGGTATGTAATTGGATGATTTATTCACAAGAGCAATGCTCTGTTTTTATACAATGAGGAAGACAATACAAAAAGAAATGCTATATACGACAATAATTACAAAGAATATACGACTATAAATACGGAGATTATATAGTTAATGCTTAATCTACTTTCTATATCTAATAAAAAGAAGAGTCGGATATAGGAGATGGAAGGTTCCACCCTACATGATCACAAGCATATGTCACTCAAGTATTAAAAGGGAGACATAGGTTAGCTAATGTGGTTTATTAGAGGACCAAAAAGTGTCCAATCTTAAACCCGAAGTTTCCAGTTAAACAATTAACATTAGAACATGTGATGAATCTTTCAGACAACGGTCTTAAAATCTCGCTCTGATTCAACAATCGCCCATAAATATAAAATTACTGATATGATGATGGTCATGCCAAGCTATCCCTAGAGAGCCACTCTTTGAAAAAAGAAACCACATAAGACGTAAACACAAAGTAGTGTTCCAGATCTCAAAACGTCTTAGTCCCAATCTTCTTTTTTCTTTCTTGGGAAAGCATACAGTTGAATAAGCCACTTTGTCAACTCTGAAGTTGTCTATATCTCTTGACCAAAGGAAGCAAGAACGAAAGACCTCAATTTTTTTTTTCCTTTTTTGCATATGCAAGAAAGTATAAAAGTCATGGTTCAAAAGTTCATCATCTCATATATGACAAAGGGAATTAATTGAAGCTTTCTCGCAAAAGATAGAGTATGAACAACCAACGACTTAAATCAACCTGCAATCTTATAAACCAGAGGAGAGTATTCCAAAATTCTTAGCTTCCTATACATAAAAGACGACCCCAAGTTTCTTATAAGGAGGGAACCAATCAGAATCCCAAGCTAGCTATACCTAAGGATTCACTTTGGTTCAGTCCTTTATAAAATAGCTCAGTTTTATTCATGTTCATTTGAAGACCAGACCGACTTGCAAACAAATCCATAGTTACCACACCACAGAGAGATACTTCCATAAAAAAATATCATCACATCATCATCAAACATAAGATGTGATGTAGGAACAAGGCGAGTTGTTCTTACAAGGTGAACAAGATGGTGAATCTTAACCATGAACCCTACTTTCACCCTGCTGGTCTTGGTACGTGTCATTGGAGCCTTCTTCACTTCGGGTACATGATCTAGGTTTAAGAACGGTTCGATGTCCTTATCATACCCTCCCCCTTGAAAAATTTTTGACCTCAAAACTTATTCATCTGCATGGAGATAGAACAAATTAGTATATCTGTAATCACGAGGGATTAGCAATATACCTCCATTTCGGTTTTGGCTCGTCTTCGGCTTGAATGTTGCATCAGGTGGTTCTTCTATCATCAGTATGAACAATTGACGCATTGGGGCTTCTTCTGATCCAGAATAGGTGGTTTGAATTGTATGTCTCCTACCCAATTTTAGTTTTTGTCGTGCACTTCAAGGTTTCTCTAAAACCTGTGTTTGACACTGTTGACAAAGATAATCATAATATATTTGTGTGATCATGGGAAAAAGGTGCTTTGGGAACATAGTACCTTGTTGTGTACAAGTTCATTGTCTCTGGCTCGTACTATAATTGCTGGTGACCATTCATGGTATAGAGTATGGCGTAGTTCCTTAAGAACTTCTCTGATCTGATTATGTCTTAGTTGATTCTTTACTTTGTGTTCCCCATGTCCTGCATCAAAATAAGACAATTTATACTTAGATTGTGGTGTTAGGTTTAGAGGCTTACCTCTAAGGAGCTTGTAGTTTATTTTGAGCATGAGAAATGCATCTGGTGGTTCGTCTTTGAACGTAAAAAAAGCTTTGACTACTTTGATGCTCCTGGTCTGTTGATTCAAGTTGTAAGGGTTCAGAGACTCCTCGGTCTCGTTTCCGGTCAGAAACTAAGATTTTTGTTTCTCAATAGGTCCATTTTTCTCTTTAGTACCTAAACTGTTCCAGCATATTTTGAACAAGACAAGTGCATTATTATTATCATGGAATTATTAAGAACAAAATAAGCAAGGTTAGGACTTATCTGGTTTTCAACCGTTGTTCTTCAAGTGTCAATGTGTTGTGGTTAGTTCCAAGAAAAACTTAAAATTTCAACTAATTTTGACTCAATAAACCACTTTGGACTGACTCCCAAAAACAAACACAATGTCAGTAACCACCTCCCCCAGACTTAAACAACACTGTCCTCAGTGTTATGAAGCCTGAAGTTGGTAAAAAGAAGACAAGGAATCGATTGAATGAAGAAGAAAAGTACTTACCTGTCTTCAGGAATGGTGTCGGTTGACACACAGTGATGGTGTCGATCGTCGCTGGTTGTGTCGACTCGACATGCGTTCGCCTCGAGTCTTTTTTTTTGTTTCGAAAAGCAAGGAAAGCAAAACAAAAAATTAGTGAAAAGAAAACAAAAATTCAAAGAAAAAATCCAACCTAAAAATGGGTTGCCTCCCACTCAGCGCTTGTTTTTAGTCATTAGCTTGACTGTGTCGGAGTTCAGGCATCAGGTGGATCAGAGTGTGGCAGCGAATGTCTCCCAGAAGAATATCTCCTCAGCGATGGTGGTGTATAAGCAGTAGGTGCATGAGATCGACCAAGAAAATGAGGAATAGCAGCAGGGTGGGATTTGAGTTTGGGTGGGACACTTCTTTTTCCTGCAGAATTATCAAAAGAAATACCAAGTCCTCTACGAGAATCTCGTTGCTTGCATAAGTGTGAAGCAGCTTTTGAACACTTTAAGTTCTTATTGATAAGATCAGGTTTTAAATTGGTTCCAGGAAGTGTATACCTTTTCTTTATTGGATGTTTCTGGACTGTAAGATGTGGAGTCGTCAGTTTGGCAACAGATGATGGATTTGCAGCATTGGAAACAGCTTGTGGGTGGGTCTCCGGAGGGTGTCGATCGACACATGGAGTGGATCGAAACCAAACCTGCAACTCGAATTTCTACACTTTTTCTGCAGTTCAACTCTACAATCCTTGCCTCCATCACAAAAATATCTTCCTCCATCAACTTGTCATTGATTAGGGTGCTTCGTGGCTATTTAGACTTGTGATTAATGGTGCTTGACATTTGATTGCCAACGGAAGTTGATGTTAATTGCATGATTAGCATAGGGCTGATGCCACGGAAGTGGATTAGTCTAAATAAGTGATCTAAGGCCTAAGGATTAGCTTTGTTTGATTGCATGAGCATCATAAATAAGTAAATAGTTGCCCGAGTCAATTACCTTTACCAAGGGTTCGTTTGTTTAATATTGATCTACTTTGCTTTGTTTTTATCTTTGATTTAGTAATTTTCTCGAGACTCTTTGTTCGATTTTAGGATCTTTAGTAAATCCAAAAACCTCTATTTATTTAGCTTGAATGGGTTTCATGCATTCTAAGTGAGCTATTCATTTCCATGTGGATTCGATCCTCAATTGCTACAACGACATACCATATACTTGTGGTTGAGTGCATTTGAGGTTAAAACTTTGTGCAATCAACTTTGCATAATCTGTCTTATTTTCTCTTCCCTTAGTCGATTTCTCCCGGCTTTTCTAGGGTATCATTTTTTTATCGACTTTCTTTTCTTTTCATAGCTCAAAAACTGTGACACTCACTAATTGTGTTCCTTGTGAGGAGACATGTTCATAAGTATAAGCTCCCATCATAGTCCTTATCAGGGACTCAGGTTTCCGTTCTTAGACTTAGACTCTTTATTTTTCTAGAGAATATCAAAGAGAGATAATGACAAACTTATCTTAAGTATTGGAAGAGGAGTCAAGTTCAATGCATACCAAGCTCCAAGATGAGAAATTGAAGTTCATTAGGGCGGAGTTAACAACAAAGTTTCTAAACTCTCCAGAAATTTGAGCTCTCCTTGTTAGATTGATCCACTTACAACTTTCTACCTAATAAACCCTGCAATCAACTATTGTGGCAATGGTTCTTCAAGTGTCAATGTGTTGTGGTTAGTTCCAAGAAAAACTTAAAATTTCAACTAGTTTTGACTCAATAAAAACACTTTGGACTGACTCCCAAAAACAAACACAATGTCAGTAACCACCTCCCCCAGACTTAAACAACACTATCCCCAGTGTTATGAAGCCTGAAGTTGGTAAAAAGAAGACAAGGAATCGATTGAATGAAGAAGAAAAGTACTTACATGTCTTCACGTATGGTGTCGGTTGACACACAGTGATGGTGTCGATCGACACTGGTTGTGTCGACTACATGTGTCGACCTCAGTCGAGATGCATTCGCCTCGAGTCTTATTTTTTTTTTCTGAAACGCAAGGAAAATAAAACCAAATTCAAAGAAAAAAATCCTACCTAAAAGTGGGTTGCCGCCTACCCAGTGCTTGTTTTTAGTCATTAGTTTGACTGTGTCGGGGTTCAGGCATCAGGTGGATCAGAGTGTGGCAGCGAATGTCTCCCAGAAGAATATCTCCTCAGCGATGGTGGTGTATAAGCAGTAGGTGCATAAGATCGACCAAGGAAATGAGGAACATCATCAGGGTGGGATTTGAGTTTGGGTAGGACACTTCTTTTTCCTGCAAAATTATCAAAAGAAATACCAAGCCCTCTACGAGAATCTCGTAGCTTGCATAAGTGTGAAGCAGCTTTTTAACATTTTAAGTTCTTATTGATAAGATCAGGGAGTTTTTAATTGGTTCTAGGAAGTGTATACATATGCTTTATTGGATGTTTCTGGGCTGGAAGATGTGGAGTCGTCAGTTTGACAACAGATGATGGACTTGCAGAATTGAAAATAGCTTGTGGGTTGAACTCCGGAGGGTGTCGATCGACACAAGGAGTGGTGTCGATCGAAACCAAACCTGCAACTCGAATTTCTACAGTTTTTATGTAGTTCAGCTCTGCAATCATTGCCTCCATCACAAAAACGTCTTCCTCCATCAACTTGTCATTGATTAGAGTCTTGAAGAGATGATCAGCAATTATGTTTCCACTCCAATCCTCTAGCTCAACGGCTTTCTCAGAATTTCCAGCCAGTGCCTCTTGAACAACCAGCATGTTCACTTGCTCACTAGTATCCAGCTCATCTCTATCGATCACAACAATGCAAGAGACGTGTTTGGAGGTTCCACTAGTAGGGATAGCTTTGTAGAAAACTTATTTGTCAACATTAGAAAAGGAGATTCTATTATTAGACATGTCTACAACTGCTCCCACTGTGGCCATGAATGGTCTCCCAAGAATAAAAGGCATGGCAGAATCTTTACTCATCTTCACAACCTGAAAATCAGAAGGTACTAGACAATTTCCCACTTTGACAAGTAAGTCTGGAATTTTACCATAAGGAGTTTGACATGTAAGTCTGGAATCAGACATAAGCATAAAAGATATAGTTTCTCAAGGTTTAGAGCTAAATGGATAGTTTTCCAATCTTATAGTAATAGTGTCTTTTTATTTTAATTTTCCCAAAATAAATTAGATATTAAAATATATAATTTTAGGGTAGTTTATAGACAATTGTACCAACAAAAATAAAAGTGTAGAGGTACAAGATTATAGAAAAAATATTTTTTATTTTCAATTTTTCCATTATTTATTAGGTGCTTAAAAAGTTAAGAAAAGTATGTAATAAAAAAAGGTTAAAGCAAGAGAATCAACTCACATCCAACTCGTTTTTTTCTTCTCATCACTCTCTCCCTCCATCTCTAACTCAAAAAGTTAGTTTTCTTTATAATTTAATTTTTATAATGTATATTTGATTTGGAATTGTTGTATTTTCCTATGTTTAATATTTTTGTATTTTTTTAATATTTATTTAGTGAGCTCGGTTGTATTAATTATTAAAACTGAAATCCTATGAATATATGTTTCATGTTCCTATAACAGTTTTACCCAAATATACTGTGATTTTGTAGGTCACTTCCTATTATGTAGCCTTCCTTTGTACTATAAATTGTGTTCAACTTTGTTTGGGTTTGTTTCTCCCCTGTTCTAGATTTGTTTTTATCTTGTTGTGGATTTGTGTTTACTGTTTTACATTCTTTAATGGAGTTAACTTCTGATCATTAATATACAAGAGGTAACGAACAAATATTAAAAATTGTAATTAATATACATTAAGGTGGTAAGTTAAGTTTAAAATGTATGTTGTGTAAATAATGTAATAAAATTGTAGTTTTATAATGTATAGTTTGCATATTTCATATTGACACTATTTATATTTCAATTTCTTGTTTCTAAAACAAAATAAAGAAAATTTTTCAGAAGATGAAAGAGATGAAAAATATTCAATGTTTGAGATACAAAAAAAAAAGTAAAAGAACATAACTACAATCAAAGTCTGCTTCAACGAATTGACTATATGATTTTAACTTTTAAAAATATACAAAATTCTGGATATAAAACAAATAAGCTACTAAACTTTAAAATAGATTGCATAATATTTAAACAAAAAAAAGATTGTATAATATTTAAATACAAGAGAAAGAACCAATTGGTTTGATCAAACGACATGTCTAATTTTATCAAATTGGTTCTCTTGCATTATTCACATATGACTGCATTAAAAAAATTGTATACGACAAAACAAAAAAAAGTATGTATAATATTTTAAATACAAGAGAAGGGAACCTAATGGTTTTATCAAACAACAAATGTCTAATTTTATCAAACTGGTTCTCTTACATTGAAGATACAGATAAATTCCAGTAGAGTTATGGATATGATAAATTGACGACCTTTAAATCTCGATTATTTGTCTTGAGACTTAGTCATCCTCTGCTTTCACCAACTTTGACATGAATGTAACATGTTTATTTGAGTCCTCATTTATTCTCAAGTTAAAAATATCCGACCTTGAGTAATGTCCGGCCACATCAAAGTCTAACTTTGCTCTTGCGATATCACCAAGATCTGGATGAAAAAAAAATTGTTATCGATATGATTAGGTAAGAAGTTGTGATTTTCTGAACTAAAGTCTTAGCAAAATATCAAAGAAAAGTATATAGACCAAGATCAGCTGTGATAAGGCCCTCTGATTCAAAGTTCGGACCGGCGAGAACATTTCCCAATGGTGAAATAATGACACCACCGCCATGGGAGACGATAGAATCAGGTCCATGGTCATTGTACCAGTCGGTAAATAAGTAATCAAGATGTTCAGGGAAATCTTTACGCCGGCAAAACTGGCAGGCCGACAACACGAAACAACCACCCTCGAGGGCAATGTGAAGCATAGAAGATTGCCATTTTTTCGCAGAATCAGCAGTAGCAGCATCAGCAGTAGGTGCACAATATAATTCCACTCCTGTAACCCAAAATTAAAATTGTAAAAAGTCTAACAAATAAAAAGTTATGAAGGACTTAATCAATATATATAGGACATTTTAGTCAATTCCACCCATTTCTAATTAATGCTAAATTGGAAATCTAAAAATGTTAACATGGTTTTATTTATTAGAAACTATATATGTTGATGATCGTAAAGTAGGATTATAAAACTTATATCATCTAAAAAAAAGTTAAAAAACATCATAGACAAAAAGTTATATATTGTATAAGAAAAAAATAACATAAGTCATAGGTTACTCTAGTCATTGTCAATTAGTTTTGAGTTTAGTTAGTTTTGAGTTTTGATATGTCATAAAGTAGGCCAACGATGGAATTTAGGACTAACCTTTTCCGTATAGCGCAGTCCTGTAAAGAGGCATCCTATTTTCCCAGCAAATAGCAGCACCGAGTTTGCCCATGGGAGTGTCGTAAACGGGGATGGTTGATCCATCCCCGAAACCCCATATGCAACGTTCCAAACCTGTGGGCATGACTTTACGGTGCTTACCCAAGAACCGGCCTTCAGAACTGAAGAAAAGGGCTGTGCAGTAGAGTGTATACCCATCCTTCTCTATAGCCCCCATTACAAGGTACACATTGTTTTTCTTAGCCATCTCCGCCAGTTTTTCAACTTCAGGGCCTGTTGTAGATTCATCACAAAACCAACAAAAATGTGCATAAAACAGTTATTTTTGTTACCCAAGCATGTTGTGCATAAAACAGATATATTTAAAAGCATAAGAGTTGTTTGTTTTCATTGTGAAAATAGACATGAACAGAGCAAAGAAAGATCTTCCAAAAATGGAAAGTTTCCCGCCCACAAAAAAAAAATAGAAAGATGGAAGTTTCTCTTACCAGGAACCTGAATCGCAGAAGCATGAGACTTTCTGAACTCATCACGACCTTCTTCGGTAAGAACACCAACCCCCATACCGAACCTAAACCCACGAGGATAGCCACCGATAAACGCCTCCGGGAACACCACCAGCTCCGATCCGCCGCTCGCCGCCTCCGCAATTAACTTCTCCGCCTTTTCTGCAAATTCAAGTAAACCATTTGATAAATTTTGACGTAGCCTATCCTAGACTTCATTTATGGTGGGCTTGAAAGAAACTCTTTACAAAAATAAAAAGTTAAGTGAATAATTAATTACCAATAGTTTTGGGAGTATCGTTATAAACTGTGGAGGCCTGGACGACGGAAGCTCGAACGATGGAGGATGAGGAATCGCCGTTAACCGGAGTAGTGTTCTTGAGAGTTGACATGTCTTCTGTTTTATTACTTCTTTGTATGTTTGTGAGAGAGAGAGAGAGTTGAGACTTGTGAGGCTTATATAGACTTTTTGTTCTCTTTATCTAGCGGTTAATATGGAAGAAGAAGAAATCATTACAAAAATGATGTCAATCTCTATACAACTCTATCTTCTTATTTTTTTATTCTTTTTTTTATGTACCGTAAAAATGCATATATCATGACCAACAACAAATAATTCTATATCATAACATATATCATGACCAACAACAAATAATAAAATTTAACATATATTAGCTAAAACTATTAATTGTAATTTCGTTATAAATAATTGACACTAAACGCAAGAATATTTTTGAGAGATTTTTTTAAGGTGATTTGTGCTTTTTTATTTTTTAGAAAGAAAGGTGTGTTCCAAGTGAATATTGTTATATATAGCACACATTTTCATCATTCACGTACATAAAAACTGTAATATATTTTAAAATATAATTTAATCTTCAACGATAAAAAAATCTATGCAACCAATCATATTAGAGATTTGTTCACTTTTCATATTCTCATTCATCTTTATCCATATCACTCGAAACAGATCAAAATAGCTTTTCATTATTATTTTATTTTTTGGGTTTGATTCTTTTAATAGTTTTCAATCAGAAAAAACAGTATAGAAAGCGTTACCAATAATATTATACTCGACTTTTTTGTACAGCTTTTGTTTACAACTATTTTCTTTCAGTTTTCAACTATTTTATAAGCACTTATCACTTTAGCTTACCGCTAAAAGATCCAACTTATCGTTAAAAATTGTGTATCGTTTTGTTTACCAATCAGACCCTTTATTTTTTTAAGTTGTACAACTTTTTACTATTCTTACAGTTTTGATTTTTTAACTTGTATAGCTTAGTTTAAATGTTATAACTTACCCCTTTTGATTTATATTTTCTTGATTGATAGAAACAAAAACTTCACAATCGTGGCTGTATGATGTTACACTTCAAACCCGAAAGTCAATCTCTATACAATTCTATCTTCTTCTTTTTTTTTTTTTTATGTACCGTAAAAATTTAACATTTTTGATACATAATCTTTTCCAGCAAACGTAATCAATATTATATATTCTAATTTAAAAAATAACATTTTCTTCCACATGGTTTAGGTAAACCACCTCTTAGGTAATTCTATGGTTTTTAATAAAACTGTGTGAGTTATAGACATTTGGCTTAAAATCTCTCATAATATCAAAAATCAACTTTTAAATATTTTAATTTAAAAAATATTATTCCAACCCAAATGTAGTTTGAAACTCTGTCTTCTAGCACTTAAAATTAAGAATTGGTTTTTAGTTAATATTTAATTATAAAAAGAAAGAGAGAGAGAATGGTAAGAGAGAAAAAGGAAGAAAGGAATTAAGAATTGGTTTTTAATTAAGAATTAAATCTTCACTATTTATTCAATTTTTAATCTTTTTTTATTATAAAAACCCACTTAAGAACCAACATTGTTCATTGTCTTACATTGACATTGGTTATTTACCTACTTTTTGTACATTTTCTTTTGAGCTTTCTTGTACATTTGATTGATCTTAAAAACTATAGATTTTCCAAATTCACAACTTTGAGAACCCTCATGATTAAACGACTCTTTTTTTCTTTGGGATGAAGTCATCTCTATCGGCGGTTTTGGATCATTATGCCGACATATAGTCTTTGCATCTGGAAAGAGTGATAACTACATTGATATTTGGAATTAGTTGGCACTTATACCTGTCAATATCGTATATATTTGGAATTATTTGGAATTATATATTATTTTTTTTCTTTTTTGAAAATTATGTAAATTTTAGATTTTTGATTTATAATCTCCCGCATTATCCAAACTCAACATTTACATATTTTGATTTAAAAAATAGCCATGAGTATCAAAATAGATTTAAATCCATAGCGCAAAAAAACAACCCCTTACACTACAATGCCATTATCCATTTTATTACTTGATCTCTATTTACTCATAGTTATGTAGCTTCAAAATTTACTTTAAGACATCAATTTTTTTTACCAAATAGATAGGCTTATATCTATGAATAAATAGCAAAAAAAAATATATATATGTAACTGAACCATTTTTAATATGACGGATTTTATTTAGAATGGTTACGCTCTTAGTTTTTGTTTCACTAAATTACTAGGACAAACAAGATTACTTCAAATGCAGTCAATAAAAATTTCATCTCCCACTAAGAATTTGAATGTTGGAAAACGAAAAAATAAATTAAATGTAATTGTAATTTAGAAAAAGTAAATTAATCAGAACCTAAACCAAATATATGTATATATATAAACACTACAAAGTATATTTAAAAATCTAGAAAATCAATTTTTCATGAAAAAAAAACTCAAAAATTCATTTCACCTTATTAAATACAGATAATTTTATTGATCTTAATTTATATGGATTTTCAGTTCAAAACCAATTAGCAAATAATTGAATTGATCCCAATCATATATTCTATTAAAGAGAGTCACTTTTTTTATAACCTTTCTTCATATTTTATATTACAAAATATGTCATTAGATTTCTATTGGTTTATTAAAGGTACTTTTGTTATTTGATTAACATACAATTGATATATTTTTTTAATTTTTATATAAGTATTACCAAACATATTTATTTTCAAAAATTACCTATTTGGATTACTTTAACTCTAATTGCCAAACACATTTAAAATTACCTATCAAAACGAATTATTTAGAAAATTGCAATATTTTAAAATTAAAATATTAACAAATAAATAATTTAAAATCTAAGATTCATAATAAATTAATACACTAAAATATAAAAACAAATATAAAATAATCATCATATGTCTTTCATTTGTTGTATTATATGTTTTTATAATATAAATTAATTTTCAAAATTTTTAAAAAATCTTATAAAACATATCAATTGTACTAAAAGGTTGATTTTGTTTATATTAAACCATAATATATATATATATATATATATATATATATTATTGTTAGTTATTGTTTCTGAAGCTACAAAACTATCAACTATATATTTTAATAAAACATTTTTTGGATTTTATTTTATTTTTGAAATCAAAACATTTAACATATTAATTATAAAATTATACCAAGATCCATATATGACAATTTTATTACATATAAATATCTAACGAAATCAATTTTGAATATATTTTATGTTTTTAATATATTTTATTTTCCATTAAATCTGACCAACTTATACTTCGACGTCTTTTCCTATTGGTTTCGTGAGCCCCGACGACTAGGTCTGATATCTAGGGAGTTGATCTTCAACTCCCCCCGTCGATCTCCTGACGTACTTATGAGTGTACACCATGCCTCTTCTGCAGTCTATCCACATGGGCAGGTGGATATGCACACTATTGGACTGATCCCCTGCTGACGTGTCGCCTTCAGATTGGTCTTGATAATATCGGTCCCAACAATTTTCCCCGACTTCATGTGTCATCATCGAGGAGACAGGGAGACAAATCCTGTTATTTATAGTTTCTCTGAAATATAAGCAAAGTTTTTTTTTACCCGAAAGAATTTGGCTTGTCGCCAGAGTAGATGAAACCTGCCCCGATTGACCACGCATTCTGGGAGAGTACGTGTTGTGTCGAGAACAGGTGAGAAAGGTGTTGGATTTTTGGAGAAACAAATAAATTATCACGAGAGAGCTCTCTCAGGAGGGATTTACTCGCATCGCTTCGGGGGTCGCTAGGCGATGGAGGTACCTTCGAATGACCGCGGTGATAGAGAAAAAACATCGGTACTGGGGTGACACCTGCCCAAGGACTGTGAGGGGTGTCTTGAGTGGGAGAAAATATTGTCCCCGTGTGCGGATCGCTAACACGAGGGGGAGCCGGTTCTTTTTTTGCAGCATGTGCGTACAAGCTTATGGCAAGCAAGACGTTTTCCAGAGGCGTTACCCCGGCTCCCAAACAACCAGAACAGTCTTCGCGTTGTGCTTACGCGGTGAAAGTTTGGTTGTTTTTGTGAATCGTGCTTGGACCTTCCCCAGAAGGAGCGATCCGATATAGAGAAGAAAAGCACCCGGAAGAAGCAATCTCTGATTCTCGAAGGAATAGTGTCCTGGAAGGGGAGCAAGTCCCCGAGGGAGCATGCTAACAAAAGTATAAGATTCCCGAAAGAATGATGCGCCGGAAGGCAAGCAAGTTCTCGAGGGACCATGCTAATAAGAATAAAAGACTCCCGAAGGATGATACCCCGAAAGACAAGCAGGTCCACGAGGGAGCATGCTAACAAGAATAAACGATTTTCCAAGGAATGGTGTCCGGAAAGGAAAGCAAGTCTAAGAGGGAACATGCTAACTGGAATAAAATGACTAATAAGAATTAAGCGCGACTGTCCACGTAAAGAGCTAGCGAGTGAATTAGATGGACACAAGGGTTGCCCGTAGGAATGCCCGGGGAATGTTCCCACGGAATGGCACATGATGCTATCATGGAAAAAAAGACTCCTAAGGGATGCACATGAAATAATTTTCTGTAGGATAAACACACAAGCAGATAATCAAGGATCCCGATTGATGCACATGCAAAAAGTCCACGTAGGGTAAACATGCAAGCAGAGAATTAAGGACCTTGAGGGGATCCATATGCAATAAGTCCTCGTAGGAAAAACATGAAAGCAGAGAATCAAAGATCCCGAAGGGATGCCCATGCAATAAGTCCCCGTATGGTAAACACACAAACATAGAATCAAGGACCCTGAGGGGATGCACATGCAATAAGTCCTCGAAGGGTAAACACACAAGCAGAGAATCAAGGACCCCGAAGGGATGCACATGCAATAAGTCGTCGTAGGATAAACACGCTAGCAGAGAATCAAGGACCCCGGAGAAATGCACATGCAAGAAGTCCTCGTAGGGTAAACACACAAGCAGATAATCAAATACCCTGAGGGGATGCAGATATAATAAGGGTAAACGATGCATGCACACGAAATAACTCCCAGATGGGTGAATGATGCTTGTAATGAAAAGTATAGTTAAAAGATTGTACCCTCATTTTCTTTGGCAGACTATTGTGCAGACGGATGTTAGTATCTGGATCACTATCGGTGGATTCTGTGTCACTGGCTCCCCTGGGTCGGACAACATTTTGGCCTTATTACGGTCACATTCTTTTTCAAGATCGGATAAACTATCGGAGTTGGGATCAGTTTCATCCGTGTCCTTTGGCTTTTACGGATCAAATAGTATTCCGGCTTCGTTGTTGTTTCATTGGTGTACAGAGTGGGGGATCGTGCTGCACTGTCGACCTCGCTTCGAGTTCTGCGTAATTCGTCAACCTTTCTTTTCCCAAAGTCATGATGTGTTGCGAACTTGCCCCTTTAAAGTCGCATATCTTCCGCGTGCGCCTCGAGGCGCGCGTATATTTGAGCTGATAATCCCTGATTTTTTCTCGCCTTTTACTCTTCACCCGGATGTTTTAAATGTCCCTCGCTTTCTTTTTCTTTCTATAAAATCTGAAGCGAGCGCTTCCACTTCCTTCATTCCTTTCTTTCAGAGAAATCTCAACCACCTCTGATCTTTTGTTTCTTCGACTTTTCCCTTCGTCATGTGGTTCCTCACTATCCGTCTTTGATGGTTGATGAGGCGTCAGATTCTTCCAACGATGGTGCTCAAGCTGTTAGCCGTCGCTCCCTGGACACAGATCTCCTGACAGTCTGAAGGAGAGCGCTTCGCTGGTGGAGGGTCTCCGTAGGGCAAACACCAAGCTGCGAGGAGAGCGATCCAAACTCCGAGCGTGAATCCGGAAGCTGAAACTCATGGGAGCTCGGTAGACCTAGCGTCCCGGGTGGGTGTCAAAAGGCAAATTTGGCTGGTGTTTCTTTGAAGTGGTGGCCGAAGAGGAAGTGGTGGATGTGGAGGTGCTTTCGCGTCCCCGTCTTGCACCTCTTTGTTTTCCTTGGCACTTCTTGGAATTTTTCGGAATACAACATGAAGTAGTCCACCTCCGGATTAGTCATCCTCGTCCTCCGCCGGTTCCTCCTTCACCATTTTTTCTCTACACTTTCTTCTTTTCGGAGCCCCGCTTTTCGGGTGTTCGGTTTTCCTCTTTTACTTTGTGCATCTGTTGCTTGGCTGGTGCAACTCTTTGAGTTTTGTAGTAGGGTTCTTCTAGTAACGGTTATCCCTTTGCGGACTCGCTTGTGAATGAATAAAACTTCTTTTATCCTTCGCCTCTTAAATGCTTTTATCAATTCAGGTCGTAGTCTGGTAACTTACGCTTGTTAAGTCTTCTTTCGTCATTTATCCTTTTACCTGGTAGGAATTGCACTTCGTGGCGCGCTCGATCTAAGATACCTCCTTTTTCGGGTCTTCTTCCTCGAATTGATTCTGAGATGTCGTGATCCTCCATCTTTTGTTAGAACAATCTTCAACCGGGGTTTAGCGTGGCGTCCCTGATCCTTCCTCCGGTTGCCTCCGGGATATGGTCTCTGGACTCCTTTCTCGGGAGAAACACTTGCATTCCTGATACTGGCACCGTTTTGGGGGCTCTCGCGTCGTCTACAAGTTCTCATGGAAGGAGGTTCCCTTATGTATGGTCTACAATATGGCGCATCCGTCTGGCGCTGGGATGACCAAACTTTCTATACTTTACCAGGACTCGGCCTCCTTTTATCATGTCAATTCTTTCCGCTGGGCTGCTCCGTGTGGACGGTTATTTCTTCTGGGTCCTCAGACATTTTCTCGTGAGCCTGGTAGATCGGCCGTTGGCTCGTTCTGTAGCGTCTCCCCATCTTGCTACAGATCGTCTCCTAAGGCTTTCCCGGATTGTCTTCGTGCGGCCTGGGCATCAATTTTGTTCTTGGTAGGTATACGACGCTCCGAAGATTCGTGTCGTCTCTTCATTTTGGGTACGTTACCGACGCTTTTCTCGGTACGTCGAGCTCTAGTCTTCCCCTTACTTCTAGCGCCAACTGTTCGACATCATTTTTCGTGTTGCAAATGGAGGTGTATGTTCTCCGGGGCAGTTCAATATCGTGTCCTGGGTTCGTCATATGGGGGATGAGTACTGTTCGAGATGGCGATATGGTGGATTGTCGAGTTCTGAAATCACTAGAAGACATGTTAGACAACCATCGAGAGGACCGAAAGGGAGTTTTCCTCCCGAAATTTCTCTGATGCCCAAGTCAGACGCATACCAAGTACTCGAGAGGGTGAGTTTGTGCGGTTCAAGGGTGAGATATTACGTCCCAAGATCGTAATACTTATCTGTCTTATTTGATGGTACGGCTCATTGACCTATATCCGTCGTGAGAGAGGGAGGAAAAGTTCTCACGGCGGTTAAGACGGAAAGAAAATACTTATCTCTCAAGATCTCATGAAATATCGTAGGGAACGTGCTCTCATGATATCTGCATGGAGCCGTAAGGCTGGTTACTATCGATGTTTACGGTGGTTTACGGTGGGGTTTATGATGGTTTACAGTGGTTTTCGAGAGCCACTTTGACATCTCCCGGGGTGACCTTTTTGTTCTCCCTCCCCCCTCCTCTGACAACTCCTTTCATCGATCGGTCCTCTTATTTTTATACTCCTGCGGATTCTCTTCCTATTGCTTTGTGATCCCCGTCGCTTAGGTCTGATATCTAGGGAGTTGGCGAGCAACTCCCCCCCCCCCTCGCTGAGCTCCTCATACACTTATAAGTGTCTGCCACGCCTCTTCTGCAGTCTATCGATGGGGACAGGTGGATAGGCACACTATTGAACATGTTTCTTAGTGACATGTCGCTTTATGATTGACTCTGATAATATAGGTCCAAACATAGGAAAACTATAATTAAACCAATATTTTTTATGTAGTAGTTACCACTACTTTAACGTAAGTGCACTTCCCTGAAATATCACTTTTTAGATTTATTTTTAAATCATTATTAGTTATAGTTTTTTCATCTTCTACCGTTTTAAAAATTATAATTAATATTACTTTAATCAGATTTCTAACATTTTTAAAAATATTTGTATAGACAGACATTTAAACATAAGAATGAAAAAGGTCTTTCTGGAAAGATTTTTTTTGGTGCTTTTAGGTAGATAACTATATTCGGAATCAAAATTTGCGTTATAGCCATAGTGAAAATTTAATTTAGCACGTAACCAACCGACTTTATTATTGACGAAAACTGCCCCTACATCAACCTGGCGGGAAAATTAAGCCTACCTCGTAGGATCAGCAGGAAGATTGGGGGGACCCACAGTAATATCTGTACACATCCTGGATGTTGTGGACCCAACAGGTTATACAATGTGGATATCTCTTCTTTTAACACGTGTTGAGAATATTTCTGCGTTTGAGCCGACCATTTATACTTTATTCCCTCCGAATGTTTAATATAATTTGCAGAATAGGGATATCACCCGGATGAAATTGGCCGCTATCACTATTTATATGAAATGTTATCGGCGGCTTCTGCGGAGTGATGGTAAAAAAATTCCCGATACTATTCACATACTACATTCTCGGATGTAGTATAGTCCCATGTGAGAAACAAACCTATATCATATAAAGATATATGTAGATTTGACGGACCCACAAAAAAAAGATATTTTACTTACCAGTCATCTTAGTAACATAACACTTACTTGTTAATTAATTTGAAAATATGTGATAGTAATCACCAAATGTGTGGATAGGGAGAACCGCATATTATGATATAAACCCCCCATTGTTAACCTTCCTAAGCCATCCATCTAATTTACAGATCTGAAAATGAATGCTGCAGAAGATAACGTGATCGTTAATAGTGAAGAATTGGAGATCCAGGTAAGTAACAATTTATACCACTTTTCCCTTTTGGAATAGTATTCTACCTACTTCATTAAAGTAACTACAGCCACATCTGTAAATCTGAAGAACATTTGCTGTTGGGGACAGACTCAATTAACTGCGCAATAGTAGGTTGATTGGGTTAATGATTGTAATTTAATTAAACTTCTTTGGGCAGGACAATGTCCTCCTTGTCGTTGGAGCGTGGTTTCGAGATGTGAGCGGAAAATGGGTATTCGAGTCTGATACACCTGCGTCCGCCACTTACTGCCAATTAAACACAGCTATGACACATACAGAGTTATTGCGTGAGGTGAAGCAGAAGCTTCATTTCACAGAGGGCAACATTTGTGTGAAGATGTCATATCAATATCCAGAATGGATGGAAATTGATGACGGCGACGGCTCAACCCCTCAGCACATCACCGACGATGAGGAGGTCCAAATCTTCATTCAGATGCGGAGGTCAATAGAGGAAGTTAACCTCTGTGTAACCGCCTCCAGATTTGTAGGAGGAGTCCAAACCGCTTTATTGTCCGCAGAGAAACCGGTTGACCCCGCTTTAATAACCTCACAGCGCGGAACGAATTCTGGGATCACCCAGGGAGAGGAGACGGACAATGAGTGGTACGACTTTGCCATGTCCGACACACCGTTGACTTTAGCCAATTTAACTGCCCCGGTAGAGATCGGAGGCCCCAAAGTATGTAGACCGACTATTCTATCTGGAGGAAATGGAATAGCAATTAAAGAACCTGACCCTGCTAACCATCCCCGCCAACCGAATGAAATTGCTAAAGACAAAGGCAAGGGAATTGCGGAGGAGGGGGATAATGCAGCTGATACTGACAGCGGTGAAGCCCCCATACCAGATATGACTATTTGTAGGCATCTACCCCGTCGGGAATGCCGTACGGTCTCGGGTGTCTGCCGGAGACTATTCCAAGATGCCGCCGCTGGAGGGGATTCAGACTCTGACTCTAAATTAGATGACGAAACTGAATTGGAAAGTGACGATATGAGGGAGGATACTACAACCATTCCAAGGTGGGGACGCTTTGAGGAGTCCCTTCACAATCTACTATCAGACTTCACCGCCTCCCCTCCATTATTTGAAAGGGATGCCCCTCCAATTTTTGATACAGGTGATTATTATGGTACATATACTGGGTAACCAAAGTTAAAATAAATGTAAATGCATATTCGTAGCAATATTTCCGTTACCGGTTTCGTTTATGACGATGGTTATGCACGTATTGCTATGTTCAAGTTGCTAAGTATCGCAGCATTACAAGTTTGAGGTTACAGTATGCTATGGAAGTAGAGTTAATACAGATGTGTTTCAGGGATGGAAGAGGCTTTAGCTGACCTGGCCTACGAAGGGGACAACATATTTGTTGGCAGAGTTTACAAGTCAAAGTTTCAATGCAAAATGAAGATTGCAATGCATGCTATTAACCGCAAGTTCCATTTCAGAACCCCAAGGTCTACCCCGCAGTTTATGGTTATGAAGTGTGTCGATAGGTCCTGCCAATGGAGAGTTTATGCCGTAGTCATCGACCCCTCGGGGGCATTCCAAATCAGGCAAGGTACGTTGATGCACTCATGCACCGTTGACACAAGACGCCACTACCATAGGCTTGCTACAACTCAAGTTATTGGAGAAATAATGCAATCCAAGTTCGTTGGGGTGAAGAGGGGACCGCCTCCTGCTGGTATACGGAAGACCATGCTCGATGACTATCATGTGAACATATCTTACTGGAAGGGTTGGCATTCAAGAGAATTGGCGATGGAGAAGTTGTACGGTTCCGTTGCAGGGAGTTACGCTCTACTTCCGGCTTACCTGGCTCTACTGCAAAGTGCAAATCCCGGAACACGTTGCTCCCTAGAAATGGTGGAAAATCCCAAAGGCGGAACACTTTTCAAATACTGTTTCATTTCCTTTGGGGCGTCAATACAAGGGCTCCCCTTTATGAGACGCGTCATTGTCATAGATGGAACAACTATGAAGGGGAAATATGAAGGCTGTCTAGTCTCTGCCTGCGTCCAAGACGCCAATTTCCAAATCTTCCCAGTTGCTTATGGGGTAGTGGACAGTGAGAATGACAACGCTTGGGACTGGTTTTTAAGAAAACTCAGTGAGATTGTGGAAGACGCTGGAGATCTAGTTTTTGTTTCGGACCGCCATCGAAGCATATACGCAGGGTTGCTGCGGGTGAGGGAGAATTTATATATATCTTTTTTATGGACAATGTTTGGGGTCGAAATTGTGGTTGTGCTATTCTTTTCCCATTTAATAGTTTCTAACTAAACCTTGTTATGCTAGTTTTACCCGCTAGCACACCACGCAGCTTGCACGGTACACCTATGGCGTAATATTAGGGCCGGTTACAACCCCAAACGTATAGCCGGAATGATGAGTGCCGCGGCAAGGGCATACACCGTCTCAGATTTCAACAAAAAAATTATTGAAATTCAGAAACTTAACCCAGGCTGCGCTGCTTATTTGGTGGATATAGGTCAAATTCTATAACCATTCAATACTGATTTATTTTGCCTATACATCTACAAACCCTATTATAATGGGCTTATTATATTGGGCAGTGACTATATTACATTCGGTAAATGGTATAGGTTTTGAACATTGGAGTCGTGAACATTTCAAGGGGAAGAGGTACAACATCATGGACTTCAACATTGCTGAGTCCTGGAATGCTGTGCTGAAGGAGGCCAGGGAGTTTCCGTTGATATGCATGCTTGAGTACATTAGAACTGTGGTGATGACATGGTTTGCGGTTAGGAGAGCAAAATCAATGAATCACAAAGGGACGTTGTCCCCTCGGGTTAGGCAACGAGTGGAGGAGAACTTCAACAATTCTACTAATCTAGCTGTTAGGGCAATAACTCCATATGAATTTCAAGTCCAAGCCCAAGATGGGGGAAACTTCACTGTCAAGCTCCTCGAGTGTAGATGTTCCTGCATGGAATACCAGGCTATAGGCATTCCATGCATCCACGCCCTCGCAGCTACAACGACTGTAAACATGCCTACAGATCTCCTTGTGGATTCATTTTACTCTGTCCAGACTTGGCGTGGAGGATTTGAAGGGAAAATTTATCCGGTTCCATCTGTTGGGAGTTCTGAAATAGGTGGGGCTTTTAGGGGTGACCTTCTTCCCCCTACCGTAAGGCGTCCACCGGGAAGCCCGTAGCACATTCGGATTCTTTCGCGAAGGGAGTTTAAGGTATATTCTATATTAAATGTGGTCCTAGTATGACAATTCTTCAATATCGTGTACTATACTACTTTAACTTAGAGAGATCTTCTTACTGTAATGAAAGCAGAGGAAAAGCACAGGCGGAGGCCGTAAGTGTAGCTGTTGTCGCAAACAAGGCCACAACAAGGCCTCTTGTAGGGAAGCAATATAAGATACTTTTGCCAGAAAGACATGATTAGGTGGGGTCGATGTGTGGGTTTTTGGAACCGGGTGAATAAGGAATGTCAAAATAGGGTAATGATGTGGAAGTTGGAATATGTGAAATAACTTACTACTACTATGGTGGATGTGCTTAAATGAGCAGGTATATGCAAAAAAATGTTGTATACCTTCCTATTTAGGTTTCCCATTTTCTCCAACTTCAGTGACCAATGTAAAATAGATGAACGCCATGGTTGTATGTACTGGGTGCCCTTGTAAGCCTTGTTGTGCATATTAAATGAAATGTCTTCCTCTACTAGGATTGATAAGATTGGATACCACAGACCGTGCAGGTCGTTACTCCATAGTTATTGTAATTGAACGTTCATAGTCTTCTCCCCCTTCTATACAACCATATCTATATAACATAAATAAACAAACCCCGTCTACGATCACATTATACGTTTTTTGACCCTTCGAACAATAATTTCGAATACGATAAACTCAAAATATAAATGCGAATCCATCATCACAGGTACTTAAACTATAATTTACCATTATTCCAATCTCAATTTACTTGACGTCTCTTACTAGTTTGAAAGCGTACAATTCCAATGATGTTCTTCAATGTCTATGCGTTATAAACGTCAACTTTCTATATCTAGTCATTAAAATAGAATAGAACAATAATGTGGAAATAAAAGTGATACAGAGATTGTATAGCCTCCATGGGGGTTTGAATTACGTTTAATTTTAAATCTCTTACATATAAAATGAAACATACACATATCGAAATCCCATATAAAACATTCAAGCTCCACCGTAGACGTTATATATTTAAATTTATAGAAGGTACTAAAGCAACGACATAAACTCCCTGATGCGGAAGCCAAATTAAGTTTCAACATACAGAAACGACATAAGTAAATGGATTTCACACCGGCATGACACCCGGATTCAGTTGTTGCGAAGGATGCAATTGCGTAATTGGTAGCCGCTGTTCGCAACCGACCATCGGTGAGGTGCTCACAGTCTGTTAGGTTGCCAGTTGCATGCATCTCAAGCAGTATCATAGATGCCACAGCAGAGAGACCTATAATGTTACGAATACATCGTCAAGTTATGATGACTACTCAGACTTACTGCTACAAAAGAGATATTGCATAATTACTATACCTGTAAACTCGCAAAGTATTTGAAGGTCCAAACGTGTCACCAGCAGAGGCAAGCTTGGGACAGCTCTAGCCGCATCACACCCTCCATGCTTCCGTATCCAGAACGGAAGCATCTCTGTTAACGGCGTGAGTCGTAGAGACAATCTTTCATCGGAAACACATGCGGTGTTGCAATCGAGGACATAAATTGCCCAGTTATCCAGGTCAACTACAACTCCCACCCAGTGTGTCCCATCTATTTGAAAGGGGCTGTATAGTCTTCCAACATCGGCACACCATTTAGGTCTTCCTCCGACTATATCATCAACCGTTGACGCGAAAATATGCATATCCTTTCTTGGTTTGGAAGAGAATGGAATATACTCCCTATTTAGTGCTGGCAAGAAAACTGGTGATAGGAAGTCCCACCTACGTTTCCCGACCATGTCTCGGCGGTACTGGGCGAACTTAGCAAGTTCTTCCACAGCCTGAAATTAAATAGAAATTTTGGTTAGGACATTCATATTTCAAGATTCACATGTCCTTCATCGCTGTAATAGAGAGAAATTGACTATGACAGCAAACCTGCTCCGGTAATGGCGCCCTGGATTCAAATATATCCATGAATCTTCCAGTTTGTATATCTTGACCACCCTGAGCTCCGGAGGCCCTAAATTCCAGTTACGACATTAGTCATACACCTAACTAATAAGATAACAACCTAACGTCGTCACATCATCATCAAGTACTATATCGTGCAAGTGTAACACATTTGGCACACCACAATGACCCTAAAGTAATTACCACATACTCTATACATAGTCCATCGGCACTCCAACCCCTACTATGAATTTTGAACATACTACACTACATCGCAAATTGGAATAACATAGTACAGAGAATAATACAAAAGTTATACACATTCATATTCTTGCAACGAAGTGGTGTCCATAATCTCACTCATATGAACATACTCACAGTTTATACTACCTCCCTTTAACACCCTATACACACAACAAAGTGGGTAAATCCAAGATACGTAACTACGAGCTTTCTTGTTACATTAGCTTCAGAAATGTAGTAGTTCTTCCCTCTGGGGAAGTCTGAAATGGGTTGAAACCCGCTATAAGCTCCCTAATTTGTGACGGGGGTTTTGGAACAGTGTGGATTGTTTTGGCGATGTCGACAATCGGCGCAACATCTGTCTTGGTTTTTATAGTACCCCTGCCTTTCTTTTTGGCCACAACTTTGGGTGTATATTTAGTGGTTTTGGTCCGGGTTCGAATGCTATACCGTTTTGCAAGCGTCATGACCTCTCACTCATGATGTTCTTCCGCAGCCTGCGTTTCGGAACCCTGTGCAGCCGGTTGCTTTTTTTGAGGTTGAAAATCATTTGAAACCCCAGGCTGGTAAGAATATATGGTTCGGATATCAACCCCGCAGGTTGTCATCGTTAAAATCTGTCCGACCATATGCAACTGTATTTACATTAAAGGGGAGTTGCTTCTTAACAAAATCTAACCTCTGTTTCACGTGCATTCAGGTTCTCTATTTCATTGGCCAGATCTGCCTCTCCGTCAGAAACCGATGCATTGGACCTTGGAACCGGATTAATCGTTTCCTACATCCAGCATGTAAACATTTTAGAATAGGACACCACCGTAAGGTTGCATTTAAAAATGTGAATATGATTTTGAGTTTTACATCTTAACAAAATCTAACCTCTGCTTCACGTGCATTCAGGTTCTCTATTTCATTAGCCAGATATGCCTCTCCGTGAGAAACCGATGCATTTGTCCGTGGAACCGGGTTAATGGTTTCCTACATCCAGCAAGTAAACATTTTCGAATATAACACCACCGTAAGGTTGCATATAAAAATGTGGATATGATTTTTAGTTTTACATTTACTATACTATTTTAAGAAATTAGTATAGTCGAATCGCCATTTCTGACTTCATTCTGCGGTGGGCGTAACGGGGCTTCCGTGAAACTTAACTCCCCCTGCAGGTCCCTTCCAACGTTACTTGAAATTTCTCCTGGAGGCTGATGTCTCTAACACATAAATGAATCCAGCTGAAGGAATTACACTTCTAAGATAACACATATAACTGACTTGTGCTCCCTACTATAGTTGTACCCCAACTCCATAAATATTTTACTTAGCATCCCTTACATACCTCAGCAGTTGTGCAAAGTTGTTCTTGATCTTCGAAAAACGTGTCTCCACCCCCCGTGTCCTTAGGAATTGATGATTTTGTTTGGCAGAGATTATATTAGCATTAGTAGGACGGGTTTTCATAATATCAAAATAACCCGTATGTACATAAATTCTACGTACCTCAGTTTCTGTTTGGGGAATTGCCGTTTTCACCCCACGAACTTCCTCATTGGTTGCATCTGAAATACCAGTAGTACGCACCCCACCCCCAGACGGAGGGATGGAAGTTGTTTCCGATGTTGGAGGTTGTTGCTTTCCCGATATTATTGCAATGATGTCCGGCTTCATTTTATTTACCATACCATTGACGTAGGTTTTCAAGCGATACGCATACGTCTCCAGCATCACCTCCATCCTCGCCTCATATTCGTTTCCCAACCTCGTAATGAGACCATCATCAACTACTGCATTCTCATAACATCTTCTTTGATTTCCACCGATTCATTTTCGGGAGCAGCAGTCGGCCTCTGACCCCTATTCATGGCGTTATATGAAGTGCCTCCACTTCGGTACGACGCTCGCCCACTGTCGTCAGAGTCGTCTTCCGACTCCTCCCTTTCAACGACTCCTTTACCCTTCATTTTCGAAGCTTCGTCCGCTTTTATCCCACCTACCCAAGTGTTGGGCTCAAAAGGATAGGCCTCCGAAATCAATTTAAGTAGCTCGTCAACCCTACAATCATCCTCCTCGTCTTCAAATGTAATTGACCCTACGGTCCCATCAAAGTCGTCAGACAACAACGCCCGAACCTCTGCCTGCATAGTCACATAAAGAATTTAAGGTTAAGTTGCCATATAAAAAAGGTGCCGCAATAGAACATAACACTTGAGATGCATTATTAGAATTTATAATGCCGCATACTATACTATTTCATCTCAGATCAACAGTCCGTATGATTAAAGGGGAAATGGAGTTCCAATTAAAGTTCTCCTTTACGAATCACTATGGCTATAAACTTTATTGTTGTGTCACTTATACATGAAATAATCACCCTCTGCCTGCATAGTCACATAAAGAATTTAAGGTTAAGTTGTCATATAAAAAAGGTGCAGCAATAGAACATAACACTTGAGATGCATTATTAGAATTTATAATGCCGCGTACTATACTATTTCATCTCAGATCAACAGTCCGTATGATTAAAAGGGAAATGGAGTTCCAATTAAAGTTCTCCTTTACGAATCACTATGGCTATAAACTTTATTGTTGTGTCACTTATACATGAAATAATCACCCTCT
The DNA here is from genome assembly GCA_020283515.1 of Alliaria petiolata. Taxonomy (NCBI): domain Eukaryota; kingdom Viridiplantae; phylum Streptophyta; class Magnoliopsida; order Brassicales; family Brassicaceae; genus Alliaria; species Alliaria petiolata. Next base: position 390,523,893 of record JAHZTW010000001.1, read on the forward strand.
GTGGGCCTTACTATTGCGAAGGGAGGATTGTGCCATACCTGTGCTTTCTTGTCAATGTTCTTCGACTGCAACACCCCAATTGCAAGACTCCGCTCCACCACACACTGGATCACGTCTTGTATAACAACATCCTCCTTCAGAATAGGATCCGCCCCACCAGGTTTCGCTACAATCTCAGGGCAGCAACTTACTGTGACAAGCACTATCGCATGGGAGAAACCTTGCACAGCTAGAGAGTCTTGGGTTTATTGGTCAATGGTTTTTTGTTTCACACTATTAACCGTCATAAGAAATGATTCACGGCCCCAAGGATGCTTTATGAAACCTTCTACATCATCCAACATTTCCACCACACGGGGCCTGATATTGTTCGTCTGACTCGTTGAGCATAATATCCCCTCCACCAACACCAACATCGCAAGCTTAAACCTTGTTTCAGAATCCTTGTATTTCTTCCCTTGTAAAAGCCGGTCCAGGATCCAATCACATGTAACCTTATTCACGTTACCGAACAACTCCGTCCAGACCTTCCCCCCAGGTTGTACTACTTTCTTTGTCTTTTTCCCCTTCCTTGTTGACTTGTCGTTCTGTTTCCTCTTTCAGCTTGTGGTTGCCACCGCCTCGCAATTTAAACCCGTCACTTCGGCAAAGTCCTCAACACCATAGCGTATGGGCTTCCCAGCAAATATCCACCACAACTCAAACTTCTTCTTAGTTACCAACTGTCGTGACAATAAGTAGTGAACAAACATGACTGAGAACGTATGATGTCCCATTTGCATCAGGCTTCGAAATTGCGACCCTGCCAGCAACTCTAACTGTTCGTCCTCCAATGCAGGCTTCATAATCTCTATCCACCTCAGCGTGAAGTAGCTATTTACCCTCTTCCTCCCACTCGGCTCATACCCAATCTCAAACATACGCTCTGGTAGTCCAAGATCTTCCATCCTGCACGCATGTATAATTAGTTTTGACAAACAATTTACTTTGCTTCCATATAACATAATCTATAAACCGTATCTGCCCACAACATTTTTGCAAAGTATTATTACCATACTATACTACAACGTTCCGTAGAATAGAATTATACTGAGCCAGTTTAATTGATTCAAATTTTCTGTCTAACATTTACTTGATGTTCCTACTCAACAAGGTTTTCAAGCACCCATAATCTCAAAACCACGACATCCGAATTTCCTACAGCACCTGTCCATGGTGTCAATACAATCGTAATACCTTATACTCAGGTTAGACTACCTCCACATACAAGCATAGTCGGACAACGTGACGGGAAAAAACTATATGAACTACTGTATTTCCCAATTTCATGTTTATCCCCAATCACAACCGTATACAGTCGTGTTGAGTAACAATTTACTTACCTGCCATATAACATAATCTATAAACCGTACCTGCCCACAAGATTTTTGCAAAGTTATATTACCATACTATACTACAACGTTCTCTAGAATAGAATTATACTGAGCCAGTTTAATTGATTCAAATTTTATGTCTAACATTTACTTTCTGTTCCTACTCAACAAGGTTTTACAGCACACATAATCACAAAACCACGACATCCGAATTTCCTACATCACCTGTACATGGTGTCTATACAATCGTAATACCTTATACTCAGCTTAGACTACCTCCACATACAAGCATACTCGGACAACGGGACGGGAAAAAACCTATATTAACTACGGTATTGCCCAATTTCAGGTTTCACCACAAACACAACCGTATACAGTCGTGTTTCCCTCGACGGAATCTTTTATTTTATTTTTGGTCACTGGACCCCCATATATTTCCCAACATCCCCAAAATCCTCAATCAAAAGACAATTTTGAGTCTTTACTTTACCATGATTTCCAAACCGGCGGCGAAACCCGGACTTGAATTAGGTACACCGACTCCCGAAATCGACTGAGTGAGACACAAAAACTATATATTACAATTTCAGAGCAGTTGGCGTACCTTTCCTGATTTCTGACGAATTGCTGAATTTCCTTCCCCAAATTTGGTCCTCCGGCTACGAATCCTCGACGACTGCGGTAGCTTTTAGAACCCTAATTCCCCAATTTCGGAGTCGCTTCTTCTCTCCTCGAAAAATGCGTGATATTTGATTTATGGTTTCAAATAATATTTTCCCCTCCTCTTTCTAACACAATTAAACATGCACAACCCACATGGACATCAGAGAGGAGGTATAATATCACTTTTTAACTTTCTGTTTGGTTATAATAGGGACATTTTCGGCATTAATACATAAAGTACACGAGATTTCATAGCCATTCGTTTTATATGGTCATTTCGTTAAATAACAATCTCGATATGGGTACTCACCCTAATTTCTCTTTTTTAAATAAAATATTTATATTTTATAAAAGTATTTATTTTTTTCCAATTTATCCTTTTAATTTATATTCGTTAAAAAGAAAAATTAAATATCATCTAATAAGAAAATGATAAACTTCTAATTATGAACAAAATTTTAATATACGTAAAAAATTAAAATATTTAATTATTTGAAATGGAAATTATATAAATTAAGATTCGATAAATTAATAAACAAGGTAAATCAATAATTTTTTCTATTTCCGAGTTATACTAAATTAAAATATAATACATATAGATAAAATAACAAAAGCTCTATGTAAATATAAGGTCACGTCATTATAATAAATTAATGAGTATTATATAAAAAATCCACAAAAATATAACTAAAATAATCTATCAAATATGAGTCTGGATTTTTTTGGATTCTATTTATAATTTTGTTTTTTAGCGTTTCTTTTAGATTTTATCCAAAAATTGTGTACGGTTTTAAATATGATAAAAAAAAATTGAGTGAATGCTTCCAATGATTTTGAATATCAATGAACATAAAAGCAGTGGGATTTATAAAGCTTGTACACCGAAATAGTATCAAAATCAAAAGAAAAACAAAAACTAAAATCGTATAAAAAGTAAAATAGCCTCTATTTTCATGATGTCATATCATCAATATATGTTTTTAAATTATAACACATTATCAATTTATTTTATTAATTTTAAGTTTTTTATTTCTTTTGTTATGTTTTATGTTATTTTACCTTTTAATTCTCATAATAAACATCAGCTAATCTAAATAGAATTTAAAATTTCATTTCTTTATAAAAGATGACTAAAATATTGATTTAAAAAAATCTAATTTTATCAAATTTATTTATATAATTCAACAAAACATTTACTTCTAAATAAATATATCAAAAATATTAATAATGATTTTACTCATTTGTAATTTTTTCTTCGTAAAAATATTATACTTTTATTTTAATAATTGGGTAGATATGGATAAAAAACAATTAAGAATAATCGGATTTAGATCCAGTTTTTTCAAATCCGAAAAATAACATTTCGAATCCAAAACCATTTCAAAAATCTAAAATGTTACAAGAAAATTAAAACAAAAAAAATCAGTAATCTACTACTAAACTTTGTCACCTAAAATAACAAGTTCAATTGTCCCACTAAATTGAAGAGTTTATGATGTTTAATCCATTAAAAATCAGTATGGATATATATTTAGTCTACTTAGTTGTTGTCAAAAAAAAAAATTTAGTCTATTTAATCTTATAATTGCAAAGTTTAGTATATATAGCAAGACTAAAATGTTGTGAAAGTTGAATTAAAACCAAGCAGATTTGGATTTCAAATTTGCAAATTCTCAAGAGCCACATGCCTACAAGAGCCACAAGTTAAGTTAAGCCCTTTATTTTGAAAACCAAGAGCCACAAGCCTACAAGACATACCTTACCCTCTCAATCGTTCCATCTACATTATACTTGATAGTATAAACTTATATGTGCCCAAAACATGCTTATTTGTGGTTAGGTGTTCACTTGACCATGCTTTACTCCGTTTTAAAGCTTCAATCTCCAATCGCATTGCATCTCTAAACTTCAAATATTTAATTGCCTCATCAAACGTTTTTGGCATAACTTCAACAGTATGCTAGTCAAAATGCTTTGTCATTAAGAAAACCTTCATAATTCATAAAAATACAAAATGCCCAAGTTTATACTCATAGTTTGACCCCTGAATCACAATAGACGAATGTGATTATGACCTAGACTAATCCTACTCATATGAGTATTGACTAGACTAACTTCATCTCATATAACATAAACAAAACTAACCTTACAAAATTTGAAAAATACCTTAAACCCCCTCATTTGAGAAGAATAACAAATTAGCCATTGAAAAAAAAAAATCAACAAAAGAGCCATTAAATAAAAAAAAACATGAAATGGTAAATAGAAAAAATAGGAAGTATAAAAATCGAAAAAGAAAGAAAAAATTAGATTTGTTTTGTGAAGAAAAAAAGAAAATCCTAGATCTCTATTGTGGCGAATTGGTTTGCGACTCGATTTGCGATTCACCATGGAAGCACTATTTCCCTTTCTCGTCATCGTTTTCTCAGATTCCTGAATAATACCCTTTCGATAATAATCCCCTCAAACCTCCCTTCGCTCATCTCCTTAAATCGGATTCGAAAACCCTAGGTTTCACTTTCAATCATGCCCATGGGGAACGACAATGGCCACGCTGGCAAAGTCTTCGTCACCGCCGAACAAGCCACCAAGGCTAACGATACTGATGGACGGTTGCCGGAGAATCTTCCGAGCGGTGTTGTATCAAACGCCGGAAGTGGAAGCGAGAAAGGACAGGATGGGGTGGAGACGGCGGTCGCGGTCGCCGTGGAGGAGAGCGGATCGATTTTGGTTGGAGACCTACCTCCCCGATCTTCCTCCGCTAGAGTTTTGTTCTCTAATCTAAGCCAAATCGATGCGGATCTTGCTCTCGCTCGAACCCTCCAAGAACAGGTGGCTCTTTTCTTTCCCATCTGTCTGTTTTGGATTTCTACGTGTTTGGACTATTCGATGGTGTTAGGGGATTTCTCATTGCTTATTATCCTTGATACATACGCGAAATAGTTCACTGCTTCTCGCCTTCTTTTCTAGGTTTTTTTTTTCCTCTGCTTTTTTCTAATTTGCATTTCTCCGAAGAATTTTTGTAGAATTGTCTATTGAATGTTGTTGTTTTGTATGTGTTCGTGTATGATGCTGACCTGGAACACTGAAATGAGTGACTATGGGAGCTGGGAAACTGGAAGCTATGTACTCGATTATGGTAGATTTGATTTAGGGTTATGGTAGATTTATATTGAGGGTTATGGTAGATTTATATTGATGGTTATGGTGAATCGTAGCAATCTCCAGTGACTGATTCCAATGTAATTAAAAAAGTCTTGCATTTTTAATGTGTCCTTATTCATGTTAACAGAAAGCTCGAATGATGGCTTGTCGCATAGAAGCACGATTTGTCCACCATGGTTAGCTAACTGGACTTTTGCAAACTTGACGTATTGATGCAATAAACCCTTAACATCGAACCGGTTTCTACGCTCTGAGTTATACCACAAGATAACCCCCAAAAAACTGACCCTGAAAAACATCACTTTACATTTTCAATAACGCAACAAGGTATTCATGTTTACTTGTAGCGAATATCTCTCCTCTGTAAAGCTGAAACTCATCGTCATCACTAGGGCTAAGCAATGGATTTCAATTCTGAGACTTGAGGTCAAAAACCTCAGCACAATCTTTAAATTCATTTGTTCATCCAACGACGTATATCTATCCGTCTATAAAAGCAGACTCGACGTGTTTTCTTGCTACCATCATATCTGGAGCATCACGCCACGTGTAAGTCCGACAATCAAGCACACAAACAGCCGAGAAAGGCTTCTCGTCGTTGATGGTTCCTCCCATTTGGTAAAGGGTAAATTTTGATTGTTCACTCACATGTAAGAAAGTAAGATTCATGTCTATAATCTAACAATTTTCACTCACCTTGTGAGTTATATCGGTGTTGTGAAATCATATATAAAGATCAATGAAGAATGTTCGTGGGTCATTGCTTGGACAAAGATTGTTTCACTCACCTTCTGAGTTTGATGTTTCAAATCCTTATTTTCTGCTACATTTGTGATGTTACACAATGTTTATTTTTGCTTCAGTCTTTCAATTTTCTTTACTTATCAACACTATGTATTATTTTTTTATTTTGCCATTATAATAGCCAATTTTAGTTATAATTCTTGTGGTACGAAACATTATAAGCAATTACAAGTTTTTGGGGAGATTTTTGGTTCTCTATTAAAAAGTCAAATATCTTCTATCAAATAAAAATCTACCATAAAACAAACACACTACAGCAACCAACGATGTTACTCTAGTAAATACAGAAATAAATAAATATTCCATAACACAAACATGATAACTCTACCGTCATTATACATAAATCTACCAATTCGTTACAAATCTACCATCATAGATATAACTCTACCAGCATGCTAATAACACAGATCCGCTGCATTCCAGAAAATAAGTCTGCCGCATCACCAAATAAGTCTAGTGTATTAATGATAAATCTACCGTCATAGGAAGTCAACGAACTTTTTAAGTCACACATCTATCACAGATTTTTGACATGTATTTACAAGAAAACTAACATGTCAGAAAATCTTCCATCAAAAATATTATATCTACCAATTTCAAAATAAATCTACCACTCCAACATAAATCTTCCACCACGTTTGTATAAATCTACCAAAATAACTCTACCAAATTTCACTTCCTGCAAACAAATCTACGGTAGATTTGTACTGTTGACCAAATTAATAAGTATAACGTCAAAACGTTGTATGATGTGGCAACCCAAAAGTAATGGCATTTTCGTTATTGCAGTTTTTGTCATCAAGGGTCTGAAGGGTATAATCGGTACGATAGGTTAGTTCTGTAATAAAAAACGTTTTGAGTCAAACTAGCTAAAAATCCACATTCCAAAATTAGTTTAGTCTTCCTCTCTAGATGAATCAATATGAAAGATTTTGTTAAGCACGTATTAACGCAATATGACAGGATTTTTTTTTCTTTCTCAGTCCTCGTCCTAACACTGCATTTGCAGATTCTAGGTCAGTCTCCACCTGTGTCACTTCTAGAAGCTATGTAACTATTTCTCCAATAGCATGTGTCACTGTGATCAACTAATGAAGATCTCCTAATCACATTCTTAGAAGTATAACACATCCTTTTATGCCAAACTAGTAATGAATCCAACTGACCAGCTTCTTCACGCTCCGAAACTTTTAAATACTTTGAAGAAAATATATTATTTCTTTCTTATTATCTACTGAAATCGAGACCTGCAAACTATGATCCAACAAGACAAAACATGTCTTAGAAAACAACGTGCTGCACGGTGCACCTCATCTCCTCAGCCACTTGTGCGATAGAAATGAGACTGCATTTAAGTTCATTGTCAAACAAAAAAAACGTGTCACCTCATCTCCTCAGCCACTTGTGCGATATTAATGAGACTGCTTTTAAGTTCATTGACAAACAAAAAAACGTATCACGTCATCTCCTTCTCCTCAGCCAAATATGCCACATATAAATGAGATTGCATTTAAGTACACTGACACAAAAAACGTGTCATGATCAGCAACCACAATATTTCCATTGGATCAACCACCATCAACAATTAATATTAACGTGTCATAATACAATTTCATGTTGATAAAAAATTACAAAATCGCATTTTCGTGTAAAATTTAAAAAATATTTTTTATTGGTTCAGAATTAAAAAGAATTTCAATGGAAACATATAGCATTGAAAATTATTATTTTTTCTTAAGGAGTATCTAACATCGGAAAGTTTTTTTTTTCCATCTGAAAGGTTATATATTTACCAATTAAAATGTAGATTTTATAGAGATAATCAAAAAATAAAACATCAAATCTAACATTAGAAGTTTGTGGAACTGAAATCATGATCACTTAACCAAACTAAAAACTATGTATTATTTTAATTTAATAGTTTAACCACATGATTGACAGTGATATAAATAATATATATTGTCTAGAACGTGGGAAGTTCTTATATTCTATATATATATATATATATATATACATGCATGGTAACAGTTCCGGATGATGTTTGATTCTACTTTTATAAAATGAAACCTTTATAAATTAAGATTTTAATTTTTTATTATTTTTATAGTTATTAATTTATAAATATATTTGTTGGTTTTAATTCTTAATAATCATCAAAAGATAATAACAAATTGTTTTCAATACTGCTAAATTTTGTCTGAAAATGTCGTATCAATAAATTTCGAAGATAAACCAAATGTATAGTATCCATGAACATAAAATTATGATTAATAATCTTATTCATCGAAAAATAATAAATATCAAAAAACGTTTTGCATGATTATTGTCAAACGTCAACAACTACTATCACCTGCTAATAGTTGTATTTACGTATGTTTGCGAAAGAACGAATCATACCCTAACCACCAATAAAGATTGGATTGAATCGCAATCCAGCAATAATTACGAACTTAAAAATAAATCAAATAATATAGGGACCTAAAGCTAAAACTAAAAGTTGGCCATCAACTTTTATAATATAAATGAGTGGTAGCCATGGCACGATTTTAAGTCCAGAAACAACACCCCGGATCTTTATCTAATAAAAAGATTCATCACGAACATTCGGTTTCTTGTAATCTATATTTTATTCATACTCCATATATATTATTTTTTTGCTATTTAATCTATAGTTTTTTTTCTAAAGATTTAATCTATAGTTCTACGGTATATTCGACTTTTTAGGTAAAAAAATTTTAGAATTTATAAAAAATTATAACTAACGTTTTTAATATTGATGATAAGTTGAAAATAATAGTATGGAACATTTGGTATTAGTTATACGTTATAAATCAATATATGTTGTAGAAATTTTCATAATTTTTAAATACAAAATAAAGAAACAACACCAAAAATTATTGATGCAATAAAAAAGATTAGAGATGAAATCGAACAAAAATATAATTTTTAGAAAAAAAAATACAACAATAAAGTCATATTTTATTATATATATATATATATATCTATATGTATAATTAGTAATTTATCATATTATTAGAATCATATATTTACATAAAAATTTCAAAACAAAATTATTATCTTATAATCTTATCAAATTTTACTAATTTTTATATTCCTTCGATTTGGAACCTACAATATTTATTAATTTATCAAGTATTAATTTATAAAAGTTATATTGTAGGCCAAAAAAATATGTTAACAACTCTGATGCAATAGCAAAATATTGATTCTACTTTTATAGACCATAGATCATGGACCTAAATAGTACTGAATTAGCAAAAAAATATGTGTTATTGTTTGGAAAAAAAAATGTAAAAAGCCGTTTTAATTATATAAAAGAAGAGCCAATTCTTTCAAAGTTAATAAAATACATTATTAATGTTTATGATTCGATTTTAGAGTTATAGAATTTATTTTTTGTGATTGGATTTTAGTATTTTCTTTCTTTCTAAGACACGAGTTTACTTTTCGGGTTTATAAAATGATATAATACCAATAAAACGCAAGATCAAATATTTATAGAAAATATCATCTATGGTTGTAAACGTTATTGCAAGTGTTTCCTCAAATTAAACATGAAATTGCACAAAACCTGCCTATTGCTGACACACATGGAGTAAGACAGTATGTTGCTGTTTTTGTGTAAGTGTATCGGTTTAAAAAAATTATGAAGATATGATTAGACACGACTTCAAATATTATTTAAAACCAAATTTATAATCGTAAAGACTTTAAGAAAAAAATTAATAGGATATAGAAATAATGGTTTGATTAGAATAAAAAAATAAAAGAAAATGTTTCTCCTTTTCCGTTAACATATATTAATCACGATTCAGATATAAGAAAATAAATTTTGTTTTTCCTTTTTTCCGTTAACATATATTATCTCTGCATATTCTTACTATAATAAAAGAAAATGTTTCTTCTTTCTTTCTTTCTCTTTTCATCTATTGTTCTTAGTTATTCGTCTTTAAATACTTTAAGAATATATCTCCAACTTGATTATCATTGGAGAAGTTTCTGAACCACATTTCTTATTCAATACAAATCGCACCTTTTCATATCTCGAAAGATGTCTCTCGTTCTCATGAATGAGTAGTCGTCTATTTGGTTTAAAAGGGTTTCAAAGGGGGTTAATCATGAATTGATTTCGCTAGGTTGATAGAAATAAAGTTTCTATTAGGTATCTTCATTTATTTCTTGTGTTTATTGCGTGTTTGCTTTTCTGATCAATTAGCAACTGATCCCATGATTAATAGATACACTAACATGTGGTCTACTGTCCGGATCTAGAGGTTAACGAGCGGATCACACCGTAGGATGCTAACGCATATCGACGGACCGCACCGTAGGATGCTAATACATATCGACGGACCACACCGTGAGTGTTTACAAATAGGTGAATGATACGTTTGCGCGTTTGATTTGCAACGTGGAATGATAATTCATATCTGCGAATGCGGGGTGATCGTAGTCGACTGTTTTAGCTTAAGAACCTAACCGACTAAGTCGCTTTAAAACTTAATTTATTGCTTGTTAGAATCGCCTTTGGAAAACACCCTGTTTTTTTCTTCATCTCGGGCAACCTCTATAGGGGATAACTCGTTGCCATGCTTCGATGTTCGCCATTGCTCTTGCCTGCATCGGTTTTATGGTCGTGATTGGTCCCCAATGCTCGACTGTTCGTGTCTTGGTATCCTCGAATGACCTCAACTCCAAAATGCACCTGATAAGGACTGAAAGTATGTGTGAATGACCATAACTCTATCCTTACGTGTGCCTGTCCTATTTCAATCGAGATTTACGCACTTCCATACTTACTTTTCTTGCATTGCTTTAAAATAATATCCTTTTCCCCGTTTGATATAGAGTTGATCGACAACCAGTTCTATATAAACTTTGTTTTTCTGTTTCTGCATTTAATAGCTACCGAAACCGTGACACTAAAACCCCCAATCTTTTTACGTCTTTTGTCGCTTTAACCATCTTTGTTTTGCAGTTGGTCATCTCTGTGGTTCGACCCATAAGTACTACAACGCACGCTGTGCACTTGCAGCTTAGGGTCTTATAAATTTTAAGCTCGAGAAAGTTTCTAAGACGCGCTCCACATTTTGGACGCAACTTTAGACCCCATCAAGTTTTTGGCGCCATTGCCACCAAGGATTCGATTCCGCTGCTAATCCAAAAGGTTAGTATCACGACTCTTAGACCTCCTTTTCCTCTAATTTCGTTTTTGTTTATGTTTTTTCAGAGGCATCCGAGATGAAAAAAGCTCGCACCTTGATCAACGATCTTGCTGCGATTATCCAAACCAATTCCACCAACTATGATAGGATATTACATCATATTGATTCTCCTTCCAAGGAAGAATATGACGAGCTCATATTCGCTGCGTATCTACAATCTAATGATAATATCGACATGTTCGAATCAACGATGATTTCAGCCATCGACGAGAAATATCAGCTCAAGAATGAGTTAGAAAATATCAATGAAGTCAATCGAATATGCAACATCGGAGTGGAAGCCGAATTGGAGTTCATTGAGAAGCTCACATGCTATATGGTTCCCTCTTAGAAGACGATGAGGTAGATCCCGAAGAGCACATCAATGCTACCACCGAAGAAAGTGAGCTTGTGACCAAGATGCATGAAGTTTCGGAAGAAGAAAAGAAGATTTTAACGACTCTTGAGGCCAAGGTGGAAGACAAAGACGATGATTTTCGAAAGAAGTCATTAGATTTGAGTTTTTTAGATCCTCCTACTCATGCTAATGAAGTTATACATCAAGTAAACGAAGAACTCGTTTCTGCACCTCAAGAAGACTTCACCTCTAACGATCCGCTTAAGCATCTTGAAGACCAAAGTCCAACCAACAAGGTGCCTCAACTCCACGACCAACAGAAGCCTCTTACTCCAGCTCCTCACCACGATGAGTGTGAATCAAATCTCGCGGAGAAGAAGACACTAATGTTGACACAATAATTGCCCTTGACGACAATTTCAAAGATAAATAATCCGGGAAGATTTTCGGTTTCATGCTTGATCAAGCGAGTAAAATTTCGTATCTCTCTTCATGACATAGGATCTGATGTCAATATCATGACTAAGACCATTGCAGAAGGCATAGGAGTTTCGAGCTTTAAACCCTCAAAGATATCCATTCACTACGGAGATTCTCCTTCACCAAATATGTTTGGTTTCAAGCCAAACTTGCTGCCTCAAGTTGAAGACCATTTCGTGCCTACTGTCTCTCACACTGTGGAGACAAAGAAAAACTCAAATCACTTGTTGTTCCTTGGCACTCTTCATTCACTGCACCTGTTAGAGCTTTAATTGACAACCTGAACCAACAAGTGCGCTTACCCGAAACCAACAAGAGAAACTTCTATCCAGCAACTCCCATTAGGAGCTCTCATTCCACGACCCTGGAGGAAGTACAAAGGATGTCCAAAACGTCCTAGAAGAAGGTCCATTCAGCATGCTCAAGGGGAGCGCCAATTAGAGAAGTTCAAAGCGCAAATAGATCCCAAGGTTCGACTTTGCTTCATATAAGGCGTGATGGAGACCCAATAGAAGCCAATGTAAAGCTTAGAAGGTCCTCAGGAGCCTCTCCAAAGTTCGAGCTCATCACCCATCCGAACTTGGAAGAGAAAGGCAAACAACTCAAGAGGAGGAAGCTGAACGATGCATTTGTTCTTCGAGACAACAATAAAGATCCTCCAACGCTGAACAGAAGATGTCTCAAGCGAACAAGTGCGGAGTACCGAGAAGCTAAAGGAGCCATGAATCCTTTAGTTGGAGTTGTTCACAACTGCAAACTTCACTAAAGTCTAGCTAAAAGACTCTAAACAAGAGCGCCTCAATGGGAGACGACCAATTTAGGTATTTTCTTTCTCTTTCTCATTTCCCTAACCATACTAATTTTTAGTTTTGGTTTATTCTTAGTTACAGCTTTTAAATAAACCCCAAAAGCCAAAAAAAAATCAGAAAACAATGAAAAGCACAAAAATCAGAAAACCTGAAAAGATGATAGGGCTCAGGTTTTACCCAAATAATCAACTACTGCAAGTGCACAACAATGCAGTTGAAGTATAAGTGGTATTGAATCCTCAGGGAAGTTAAAGCTACTCTTATGGTTTCTAGGTTTAGATTATGCTAGGCGATTAATTTCAAGTAATCTAAAGCAATGGAGAAATAAGTAAACGAGTTTATAAAGCGATGTAAGTTCAGAGACAAAGGCGCTAGGCAAGGATAATTATCAGGTTTGAATCTAAGAATGCAGAATCTAAGTTTATTAGGGATTTATTAAGAACCGTCTAGAACTCGAAACTCTAAGTTAAAACCAATCAACTCTCGTTGCAGAAGTTATCTATGCCTAAATCCCTAATCTCTTTGCGAATTTAAACAATTAAGGCAAGCAATAAGAACAGGTTCGATTTGTTCACAAATTACCTAAACCAAATCTCTTTGCGAATTGATAATTTGCCCACCTAAGATTAGTTCAAGTTATTAATAATGCTCTCGCATCTATTAAACAACATAAGGTTTGATTTCTAAGTGATCAATTCAGAAAATCAAGTTAAGCACAAATCAAGATGAAGATCCAATTGATTTTCCTAATAATTCTAGTGATTCTACAAACTCTTCATCAAACCCTAAATCACCCTAACCTAACTAGCAAACTACTCAGACATAATAATGCAAACACAAAACATGGCTGAATAATATTGCATAAAAGAATAGAGAATGATACAGGGGTTCGAAATCTGGCTCAGATGAGTTAGAATTGTCTGCCCAAAAACTCAGGATCAATCTCTCTCTAAGTCTCAAAAACAAAAAATAATGATAAGGTATATGGCTAAACAATGCCTGAAAACTATTTATAGAAGGGGATTTTTCGTCCAGGGGTAAACTTGTAATTCTTCAAACTTGCTCTTCTTTCCTTTTCCTGATTGGAAACCGTCAAACTTCGCCCTCCTTCCTTGGTGTCGATCGACATTCGTAAATCCAGCCTCTTGACTTCATCACTTCGGCTGCTTCTCCAAAATGCTCCAAAACGTTCCAGTTTCTTCCATTTAGCTCCAAATGCTCTCCATCCTGTAAAGACTCTAAAAAGACTCCAAAACTAGCAAAAGACTCTATAAAAACACTTATATCATGGCTTAAAAACGGGTAAAAACCAAGATATATCAACTCCCCCAGACTTAGCCTTTGCTTGCCCTCAAGCAAAACAGAAACTTAGACTGAAGTAGAAGTTTGAAAACAGGAACTTCCAAGTACTTTTTCAAAACGCCACATTGATTAACACCTCTTGAATCCACATGATATTAGAGCCAACCTTAGGAAATGTTCAGTGTACTTACCACAAGCTTAGCAATCTCCCAGTTCAAATCCAGATCCTTTCCTTGGTAACAGATTCGAACTCTAACATTGATAATGCCATAGAACTTTTCTGATTCTTTTCCCTTCCTTAGTACCAAAACAAGATATTCTCATGCAGCTCCCCTATTTTCTCTTCCCTTAGTCAACTTCTGCCCATTTTCAGGGTGTTCTAAGATCTTTTCATTGACTCTTATTATTCTTTTTGTGATCTCTGGAATAGTGCTACTCTCTACTTGTGTTCCTTGTGAGGAGACGTGTTCAAGAGCATCACTAATATTGTTCCTTGTGAGGAGACAAGCTCATGACAAGGAACTATTTCAGACTTAGGCTCTTTTTCTTTCTTTTCTTTTCTCTTAAGGGAAGATCAGGGAGAGACTGTAATTGCCTATCTGTTCGGAGTGAAAGAGGAATCAAGTTCTGTGCATACCTAGTTCTTATAAGGGGATCTGAACTCGCCCTGTTAGACTGATTCCACTTGCAGCTTTCTTCTTAGTAAGTCCTGCAATCAACTCTTATAGCAATGGTTCTTTCAAGCGTCAACTTTCTGTGGTTAGTTCCTAGAAAAACTGAAAGTTCCAACTAATTTTGACTCAATAAAACAGATTTTGAAAACTTTTGACTCAAGACTCAACTGACTCTCAAAACAAAACACAAAATTAGCAACCACCTCCCCCAGACTTGAATAACACTGTCCCCAGTGTTACTAAGAATGAGTTTGGATAGAAAAAATTCGTACCAAATTGTTGCAATAAAGAGAAAAATCGGATTCTTACCTGACTTCTGCGTGTAGCGTCGATCGACACAGATGTTATCGATCGATGCTGTGTCTGAAGTTGGTGTCGATCGACACAGATTGTGTCGATCGACACTCTGTCAGTAGACCGAGTTCTGGCACTCGAACATTGAAGTTGTTAAGTCAGATTGTTGTTAGAAGTCCTCAAAGCTGTTAGAAAACTCAACAAAAGGTTAAAAGCACAAGATAATCCAATAAGCTCAATAACTGCAACAAGTTTGAAACAAGGTACTGAAACAAATGAAACAAAATGCAGACTCAAGTGAAAAGAAAAACTGACTCAAAATACTAAAAAGAAAAAGGATGAGAAAGTCACTCGTCGTCATCAGCATGTGGTGGAGAGGAATGTGGTGGCGTAGGTGGTCGAACGCAGGTAGACACAGAGGCAATGGCATTCCAGATGGCCTGGAAGCTCTGAACCACGTATCGCTGGAAAGCAGCCTGCTCCATAGGAATCTCAGGAGCGTCTGGAAGGTGATGCGGTCCAATAGGCTCTAAAGTAGCCGGTGCTCTGCGTCTGGAAGAGGATGGTCGTGGAGGATCCGCAGCTGTGCGTGACGAAGTACCTCTGCGTCTGGCAACGGGAGCATCCCTGAGCTTGGTCGGACTAGGCTGAAATGCGAGGCGCCCCGGATTGCTGGTAATGTGAGTGAGGTCTCTGTCAGGTAGCTGAATCAAACGCTGCACTCTCTGCTCGTCGCTAAATGCCCACAATCTCTCTCCGGTCACCCAGTGAGTCCTCTTCAGGTACTCCATATCCACCAAGGCACGCGATGTAACAATGGAACATGTAGAAGTGTCTATCCCGCAGTGCTGGAAGATGGGTGTAAGAAGACTCCCTATGGTCTCTGGCTTCAGCTTCGTCCCGCTGAAAGGCTTCGTCTTCAAGGAAGCCAAATGATGAGCAAATACCGCGCCAAGGTTCGCGCTAACTGGCGCGTCATCATCCTCATAGATCTCAGACCAGAGACCTCGATAGAGCAGCACCAACTCAGACACTCGCATCTTCCCTGGCTCGTGCTTACACAGAAGTGTAGTGGAGAACAATCGAACCAAATAGCGCAGAGTAGGATGACGAATGTCGGTGTGAGTGGAGGTCTTAGAATCATACCTCCCATTCCCGAAGTGCGACCAGAAGTCCTGGTTATCTGGAAGCTGAGTCTGAAGAGAGACCCCAGTGGCATGCTCGTCGGCGAATCCATAGATCCCACAGAGGTCTGGAAGGGAAATGCGGTATCTGATTCCGCGGATTAGGAAGGTCAATGTGCCTTCCAGAGCATTCCTGTTGATCTCGTTCCAATAGTAGACCCTGGCTGTGGCAATGAACTGGCGGACTAGGTCTGGATAGAGATCGAACTGTTTCGTCGCTATGGTGCCCATCCCAATTCTGCTTATCAAGGAAAGGATGTCATCCTTGATTCCTAGCGCGCTCATCGTCTTCTCACAAGCGAAGCGAGTTGGAGCGATCTCTACTCGCTGCCACGCATTGTAGAACAGCGTGTCGTAATCATCCCATGACTCGCTGATGTCTCTGTAAGTGCATGCGTCCTTTGCCACCTCTGCAGCTGGTGACTCGTCCCAACTTCGCGTAATCCGGATCTTTGCGTTTTCACGCTTTGGCCATGGAGGAAGAGAGGGAATCGCCTCATCATTAGCAGTCCCAGAGGCGGATGCTTCAGTGTGGCGTGGTCTCTTACTCACAGGAGGCATCTGCAATGAAAAGAAAAACCAAAATCAGCATCCAAAGTCCAACTAACGAAACGCAATGATGCTGTAATGGTCGCGGGTGTCGATCGACACAATGGTGTCGATCGACACCACGCGCGGATTTTGAATCCGAACCAAAATCGACGAGTTGTATCTTCAATCAACAATAATTATCATTCCTAACAGTCCTATTATCATGAAGCGACCAAATATAAACCATTAAACCCAAAGAAAACACCAAAATCGCAAAATGCATCATCAATTTCTAATAATTTCGAAAATTTCAATTTATGCAATTTAGAGGATGAAAACCGTTTGGAGAATGATCTAAATCAAGTTATACAACCTAAACAAGTATCATCCAACAAAGAAATCAAGCTAAATAGGTTGAAATCGGAAATTTTCACCTTAGGTCGAAAAATGAAATTGGGAGATTTGAAGAACATACCTTGGTAAATAGAATGAATTGACTATGGATTATGAAAGAGGACAAGAATCCGCACGAATTAGAGCTTTGAATCACTCAATTTGGTTAAGTTTTAAGAAAGTTGAGATTTTGGGGGAAAAGCTCTCAAACTCGGTTTTGAAAAATATGAAGAAGAAGAAGAAAGTTTCGGGTTTTGAAGACTTACCCGTATCCTCGCTTGGTGTCCGGTGTCGATCGACACACATGGTGTCGATGCCCTCTCTCTTTTTTTTTTTTTTATATGTGCCAAATTAAATTAGTAAAACCAAATTCAAAATGTAAAGAAAAACTTACCTAACAGTGGGTTGCCTCCCACTCAGCGCTCGTTTAACGTCAATAGCTTGACTGTTCTTGCGTGAGTTAGACGTTGGGTGCATCATCCAAAGACACAATGTGTCTGTCTGGAATCTCGTCTTGAGCCCAATAGTGTTTCACCCTTTGCCCATTCACAGTGAACTCCTCTCCTTTAGAGTTTGTCAAGACAATTGCTCCATATGGTCTGACCTCTTTGATGGTGAAAGGACCTGATTCTCTCCGCTGACATGGGTATCAGCCGAAGGGGCTGCATTGCCAGCTGTCTCCTCTCAGGGATCAGCATTGATAACAGAGTTAGTCTCGACCTCCGCTGAAACCCCCTCCTCTGCAACAATATTGTTGAAACAATCGTCAGAAAATCCGACAACAGAACAAAAGAAGGCCATCACCAAAAAGCCTTCAGACTTACTTGATCGTCGCTTTTTCAGCTTCGGATGCCAAAGCTCCAGCATCATCAATCGACGCCCCGCCCCTCCTCATCAGTTACTCTAGTCTTTTTGATAGGAGATTCTTGAAAACTAGGAACCTCAATCGTGACAGACATGTTTCTCTTTTTCAGACCCATCTTCTTGGGTAGGGCGCCTGAACTTTCACAGCAATGGCAATCAGAATAGCTATAAGAATAAAGAAACTGGGAATAAGTCAATGGTTAACGCGGAGAAAACTGAGAATCGCATCGATAATAACAATACACCTAGCTTCGACACTCGCTCGAACCTTTTTTTTCAACAATCTTTCCCTCGTTCTCGAAGGACCTTTCTTCTCTTTATCTGCCCATAAAGTTTGGCTTATTTCCGGGAGCTGACGAACATTTTCAGAAAATCCAGGGGGATCGCTCCAAAGTTAACCCTTTATGTGATGAACAATGACGAGTGACATTAGTCAGAAAAGTAAGAGACAATGAAGGCACACAATAGAGCTCTATCTACCAGCTTTATATCTCTAATGGGAGAAAAGTTTAATCCTCGCGTCACCGATCGAGGTGTTATCGATCCTAACGAAGAAATAATAGCTATCCCAATTATAGACTCTATGTTCAGGATCACCACCGATGATGCCGTGCTTCATGGAAATGTAAAAACGTTTAAGACTTATGTCCTCATATCCATCCCTCTGCCTCTAAGATCCGAGATTCAGTCGAAGAAGTCGTGCTCGAACGGAATTGCCACCAAACCGGCCAAAGCCGAGGTGAAGGCGATATAACGTATCGTAGCATATGAGAGCTGACAGATGCGAAGTCTTCGTCTCTCACAATAGTTAAGAAAAATCCGGCTGATAGGAAACGAAGTCAAAATTTGGTGAAAAAGCATTCGTAGACGCAGAAGTAACCTTTTGGAACTCTCTGCGGTCTATCACTCGACGAAGAGATCCTAAAGTCTATCCCGCTCGGGAACTAACAGCCCTTCCAAAGTTCGTTTAGAATGTCGACAATCATCCAGGACCTCCCATCTTTCACCCCTGCAAAAAGCTTTGGCATGATAATCTTTTTTGGAAATCCTCTCGTTTCGGTATCTTCGTCATTTTTGCTATGATCCTCTTCATTAACAACATCTGGACTGTCGTCAGAGATGATATTCTTGTTTCCGTAACTCTCCCCTTTCAACCGGGATGAATTGATCCCAGATAAATCCGTCTGCGTCATGTTCTGACGAAATGTGATTCTGTTTCTCATCAGTCGGTCAGCAGAGGCGTATGCCTTTGGTGGAGTATTTCAGAAACACGATTCAAGGAATTTCAGACCACGAGTCACCCTAGAATTGGGAATCGCTTCATTGTCAGTAACGATCCTTTTCCCCTTCTTATATGTGGGTTCCATCAAGAAATAACTAAGGGAGGAACGATTCCTAATCTCGAATCGGGAAAATCAATAGAGAAGCTCGAGATGGTGAAATAAATTTCTTAAGTAAAGAGACTAAAAACGATGAGATAAGAAGGAACCCTAATTAAAATCGGAGAGTCAACAACGATTGAATAATCCTTTCAAAGAAAACTAATCTGGACAAAGCGGGTAAAGTGACGAAGTCAGTTTGGAATCGAAGGACTAATAACAACAATCACGAGAGGATCGATATCGGGGAGTCACGTGAAAATAAAAATAATACCTTGATCGGATGCGGAGATGCAGAATTGAAAATCAGGTTTAAGCCTTGAAGAAATTTGAATGGTCACCTTGAGGACGCGTGGGGGACGCCTCGTTTCTTGTACCAACAAACTTTTCAGTTTTCCGCTTATGAAACCCTGATTAAACTTGGGCCTAAAATAGAAACAACAAAAAAGAGAAGACCAATGAAGAGATTAATGAAACGCAGCGTGTCTAATAGGCATTCGCCGAGCTATGATATCAGACGGGGTTGATGGAGCAAGGAATATAACTGATTCGAGGGGCTATCCTTAATAAGTGGTGAGCCAGTTTCTTGATATGAAGTTTGCCGAGATGACTGAAGTCGAGACTTCCCCTCATCAATGAAGACCCATAAGGTCGGGGGGGGGGGACTTATTGTTAGAGGGAGGAGGACTTATTTTTAGAGGGAGATTGTGCATATTCCATTAAAGGTCCTCCCCTCATTAATGATGACCCATAAGGTCGAGTCCGCCGAGATTAAGCCGACTAAAAGAAAAGGAAATATCAAAGATAAAGTTGAATCTCCGAGAAAGTAGGAAATGATGAACACAAGAAGAAAAATATCCAAAAGAGAAAAAGAAAACGAGGAAAAAGGAACCGACTCATGGACAGTATATAAGAGCAAGCTCCTCATAGCTTGAAGACCATCCGCAATTCATAAGAGAACTCAAGAGTTAAACATAATCGCCGCGAGTTTTCTAACCTAGTTCACCTAATTTCAGCTCGGCAAGACATTTTCTCTTAAACGCACAACCTTATATTGCTTATTTATTTATGTGATATTCTGGTTCAACAATTGCGTCACTCAAATCTCCGGTGCAGCTGATAGGGGTATTTTGGTCTGAAAAACTCTCGCTTGGTTACTCTCTTTGTTCTAAATTTACTATGGTTACTGTAGCATCCGTAACCAGTAATTATGATTTGGGTCGTTGTATATAAGTTTGGTACGATGGAGGTTCGTCATTTTGGTACGTAAGAACAGGACCGAGGTACGATCGTGGTATGTCCGCGGTACGTACGTAGTACGAACGTGGTACGAGGGTTGTACCATACCGTGGTACGTGTTAGCGCGTACGTGAGGTTAAGGGTCGTGACCAAGGAAAATTGTGGAAAAATGGCTAAGTGTTGAGAATGGGCCGTGGGCCTTGAGTTTGGCCGAAGAAAGATTGGAGTTTTCCTAGTAGGAATAGGATTTCTCGAGTTTGGCCGAGCGGTTTAGGAAACTGCCGAGAGAAAAGGAAAGTTTGATCGGTTAGCCGAGAGAAACTTAAAACAAACCGAATCTAGCCGAGAGAAAAGGGAAAACACGCTAGGATAGGCGGTTTATCCCTAGGGTTTCGCGTATATAAGGAGTTTTATGCGATTTTTCTCGGGCAGCCGCGCATTACTCGAGAGAAAAAGAGTTTTTTCCTGAGAGATTGTGAGATCATCGAGAGATCAAGTTTTCCGTGAGAGTTCTGCGAATTCTAATCGAGAGGTTCGATTGAGGATAGGCGTTTTACCGAGGAAGGATCGAAGTTATCTGAAGGTTTTCGGATTGGATCGAGAGATAGTCGAGAGCACTTGATTCCGGCCGTTAGCTTCGGTAAGTGCTCGGATATCCTTGTTTGAGTTAGGATTTTGTCGAGAGTTGTTCGACTAATCCGTGTGTTTTGGCCTTTTCCGAGGGGATTCAGAGTTTGGTTCGAGGAAAAGTGTTCGGATCGTGAGATAGCCGATAGGGGATTGGATCTCGCGGTACGANGAAAACACGCTAGGATAGGCGGTTTATCCCTAGGGTTTCGCGTATATAAGGAGTTTTATGCGATTTTTCTCGGGCAGCCGCGCATTACTCGAGAGAAAAAGAGTTTTTTCCTGAGAGATTGTGAGATCATCGAGAGATCAAGTTTTCCGTGAGAGTTCTGCGAATTCTAATCGAGAGGTTCGATTGAGGATAGGCGTTTTACCGAGGAAGGATCGAAGTTATCTGAAGGTTTTCGGATTGGATCGAGAGATAGTCGAGAGCACTTGATTCCGGCCGTTAGCTTCGGTAAGTGCTCGGATATCTTTGTTTGTGTTAGGATTTTGTCGAGAGTTGTTCGACTAATCCGTGTGTTTTGGTCTGTTTCCGAGGGGATTCAGAGTTTGGTTCGAGGAAAAGTGTTCGGATCGTGAGATAGCCGATAGGGGATTGGATCTCACGGTACGAGTCATAGCGATAGCCGAGGGAGCACGTTGGTGTCCGACTATCTTTGTTTTTGTTCGAGTTATCACCGAGTTTCCTTCGACTAAAACCGTTCGTTTGATTGTCTAAGGTGAGTGCGTGACTGTGGCTAGCATCTATGGATTGAATGATTGCTAGGGGTTTTGATGTGTATTGATCGCTTGTGTAAGTAGGGTTTTATGCTTAGCAAGGTCAATGTTTATGTGATTGTGATGCGGTTTGGTGACCGTGAGATTATGTGATGTGTCTAGCTAGCTCGTGATCGAGGCAGGATCGTTTCTTTGGCTTAGGTGATGTGTGATTCACGCTAGTGCGGAACCGAGTCCGTAAGACTTGATGGTCAGAGTTAGGGTAGATGATCATGCGTGTTTGATTGCTTGCTTGCTAAGTGTGTTGATATCGTGTTAGAATTGTTAGCATGAAAGCGTGATTATTTGCTGGCTAAGGTGTTACGGGATGACCGTATTCACTAAGCATTTATGGTAATGCTTATGCCTCTCTTATGTGTTGAGTGTGCAGGTAAAGATGTTGTCGAGGACCGTTAGTTCTGAAGGCGGACTCGAAGGCAGTGAAGAAAGGAGTGGATTTAGGATTGGGCTTTGGGGGTTTATTTTATTTAGGCGATGACACAAGATCCAGGGATGAGGATCTCGTATGGAGGATGGGATTGAGCCTCTGGTTGTTCAACTCTCTCAGCTACAATCAATGGAGGGGTTATGGACCGAAGTGGAACGAGGGTTGGATCTAAGCAGCTGGTTGTTCAACGCTTTCTGATTAGATCAAGGGATGGATTCACGGTAAAGTAACAAGGATGGATCGAGGGTCGCCACAAAGCTGATGGAAGAGCTTTGATAAGACAAACTCTAAAGCTCAATGAATCGCACAAGAGAGCAAGAGAGGGTTTAGCCGACGGCTAGGGTTCTTTCTTGAAGAAAGTTCGGTTTCTTTATTGATCTAGGGTAAATGATACAAGGTTGTGAGAGGGGACTTTATAAGAGTCCAAACAGCTATGCCCTTCTAGGGGACTTGAAGCAGATTACATAAAAACTATGCTAAAGAAATAATCGGCCAACATGCCTTACTCTAAGAATAAAATGTGAATGAATTGGCTAACATATGCCTTACTCTACTTAATGAAATAAAAACGACTAACTAACATAAGAAAGACATAAACCAAAGTTTTATTAGTCCAAATAACCATATGGAAATGTAATTAAAAACTTACCTCGGTTTAATCTAAGTGCTGCGGTTGGTTTGGTCTTTGAGCCGCTCAATGGTGAATAAGGAAACTCCTTTCTTCTCTTGTATTATCGGCCACTCTTTGATATGACCTATAGTCTTGATGCTTGGACCGTTGCTGATGAAGATATCATCCTCTTGAGGCTCGTAGCTTGCGTCCCGTTGAGGAATACGACTATGATCTTCAAGCTCGGCATTGGCTTCTAGCTCGGCATGGGCTTCTAGCTCGGCACTGGCCTCTAGCTCGGCATGAGCTTCTAGCTCGGCATTGGCTATGGCTGCTTCTCTGGATATGCTGAGTTTGTTGAGCTGCGAAGTGATGTCTTGAAGCTCTTTGTTGGTGAGAAGTGTTTCCACGGCTTCATTGAAGCTCTCGGCCAAGTCTGTAGTTCCAGACCGTGTCCTTGGTGCTTGCTTCATGACAGGAACAAGGGAAGTGGGGTCGAGGCTAGTATATGTGTTTGTATCATCCTCTCCCTCTTGTGAAGGTTCTGTCCTCAGAACTGTTTCTCCTGCATCAAAAGGTAACAAATCAGATACATTAAAAGTACTAGAGATGTTAAACTCACCTGGAAGCTCTATCTCATATGCATTGTCATTGATCTTATTAAGGACTTTGAAAGGGCCATCTCCTCTCGGTGCCAGCTTAGACTTCCTCTGGTTTGGAAATCTCTCGATCCTCATGTGTAACCAGACCCAATCTCCAGGCTCAAAGGTTACTTCCTTGCATCCTTTGTCAGCATTCTTTTTGTAATGCTCGTTCCTCTTCTCTATGTTCTCCTTGACTTTCTGGAACATCTTCTTCATTAGCTCTGCTTTGCTAACTCCGTCTTGATTAACTTGTTCCCTCGGTGGCAGTGGTGCAAGATCTATTGGAGCTATTGGCCTAAAACCATACACAATCTCAAATGGCGAGATCTTAGTAGCAGAGTGTGGCACACGATTGTAAGAAAATTCAATGAATGGTAAACAATCAAGCCAGTTTCTGAGATTTTTACCAACAGTAGCCCTTAAAAGGGTTGAGAGGGTTCGATTCACCACCTCAATTTGTCCATCCGTCTGTGGATGACAAGTAGTGGAAAAGAGAAGCTTTGTTCCTAGCTTCCTCCACAAGGTTCTCCAAAAATGGCTCAGAAACTTGGTGTCTCTGTCTGATACAATCGTCCTTGGAAGTCCATGAATCCTCACTATCTCTCTAAAGAAGAGATCAGCAATCTGAGTAGCATCATTTATCTTGGCACAAGGAATGAAATGCGCCATCTTTGAGAATCGGTCTACTACTACAAAGATTGAGTCTTGTTCCTGATTTTTGGCAAACCTAAGACAAAATCCATAGAAATGTCTACCCATGGTAGGTCAGGAATAGGTAAAGGAATGTACAAACCATGAGGATGTGTCCTGGATTTAGCTTTGTGGCAGATGAAGCACTTGGAACAGAAACGTTCCACATCACGTTTGAGATGAGGCCAAAAGAAGTGCTCGGCTACAATACTCAAGGTCTTGTCTATGCCGAAGTGCCCCATGAGCCCTCCTCCATGTGCTTCCCTTATGATCAGATTACGCATTGAGCTTTGAGGGACGCACAATCTCTTGTCTTTAAACAAGAACTCCTCATGCTTATAGAATGATCCGAATGCTCCTCTGGTGCATTGTTGATATAATTCGCCAAAGTCTGGATCCTCTCCATATAATTCTTTCAAATGCTCGAATCCCATGATCTTTGCCTCCATTGTAGAGATCAAGGCATGTCTTCTTGAAAGTGCATCAGCTACAATGTTCTCCTTTCCCTTCTTGTATTTGATGATGTAAGGGAATGTCTCCACGAATTCAAGCCATCTAGCATGTCTTTTCTTCAGAGTTGTTTGCCTTCTTAAGTACTTAAGAGTCTCATGATCTGTATGAATAACAAACTCTTTAGTTAAAAGATAATGCTGCCAAGTTTCCAGTGATCTTACCAGGGCATATAGCTCTTTGTCATAGGTAGGATAGTTAAGCGTAGCTCCACTGAGTTTCTCACTGAAGAATGCTACTGGCTTTCCTCCTTGAGTTAAGACCGCGCCAATGCCAGTCCCTGATGCATCACATTCAACCTCGAATGTCTTGTCAAAGTTTGGCAAAACTAGGACAGGAGCATGCGTGAGGCTGTCCTTAAGCTTCTGGAAAGCTTTCTCTTGTTCTTGTCCCCAAGCAAAAGCAACGTTCTTCTTTATAACCGAGGTTAAAGGAGCTGCAATGGTGCTGAAGTCCGTGACAAACCTCCTGTAGAAGCTTGCTAAGCCATGGAAACTTCGGACATGACCAATGGTAGTAGGAGTAGGCCATTCCTGGATTGCCTTGATCTTCTCCTCATCTACTTTTAGACCCTGTGAACTAACAACAAAGCCTAAAAATACCAATTGATCAGTGCAAAAAGTACATTTACTAAGGTTCGCATATAATCCCTCTAGTCTCAACGTTTCTAGAACCCTTTCAAGATGCACAGTGTGATCAGATAAGTTAGAGCTGTAAATCAATATGTCATCGAAATAAACAACTACAAACTTACAGATATACGCTCTTAGAACATGGTTCATAAGGCGCATGAAGGTGCTGGGAGCATTGGTAAGTCCGAACGGCATGACTAGCCATTCATATAGACCTCTCTTGGTCTTGAATGCTGTCTTCCACTCGTCCCCTTCCTTCATTCTGACTTGATGGTATCCACTTTTCAAGTCTATTTTTGAGAAGATGGTGGCGCCACTCAACTCATCTAACATGTCATCTAATCGTGGAATTGGATGTCTGTACTTGATGGTGATGTTGTTGATGGCTCGGCAGTCCACACACATTCTCCAAGTACCGTCCTTCTTTGGTACTAGCAAGACCGGTACAGCACAGGGGCTTAAGCTCTCTCGAATATAGCCTTTAGACATGAGCTCCTGAACTTATTTCTCTAACTCATTCGCCTCTTCTGGATTCACTATGTATGCTGGTCTATTGGGCAATGGAGCTCCTGGAATGAGGTCTATTTGATGCTCAATGCCTCGTATGGGAGGTAATCCGGCTGGTATATCTTCTGGAAAGACATCCTTGAAGCTATCTAGCAACGTGAGAACTTCTGGTGGTAAGTCCTTCTCTTCTTGTCCTGAAAATAACCCTTCTTTGAAGATCATTAGTAGCACCTGTGTTTTACAGTCTAAAGCCTTTAAAACAGTAGTAGGTGTAATGTAAAGGTTAGTTTTACTTACCTTGGATCCTTTGTCCATGGCCTTTTGCAAGTCAAAGACCTCCTGTGGGGTAAGTGGAGCAAGATTGTGCTTGCGCTTGTTATGTGTGAAGCTGTAGAAGTTGGTACGGCCATTGTGCTGAGTCTCTTTGTC